>CM053602.1:17537079-17558940 GCA_028646575.1 Pseudocheirus occidentalis
ACAATGTGAAGGAGTTTGCAGATCCTATACATGATTGTATGCCACCATGGGGGGTGGGGGATGGGGAGGAAGGGGAGAAAAATCTATAACTGAAGTGACTATGGAACAGAATCTTGTAACCTAAAAGTGAACAAACAAGTCAATAAAATAAAATTAATTTAAAAAAAGAGTTTGACATCTATGGTCATAAGGAATATGAATCCTTCTAGTCCAGTTATTGTCTCCTGGTTCCACCATGTTTGCTGTATGACTATGAATACAGTACTCTTTAGTTTCATTGACTAACACTGAAATGAAAGGTGGAAGCCACCTACCGTCATATTTCCTGAGAGAACATCTGAAAGGTACTGCTGGATACTCATGGAGCCCAGGTCTCCATGAGCACTCTTAGCAAAAGTGCCAAGGCTAGAAAGGGGGTGGGATAATCAAAGGACTGAATTCCATCAAAGAGCTTCACTTGGGGACCTAGAGGGCCACAAGTTCCCCACTCCTGAGCTAAATACTCTGAAACAATGTGAGTGACCAAAATCTTTATTTTTCCTATAGTATATTGCACATGCTCTCTTAAGCTACTTGGATGCTATTCTGCTCCCACAGGACCTCTCCCATGGCTCTGCTTCCCCTAAACTGGATATGCTACTTCTCTGGCTGTGGTGAGATGCTGAGAAAAGCTGCTAGTGGATTGTCATTCCCACTTACTTGGGCACCTTCCAAGTCACCACCCACCCACCCAGTTCTTCCCAGCAAAGGTAATTTTTGTGCACAGTGGGGCTTTCCCTCCTCTTTTCAGTGGTTACATTCTCCACTTCCTTTCATGCCCATGAGCTCACTCCCATCCTCTCACGAACCCCAGAACTGCTTCCACCTTTTTTCTGTTCTTCTCCCTGTGTTTTCCAGCTTTGAGTTGAGAATTCTGTTTTCTGCCTTGAGAGCCCTAATTTCTGACCTAGATTGAGTCCTAATTTCTTCTTTTGTGATTTTTCACTTTTTAATGCTTCTACAATTTGTTGTTATTCCATGTTCTCTGGGAAGTGCACAGGATTCTGTCTTTCATCAGGCAAGAAAGATTTCCTGTCTTTCATGTTATTTGCTAAGTGAGCAATAGATTCTCTTTGAGGTTTTCTTCATTCTTCCTTCTCTTTTTTAGGATTCTCTCTGTTCATTTATCCGCCTGCCTGTTCTTTGGGCTTTAGTTGAAGTTTTTCTCTTGTCATTGTTGATATTCAATGCATCCAGAGCTGAATTCAGTATCTTTCCCCCTCGAGTTTCCTCCATCTTCTGACCTTCCTCATTTCTGTGGAAGGCATCACAACCCTTCCTGCCCCCCAGGCTCACAACCTCTGTGGCATCCTCGACTGCTCTCTCTCAGCCCCACATCCAATCTATTGCTGAGTCCTATTGATTCTACCTTCACAGCATTCCCTATACTTCTCTTCTCTCTTCTGACACTGCCACTACCTTCTTGCAGGCCCTTGTCATGTCTCGTCTGGACTAACGCAATAGCTAGTTAGTTGGAATCCCTTCGTCGAGTTTCTCCCCACTCCAGTCCATTCTCCACTTAGTTGTCAAAGTGATCTTTCTAAAGCATAGATCTAACCATGTCACTCCATTACTCAATCAACTCCTGCGACTCCCGATTACCTCTAGGACCAAATATAAAATCTGCTGGTGTTGAAAGTCCATCTTAAGCTGGCCCTTTCCTACCTCTCCAGTCTTCTTACACTTTGATCCCCCTCATGTACTCTATGAACAATAACACTGGTTTCCCTTCTGTTCCTTGAATAAGCCCCTTCATCTCTCAACTCAAGACATTTTCAATGGTTGTCCCCCATGCCTGGAATGCTTTCCCTCCTCATCTCTGTCTCCCAGCTTCCTTCATCCCTCAGATAAAATCCTACCTTATGGGTGAAGCCTTTCCCAATCTCCAATAATGGTAGTGCCCTGACTCCATGGATTCGTTTATATCTTGTCTCTACATAGTTATTTGCATGTTGTCTCCCTCATCAGACCATGTGCTCCTTCAGAGAAGGAACTACCTTTGGTTTTCCTTGTATTCCTAGCACTTAGTACAGTGCCTGGCACATAGTAGGAGCTTAATAAGTCTTTGGTGACTGACCTATGGAACAGTGTAAAGTATAATGGATTGGGAGTTGGAAGACCTGGGTTTGAATCCCATCTCTACTATTTAATATCTATGTGACCTGAGATAAATCACTTAACCTCTGAGTCTTGGTTTCCTCATCCACAAAATGAAGGACTTCTCACACTGATGAGACAATAAATACACTAAGTGTAAGATTTTACTTTTATCCTTACTAAATCTCAACTTATTAGATTGTAACCTGTCCAGCTCTTTTTGGACCCTGACCCTGCCATGTAACAAAAAAGCTAGTCTCCTAACTTTGTTATTATTAGAAAATCTGATTAGCTCCAAGTCATTAACAAAAGTCTTAAATAGCACAAGACTACACCGAGATCTCTGCAGCGCTTCACTAGAGACCTCATTCCAAGCTGCCAGTCAACCATTTATCACTCTTCGGGGTTAGCCATTCAACCAGAAGTCTTCAGAATGTTCTCTTCTTATCTACCCCACATCTATCCATCTTGTCCAAAAGAACAGCATGAAAGACTCAGTCAAATACTTTGCTAAAGTCTACGAAAACTTTATCTCCATCATCTCCTTGCTCTACAACCCAGTGACCCACCCAAAAAGGAAATGAGGTTATTCTGGCATGCTCTTTTCTTGATGAGGTCATGCTGGCTTCTGGTGATCTCTGCTTCCTTTTCGAGATGTTCAATAGCTCTTCCTTTAAAAGAGATTCTAAAATTTTACCATTAATTCCAGTCAAGCTCACTGCCCCCGAGACTGCAAACTACATTCTTTCCCCTTTCATCAAACTGAGACAAAATTTGTCCTTCTTTACCCCTGAAACACCTCTCCTGATGGCCGCAGTCATTCAAACATCACTCACTATGGCTCTGCCATCACATCTGCTGGCTGTGTCAGGCCCCCTGGTAAGCACTTCATCTGCCTGGAGATAGGAACAAAGGCCAGTCATGTACTAAGCTTACTACCCTTCTGCTTATCTTGACTATCAGCTATCTCTTAGCTATGTGTGACAAGTATGTTCATACATCTCAAGCAGGGGGAGGATTTTTTAAAGGGATCTTGGAGAAAGCAGCAGAGTAATTTATGATAGTGGGAAAATATTCTGAATTTTATAATACATCTCTCTTCTTTTAATCAGGGGGCAAGTATAAAAATCATACCATTATGATATTTGTTATGGCATCCATGTAATAGGGTTGTTGTAAGGAAAGGACTGTGCTAAGAGGCCATTAAAATGGGAATTGTTATCAAGTGAAATACTGTATGTAAAGCATTCTGAAAATCTTAAATTGCTCTAGAAATGTGAGCTATAATTATAACTAATAATAGTGATAAGTTATTCCAATCTTCAGAACACCAAGCAGCCATCTTTTTCAACAATGGTAAAAGGGAGAGATTTTTTTTGCCACGTATTTTATTTCTCTCAACAGTAAGCACTATTCTCCCAGATTCATGCTTTGTGCCCCACATATGAAACCCTGTAGGTATAAATGAGCAAAATCATTCTGGGCATCTCCTTTCCAGGCAGCGAGGCTCGCTGATAAGGAGAAACCGTGGGAAGAGCCAGGAAGTCAAGAATCAGGAGATGTTGGCATGTGGGGAGAAGAATCCTTTGTGCACAACGTTTATGGAGTAAAAGCAATTCTTGTTTTGATGTGGGTAAAAGTTATAGTTGTAAGAAAAGATGACAACCCAATGTTGGTATGATAGAATTTCATTCATTAAAGGCCACTATGGCAGCATCTAGTGCCTCCTCATCTAAAGAGGTTTCAATTTGGAAACACCAGCAAGTCTCTGAATAAGAAGGTAATGTGGTATTGTGGGAAAAGCATGGGACTAGAGTCAAGAATTCTAGGTTCTAGGTCCAGTTATACCAGTAACTAGCAGTTGACCCTGGAAAAGTCACTCCACACCTGTCTGGGTCTGAGATACCTAAACTGTAACATGAAGGGGTTAGAGAGAGGTCATTCAGGTTAGTGGAGAGAATATAGGATTTAGTACCAGTGGACCTGAGTTAGAATCCTGGCCCTGTTACTGACTACCTGTGTAACCTTGGACAAGTCTCTTCACTTATCTGGGTCTGTTTTCTCATTAACATGTTATCTCTGGCCCAAAGCCCATTGGGATGGGGCTCTCTGCCTCTCTCTTCCCTGCTCTGAAGAAGAGCAGGGAGTAGAGGAGAGTGTGAAGGAGGAGAGGCTTTTCAGTCTTTTTAGAATCTCTTTGAGCTCTGTAGTCACCTCAGGTACTTCCAGCTTGAGAAAGAAGGTGGAAAAGGCCAAGCCCACTTCAATCCCTGCTCAAGGAAAAGACTCTGGAAAGACAAGAGAGGAGCTGACAGTCTCCATCACAGCCCTATCTCCAGCCTGCTACTCTAGAGACTTGGAATTTCCCACTGCGTGAGATCCAGGACATTCTTTCTTGGTTGAGCTGAGTTAGCTTGATCCCAATGAGAGAGTTCCTTCACTCTATATTAGTGGGTATATATCTTCCTATGGATTCTTCTCTGATTTCTGTTTTGCTATGATTTAGATAAACAGGTTTCTTTGATAATTGCTGTGTGTGTTCATTGTGGAACTGGTATTTGGTAGGAAAGGGGAGTCAAGCCTTAGACACAAAACTTGGGGTCCTCCCCCTCGCCATAATGAACAACGATCAGAAATCAGCTTGAGCCTGATCACATCTCCCTAGACTAAAAATACTGAAGGACTGAGAGATATGTAATCCTAGCCTGGTAGCCCCTCTCTCTGAGTAAAGTGTTGGTCTACTCTTGGAGGAGAACAGAGTCGTATACTCCAGCCCCAACCTCCTGCTTTCCCTGCTGGTAGGAATTAAAGTCTCCCTTGGAAGAGGGTCAGGGGAGAGAAGAGACTAGAGATGTCTATTCTATCTCCCTTCAAAGCCATACAACAACAGTTCCACATGTGGGGGGGGGCAGCCCCTGCACCATATATAGGGTCTTGCAATATGTGATGGCCTCACAACATATGAAATAAAGGGGCTAGACCAGATGATCCTTAAGGTCTCCCCTGATCCAAATTCTATGATGTTTATAAAAGGGGTGGTGGTGGTAGTGAGTGGAATGGGAGGGATATAATCCACTTACAAGGATACTATAGCTGTAATTAGGTACCTAGTTAATCAGATAAGATTAAATAACAAGGACTGTTAATCCTTCTAATGCAAGGCATAAACCTTAGATCACCCCAGTTGGAAGACATTTTCCTCCACGGTACAGTAGTCCACAACTGGTAGATTTGGTGGGGAAAAGAGGTATAGTGTTCAGTATGACTGAGTTCTGGTCCCAGCTCTGCCAGAAGCTTGCTCTGTGACCTTGGCTAACATCTCCTCTATCCCTGTTAGGATCTCTGTTACCTGGCAATCTCATCTATCCAGAATAAATATGATGAAAAAATAAGAAAAGCAAAAGTCACCTAGTTCATTAAGATTCTGCAAGAAGAATCCATCAATCAATCAACTGACTTATCACAGTGCTGGAAAGCAGAGATATTAAACACTGAGGTGGGGGAGTGATCCGGCCAGAACCAGATCAAAATGGAATTGGGAAGTGTTTGACAAAATAAAGGAAAAATACAGTATAGATAATGTTAATCTGAAGTTTTCTAAGTCAATATGCAGCTACACGTGTCCTACTTCTATTTGAGCTTGACACCACTGGTGCAGAGGATTAGATAGCTTATAGTTCAGGGGATCAAGCTGAAGTTATGAGAGAGACTTTACCAAGGAGCCACTTGAGGACCTAGATTAGCCTCCCAAGATGGGCACCATGGGGAGGACATTCCATGTAGGAAGAATAATGGCAAACAAATCTACAGAAAGCCATAGAGCACAGAAGGTGGAGAGGATAGGGAAGGCAGGGTAGATAGTGAGGAACAGAAGGCTTGAAATGGGGAGCAATGAGAAATGAAGCTGGAGAATAGGTAGAGTGGTTCAGATTATGGAGAGCCTTGAAAACTAGGCCAAGCAGTTTGAATTTGATGTAGTAGATATTGCCTCAGCAGGGAAAAGGCTTGCTAAAAGAGAGGTTGGAGCAAAATGTGCCAAATGTACTAGAAGGAGGAGAAATGAGAATCGGGGAGCGTACCTGGAAAGCAGTTACAGAAATTCAGGCATGAGATGATGGGAGGCAACTCGGCACTGTGGCTATAACACTGAACCTGGAATCCGGAAGCCCTATTTCAAACCCCACCTCATACACTGGCTAGCTGTGTGACCCTGGGCAAGTTGTTTAACCTTTCAGTTTCACAATCCATAAAACGGGTGTAATCACAGCACCTCCCTCCAAGTGTTGTTGTGAGAATTCTAAAACACTCTGCCAACTTTAAAGAACTAAACAGCTGTAAGTGATGATGACAAAACAATCACATCAGTGATGACAATGCTGCCAGGAGAGGTTAAGTATGGTGATGCTGAGGATGGAGGAAAAGGGACTGAGACAGGAAACATTTCTGAGGGACTGATCACAGAGGGTAAAGTAACAGAGAAGCCTTCCAATTTGTCAACTACAAAGCCTGGAAGAATAGTGACATAGCACACCCCGCCCCAGGATCACTTAGGGAAGGGAAGGGCAGGAGGGGGCAAGAGGGGCAAGAAGTTGAGGAATTCAGATCAAAATGTCACTCAGCAAAAATGAATCCACAATATCACTTAAGCATTAATTGTGTGCAAAATGCTGTATGAGAACTGCTGGGAGCTGAGAAGAACCAGCTGACGCTCATTTGCGATTGCAAGAGGAAATCCCAAAAGCCTAGGGCTCGGCCATGTCTCCCCAAGACTGGCCTGGGAACGAGGCTGCCTTTTGAGGCTGATGGGTGGTGAGGGGCTCCCTTTGAGACACCTTCCCAGGCTGGGAAGGCCGGCCCTCCTGGGCCTTTCCCCTCTGGACAGTCTGTGGTCTTGGGATTCCCAGGACCTTGATTCTGATCCACAGCACACACTTTCTTTCATATAACACTTGACTCAGCTAGACAAAAAAGGAAAACACAAAATAATAAAGCTAAACTCAAATGGCAAGTCAGAACCAAGAAAAGCTCAACTCCAAGAAAAACTCAATTCCAGGATATTCCTGGGGTAAAACAACAACAACAACGATGCTAACGACGCCGACAACAACAAACCAACACTATACTTTTCCTGAGAACCACAGAGTACATAAAACCAGTCAGCCTAACTATCTCCACAAGAAAGCTTTGTAACCCTGATGTATCACTGAGAAAGAGAGGACACTTTGAAGGGGATTGTCATTAATAGACTGATAAAACAGAGGTCCCCTTTCTATAATACAACACAATATATCAATCAATCGATTGATCAATAAATAAACAAATAACTCTCTTGGGAAATATCTGCCTACATTGCTTGTTACTGGATTTTTAATCACCCCAAAATTCACTCTGAATTAAAACATATCCCTTTCCAAGGTCCTGCTTCTGGAGCAGCCCCCAAGGTAAGACCCCACAATTCCACAGCAGCAGTAGTGGCCACATGGGCTCTTTAAGGTGGCTGGGATCATGAGATCCTCGATTTTGAGCAAAAAGCAACCTTAGAGGTCAGCCAGGCCACCAAAGTGAGACCTAGAGAAGGGAAGTCATTAGCCTATGGTTGCGCAAGGAGAAGTGTCAGATATGGGATTTGAACCTGGAGATCTGCTTCTCTTGGACACACAGCACAGTACACTTACTTCCTCAGCTACCCTCCTTCCTGTTCCCCACCTCCCCCTGCCTTTCCTTTTGCAGGAAATAGGACCTGCCATTCCATGGCTTGCTCTGACACAGTGTACTTCCATCTGCATGCCAGACATGCATCTTCCAGGGCAGCCAGGATACACAGTTCTTATTATGACACCACTATGCAAAGACTTTGCCATTCTCACTGTTTTTGAATAGCATTGTCTGAACCCATGGCGGGGAGGGGGGATCAAGAAGCTGCCTGGGTGATATCTTTATTTCTGGGAGACAGCTGATCATTCTATTTTCTATACTGTACGTTCCACATTAAGTCATTATCTATGCTGTTCACTCCATTAATTCTTCTAGTTTTATTAGCAAAGTTCTGGTGCCTGGGCCTGTAGCAGTGACAAGCATTCCTAGAAGCTAATCTGACAGATAATGACTCCATTAAGTGTTGAATACTAATTGGTTTACATCAGAGGCCTGAAATTAATTGATGTAAATAAATTAACACCTGAGCATGTATCACCCCAGCTTTGGATTTTCAAAATACCAATGATTTTTAAAGCACCCATCTCCAGCATGGAAACCTTATGAGTAATTAAAATGTGGCAATATGTGGGAATATCCAAACAATCAGATGAAGATTGTTCATGCCCTCTCTGGATGAGATGGTGGGTACTTAGGACTTAGTAGTTTGTGGAGATGGCTGATACCAAATTTGGTTTTCAGCTCCCCTTCAAGGAGCAGAATATGTCTTCACTACAACCGTTGCTGAACCAACTAAATCACTTCATCGATAATGTTCGAAGAAGGCAAAGGCTGCCACTTTGAGAAGGAGTGCAGCCCAGTTTATGAGTATCACTGATAAAAATCATGCCCAATGTTCAGGTCGAATGTGAAAATGTGTGCAGAGTGCTATCAATTTGATAACTGGTGTCATCTGCATAGGGTTTATATAAGTGGGGTAAATAGAAGGATATCAGAGGGAAATGGCCAAAAATGGAACAAAATCTTTTTCCATCTCGAGGTGGCTCTTCTTTTTTCTGACCTCCTTATGTCTCTTTATCTTCCCAGTCATCCAGGTCTGAACCCTCAGAGCTGTAAGCCTTGGATAACTCAAGATTGGCTCTCACATGCCATAAAAGGCCTGAGTGGGCTCCCCTCCGAGGAAATCTGAGAATTGCCAGTGTTGGCAGCATTTTCCCTTACAAGCATCACTTACAGTTCACAAGACTCAGAGAATTATTGGGTGCATTTACAAGTCAATGCAAATAAAGAGAACTGGACTAGTAGCCCCAGGGATGGCAACTAGACTTAGATTTCATTATGAGGAGAACTGCCACTGAAGGAAAGTCCCTCCACCAATGTCACTTGGACCTGCTCTGCCATATGAAGCCTTAGGGAGTAGCCTGGGAGCAAGCAAAGAGAACTGAAGTGCCTTCCCCACTGTCACACAGTGAGTCTAGACTAGAGGCAGTGCTTACTGGCTTTGAGAACAGCTCTTTAAATACTACACTAAAGCATCTCTCATGGTAATATTAGAGTGAGAATTTGTGAATATGATGGTCATATCATAAAGTCAGCCATATAGGGAAATGCTATAGATCTCAGCATTGGAGAAACATCTGTATCTTTAAAGTTGTGAAATATTCACCTGGGATTTTAACTTCTCAGGTGGCAGCAGATCTGTGGGAAATGCAGCATGTTCAGCAAAGAACCTAGGGAGCCCCCAGTGAGGGATCCCCACAGAATCTTTCCTTGTCCCTTCCCATCAGAGCTACATGGTGCCATGGCATTTCATGAAGGCAAAAGGGAGGGGTTTGTGGTGTATGATACCCAGATGTATAGTGATTGCTTGGCACCATTAGCCAGTGGGTCGTTGGGATCTCTTTGGTTAAAAAGTCTGTGTCATTGTGGTCATTGTGGACAGGTCAGTAGAGAACAAGGAAAGAACCATGGCAAAAACCGTCCAGAAGAGGGTCATCAATAGCGCCAAAGATGCAGTGAATGAGTTCAAGAAGCATGACGATCAAGATAAAGCCATAAGATTTGGCAATGAAGAGAGCACTGGTAACTTTGGAGAGAGTAGAATCAGTAGAGCAATGAGCTTGTAAACCAGACTTCAAAAGGTTAAGGAACAAATGACAGGAGAAGTCGGGGTACAGTGTAGACAACTTTCCCAATGCTAGTTTGCTATCCCCAGCACCATAGTGCCTCTTAATACTGCTACCCAGAAAACAGCAAGTCAGAGGAGAGCATCCGGTACATTCGGGAGACAGTCCATAGAGGATTTCTGAATAGATGTAGAAAAGAATCCCAAATAATGAAAAGTCTATGGGTTACACCAATGGAGGGAGTGACCACCCGTGACATCACAGATCAGTTGAAGCACATTGTCTCCCATGATTCAAGGATCAAAAAGGGAGAGGCCAGAAAAGGTACAAGGATTTTATGTAAGGTTATACAATTAGTAAGTAGCAGTGCCAAAGTTCAACTCCAAATCCAAGTAATCTTCCTGTTTTACAGATGAGATAGCTAAAGGTCAGAGAAGTTATATGTCTCATCTGGAGTCACGCAAGTCATGTCAAAGAAACAGGTTTAACCCAAGTCTCCTAACTCCAAATAAAGCTCTCTTTCTTTTACAGAACATTGTCTGCAACATAAATTCTTTGCTTCAGACAAATTCATTTATGCACTGTCCTCTAAAATGTGCCTTGTACCCATGTGTCTTGTCCTTTTCAATTTTTTCCAACGTTGCTTCCCCTGGGAGAACATCTCCCTGATTCTCCCAAAGCATCTCTAGCTCCCAAGTTCTATTTCTTCTGAACATCCTTCCTGTGCTGTACTGGCCCTTGCCAACTGATATCTTTCCCCTCAAGTCCATCTCTAGCTAGATAGATAGTTATACCCCTCCTTCTGATACACACACATTCATATATACATCTTATCTCCTTCATGGGAGATATTTATGTTGTCTCCACCATTAGAATGTGAGCTCTTTGAGGGCAGAGACTGGTTTTGCCTTTCTTTGTAACTAGCTTTTACCCCCTTGCCTGGCACATAGTAGGTACTTAACAAATACTTGTTGACTTACTGGCTTCCCCCCTATTCCCAATCCTTCTAGGTTTTGGAATCCTGAACCTGAGCACTGGTCTTTGGGACTGGGTTTCCTCTATGGTAGAACTCCCTCAAGCCACTCAAAATGTGTTCATTCCTAGACCTTTCCCTACTGCCTACTGCTTCAACTACACAGGCTAGCTTTCCTGCCTATTGCCTGATATCAACAACCTATCTTCCTAGACCACATTCTAGTGCCTGGCTCTTAGACTTCCCTGAATATGTTCATCTTTAGGCTACCTCATTTCACTCCTGACCAAGCCCAGGCTATATCACCCCCAATATATAGATTCTAATGTCTACCATGGGGCCTGAAATTCTATAATTAAACATTCATTCCTTTGACTCTTAAAGACATTTTGATCTTCAAGAGTCCCAATGAAAATGCAAATACCCCAAGGAGGGGAGTGAATACTTTTTAAAATTCTTTAGGTTAATTAATGACTAACTGGAAGCAGGGTAGGCTATGGGAAATGCTCAAAAGGATATGGGGAGGTAGGAGGACAAAAAAAAAACAAGCTTAGAAATTTTGTCCTGGGTCTTCAAGAGTTTCTCTGGTAAAACAAGTCCTCACTTTGTGCCCAGAGTTCAAGAACAGAGCCTCTCAGGATCTAGCTAGACTTCTCCTTAGGCAACAAAGCCCTATTCTGTCACTGGGTACATATTTTTCAGCTTGGAGAAGGGGCAGAGCATCAGCTCCCAATAACAGAGACTTTGGGAACCTGAGGTCATTTCCATTCCAGAGAAGGGCTTCGTGGAGGTCAGCCTGATAGATATGGAAAATGGTATCAATGCTACAAGTCACTTATGGGGGACAGGTTCTCCCTCTCACACCACATAAAGTTCACAAGCATCTGAGCCCATCTTCCAGCCAGAAATAAAGCCGTCATCATTGTTCCTATCACAGGTTTTCCCCTTATTAATATAGTACTTATATTATTTACAGTTTACTTATGATGTATTATTTGCATCATATAATAATATTTCTATAGAGCCCCAATGACATGTATTACTCTTCAGTGTTTGGAGAAGATCTTGGGTCTCTTGACTTGAGTGTCTATTATCTATACACTGGCTTCCAAAGGGAAAGACATTGTCTCTTAGTAAGTTTCAAGGTCCTTGAATTAAGGGTGGCAGCTAGATGGCAGTGTAGTGGATAGAATGCCAGGCCTGGAGTCAGGAAGTCCTGAGTTCAAATATGACGTCAGGCACTTACTAGCTGTGTGACCCTGGACAAGTCACTTCACCCTGTTTGCCTCAGTTTCCTCATCTGTAAAATGAACTGGAGAAAGAAAAGGCAAACCACTTTGGTATCTTTGCCAGGAAAATCCCACATGGGGTCACAGAGAGTCAGACACAACTGAACAACAACTGAACAATAACAAGCAGTGCATCAGAGTTCCAAAACAAGCACCAGATGAGGTCTGCTGGTGGAGTGATAGATGCTTTACTAAAGGATGTAGCATTTATGTTAGGCTGAAGAGGCTGTACAGGAATTAAGGAAGGGAAGACGCAGAGAACATAGTGAGCAAAGGTATAGATAGAAGAGAGAATAACCCATGTTTGCTGGTTGGTGAAAGGGAGTAACATGAGATAAGGCTGAAAAGTGTGATGGCACCATACTGTAGAAGGTGTGAATGTCAAGAAAGGAGATCTGAACTTTACTTGGCAGGCAATAGGGAACCATTGAAGATGTCTGAACAGATTGGTGGAGGAAAGACTTGACCAAATCTATGCATCAGAAAGATTCTTCTGTCAGTACCTTGAAGAAAGGAGGTGAAAGAAGTAAAAAGAGCATATTTACAAAGGCTACTGCAGTAGCCCAGGTGGGAGACAATGAGGCTCAGACAAGGGTGGTGACAGCAGAAAGAAAAGAAAGAGAACAGATGCAAAAGATGTTGAAAATGTGAAACTAACAGAACCTAATAACTGACTGGCAACTAGTGGTAATGGAGGAGAAAAGTCACCGACAACCCCAGCATTCCAAGCATGGGAAAGTGGGGTCATGGACAGAAATGAGCACGTAAGGGAGGGCAGAAGGCTATGAGTCCAGTTTGAGAGAAGTTAAGTTTGAAGGGTCAATGAGATATCCAACTGAAGATGGTCTAGGGGCACTTGGAGATGCTAGTCTAAAGCTCCAGACATGGGAGTCATCTGCTTGGAAGCAGCAGGTGAAGTAATGGGAGTGAATGAGATTGCCAAGAGGAGAGATATAATAAGGGACAGACCAGGAGTGTGTTCAAACTAGACCAAATAATAATAGCCAGAGAAGGAGTGTGCCATGGACTAAGAATCTGTCACTTGATGCCTAAGTGATCTTGCCCACAGTCAGAAGATAACTAGTAAGTGGACTAGAATTCAAGCCCCTTGATGGCAGGTCCAACACCTTTTCCACTGCAGCAGGCTGCCTCTCCTGCTGCCTTGCTGTCTGTTACTGAGAGGAACAAAAGGCCCAGAGAGAACAAGACTCAAGACAATCAGATTTTAGGGACAGAAAAGGGAAGGATGATTTAGAGCAGAAGACACTGTTCAGGAGCCATCAGAGTGAAGCCTTTGGGTGGCCAGGGAGCAGTTATAGAGTCTCTGAGGCTCTGTGAAAGAGGCAGAGATCTGCAAGGCCAACTAGATCTGTCGAATTTTGCTAAGGGTTAGCCCTGGCTAGACTAAGAGCCGGGCAAGAAGGATTCTTAGGAACAGTGGTAATAAACCACTGAGAGCTGGACCTGTTTCTTTCCTCGCTCCCCAAACTATTAAAAGATCTGACTGCTGACTTTGTCCACACCCTCCTACCATTATCCTTTCACATCAATAGTGAAAAGAAGCTCTAGTTGAGGTAAGTAGAGAGATACATACATAGAAGAACTTAGCATTTGACAAATACAAGGAGGCTGATCCAGAAGAACCCTATGGTGGGGCACTGAAAGAAACTGGCACATGTGATTTCTAAGTCACTTCCGCTAATCTTTGAAAGCTTGTGAAGAAGTAAAGAGCCATCACGGGAATGGAGAAGTGCAAAGCTAGCCTGCTTTTCCAAAAAGAAATGAGCCAAGCCTGCAATTCTGGGCCAGTGAGCTTGACTTCAATTCCTAGCAAAATTCTAGCGTGCATTATTAAAAGGATTGTTAGCAATCACAAAGAAAAGGAAGCAGGGATCTCTCAGAGCCAGCATGGCTTTACCACCAGCAGACTAATCTCATTTTTTTCAACAGGGATACTAGACTGTTAGATCAAAAGAATGCTATAAATGGAGTTGACCTAGATCTCAGCAAAGAATTTAATGAAGATTCTCATGTTATTCTTGAGAAAAAATGGAGAGATACATGCTAACCTATATATAGCACAAATAGGGAGATTCAGAACTGGTTAAGTGACTAGATGCAAAGAATAGCTGTTATTGGTTCAACAAAAGCTAGGAAGACTCTGAGGATCTGTGCTTGGCTTTGTGCTGCTTTCTAAAATTCAAAGATCAAGCCAGAGATTAATTCATCAAATTTACAGATGACATGAAGCTAAGGGGTGCAGCTAACAAGTTCAATGACTGAGTTAGGATTCCAAAAGATCTCAAGGTAGAATACTGAATTTAATAAAATAAAATGAAAACTAATGGAGCTAGTCAAAGTTAAAGTCTTACTTTGGGATTTAAAAATCAATTTTCAAAATTATATGGCAGCCAGAAAAAGCTTCATTAAGAGGGGAATCCTAGCTGGTAATAGGAGAGTGAGCATTCCACAGTGCTCTGCGTGGTCAAATCATCTTTGTAGTACTGAGCTTGGTTCTGGGTATAAATGTGGATAAGGTATGAGACCAGGCACTGGTCCTATGAGTTCATTGGGATAGGGAACTTTATCCACCAATGCAGATTAATAGCTTTTCTGCAACTTCTCTGTCCTATTTTTCTAGAGCACCAAGAGGTTAAGGTCAGAGGTGAACCTCAATCAAGGTCTTCCTTGTTTGAAGATCAGCTTTCTATCCACTGTGTAGTGATGCTGATGTTCTGATTTTGGAAGGAAGGCTGTTGATAAGTTGAAGTAGGTCCACTGAAGGGCAACTTGGATGATGAATGCTTCTAGAAAGTATTATATCAGGATATATCAGGATCTGTTGGAAGAACTATGTCTGCTTAGCCTGGAGAAAAGAAGACTTGGGGCAGGGGAACAAGAGAATTGGCTTTAAGTATTCGAAGGCTGTGGAATAGAAAAAGGATTGAACTCCTGTTTGGCCCCAAAGGCAGAACCAGGAACAATGGGTAGAAGGTATAGTAAAAAGACAAAATAAGGGTTGATATGAGGGAGAAAATTTCTACCAGTTAGGGTTTTCCAAAAGAGGAAGGGGTTGCTTTGGGATGCACTAGGTAGAGAGGATTCCTATTCAGGTACAGGTTGGACTACCCCCTCTCTGAGGTCCCTGGCAATGTGGAGATCCTGGGATTCTGTAATATAGTCAGAGTATTTGCAATTTTTAAAAAGCAGCACTTTAATCCTATGGAGTGAACGTAATACTAGGCTAACATTCATTCCAGGACTTAGCACAATTCCTGGCACACAGTAAGAACTTAATAAATGCTTCTTGCCTGATTTTTTCCATCAAGGACTGGAGGCTGGGGGGCCACACAAAGGAGATCTGGAGCACTGGCCCTACATATATGGGGTTGGGGAGGGGAGGTGCTGTTAAAGGAAGGCGATTCTATTAAATAAACCTATCTCAAGTGCCTGTTACATGCAAGGTGCCACATAGACTTGGGGCTACAAAGACAGATGAAACAGCTCTTGGCCTCTGGGAAGGGAGAGGGAGAGGGGAGAGGAAGAGCAGGGGTAAAGACATGACCTGACATAATTGAGTAGAATACGAGGAAAACTGGAGAGAGAGAGGATTGGTTAGCAAGTGGGAGATCAGAGGAGTCCACAGAAGAGGGGCATCTAAACAACACATTGGGCACACTAGGGCAACAGATACTTTGATACTTGGGAGGGGAAGCATTTTGGGGAAAGTCTTTAAGTCCCTCAGGTCACATCCCATGGGTGTCCACCTACTCTGCCTATACATAAGGCTGCCTCTCTGAATAACGCTTTTCCCATTCCCTCACGACAGAGTTTAGCATTCTCTAGCCATTTATCTATATGCATCTTTGTAATAGAGCTGCACAAATAGGAGTGTTTGAACCACTAGCTATACTTAGGGGCCTAATTTATGGTAGGTTCCTTCACCCCTCACCTGAATCACAATTCCTAAACATCAGCAACACACTTATTTCACTACAAAGCTCAGAAAATCTACCTAGGATTTCCAGACTTTTACCCAAATTGGCTCCACGAACTGTCATGGGACAGTATGAAACTGGGGGGAGAGCAGAAAAGGAAAGACAGGGCGTGGAAAGAAAGAGAAGGGTTTTCTTTTCAACCAAAGCTTCAACCAAACATGGAAGATGAGACTATGCATACTAAAATATTTGAGGAAATGGTTTTAAATAGAATCTATCTGCAGTTCAGGTTTTTCTCCCAAGAAATAAAATAATTGTAAATGAGGGCACACTTATTCTCCAAAAGAGTTTCCTGTGAAATATTTTCATAACAGTCATCACCCATATAGAGGCAGTGGAGACCAAGACAATAACAAGAACTTATTTTTAGGTGGAAATATGATTAAATGGTAGCTAGGGGGAACTGCAGGGAATAGAGCACCAGGCCTGGAGTCAGGAGAATTCATCTTACTTAGTTCAAATCTGGCATCAGACACTTCTATGTGACTTTTATGTATCTATGGGACCTTGGACAAGTCACTTTATCCTGTTTGCCTCAGTTTCCTCATGTGTAAAACAAGCTGGAGAAGGAAATGGCAAACCACTCCAGGATCTTCGCCAAGAAAACCCCAAATGAGGTCACAAAGAGTTGGATGTGACTAAACATCAATATGATTTGAGGAGATTCGTAAACTTCTTTTGTTTTGAACATCTGGATAACTATTTTAATCTAATTGGTTTCCTTTGTAATCCTCCATATTTTCTTTTATGCCCTTAAAAAGCATGATGCTGAGAAGGGCTCCCTAGACTTCTATGGACTGACTAACCAAAGGGGTCTGTGACATAGAAAGCAGAAAGCCCTGATTTATCAAGGACTGTCTTCTCAAACAGCTTCCATTGGCTGTGATTAGATAGAACTTTAAAAACCATACTCTAAAGTGTAGAAAAATCTTCACAACCAGCCTTGTAAGGAATGTACTGTAAATATTATCTTCATGTTACAGATAAGGGCACTAAAGCTCTGAGAAGCATTGAGACTTATTCAAAGTTGCCCACACTGCCAAGTCAGTCTTCAGACTCCAACAGCACTGCCTTAAAAATCTTGAAGTTGTGGATTCAAGTCCTAGCTCATTAGCTAGGTGACCTTGGACAGGTCTTCTCATCTCTCTGGGTCCCATTTTCCTCATCTATAAAATCAGGAGGTCTGCCTTGATGATTTCTCAGGCCCTATCTAGCTTGAAGATCAAGGCAACAATTCAGGGGAGTTTAGTGCTCACTTCACTAAAAAATGTTACTTCATTAAGAAAGGCAACTTTCCTTCCTTTCATTTCTGCATCTTCCTTTCATCAAACAAGTAATAGCAGTGATCAAAGTAACTAGTTGTGCAAAGCATTACCTTGTCCAAAGAAATGGGTCTTAAAGAGCCCATCCCTAAAGCTGCAGCTGGCAGACCTACAAGGGGCCAAAAAGTCTCTTCCAAGGGTGGGCTGCCCCAGGTTGGATCTGTAGGAGCCTACCAGCAGGTGGGGCTGAAGAGGGAGGGGCAAAGCTCTCTTTTCCATGCCTTCCTTATTAAAATGTTACAATAACAAACCACAAATCACCACCTATGCCTGGCACTAACTTTATCCCCTACTATACTGGTGGTTGAGGTAAGATATAACAGCCACAGGCCTGCAGAGCACAGTGTTCCATATGTTGGTGTTTAAATCTCAGGGCAACACACTCTCACCCCACCCTCCAGAAGAGCAAAAGCCAGTGCTGACAGCTCCAACTTCTTCTCAGCCAGGACTACGGCAGCTGGGAAACAAACTAGCACTTTCCAAAATGGTTTTTAATGGTGCTCAAGAGGAAGCAGCTACCAATAAAAAGAACATGGCATCCAGAACTCAGGAGATCTAGGTCCTAGCACCAACTGTGCTCCAGACTTATTGGGTGACCCTGACAGCAAATGACCTTTTCTTCTGGTGCTCAGCTTCCTCCTAAAAAATGGGAGCACTGGATTCCATTGTCTAAGATGACTCCCAGCTCTGTGATTCTGCACCCAAACATCTGAATACACACAGTGTATCGGAGGGAGGTCATTCATTTGGAACGACCAGGATATTTTTCTGTCTCTTGCCAGATGTGATGAAACTTTGGGGGAGGGGGACAGAATCATCTCAGTGTTAATTTCTTCCTCCTAGAGGAAGTATAAACCTGGCCAGGTGATTATGCCTAATATGTGACATAAAACTAACCAGATTCACCAATTTCTCAGGGAACAGACAGGGAGACAACCTGGAAAGATATGGGGGAAGCCACAAATTCATCTTATTTCTGCTTTCCAGAATGTGCATGATGTTCTCGACATGGCATGCCACCAGGCAAGGTCAGGAACTGAGGGAAGCTCTGTCTCCAACAAGCATGGCCGTGTTTAGAAGGGTATGATGATGGGAGTCCTAATACTCCCTTCCATTTGCATAGGAGAGTCTATAAGGGAATCACCTCCTTACTGAGGGCAAATATTTTGCCATGAATGCCTCAAGGAGGCAGTTCTGCCATATCATTCCCTCACTCATTCTACAGAGCTTCTAACACTAGTCTAGGTCATTCGTATCACCTGGCCCAGCTGCTGTGGAGGAAGGTGGTAGATAAAAAGGCAAAAGGAAAGAGTAAGAATGGCATTGGGAACATCCACCAGACTTCCTGGGAGGTTCTGGATGACTGGGAAGTACGCTGCTTAGCCACCCAGGGAAGAAGGAAATAAAATGAAGAAAGAGAGACTTGGTTCATCCAAATGATTCCATAGTAGAAGTTTTCACATCAACCTAGGGAGATGTTTTATATAGAAGGTGGGACTGTAGAACCCAGGTGTAACAGAAGAGAGAAAGCAAGCTATAAGCATTCCAGAACTATCTTAGCAACAGATATTTGAAAAAGCTAAAGGTTTAAAAAGCAGTCAGTTGCAATTTCAGAACATTTTCATCAAGGGACTCAAGCCACCATCTCCAAACAGCAGGAAATCAAGAAGCTAAACTAAGAACATTGGTGAGAAAAACCCATTATGCCTTCTGGAAAAGGAAAAGAAATATATCAGGACTGGACAGCAGCCAGGAATGGAGGGCTACCAAGGGAAGCTTTGGGTGTCTAGCAGGACTAGAGCTACACTGGTGAATGGAGAAGAGAAGTAAAAGGTGGGGTGGCCCTTCCTCCACACCATAACCCCACCCAACGGTACTGTGAGTGGCACAGATTATAGAGCTCTGGTGGTGAGTTAGTCTATGAGAAAATAGGTGGGGGCTTGACTTTCTTAGGGTTCTGATATAAATTCTAATAAAGGGTTCAGTGAGGACTAGTACCAGGGTTTCCTGCTATCCAGTCATAAACTCTCTCCATCCCCCCCCCAAACATAGCCCTTCCATGAAAAGGGGTAAGAGGAAGTTTTGAAAGAAAGTCAATAATACATAGACAAGGTCTTGATGGTGAAAAGTGAAGGGGTAGGTCCTGATGGACAACAGGGGCTTGTAATGGCAAGAACACAAGATTTGGAGTCAAAAGAGTTGAGTTTGAATCCTGATTTACCAACTTGATGATCTTAATCATCACTTAAACTCTCTTTGGGTCAGCTTCTTCCTCAGTTAAATGAGGGGCTAGAACAGATTCCCTCCAAGGCCCCTCCCAGCTCAAAATTCAATGATACCTATGATTTCCGTCTGGTTGCTTTTCTTGGTCATAGTCCCCAAACCAAAGAAAAAGATGTGGTCAGTGGCCAATACATTCCCACCCTACTGGGCAGAGAACAGATTTGGGAATGACAGGAAGAAGAAACATAGCTAGCTGTGTTTTCCCATCTAGCTATTGCAAGTCAGAAGGTATATATAAATCAGATAATCCAGCTAAATAAATCATTCGTGACTGATACAATATATAGCTAGAGAGGAAGCACAATGAAAGAAAGCTGGTCTTGGAGTCAAGAAGACCTAAATTCAAGTGTGAACCCTGACACACTTGTGTGTAATCCTAGGAAAGGCATTTAACCCAATGATAAACTGCAGAACAGTCAGGAATTTCATCAGGAGTTCCCTATACCAATGAAATCATAACTGTAGAATACCATCTGTAAACCTATGCACAAGCAGCTTTCCAGAGGACTGTCACTGTGAACAGTTTTCAAGGTTTGGATTACATAGTATAGTGAACTCTCTATTTATTCAATAACATATCAGAGCAAAACATTCGCAAAAAATCAAGATACAGCATTCACAATTTTACAACTTATCACAGAAAATCAAAATACAGCATTCACCATGTCACAACTCAGCAACTCATCACTAAAATGGCCACATAGTTTTCACCAAAGTGGTCACATAGTTTTCAACAAAGTACAATCATTTAGTAACTCAACCATTCAATAATCCTTAAGGACACAAAGTACAAAAGGTCAAAATCCTCCACCCGTGGGGCACATTAAGTTACAAATCAGTCACTATTCAGTCATCAGTCACTATTGTATAATCAGTCACTACTCAGTCATCAGTCACTACTCAGTACCCTCTTAAGGGGCAGTGGAAAATACACAGGCCATCCACCCCTCAGTCACAAGTAAGTTACAATTTTATCACTCACTACTCAGTATCCATGGTGAGGTCTTTTCTTCTTGACTCAAGGCAGGTAGCTCCTACGTGAATCCACCAAACTTTCACCTGGGTTCAACGGCAGACAGCTCCCAGTTCCTTGTCCATCTCTCCATGCAGTTCCTGCTCCACATTGAAGCGCACAGTGTCCAGTCCATCTCAAATCCTTCACAGTCTCTGTTCCTGGGAAGACAAGGCTTAACAAAGCCACAAGAGGTAGAAGCAGCAAGGTCCCGCAGCTCCCACACTGCCACCCTAAACACCCATAAAATTATGAGCCCAGAAAAAGTCTAGGACTCTCAGACTCACAAAAAATACAGAGAACACATCTCTCGCTGAAGGCAGCTCGGCAGCAGGGGCTCATCACGGTGGCCAGGAGTGGAGGCTGGAACAGCCTAAAGCCAAGACCACGGCCAGGCCTGGGGTGATGGGAAGGAGCCTGGCTGAGCTGAGCTGAGACATGCCACAGCCAGTCTTCAGAGGTTCTACAGCCTCCAGCACCTCCACATCTGCCAAGATGTGAGGAACGGGGATGGGAGAGGGGCAGCTCGCACCAGAGAAGAGACCCGCCCAGGCCAAAACCACAGCCGCAGCCAGGCCAGACCTCAGGGGGCTAGGAGGAGCCAAGCCTCCTAAGCTGCAGCTTGAGTCTACTTCAAAGAAAATCTAAAGCACCTGCCTAAAGGGATCTTCCAATTCCCCCCCCCCCCATCAGAGATGGTTAGTGAAAGTGAAACTTTGAAAATTAATTTGGGGGTGGTAAAGCAGTTCGGCCAATCTCCTCCTGGGGCAAGGAAGCAGTGAGGGAAGGGAACTGCTGGAACCAGCGGCGGCCCCCACCAGGCTGCTTCAGAGCCCCTGGCCTGGGAACTCCACAGTGGGGCTGAATCAATTGATCAGGGCCAAGTGCTCTTGTGTTGAGCGGCCTGGATCCGGATCATGGTCTTGGGTGGTGGTCCTGGGGTGCACTTTCAGCAAGCCAAAGCTGGGGGGACTTGCAACACCCCCCTAATAGCTCTGGCAGTTTGGAAAACCCCAGCAATTTGGAACAGAGCTTCCCCCCTTGGAAGCAGAGTTGCACAGACATAA
>CM053602.1:17559440-17582643 GCA_028646575.1 Pseudocheirus occidentalis
GGCTTTACAGTGGGATTGCTGTTTTAGGGTTGGGGCAGGGGCAAGATGGGGAGAAAATGTGTAATTCAAAAATGTAATGAAAATGAATAATGTAAACAAGAAAACAAATAAAAAGTAAATTTAAAAAGCCACAAGAACATTCGTATACATTAACAAAGTCACAACAACATTTGTACAAAATACTGGCACCACAATCATGCTTCCTCAGTCTTCTGCAGCTCTGGCTGGTCCTCAGAAGTCCTTGACAGCTCCTCAGCAGCCCCTCAGCAGCACCAGCTGGCCCTCGGGAGTCTTCAGCACCATAAGCTCCATCCAAAAAAATCAAAATCACTTTATCCAGCCTCCATATGGCTTGCTCCAGGAAATTCTGTCTCAGTTCTCAATTCTCATTCCTCTTCTCAGTTCTTCTCAACTCTCAGTTCAGTCTTCAGTCCAGCAGCAGCTGCCCTGCCTCCACAATGCTGACCCCAAGAAATTCTGACTATACAGCTTGTGCTCTTTCTTATATTAGATTCTCCCTGTTCACCCCCTTCCTGTCACATCAGCAACAGGGATGCCCTGTTCAGCCCCTTCCTGTTATGTCAGCAACAGGGTTCATAGCTTCTGTTTTTTAACAGAGGCTTAATTTGAAACTAGGTGCTAAGTACCTCTCAGCTTAGCAATACAAACTGAACTTCAAATTTCATTACCATTACAACATCACACACACACACACAGAGAAAAGGTATAGAGTTATGACAAGGGTGGACAGGCAGAACGAAAGGTTTCTATTTGAGAAGTGCTAGCAAGGCCCTCAAATATCTTTACCATTAACCTAGGAGTCAGAAGACTTGTGTTCTAATCCCAGTTCTGACTATCTTGCTGTGTGACATCAAACACTTTCCATTTCTGTGCCTCAATTTCCTTATCTACAAAAAAATAGGTGAGGTTCCTTCTACCTCTAAGAATCTGTGATCTTCTTCAGAATATTGTTTAACTTGTCACTGAGCCTGACAGCTTTAAAAGGTAGAAATCTAAGCTATCAACAGTCATGTGAAAAAATGCTCCAAATCACTAATAATTAGAGAAAAGCAACTCTGAGGTAACATCTCACAGTCATCGGATTGGCAAAGATGACAGAAGAGAAAAATGACAAATGTTGGAGGGGCTTCAGGAAAACAGGCACACCAATGCATTGTTGGTGGAGCTGTGAATTAGTCCAGGAATTCTGGAAAACAATTTGGAACTATCCCCCATAAATCATGAAAACTGTCCAAATGCTCTGACCCAACAATATCCCTATGAGGCTTATACCACAAAGAGATCAAAGAAGGATAAAGACTAATATAGACAAAAATATTAATAGCAGTTCTTTTTATAGTAGTCTGAAACTGTAAACTCAGGAGGTATTCATTTTGGGGAGAATGGCTAAGCAAATTATGGTATCTGGATATAATAGAATATAATCACATAATAAATAATCACAAAATAGACAGTATCAGGGGAAACCAGGAAGACTCTTTTGAACTGATGAAGAGTAAAGTAAGCAGAGCTAGAAGAACAATCATTATAAAGAAAAATGGTTCTGAAAGACTCTAACTTACCACCACCACCCCCAGAGGGCTGAAGCTGAAGCACCCTAAAATGTGAGATGAGATATATTTTTTGGACATGGCCAATACTGAAATTTGCTTTGCTTAACTACACATATTTGTCATGAGGTGTTTTTTTCTGTTTTTAAAAACTGTTCAAAGGAGGTGGGGGCAGTGGCAGAAAAATACACAGGTTTCAAAAGAATTTGTTACTGAGGCCAGGCCTACCTTCCCAGCATTGTATAAAATTGTATTTCCTGGCCTTTGCCTTCCTTTACTGCAAGAGCTTTGATCACCCACACAAATACACAGAGAGTGGAACAGTTATCAGTGACCACGATGCAACCCCCAGCAAAGTGATTGTGGGGGATTTGCCCCCATGACTTTACCAGATAAGCATGAGGAGGAAATTTGGAAGTGAGGCTGCAGCACACAGACCCTTGGGAAGCTTCATCCCTAACCAGCAGGCTCAGAATTCAGGCGATGTAGTGGCCCAGACTTGAAATTGGGCTCTCTTAGGGTTTTTCTGGGAATACAGAAGAGCATTGGGAGTTTCCAGTTTGCTTTGGCAGAATGCTTTTCTAGGTCTTCACCCCTCCCTGCCTTTGCCTCTTTCATTTGCTTAAGGTTTCACCTCCAGTGACAGAAATCTGAAAACGGTAGCCTTGGGAAGCCGTGGATGTCAGGGAATCAAACCGACAATATCAAACATACACACTACTTCTGAAGATCTATTTGCTGCACTGGAGGTTGACACAGACAGTGAAGAGGCTTTGGTAGCCTTACAAAGACGTGGCTTTCCTCTGGGGGAAAACCATGAACAGCCACCTGCCAGAGGCAGCTCATTTTCCCTTGGGGGAAGGAGGCGTAGGGAGAAAGGGAGGGTGGCTGGCCACCAGAACACTTGGCAAAACCCCGAAATAGACCACATTTGGCTGTGGTTGGCTCACCTTTCACCCCCTTTCTCCTTTTAACTAGGTGCTCAATTCATTTCAACAAGCATTCAGCTTTAATCAACTAGGTGTTAATTCAGTGCTTATCTAATTAAAGTAATTCACACTAAGGTGTGAATGGATGTGGGGCTCCAAAGAAGTGAGTTTGTGAATTTTGGAAATCACAGCCTTTATGGGCCAATCTAAATTAATCTAATTGCCAGAATGTGGATGGGGGAGGTACTTTAAATGGGGGCAGGAGGTTAGCCCCTCAATTACTGTGAAGTAACCTTCCCTTACCCTCAGAAGCAGATTAGTACCCCATCTTCTGAAAGATGGCAAAACCCTCTAGCTATAGATTGTTCTAGGTACCCAAAAATGTTACAGACTTCAATATTTAAATTAAAAGGGAGGGAGAGAAAAAATTGCCCCATGGGTAAGCACAGGAAACTTCTGGGGAGTGAAAGGCTCTGGAAGACCACCTTATGAGGCAGCTTTGTTGACTTTTTTTTATTAACACCCAGGTCTCATAGGAAAGCAGACAGGAAAATTCTACCAAATAGGTCTATTGATAATTGGGTATGATTCCTCTACTAAATGACCATGGCAAATATACATGCCCCCCAGATAGGTTAGACAGTGATGCATTCAGTAATTCGTTCATTTGATAAATATGTATTGAGTCTACTATGTGCATTATAAGCAATCAACTGGGCCTAAAACTGGATAGAGGGTGGCAACCAGGCCATAGCTCATTTGGGGAACAGTGGTGCCACTCTGCTGCATCCCCTAGGCCCAGTGTTCTCTCAGGGTTGTCATATGACTTTGCATTATGGACCACCACTATCTCTAGACAGGTGAACCAAGGGACATCTGAGCGATACCCAGGGGGTGTGTCAGCAGGCGGCAGCATATTGCCAATGACAAATGAGGAAATGTATTATTGAAAGAGGAGGTGGAGTGAAAGCAAGAGATAAAAGACTGGCAGCATAAGGGCTGTGCTGGTATCCAGGGAATAAGGGGAAAAAAGCAAATCCAAAGGCCTTGTGCAAGGCTTCCTTACCTGTGTTGTACTGTCTGGTCAAGTCCACGGACCTCCCTCTTAGAATAAGTGTTTGTTTGGTTGTCCAAATGAATACTAGAAGGAAATGTTAAATGTCCGTTAGAGATTAGTGCATTTTTCCCCATCCAAGGTTACAGACAAACCCTTTGGGGCCTGTGAACCCCAAGGTAAGAAACCCTAGCCAAAAGGAAAGATTTCAGCCTGTTACATGAGGATCTCTGGGAGAATATGGACCAGAATCACCCAAGATGAGAAGGTCTGGGTAGCTTATGATCTGCATTGTTAAGAAGAGTGATGGGGGGGGGGTTGTCTTGTCAATACCTAGCCACATGGGGCCTCAGTAAGCATGCTACTAGAACTATAGAATGGAAGGGGCCCTGTTCCCTAATTGAAAGCATGCTCAGTTATTCCTGTCCACTTACTCTGTGCTAAAGAAAAGACTTCCCATTGACTGCTTGGCCCCAACCCAAGGAGTCCATGGCTGAGCATGAGCTGGCAGTAGCAACGGCAGATGAGCAATGTGGAGGAGCCAGAGTGACCCTGAGAAGTGACCTGAGCGACCCAATCCAGCAGCCAAGATAGAGGGTCTGTTGGCTATGCAGCATTTGGAAGTGAACTTGGCAGCTGGCACGTAAGCCAACTATCCACAGGACCCTGGGTTTCTCCAATCCCAGGGGATGCTTTCTTCATGTCTTACTCTATCTTCTCAGTCAATATTGCTTTGTTAAATCAAATGTGTTTTAATTCCTTATTGATGATACAAAGGAGATACTGACTGGTTACATGATACCTGGGGAATACTAACTGGCTCCTGGCAAAGGATGCTAGGGTGATGATAATTGCTGGTGACTGGTATTGGGGCAAAACCTATCAGTGCAGGGGCTTGAGCCATTAGCATTAGATAATCACGCCAACCCCTAGGAGTTATCCCTAGAACACTGATTGGGGGTTGTATATGAGCTCTGGAGAATTGACCTTCCAGTTCAAGGGCTAGATCTTACCCCCATCTCCCCCTGCCACCCCTTCTTTAAGGCTGCAAGAGAATTCACAGTGATGGGGAAACAGAACTCTGCCCCAAAGTGACAGGGGCTGAGATTCTGACCCATTCTTTGGTTCAACATACTTAAAGACAATGAAACATAAAGCACCTCATTCAAGGACAGATATCTGTGTATTAAAAGAAGGACCTTGTAAATTTGAAAGTACTAACATCAATCCACAGTCATCATTGACCTGAGAGCACCAGGGTTTGATGGGAGAATGCATACTAATGGAAACCTAGAAAGAGTGATGGGGTACATAGAAGCTAAGCGCTGGGGGTGGGATGCCCCAAAGGATGCCATTGTAGTTACAGCTTGACTGGCACTCAAACAATCAAGAAGTATCTATGAAGCGTCTACTGTGTGCTGTGTGCTGTATAGGGCGATAAGGATACAAATTGAAGAATGAAACAATCCCCAGGAACTCATATTATAAATGGAAAATGGCGAGTGCATAAATAAGCATATTCAGAATAAACCTAAGGCAGTTCAGACAGGGAGGGGGCAGAGCCAGGGAGCCAGGAAAGGCTTTTCAGAGCTGCTGGTACCTGAAAGAGAGAAGAGATTCTATGAGGCAGCCATGAGGAGGAAATGCACTCAGGCATGGGGGCCAGCCAAGGCGAAAACATCCGGACAGGAGATGGCATGTGAGGAAGAGAAGGCCACCACACTCTGGCTGGCTCACAGACTACAAGGGAGAGTGAGTATGGGTGCCCACTGAGGACACGGAGGCTCCTGGGCCATCCTCTGGAATGAGGCAGGAAAGAGAACTGAGGACCACGTTGTGAAATTGCTTTACAAGCAAAACTCAAGAGTTGATAGTTGATGCTAGAGGCAGCAGGGAGCCGCTGGAGCTTATTGATTGGAGAGGTAGGCAGCCATTAGGGAAATCACTCATGCAGTTGTGTGGAGAAGAGATTGAAGAGGGGCAAGGCTGGAGGCAGGGAGTCCATTGAAATAGTCCAGAAGAGAGGCCATGAGGGCCCAAACGAGGGTGAAGGCTGTGGGCCAGATGCAAGACATGCTGTAGAGGAAAAAACCATAAGCTTTGGCAAATGATTGAGTTGTATGAGGGATCAAAGAAGATGGAGGCCACCTAGCAAGATCTCCATCCCCTCCCCTGCCCCACACCTGAAAACCTTTGAGACATCATCCATTCTCTCCTCTCTTCCTCCAGCAGCAATGGATGAAAGGATTCTCCTCCTTGCCATTTGGGCCTTGCATCACATCTCCAGAACCTAGCTTCAGCCATCATTCTGCTTCTCATCTTCGTTTGTTGCTCTTCACTGCTGCCGCCACCACATCCATGCCTACAAACATGTGCAGGCAGCCCCTAGCCTGTGCGACCCTTCCTCGGACCCTGCCATTCCCTTACTTTCTCATGTTGTGTTTTTCCTCCTCTTCCCTGCCCAGGTCCCAGACGTCTTTCTCACCATCCTTGTAGCCTGAATTTTCATCTTACCAATCTACTGATACTGCCTTCAGTCTCCACGGTCACCAATTATTTCCCAATTTCTCAATCCAAAGGATTTTTCTTAGTTCTCATCCCCCAAACCTTCTGCACCTTTGACACTGACATCCACTTTCCACCTCCTGGAAAGACTCCTCTCTGAATTCTGCTTCTACCCATCTGACCATTACTTCTCAGTCTCTTTCATTGGTTCGTCATCTTTTCTTCACCCTTTAAGTAGGAATGTCTCCCATGGCTCTGTCCTGGGCTGTTTTCTCTTCTCTTTTGAAAGACCCAGATGGTTCCAGAGGAGAAAGTGAGGCTTTGCCCAGCCCTCCCTCACCTAAATCCAATTCACTTGCATGTCATGGAATCACCTCCCTGATGTCATGGTCCTCTTTGAGAAGGTAGGACAAACAAACAACAACAGAAAGAAAAAGAGCATAAGATCACAGAGTGAGGGCCAGCTGTTAGGGGTCTTAGAGGTCATCTAGTCCAACCCCTTCATTCTACAGATGAGGAAACTGAGGCCCAGAGCTGGGAAGTGACTTATTTAAGGTCACACAAATAGAAGTGGCAGGTTCTCTGACAGAAGATCCAATGATCTTTAATCTATCATGCTATCTCTCCAAGACTTAGGACACAATGCTCTGGTTTTCATAAAGGACTGTGGTTAAAAACTGCTAAGTTGGAAGTCTTGATAATAAAGAACGATGATAATAAAGAATGATGGAGAATGATGGATCTAAATCTCTGCAAGTTCATTTAGCAGCCAGGTCAGGTGCATCATATTGTTGCCATCTAGTGGCCCCTTCAGCACACTGCAGGTGCAACAATGACCATTGATTCTTTTTTTTTTTTTTTTTTGCTTTTTTTTTTTGGAGGGCAGTTGGAGTTAAGTGACTTGCCCAAGGTCACACGGCTAGTTTTTTGTGTTAAGTGTCTGAGGCCGGATTTGAACTCAGGTACTCCTGACTCCAGGGCCGGTGCTCTATTCACTGTGCCACCTAGCCACCCCCTGACCATTGATTCTAAGGCCTCTCTTACTGGTGGCCATGTCAGAGGAGAGGCCTTCTATCAGGTGTATCTTGAATATCTCTTGAATTCCAGAGATCCGTGTTCAGAAAAGGATGGGGAGCATATCATTTCAACAAAGGCAAGACAAAACTGAAAGCAGATGAGAGAAACATGGCAGGAGAGAAGGAAGAAATGTACTGATTCAAAGTCTTGTGAGCCAATATGGTGTTTTGGATTTCATCTGAATTAAGAGAAAGACTTAAGTACATACATGTGATGATCAGCACATGTGTGTCCTGCACTGCCTGTAGGGAAAGATGATCACTCAAAACTTAAGGGCAAACATCATGGTAATTCGGTTAAAGAAGTACAGAAGAGAGCAGAAGGAACAAGAGAAGGCTCCCATTTTCACAACATTTTCAGCACTTGAAATAGACTCCGCTATGATAGCAGATGAGGAAAGGGGCCTGGAAAGTAGACCCAAGGCCATGGGAGCTATGTTGCCTGAGAAGGCAAAGGGTTAAGACTTCAGTCTTCCCAGATGCTACTTGCAAAGAAAGAGCTGGAAGGGAGTTGGAAAATTACATTTGTGACCTTAAGCCCTCACAGGAAGGAAAGGCACAGACACAGCTCAGTGCAAAGCTACCTCCACTCGAAGAGAGGAAACTCCAAGGAGGGATCCCGCTACTACTGAGGTGAGTTCCATAGCATGTGGCCAGGGGAGGGATTTCATCCAATTTTCTCCTGAGACATCTAGTATCTCATGCTTATTTTCCAGTCAGATGTACCTCAGGAAGCCACTTTCCTTTCATACTGATCAGTCCATTAATGAAATACATGAACAAACTCTTTAAATGTTAAGAACATTCCTAGTTCCTCCAAGCAGCACACCTAGGGCTCTGTAGATATGCCCGGCTTGTTCTGGATCCAATTTGACCATCCACATTGCCCCAAATCCAGACAAAACCCGCTGTGATGTTCAAAATGCTTAATGCTCAGTTGTGACACTAATCCTGTTGGACAAGTTCAGGGTTTGCAAAAGATCAGAAGTGGAAGAAAGGAAATAACACCATCAGGTCCATCCTAGAAGTATCTTTCTAGTCATCTATTTCCATAGTGCTGATCAACATAAAGTGCAGAATCTGAGAAAAACACACAAGACCCTAAGAGTAAAACATCTGGATAGGCAGGAGTTGTACCCTGAAGCCCCTCTCTTACTTCCAGTTAACGGGTTGGCAGCAGGACCCAGAAATGTTTCTTGATTGTAGGTTTCAGCATTACTATTCCAGCTAGAGCCAGGGAATCCTGAAAATGTCCCAGGGAGCACGAAGGAGCCAGAATCCAGGCTCTTCTGAAAGCAGCATCCAGACCTACATGCTGAGGATGCAAATCAGCAGGCGCCCACAGGATTATTACCATGGCAAATGCTTGTCTTCAAACTTGACATCAGATTTCATAAAGGTTCTGTCTTTGAACTGTCAAAAAAGGCCACCTTACTGAAGGAAGTGGGGATGAGAGCTGAGGATCTGTAGCAGTCAGGTAGCATACCCTAACTATTAAGGGATCTCCAAGTCACCCCAGCTGCTCTTCAGTTCATTCCAATAGTTTAGGAACACTATGAAAAGTACTCCACAAAAAAATTAAAAATGACTTTAGGTTGCCCAATGTAGCAAATCATCCTTACTAACAACCTAGGTTATGTCTAATGGATCAGTAGTTTCAGCAGAACTGACTGGTTGGTTCAATTTAGTAAGTAGTTGGTTCCATTCCCAGATATTAGAAAATTATTCTCCTCTCCATGTCCAAACTTTGAGGCCCTTTTGTAAGTCCGGCTATACAACAAAGTAACTGATCAAAGGGAGGGAGTAGGCTCACCACTCTGATTTTAGTTAAGCTCCCAGAATGGGATTCTCTCTACAGACATATTCAGCAGAGCAGACTAATTTGAGAATAACAGCTCCCATTTCTATGTTACTTTAAGGCTTGCAAAGCACTCGTTCCACAATAGTACAAGAGAGGTAGGTAATACCATCCCCCCTTTGACAGATGATGAAAGGGATGTGCCAATAGTTACACAGTTAGGAAGCGTGGGAGCCAGGATGTAAAGCGAGGTGCCCTGACTCAAGGCCCAATGCTCTAGCCATAACACCACATTTCCTGAATTATGAGAATCTGGCTGAAAACAACGGCTCTAAATCCCTAGGGCAAAGGATGCCACTGAGAAAGAACATTCTAGAAGAAAAAGGCTTTTTTTTCCTCCTTCTATCTCTGGGCATCTGCTTCTTGGACCAATGGGAGATTAACATCCATAAACTGTGAGAAAGTCCTAACCAATCTACTTTCTACAATAGAAGGTGAAAAAAATCCCATGAGTATCATTGGAGAGGGAAGCCAAGGAAGAAAATGAGGCAAGCAGAAGAGGACACAGCTTTTCCCTTCACTTTCTACTCTGAATAAAAATAAACCCTTAACTACCATCCATACATTCATGTCCTAAATGAGCTTTTTATAAAAGTGGATCTCCAAACCCCCCACCAAAATCTCTTAACTAGAGACTTTTCAAGTTACAAATGGAAAATAATCATTTCAATTATTTCACTTAAAAGAAGATGAATAGGGAAAGAGTTTTTTCAAGATATTCAAATGTTGTTTGGCTAATAAAGAGGACGTCTTAACTTATGAATGAGAATCTTCATGAAAAGGATATTTTGAATACTTATTATTTGGAGGTTAGGGGTAAGCACAGCCCTTTCTTTGTGAGCACTGGCCAATGTTTTTGAAATTACACATTGGGAATCATCTCAGAGACGCAGTTTCACAATATTTTGCATTCATTTAAAACTGAAGGGTATTTTATTTGTCTACTTGCCAACATTTTGAAGTCTCCCTCCCAGGCTCCTGTCCTTCTTTAAGAGCCCCTTAGGATTGCTTTGACGCTCCTGGAATGAAAGATTCCACACCCCAGAAACACAAAAGATTGTCAGAATTGGACTGCTTCCCAGAGTGAAGGAGATGGCTGGAGAGGGAACCATTTAAATTGAAATATATCCACCTCATCCTGAGCTGGTGTTTCAAACCATCGATATTTCTTAAAAAGTGCTTGGAAAGGACAATATTTATCAGTACCAAACTTGTATTATTATGGCTCCCATGAAGGAAAACATCTCGTTCTTTTAAACAAATCCTCCCCCCATCCCTGGCCCCCACACTGGGAGTGGCACACTCATGTCCCAGGCCTATTAGTGAAGATATATAATGCACTAGGTGGTAATTAGATATTTTTACAATGCCCCAGGGCCAGAGAAAAACTCCAATATTGTATGGTTTTTTTTACACGTGCCATGTAAATGTCAAACACCCATGGTTCCTCTTCTAACACTGAGGTAGCTCAAACATCATGGGATTCAGAGCTGCAAGGGTGCCGTGAGACCATCTAGTCCAAGCCACTCCCCCCCTCCCATTTCCAGCTGAGAGAAATAAAGTGATCAGTCTAACATCCCAGAGCACCAGTGTGAGCCCTAAGGTTGCCTCTCCTGGCTCCTAAGGCAATCTTGCCTTCTTATTATATCCTACCCCTAACAAACATCTTGCCAGAGAACAGCCATGAAAAAAGCAGCCCTGAATAGGCAGAGTCTTTGGCTGGATTTCTCCCCAAATGCAATTGGCTTTCATCCTCTAAGGAAGTCCAAGGAGGGAGAGTTTTAGGATATTGCTGCAGGATTCCACAACAATTTATTTGAAAGTGAAAAAGCAGGAAATCAAAAGCCCTCTGTTCAGGCTTCAGAGCAGTCTTGGGCTGTGTGCAAATGATTCCATAAAGCCGGGTAGAATAAATCAAATAAAATATACTGGTCTATTGGAAAGAGAACAGGCTTGAAAGTTGAAGGGCCCGCATTGAAATCTTGACTCTACTAGTCACAACTGCATAATGTAAGAAATACTGCTAGTTTGGTTTCTACAGATTCTATGTGAACAATGGGTACGTCAGAAACAGATCCTGCACAGGATGTGTGGGAGAACCTAAGTCAGGGTGAGGGAGAAAGAGCAGAACACTCTATCCAATCATACAGTGGGAAAAAATCTGTGAGTTTATCTTTAGAGATGGGGCCCTGGCCAAGCTGGATCAAACCGGTTGGGGTTCAAACTGACTATAGTCTAGTCATGGGTTGTACCAGTGGGAAAAAAGAGAACCATTCATGTGAGGGACAGTCCTGGAAAGGGGATGTCCTATCTGACTGGGCCCAAGATTGTAACGGGGGTGGGATGAAATGGGGTAGATCCAAATGGTCCTATATAACCTTTGTTCTGCTTCTGTGGTGGGTGGATGTGTTTTGTCCCGTGAGGGAACACATGCATTCCCACTTCTGCAGAGAACCATCAATAAAGGTATCTCACTCACAGTTGTGAACTGTGGTTTCTTCTGTTAATGGTTTGGTTCTGATTCCGAGGTTGAAGGGGAGAGAGCAGCAGGTCTTCCCAGACTGAGCTCTGAACTGAGCTGATCCTGGGACAACAGAATTTACTTATAACAGTAAGGTCCGGCAAGATTAACCTCACCTTTTTAGAGCTTGTAAGATCTCTCAGGCTCATCCTAGCACATCAACATCTGATACCAAAGAATTAAGAAGACAGACTTCTCCCTATTTTTTTTTTTTGCTTTTTGGAGGGCAATTGGGGTTAAAAAAAACTTGCCCAAGGTCACACTGCTAGTTTTTGTTTTAAGAGTCCGAGGCCGGATTTGAACTCAGGTCCTCCTGACTCCAGGGTCTGTGTTCTATTCATTGTGCTCTGGGCACCCTCTAGTGTCTCTTTCCCCTTTTTAGCTTCCTTTGGTGTATTGCCTCCCCTCATTAGATTGGAAGCTCTTGAAGGACAGGAACTATCTTCCTTGTTTTTATGTGTATCCTCAGCACTTAATAGTGTCCAGCTCACGGTAGCTACTTAAGTGTCTATTCACTTCGACTACAATTGAATGGAATAGTTGTTTTGGATGTAGAAAAAAAATCCTAAAGTCACTACATTGACCCTTTAGGTAACTGTAAATCTCTGCCTCATTATAACCATCTGCAAAAAATAAAAAATGGTTCTATGGTTATTGAGAAAGAGCTTTCATTTTGGGATCTCAGTCAGTCTGTCAGTCAAGAAGCATTGATTATTCACTTACTAGTCAGTCAAGAAGCATTTATTATGCACTTAGAAAGTGCTAAGGATCTAAAAACAAAGCCAAAGACATAGTACCTGCCCCCAAGGAGCTAACATTCTAATGGGAGAACCAAGAAATCAACAACTAAGAATATACAAGATAGATACAGATGAAAGACCAGGGGAAAGCACTGGGGGAAAGTGGGCAAGAGCTCATTCAGAAGTGAGACTTGGAGTGAGTCTCGAAGGAAGTTAGGGAAGCCACAAGGCAGAGGTGAAGAGATAGAGTATCCCAGGAAAAGAGAAATAGCCAGGAAAAAGACACAGAGTTAGGAGCTGGAGTGTTGTGTGGGAGAAACAGCAAGGCCAGTGTCACTGGTTCCCAGAATACGTGGAGGTTAAATATAAAGAGTGAGAAGGACCAGATAGGTAGGAAGGGGCCAGGTTGGAAAGGGCTTTCCATGTCAAAAGAGATTATTTTACATTAGATCCTGAAGGTCATAGGGGGCCACTAGAGCTTATCGAGTTGCATTGGGAAGGAGGGAGCAAAATAGTCCAAAAATGCATTTTTAATAACATCACTTTGGCATCTGAGTAGAGCAGAGCCTAGAGTAGGAGAGACCAATCAGAAGGCTACTGCAAGAGTTCAGGCATGAGCTGGTGAGGGCCCATACCGGACAATAGATGTGTGAATGGAGAGAAGGGAATATAGACAAGAGATCTTGTAAAGGTAGAATTGACAGCATTTGCTAACAGACTGGATATGGGGGGAGCAGGGTGGGGAAGAAGGAGTTGAAGATGACATCTGGGTTGCAAGCCTGTGTGCCTGGGAAGCTGATGGTATTCTAGATAGAAAGAGTGAAGTGGTTAGGAAGCAAGATAACAGGTTTTGTTTTGGATAGGTTGAGTTTAAAATGTCTACAGTGTATTCAAAAGGCAGTTGGTAAGAAGAGACTACAAGTTAAGAAAGGGTTTAGGGTTGGATAAATAGATCTGGGAATCATGTACATAGAAATAACCATTGAATACATGGGACCTGATAAAAACAGCAAGTGAAGAAGAGTAGAAGGAATAGAGAAGGCCCAGGACAAAGCCTTGGGGAAGACCCATGGTCAGTGGGTGTGAACTGAATGAAGATCCAGCAAAAGACACTGAGAAGGGGAAGTCAGATAGGGAGGAGATCAGAACCAGGAGAGAGCAGTGATATGAAAACCTAGAGAGAAGAGTAACCAGGAGAAGAGGATGATCAGCAGGGTGAAAGGCAGCAGAGGATGAGAAGGATGAGAAGAGACAAAAGGCCATTAGATTGGGCAATCCAGAGGTCTTGGCTCACTTTAGAGGGAATAGTCTCAGTTGAATGACTGAACCTGGAAACCAGACTGCACAGAATTGAGAGGAGAGGAAGGAGAGGCTTCAATTGTAGGGAGCTTTCTGAAGGAATTTAACCATGAAAGGGGAGGAGAGCTAGTGCTGGTGGGATGGGTCAGATCAAGTGAGGGTTTGAGCAATCAGCAGACAAGGATTGGAACATTGGGGAAAGAATGAGAATCATAATGGGCAATCTGTTGGAGAAGACAGGATAGAATAGGTTCAAGAGTGATGGTGGTAGAGGAAGAATATGGAAGGGATGATAGTGGGGAGAAAGAAGTGTTACAACACTCTCACCATGACCAGTGAGTCCAGGGGTGTGAGTGCAACTGGTACTGAAAAGTGTGGCCAAGAAAGCTGTGTCCTCAGGAGGGAGCCATGCCTCAGAGACATGGGAGGGATGGAAAAGGAAACAAATTTAAGAAGAAGGTCAGTTAGTTCAATATGAAACAGGCACACCAGAGAGCACAGTGGAAGGGGAGGAGAAATTCTGAGTGGGACCTGGCATTGGGAAAAGGGGCATTCCTCAAGAGGGATGGAAGGAACAGACTATAGGACACAGGGAATGGAGTTTGTAATAATAAGCAGGGGTTCAGAAGCACTAGGATAAGAAGAGTGTAACAGGGTGGGTATATGCTAAACACTGAGGAAGATTATCAGGGGCTGGAGAAAACTCCATTGAGAGAGGCAGTCTCTGATGACCATTATCTAATACCAATACAACTAAAAAGTCATCAGTAGGCATATAGCCCAAGTAGGTCAGTGTTAAACATAAGAAAGGCCCCACGTATGCACCAAAACAGTCACAGTAGCACTTTTTGTGGCAGCAAAGAACTGAAAATAAAGTAGATGCCTAGGGCAGGGGAAATGATCGAACAAATTGTGCTTTAGGAATATTATGTTTCTTACTCTAAGAAACGATGAATATGATTAAAGTAGAGTGGCACAGAAAGACTTACACAAACTGATCCAAAGTGAAGCAGAGCCAAGAAAATAATGTACACAGTGACAACGATGTATATGGAACAACCACAAAATAATTGAAAAGAGAGGTTGAAAACTAAGAAAGGACAAGTGTTCTCCCAAGCAGTTACCAATTCCTTCGGGGGGAAGAATCTATTGCCCACGAGTGGGGAAGATAGCATATAGTGTCAAACTTTTAGAAGAATTTATTCATCAGTTTGGTTGATTTTTTTCCTCTCCCTTTTATTTTTTCTTTTTGAAATTGTTTTATAATATAAGACAGCTCTCTGGGAGGGTGGGAAAAAAGACAGACATGCGGTAGGGGTAGATTTAGATGGTGCAAATCCAAAAGTTATCAAATAACTTTTTACAAACTGATATTCATTTAAACAATCAGTGATTTGGGGAGTGTACGATAATTGAGAGTTAGTTTGAAGAGTATTTTCGGAATTAATCATTTTTACCATTTTCTGGACAAAGGCTCAGATTATTATTTATAAAGCATTTCACGATTTTTACAATATTCAGCTTTCGGTTTTTTTCATGCAGAATGAACTGATAGAGTTATAATGCCATCTACAGTTCCCAGCCTGGTATCACATGTGATTCCTCACAAACGGAAAAGAAAACTGGACTCTGTGTGTGTCTATGTGTATGTCTGTGTCTGTGGGGGGGGTGTTTTGGAGAAATCCATGATGAATTAAGTCCTGGAAAAGGGCACAGGCCAACTCAGAGGATGAAGTATTTATTGCTCACTTTTTATAGAGCTTCATTCACATGACCTGGGGTAATCCATCAACTACTAGGTACTACGGGACTTAATATTAAATAGCAATATCTCTTTTCTACTTTCAGGTCAACAAAATCTGCTGCAGTTCTGCTGGTTTGCTTTGAATCCTTCATGCCCCCAAATTAAAAGAATCAGGGATTGTCTTGACTTTGTATTTCCATCCCCATCACTTGGCACAGAAGCTGTGCATAATTAGGGTTTAGTGTTTGGTGATTGATTAGAGCTAAAAGCGGCCTCCAGAGCTCACCTGGTTCATCTCCTTTCTCTTCAGGCCAGTACAGGATCATATATATTTTACAATTATTATTATCATATCTATTTTATAAGTGAAGCAACTGAGTCCCGCAGAAGTAAAAATGACTTGTCTAATTCAATTCAGTTCAATTTGACAAATACTTATTGGACACCTACTCTGTGTAAGACCCTTCCCCCACAGTCACACAGCCATCTGGTGGCAAAGTAAGATCCTTATCCCCATTTTACAGATGAGAAAAATAAGGTTCAAAGAAATTAAGGAAGATGCCGAAAGTCATACGCCTAATAAGTATCTGAAGTGGGATAATATGTGTCCAGTGTTCTCTGCGCTTTATCAAACAAGAGATTAAGAGAATTGAGAGTTTCTAAACCCAGGAATACTAGCTCAGTTTTTTAGAAAGTCGTTGATCAGTTAAAATCAGGGAGTAAAGAGGAGAATGATTTGCTCTCAGTTCATGTTCACTGGGCTAGGGCCACAGGCAGTCATCAAATCTAGCCAGCTCCTAAAGCTATTATCTTTTTTAAGAAAGAAAGCCCCATTCATTCAACATCAACAAGCATTTTTAAATGCCTCCAATGACTACACATGACGGGGTCCCAAATCCCAGAGCCTCCATGTTGGAAGGATCCTTGGAGGCCCCTAGCTCAGCCAGTAGCTGAACAAGAATCCCTCCCACAACACCCTAGGGCAGTATTCATTCTGCCTCTCTGCTTCAAAATTTCCAAGGAGACTGAGGAGCTCCAAAACAGCCCACTCCACACATAGACTCCTCTAAGCATCCACAAGTGGAATCAGTGCCCCACCAAGAAGGGAAGAAAAGCATCTACCCTCTTCACCTCCCTCCTCCCCCCAAGACCCTAGCATATTTGCAAAAAATGTTTTTGCTGTATAAATGTGACCTTAGCCTAAGGTGTAACATGAATTAGGAAGGAAAGGCTAAATTCTGAGGATGTCTTTCTTGCTTTCTTGCCATCTGGGGATTCATTCAACAAATGTCAGCAATAAGATTTAATCAAGTGTTTAGCACATTTTAATAAATCTCTGGTATAAACATCACAATATATTAAAAACAAGAGGCTTTTGCCATTGGTTTTCTTTAACATAGGAATGCCTCCAGGATCAAAAAATCAATAACCCACACATGAAGACTTCACAGTGACGATTGGACACAGCCCTACCTATGGCTTCCCATTTGGGGAGCGGAAGCTCATAGTCCAGTTTCATTTTGTTGAATTCATTATCACTCAATGTTGAATCTGTCAGGGGCAGGGAAAAATGAAGAAACATCTAGTAGCATTAAGATATGTCACAAATGGGAAATGTCTGCATCACTGAACACATATAATAGGGAAACCAAGGAACAAGTCAAGCCCAAAGAATGGAAAAGAATGTGGCTTTTGCTTTCGGTGACTTCTAATGAAAACATTCCTTGTCAGTTTACCGGAATTATCAACTCCTTTTTAGTAAAAGAATATCCTTATTAATCCTGGGGTGGAAAATGTTGGTTCAGAATTTCTTGAGGGGCAGGGGGAGTGGAGAGGAATGCCAGTTAAGATTCCCCAAGTTTTTCTTCCTGCACCATCTTAGGAATACTCACCTGTTTCACGTAGAAGACCAGCATTCCAGGAGGATCAATTAATGCAAAGAGTATTGTTCTTATTATTCCCAAAGACTTGGCCCAGTAGTTCCCATAGGAACTTGTCATTTTTGGACTTGACAAGCAGTAGCGCCCGTTAGGCTCGTTGCTTGGGCAGTCCCCAACTAGTACAAAAACCTGCATCACAGGAATCACAATGGAGCTTGCTAGAGTAACGTCTACCTCCCAGTCCTCATTGCCAAGTGAGTAGTCAAAGCAATGGGTATATTTGCACAAATAATGAACCTATCAACAAGCATTTGTACTCACTATGTGCCATCCACTGTGTTAAATGGTAAGAATAGAAAGAAAGGCAAAGATGTTGCACACACCCTGAAGGAGCTGACATCCTGATAGAGGAGACAACATGAAAACAACTATACGTGTATGAGATATCCATTGTGTAAAAAAAGAGGAAGTATTGTCAAAGAGCAAGGAACTAACAGCTGGGAAGATGGAGAAAGGTCTCTCGAAGAAGGTGGCATTGGAAATGAATCTTGAATTAAGTGAGGGAAGCCAAGAAGCAGAGGTGAGAAGGGAGAACCTTTCAGGCATAGGAAATAACTCTGCAAATTCATGGAGACAGGAAATAAAGTGTTATATGTGAGTAACATCAAGCTGGCCCAGGTAGCTCAATCTTATACCAAGACTATGGAATGGTAGGAAGGACATTAGAAGCCCAACAGGTCTTTATATTTGATCATGGAATTAATGTATATTAATTTAGAGTAGAGGTTCTCAAACTTAATTTGGTTTACTACTCCCTTTTCAAAAGAAATTACTCAGTGCCCACCACCCCAGAAATCTTGAACCTTTTAACAGGGTTTTTTTAAAAGAAATTTTCATTATTTCAAGAAACATTTAAAATGTATTTTTAAATGATATATCTTAAATTTAATAATTTATTGTAAAATTGTAAAGGTTTTTTCTGCATTGAGATTTTTATGGTGCTATGTTATGTCATGTAACCATCATACTGTAAATATGTAAACCTTGTAAAGTCATTACATGCACATATTCCTACTAATACATGCTGGATTTCCAGACAATGAGTGACAATGTACCACATGCTCACCTGCCAACACTTGCTTGTTAAGACCTGTGGGTGGACTTGACCACTGATTGGTTATAACTTGAATTTTGTGTGTTTATTTGGAAAATAACGTAATCACTATGACTTGAACTCTGTTACACAAAAGATGAAACATGTAGGAATGGTTTTTGAAAATTTTATTATCTTCCCTTCTTTCCTTTTGCTTCCACCATTCCCTTAATTTTATTCAATGTCTCCCATTGAACCCAAAGCTACTACTACCCCCTGCAGATCATTCCAGTGCCCCCAGGGGCAGTATCATCCACTTTAGGAACCTCTAGTTTAAAGGGAAAGATGTAAAGGTTTTTCTTTCTCAGGGTCCAAAATGATAGCCAACCTAACTCTCATGCCTATGGGACATTCAATTTGAGATGTTCCAAAAGTAGTTGATACAGGAATAGATAAACAGATCTGGGGATCATTTTTAATGAAATACTAATTGAACTCATGAGGACTAAGATCACTAAGCCAGATAATATAGAAGAAGGCCCAGAACAAAGCCTTGGGGGACACCCAGAGTTAGTAGGCATAATCCAAATGAAGAACCACAAAAGAGACTAACAAGACACAGTCAGGAAAGTAGAGAAAGAACCAGAAAAGATTAGTGGAATGAAAATCTCCAGAGAGTAATCAGGAGGGCAGGGAGCCAATATTACCAAACACACAGTGAGTAAATTCAAGAAGGATAAAAATCAAGAAAAGGCCAATAGACTTGGAAATTAAGAGACCACTGGTAAATGTGAAGAGAGCATGTTTAGTTGAATGATGAGGTCAGAAGCCAGACTACAGTGGGGTTAGGAGTAGAAAAGGCCTCAAAATCCCAGGTTCAACTTCTTTCTCTTCAGGCCAATACAGTATATATCTATTTTACAAGTGAAGCAACTGAATCCCCAGAAAACAAGATGACTTATCTAATTCAATTCAGTTCAATCTGACAAATATTTATTTGAGAAAAGGAAGTAGAGACAAGTAGATGACTTTCTCAAAGAGATTCACTGAGGGGACAATTGAATGAGAGAGAGCAGGAAAAGTCAGAGCAGGTAAAAGGGGTATTTTTTTGTTTTGTTTTGAACAATGAAGGAGACATGAGAGTGTTTGCAGGTTCTAAAGAAGGAGCCAGTAGATAGGGAGAGACCAAAGACCAAAGACTCAGAGTGTGGAGGTGACGGAAGGCGCCATCTGCTGGAGAAGAAGGGAGAATACGGGGTCAATGGTACACATAAGAAGATGTATCTTGGCAAGGAGAAGGGCCACCTCTTCAGGTGAGACAGGGGAAAGAAAAGACACTGGGGTGAAATGAAGAGGAGGGAAGAAGAGGGAGCTCTTATTGAATGCCCTCAGGGTGAACTTCTTAGATGAGAGGGAGGGTAGAGAAGTGCAGTGGGAGGCTTGAGGAGGAATGAAATGATTTAAAATAGCTGCTAATAATTAACAATTAATAGATTAGGAAGGATTAGAAGAGAGTTGTTTTGCTGAAGTGAGGACCAAGTTGAGATTATGTAACATAAATTTGTAATGTATTCAACCTACATGGTTTCATAATTTTGTCCAGTTCTGTCCAGCAGCACATGAAAAGAAGCAAAGGACATGGATGGGGAGAACAATCCAGGGCAAGGCATCAGGATAAGAGAGGAAGGGATTTGAGAAAAGAGGATAAGACATGGCAAATTGGATTGTTCATGAAGGCATCAAAATAGCAAAGAGAAGAGAGAGCAACAAAGTCAGGGGGGAATGAATGGCCTGAGAAAAACACCAAGGGGGGAAAGAATGGAGATGCCAGCCAAGATCAAGAGGATGACCATCCCTGTGTGGAGATCATAGTAAATGAGTGGAATGAGGAACTGGATAGAGAGCCACCAGAGCCGGTGGTCTGGGTGTGTCCCCCATTGTCCACCAGTCCAGGAGTCCAGGGGACTCTCTAAATAGAGAGACCCTGGGGCTTCACTGGACATTTGCAAAAGGGCTTAAAACCTTCCTCCAAATCTTCCCCTTACCTGGCTTCCTTTAATGGGCTCCACCTGAGGTCTATTAATGGGAGGGGAAATCTTTTGCATTAACATTACACAGGTCCAGGGGCTTGCTGTATGTCCATGTGGTCTTGGGGTGTCCCTTGCCCAACAGGTCTAGACCTCTCTTGATAGTGACATAGGTAAACATTCCAAATCTGACATTTATAGGTCTTTCCCATATCATTTAGCATTGGGATTCAGATTTACTCTACATTTATATTAAAAATTTTCCAAAGATCATCCTAATTATTCCTCCATTCTCCTTATCTCATGGCTTTACAAGGAAACTGGCCCAGGGAAGGGAAAAATTAATAATAAAATGTGGAAACCATTAGCAAACACATCTTAGGAAGGCAGGATGGACATTTGCTGCTGCCTTTGCTTTTTCATGCTCAAAAGTCATTCAATCCAAGCCCCCACCCTCTTTCCAAGGTCCCACAGCCCAGATTCTAGGGGAACAAGGCAAGAAAGAGTCCCTCATGACAGTAAATTCGTGGGGAAGCTTAAGGCAGCAGAACCCACTCCTTACCCATAAGGTTGGTGTAGTCATGTTGCCGTGGCTCCCACTTGACTTCTGTTGCTACATCTAGGCTTCAGCAACATCAGTTTTGCTTGATGAATTTTAGAAACCATTGAAGCAGTTAAGGCACCAAGTCAATGGCCCTCCAGGACCATGATGAAAAGCCTCAGGTCTGTCTGCAATGCTCTGACTTCTTTCTCAGAGTCCAAAATGGCAACCAACCTAATTCATAATCTTTGCACCTGAAAAGTTTCAATACCAAGTCAGGCCTGCAGATGTAAGCAGTTATTTATCAGGGGCAACTTTAACAAAAAGTAGTGGCCTATAGGCTGGCAGCCTTGTATAAGGACCTCAAACCCATTTTTCTCTCCCTTGGTCAAACATTACACTAATCCCAAGATAAGGAACATGGGAGAAGGGGGAAATGACTGAAGAGAGGAGGAGAAGAATGTGAAAAGGAAAGGCAGACCCATATCTACCCATATCCAAAGGGGAACTAATGCTTTGGGGGAGACAGGAATCAGAACCCCCAGTTCCTGTGCTTCTCTCATCCAGCACCAAAATTAGCCCCAAGTTCTTGGTCTAGGATGCTAAAGATTTAGATCAGCCCAGCCCTCGCCCCACCCCCATCTTCATAAAGACTGCAGCAGGAAGGAAGAAGTCCAACAGTAGCATTTTAAGTCTGTTGAGATTTTTTTTAAGTAGATGCCACTGTGGCAGGAGCAACATTACTCCATGCAGGCTAGGCTACATTTTCCCCTAAAAAGCAATGAAACCACCAAGAATTAATTGGTCCAGGGGGTTATGTCTCACACTATTGATGTAGCTTCCTGGCAGTCTCAAAATACAAGCCCAAGGTATAAAAAGGTGTGACCTTCTTAGGCTCAACACACTGCTGACCCAGACCATTAGGACAGGAGTCTGAAAGAAAGGATACTGCCAGGCATGTCACTGGAACCTCGAGTCCAGTGGTCTTTGAGCCATGGAAGGATTGCCATTCAGTCATTTCAGGTAGGTCTGGCTCTTTTGACCCCATTTGGGGTTTTCTTGGCAAAGACCCAGAGGAAGTGCTTTGCCATTTCCTTCTCTAGCTCATTTAACAGATAAGAAAAATGAGGCAAACAGGGTTAAGTTTCTTGCCTAGGGTCACATAGCTCAAGTGTTTCAGGCCAGATTTGAACTTAGGAAGATGAGTCTTCCTGACTTCAGGCTCAGCGCTCTATGCACTGTACCACCTAGATGCCCTAATGGCAGCATTGCAGTATCTAAAAGAAAAGCTCAGAGATACAGTTGCTAATCAACAGATTTTTAACTTATAAGCAAAGGAGATTTTGTTGCTGATCAGTCTTTTCAGTCATGTCTGACTCTTTATGACCCCATTTTGGGGATTTTCTTGGCAGGCACTAGAGTAGTTTTCCATTTCTTTCTCCAGCTAATTTTACAGATGAGGAAACTGAGGCAAACAGGGTTATGTGACCTGCCCAGATTTACACAGCTAGCAAGTGTCTGAGGCTACATTTGAACTGATGAAGACAAGTCTTTCTGATTGGGCCACCTACCTGCCCAGCAAGGGGAATACATAAAGACAAATATTCTCTCAGATTTTACTATAGGGTTTCTTTTCTACAGAAAATTATTACTCTATTCTGGCTGCCTACACTAACAAGATATAATTTTCACAAGGAAGATGTGCTGGAAAAAGTTTTAAATGATATGTTGTTTAGATAATTAATTGAAGGAAATGAAACATCTGCCTTGTTATAAACATGCTCGGTCTAGGAATAAGCAATACTTGTTGGAAAGCCAGGAAGGTTTCCATTATCTTTCTTTTACACTCTCCTGAATAAATGGGTAGCGTCCTGAAGAGACTACAGAGAATCAGACAAAGGCAAGCCCTTTTATGCTGCTTCCGTTCAATTTTGCTGCCTTGTTCCTCCCTTCAGAACTGGGATTGGTCCCAGCTCTCCTGGGTTACAATCTTTCTGACCTGCCCACCACACATATGTACTCCTTAGTATGTGCCCTCTGCCCAAAATGCATTCCATGATTGGATAATGAGGCTCTAATTCTACGCAGGGTGTGTCAGTTACTATGTATAAGGCTAGTTAAGCATGTGTGTTAATGAAAAGCTGGTGACCATCACTTGACCACCAGCCAGTCTGAGCCACTTCAGCTCAGGCCCCTTCCAAGGGTAAACAGACAGATTTCTTCCAGCTATATTATTGGATAGGGGGCTCTGCTCTTCCTCCCCTTATTCTGCATGTCCTATGCAGCATCCATTGTTCCTATAGAATCTGTGGAAACCAAACTACTAGCATTTCTCACATACATAAACAGGATACTGATTATATAT
>CM053602.1:17583143-17628143 GCA_028646575.1 Pseudocheirus occidentalis
TCTTCCCAATTTTTCCTCCACTTATCTTATTTGGTTTTCAAAATCCTTCTTAAGCTGATTTATGGATTGTAGGCATTCTTCATGTTTCTTGGAAGCTTTTGGTGCGGGAGTTCTGACTGTGTTGTCTTCTTCCCGTTCCATGCTTTGATCCGTTTTGTCCACAAAAAGGATTCTAGAGTTTTATTGCAGTTCTTATTTTGCTTCCTTTTCCTCATGTTGGCCCATCAATTAATTGGTTGATTTTTTTTTTAGTATGTGGAACTCTGCTTCCAGGGGTAAAAGCTCTGTCCCAAATCACTGGGGTTTCACAGCTGCTGGAGCTATTAAGGGAGTGCTGCAGCCCCCAGCAGCTTTGGCTTGCTGAAAGTGCACCCCAGGACCACCACCCAAGACCATGATCCCGATCCAGGCCACTCAACACAAGAGCCCTTGGCCCTGATCAGTCGTCTCAGCCCCACTTTGGGGTCCACAGGCCAAGAGCTCTAAAGCCGCCCAGTGGATGCAGTTGCTGGTTGCAGCAGATACTGCCCTTCCCCTGCTGCGTCCTTGCCCTGGAAGCAGATTGGCCAAACTGCTTTTCCTCCCCCAAATTTAGCTTGTAAGTTTCACTTTAACTGACCTTTCTCTAATCCTTCTTTTTCCTGGATTGATAGATGGTGGAGATTGTTCCATGTGCTATAGATCTGCTCTCTGTAGACTCACTGTGCCACTCGGCTCCTCCTGACCACTGTGGGGCCTGGCCATGGTTTTGGTTTTGGTTTCGGGCTGGGCTGGCCTTGGCTCCCAGCCTGTCGCGATGAGCCTCTCCTGCCAAGCTGCCTTCTGCAAGAGATGTGTTTTCTGTATTTTCGTGAGTTTGGGAGCCCTAAAATTTGTTTAGAGTCATATTTTATGGGTATTTAGGGTGGCTGTGTGGGAGCTGTGCAACTTTGCTGCTTTTATGCCGCCATCTTGGCTCTGCCCCCATTTGAGATTTTTTTTATCAGTTGAAGATAGGCAGGAGGGAAAGGGGAACTAAGAATAGAGTAGCTAAAATTTAAAAAGAAAGAAAAGAGAGCCATTAAAACATTAAAAAAATAATGCACAAAAGAGAACAGAAGGAATACCAGAGACATAGGCAAGCAGGATACTGTTTTGGAAAGTACATGCTGAATTTATTATATGCTTTAAAAAAACTATGCATAAGAGCATTGCAGTTTCATTTAGAATCCCTTTTTTTCTATTCTACTATATATGGAAATTCTCACTGTATTTGTTGTTAAGTTCATTTTAAAATTTAAAAAGTACTCTCTCTCTCTCTCTCTCTTTCTCTCTCTCTCTCTCTCCTCCCCCAACTATAGCTCTGAAGGAGATTTCCTCCCCCTTCTAATTGGTTTATGATAAAACCTTTTATAGTTAGGTCATGTATATCCATTTGAAACTTTTGTGGTATGTAGTATATGATGTTAGTCTAAATCTCATTTCTGCCAGTTTTTGTTGAATAGGGAGTCTTTATTCCAATAGTTGGTATCCTTCAATTTTCTTAATACTATGCTACTATGTTTGATTGTTTCCCTTTTAGATCCTTAATCTTGGTTGTTCTTCTCTAGATGTATTCTGTTTTGTCAATGTCCTTCTTAAAATTGGGTACCTGCAATGGAACATAATACTCCAGATGTTTAGACAGAAGAGACTATTATGCTCTGAACTAGACAGTATACTTCTCTTAATACATTGTCTGTTGACACTAGTTCTGATTAAACGAAGTGTCTAAAAGCAGGTTTTGAAAAGGCTGAATGAGTCAAAGGTAAATGTTTCCTTAGATTCATCCTGTGGATAAGTGAACCTTTTTCTTTCTCACTCCATCCATCTTGCACTTGCTGAGACCTGGTTCCCCCTGATGACACAGCTTCCCTCTCTAGCATTGGTTGTACTTTCACTCCTTCCCGAGACTCTCTGGCTGTGTTGCCGGGGTTGGACAGCTCCTTGCTACCTGTAGCCACATCCAAGTTTTTCTTCTAACCACTATCACTCAGTAACTTCTTCTCCTCCTTTGATTCATTTCATACATTTTTATCCTCCGATAGAGGTTCTAGGAGCTGTTGTCTACCAACCTCCAGGTCACTCTCTTCTTTTTCATTGAGTTCAGTGGCAGGCTCACAGTCTCTCCTCCCTAACTCCTGCCCTCATACTAGGGGACAAACATTGATACTCCCTCAAATATCCCAGTCTCCCAGTTCTTTAACTTACTTATTTTCCATGATCTGTACCACCATAACAACACACAAAGATGATAATACCCTTTATTTTACCATCACCCACAAAATGCTCCATATCCATATTCATGAACTCTGAAATTCCTTTTATCTGATTATAATCTGTTGTCATTCTGCTCCTCCCTCTGCCTTGTAACTCCAAACCATGTTTTTTGTTCTCACCATGACCCTCAGCCCCTCAGTCCTTCCTCAAACCATTGCCCCTGCCCTATGTTCTTTTCTCTTCCTCATCCTGACTCCATGGTGAATTCATTCAACTCTATATTGACCTCTTCTCTCAAGTTCTTTGTCTCTTTATCCTATAGATGATCATTTTTAAACTCTGACTTCAGATTATTCCTGCCGTCTCCTGCTTTTGCTCCTAGTCATATGTTCCATACTCATATTGAAAGAGGCTGTAGAAAATCACAAAACTGTGTTGACTGTGTCCACTACAAGTTTATGTTACAGAATCTCAACTGGGCCCTCATTGCAGTAAGGCAGTCTTTTACACCTCCCTAATCAATTCACTATCCACTTACCCCAGTGGCTTCTTCAAACCTTTTTGTCCCTTCTTAGGCCTCCCACAACTCCCCCTCCTTCTACCCTTGTAGCTGATAACCTTGTCTCATATTTCTCTGAAAAAATTGAGCCTATTCACAGAGAGCTCCCTATTATCCCCTGTCCCACATTTCACATCACTCAAGTTCCTCTACCACCATCTCCTTCTCCACCTCTGTTGGTAAACACAGTGACCTTGCCAAGGCAAACCCCTTTCTATGCACAAGTGATCCCATTCTATCTTATCTTCTCCAGTAAATCACCCCTTCTATCCTTCCTACTACCTCAGAATATTCAGTCTCTCTCTTGTCTACTGGCTGCTTCCCTCCTGCCTACAAACATACTCATGGATTCCCCTATCCTCAAAAAGCCTTTACTTGATCCATATCTCCCTGCTAGCTATTTCCCTACTTTTCTCTCCCCTGTGATGGCTAAATTCCTTGAGAAGGCCATATGCAATAGGTGCCTCTACTTCCTTTTCTCTCTCTTCTTAGCTCTTTGCAGTCTGTCTTCTTGCTTCATCCAACTAAAACTACCCTTTCCAAAGTTATTAATGATCTCTTAACTGTTAAATTGAATGGGCTTTTCCAAATCCTTCTTATTCTTGTCCTGTCTGCAGATTCTGACACTCTCCAGCACCATCTACTCTTTAATCCTCCCTATTCTCTAGATTTTCCTAACACTGACCTCTCTTTGTTCTCCTCCTACATGTCTGATAGCTTCTTTTCTGGCTCCTTTGCTTTATCTTCACCCATGCCATGCACACCAATGGTAGAGCTCCCCAGGGATTTTTTCTAGACCCCTCTTCTTTTCTCCCTCCATATTTTTTCCACTCGGCAATCTCATCAGCTTCTATGATCTAATTATCATCCTCCGACTGCCTTTTAGACATTTGGAACTGGATGTCCTTTGGACATCTTAGACTCATCATGTCCCAAACGGAAATCATTCTCTTTCCCCCCAAACCCTCCCCTCTTTTGAACTTCCCTGTTACTTGTGAAGGTACCACTATCCACCAGGTTAGCAAGGCTCTCAGTTCAGGCATCATCCTAGACCCCTCACTCTTTCTCACTCCCCCATATCCAATCAGTGGTCAAGTCCTGCTGATTCTGCTCTCTTAACATGTCTTATATACATCCCATTCTCTCCTTCGATGCTGACACCAGACTGGTACATCCCCTCATCCCCTCACACCTGGACTGTTACAATAGTCAGGTTGTTGGGCTCCCTGCCTCATGTCTTTCTGGTCCAGTCTCTACTCATCTAGTGAACAGATTTGCCTAGAAAGCAGCTCTGACCATATCAGCCCCTTACTCAGTCAATTCCAGTGAGTTCCGATTGCCTCCAAAATCAGATCTAAAACCCTCTATTCACCATTCAAAGCCCTTCGTGACTTGGCCCCTTCCGACACTTTTTTATCTTCTTATACATTACTCCTTCTCCCTCTGCCCTACTCTGGTCAATGACACTGGCCTCTTTGTTGTTTCCTACATAAGATGATTCATCTCCAACTATGGGCAGTTTCCTTGGCTATCCCCTAAACCAGCAACTCTCCTTCATTTCTGTCTTTTGGCTTCCAGGTCTCAGCTAAAGCCCTCCCTTCTGGAATAAGTCTTTCCCATTGTTCTTAGCCTCCTTCCTTGAAGATTCACTCCAGTTTCTCCTGTATATAGCTTATTTGTACATGGCTGTCAGCATGTTGTCTCCCCTGTTAGACAGTGAACCCCTCGCTTTGCATCCCAGTGCTTGCCATATAGTAGGCACTTAATTAATAACTGCTTGTTGGCTGTTGAAAACTTCAGCATAGAGAAGGGAACAGCAGGTAGCCGTTTGAACACCTCTACTACCTTTCGATGGCCTGCCAAAAATTTCTTGGTTGATCAGTAGCAGTAAGGCCTCTGATGGCTGTATGGGGGTTGTACGCATATTAGTAAGGCTTTTGTCAAGACTTTTTATTTTACCCATTTCTCTACAAAACCTTTAGAATGTCTCATCTATTGTACCATAGTATTGATTCTTTTTCAGGATATTCCTTCTAACTGCTTATTCTGGTGATGTCTCGGGGACAAATACCTTGTCATTTTTTGCTACTGAGTTTTAAAATAGCAGATAAAAGCCAATGATAGTTATTTTGCTGAACCAAGAAGGTGGTTTGAATTAGGTCTGTGTTGAGGGGCATTTAGGAGCAAACAATAGGGGAGCAAAAAAAGAAAAATGGATGTGGTTAGCAACATAGAACTGGGACTAGAGTTGTGAGAAATTAGGAGTACATATACAAAGATCCACTTTGGAGAGATGGCACTGTAGTCACCTAGTGCTGTGCAGAAGGAAAACAATTCTCAATATTTTGTGAATGCCTTAGAGAATTTTAGAAATTAAAAAAAGAAGAGATGTCAAAATATCCGTATGGGTGTGAGATGCAGTCTTGTCTAGAAGCAGTAATCTAGGCCGTCAATTTGCTGCCGCCCCCCCCCTCACCTTCTAGCGTTATAGCAGTCTGAGCCCCTGTAAGTTTGTCCCCTAAAATAGATTCCTATCTAGATACTTGGATTTGTCGTGATGAGCCCTAGGAATCTGTGTTGAGTTTTCATTGTGTGTGTGTGTGTGTGTGTGTGTGTGAGTGTGTGTGTGTGTCTTTTGGTGGGAAGTATATTGTGGCTGGTAGGTATATGTCAGATGATAAATGTAATTTTAATTACTTTGACATTAATTTCTCAAAGACTTTTCAGGAATATATTAATATTTCCTCTTTTATGGCTGGTTGGCCTCCTGGAGGTGGTTCTGAGAGGCCCAAGAGAAACTCCTGCCATATTCAAAATGGCATTCTGTCACATTCACCTATTACAGATTCCTTTGAACTAACTCTGTACTTTCTTGAAAATGCAAATGTCCCTTACCTGTTGAACCATTTACAACTTAGTGTGAGTTACTTTATAATCAGATGATTAGGTTGCATTTCTAGAGCTCAAGTCAGTCACATTCACAGAATATCTGATTTTGACTGGATGGGATAGGAAAAAATGGTTTTTGGAACAGTGATGTGTGGGCAGCCTCGTACAAGAAGGCAACCATGAGAACACTCACTGGCCAGTAGGAGGAGAGGAGCTCCCAGTAGGTAGGCAAAGGACATGGAGAGGAGGTGACAAACAACAATTGTGATTTCGTCCAGGACTCTTGTATTAGCCAATGAAAACCACCCCACCTGTGCCATCACTTTCTCTTTAGGTTGCTAATGCCAGGTGCAGAGATCTGTCCCACATAAGATCACCACATTAGTTTAAAAAGCATTTCAATTACAGTGGGGGTATCTAAACTGGACCTTTTTGTTTTCTAATATTTCTACCTTCATAATCATGCCCTCACGTTAATTAGTGCCAGTTAATACATCTCAAACTTTTCATCCAAGGCAGTGCCAGGTATTTGGGCTTCTGGTCTTAAGTACCACTTCCCAGTTAGCCCTGCGACACTTGTGTTCATCTGACTTCCCTGTCTTTCCATCTCTCATGTACCTGCCATTAGACATTAGGGGAATCATACCCACTAACCCACTAAAATCAAGAAACCTGCACCCCAAACAATCAGGAACATGTAGATTTGCTGTATATAGTGGGAAATGAATCCCTTCACAGATCACTTTTCCCTGATTCATTTCTGCCTTAAAACAGCAACATTGTCCCTGTCCACCTCACAGGGTTGTTGTGAGGCCCAGAGGAGACAGCATGTAAAAGAACCTACTACTCTTATTATATTATTAGGGGGAAAACCCTCTCTTTCTCCCTGGTGGCTTTGAGCACCACCTCCTAACTTTGACTTTCTCAATACCAGATTGTGCTGTTCAGCCTTCTCATTTCCAACCCTATGTCTTCAGAGAAACATCATAAAATGACATGATTGAAGTAATTTGGTTCATAGGCGGGATAGAAGCTTCTCAGGGTTGCTATTGAAAGTGCCTGTTTTGAGAGATGCCACAATTTTTTTCCTGGCTGATTAGTGGGCAGGGTCTCAGACCAAAGAAAATGTCTTCTGAAGTGAATTTAGAAGGCAAAATATCCTCTCCCAAATAGCTATTCAGAGGTTCCTACATTAAAGCAGGATCATTATTAAGATAAACTCTGGATTTCAAGATACTTTTTTCTGTTTTCATCAAAATCTTAATGTACCAGAAGGTTAGAGGCTTCTTTGAAATTGCTGGCCAGGCACACAGAAGCACATTTCCTTCTTATAATTTTAATCATCAGTGGACCTGCAAGCCAAAATCATATTTATCCTACCCTAGATTGGGGCAAAATCATTTCCTTTTTAGTTTGTAGAGGACAGTCCCCAGGTCTTCCATGTTTGCCAGTACTCTCACCGTACGTATCCTCTGTACCTCACAATGTAACTTTGATTTCACAAATAAATGAATGCATGCACATACAACTATACAGATATGTATACATACGTGTGTGTATATGTGTGTGTGTGTATATATATATATGTTCACAACTGTTTGAGTCCTTTGTCTTTATACTTTTCATTTGTTTATATGAATTGAGAATTGTTTCATATTTCTTCAACAGCAAGATAGGTACAGTGTTTAATTTCTCCTTAGATGAATTTTTTTACAAGAATAACCTGTTCACAACAATAGCTTACATTTACTTAGTGCTTTACAGATTGTAAAGTACTTTCCTTCCAATAGCTTTGTGAGGTGTGTAGTGTTTGGGGTGTTTTTTGTCCAGTTGTTTCTGAGTCTTCATGGTCCAGGGGACCTCAGCATGCCAGGCCCTTCTATGCTCCAATCTCTCTCAAAGGCTGTTCAATTTTATATTTGTTGTTTCCATGACACTATCTATCCATCTCATCCTCTGAGCTATGTGGTCCATATATGCTTATTCCCATTTTTCAGATGAGGAGACTGAGGCTCTGTCAGGAAAGTGACTAGCCTGAGAGTTAAGACCTCAGTTTGAGTCCTTTCTATCACTTATGGGATCTTAAGTAATTCTCTTAACCTTTTTAAGCATCGGTTTTCTCATCTGTAAAAAGGAGATGATGATACATGTGCTGCTTGTTTTGTAGCCTTGTGAGGACAAGATAAGTTCAAGTTCTTCAAGTGCCATATTGATGGGAATGGCTATTATTACCCAAGACGAAGTCAAGGATCAAAGTTGAGTATTCTGAGATCACACCCAGAGTCCCTCCTTTGCTAGACTGGATTGTGTCTTATCTTCAGGTGCCAGGCCTGGTCCAAATAATTGAGACTGCTGTGGAGATAGACCAAGAAAGGCCGAGCCTAGAACCACAGCTCTGTGGAGCTGATCTCTGCCGGGCACAGAGGGAAATAGAGACCAAACGGGGAAAGCAGTTAGGTCAAAAGTTACCTCTCGATATCAAGGTGTGGTAGGGGAAGTGACTCACAATTTTAAACATTCCTCTCAAATCTTTCATCCTCTTTTTCTTTGGGATTGTTAATTCTAGAAAATTGTTCTGGGTTTTCCTTCATGATTTCCTTAATGGAAAAGACTTATTTAGTACGGGCCCATTGTTTCCTAGAAACAGACAAGGGAAGAAATCTGGCAAGTTCCATAGCTAACATGGAGCAAATGGGGGTTTGCTCCAGGGTGTGATCTTCCAGGGGCTGGCATTGCTACCTCTCTAGGCACTGTCATTTTTGGACATCACTTGGCACAGCCTGCTGCCCCCCATGATTACATTGTCCTCTGAGCTACCACCTGCCCCTCCACCTCCTTCCCCCCAAAAAACAAACAACTGAAACAAAATGACATGCCTGTGTTGGTCGCTGGCAGACATGAATGTCCCCAGGGCTTTGGCCTGGGCCCCATTTTCTCTCTCTCTCTCTTTCTCTCTCTCTCTCTCTCTCTCTCTCTCTCTCTCTCTCTCTCTCTCTCTCTCTCCCTCTCCTCTCTCTCTGTGTCTCTCTCTATGTCTGTCTTTTTCTCTCTCTGTCTCTGTCTCCCTCTCCCCCCTCTCTCTTCACTCTGTCTCTGTCTCTCTGTTTCTCTGTCTGTGTCTGTGTCTGTCTGTCTCTCTTTCTGTCTCTTTCCTCTCTCCCTCTCCCCTCTCTCTGTCTCTCTTCTCTCTCTCTGTCTCTCTCTCCCCTCTCTCTTTCCCTCTTTTCTCTCTCTGTCTCTGTCTCTTCCCCCCCTCTCTCCCTCTTCTGTCTCCCTCTCCCCTCTCTCTCCGTCTCTCTTCTTTCTCTCTCTCTCCCCTCTCCCCTCTCTCTTTCCCTCTTTTCTCTCTCTGTCTCTGTCTCTTCCCCCCCTCTCTCCCTCTTCTGTCTCCCTCTCCCCTCTCTCTCCGTCTCTCTTCTTTCTCTCTCTCTGTCTCTGTCTCTCTCTGTCCCTCTGTGTCTGTCTGTCTGTCTGTCTGTCTGTCTGTCTCTCTCTCTCTCTCTCCCTCCTCTTACTTATTAGTGTTATACTTCTGAATGGGGAACTGCAAAGGCACTCAGCTGTCCCTGTTGGGAGAATGATGCCTCCTTATTCTGATTGTTCCCTCTAACTTGCAGGCCTGACAGATTTCTAATCTGCTATGAGCACGGTGCCCCCTTTCAAAGACTTCTCACTTTCTTGGCCTGATCCCCTTTACCCTACTCGCTATACTTCTTTGCTGGATCCTGAGAACATCCAACTAGATAATGTGTGTAGAGTTCTCTGTAAATGGCCCCTGTTGTTTATTTTATATTATATCACTTAGGATTTGGCTTATATTGTTCTCTTTTCTCACTTTAACAGTGTGTGCAAGTGTGGGTGTGGGTGTGTATATGTGGATTCTCTCTGTGCATAGAAATCTCGTCTCTAAGGGTGGGGGTCTGTCGGAACTGGGTTAGAGAGAAGCAGAGCCCTGTGCAGAGCCTGTGACAGTGGCAGTGACAGCAGCAGCTACTCCTGGGACTAGCAGCCCACAGACTTAATGTTTGAAAGTCACCTATTGAAACTTCTGGGAGCCAAGATGGTGGAATAAATAGTAAGTCACTTTCACCCTCCCTTGATGACCTTGAAAAATCTAGAGAATATTGCCCTAGAAAAAATCCTGGAAAGACTGCAGTCTTTTAGCTCAGGAGACTAGGGGGATTAACGGGAAAGGTCCCTCTTGATGTGTCTGAAGGGGACCAATACAGTATGGAAGGCATCCCAGCAAGCCAGCAGCTAGCCCCATCTCAGCAAACCAGCAGGAGACCCAGAGCCTCAGGGTGGTAGAGCTGGCAAGCACCAACACCAGGACCCATTGGCACAGCCAGGGGAATCATCAGACATCAGTGTGGTTGGGCATCCTTCAGCAGCTGAGCCTACCCAAGCTCTAGCACAGCCCTAGGGGAGAAAGAGACCTCCAGTAGCCAGACCACCCCTCCCTTACACCTCATGCCATGAGCTTTAGTGTAATCCTGGGGAAACTCAGAAAGACCTCACCTGGCCTCAGCATACACCAGCCAGCCCCAGCTCCACAAGAGGTAAGCTACAACATTATATAGCTTTCAACTTCCAGAACCAGAGGCCACAGAACACACAACCAGTAACCAGGCCCCTAGTCCCCAGCACAAGAAGTGTGGGACAGTCTTCTGTGCCCCAGAAGCAGAGATCCACTTTAAAGCGAGGCAAAAGGCAATCACAATGAGCAAAAAGCATCCTAGGAAAGCAGAGACAATAGATTCATACTGTGGGGACTGGGAAGATCAAAATATGAATTCAGAGAAGGACAACATTGACACTATACCCACATCTGAAACCTCAAAAGGGAATATGAATTGGTTTCAAGTATAAAAAAGCATTCTTGAAAGAGCTCAAGAAGGATTTCAAAAGTCAAATTAGAGAGGTAGAAGAAAAATAAAATTTAAATTTTAAAATATAAGCCCCCCCCAAATACAATTGATAAAATGGGAAAAAAATTCACTGAAGAGAGAAACTCCTTAAAAAGTAAAATTGACCAAATGGAAAAGGAGGCACAAAAGCTAACTGAAGAAAACAATTTGTTAAAAATTAGAATTGGGCAAGTAGAAGCTAATGATTCTATGAGGCATCAAAAATCAGTCAAACAAAATCAAAAGAATGAAAAAATAGAAGAAAATGTAAACTATCTCATTGGGAAAAAACTCACCCAGAAAATAGATCCAGGAGAGATAATTTAAGAATTATTGGTCTACTGGAAAGCAGTGATGAAACAAAGAGCCTGGACAATATCTTCCAAGAAATCATCAAGGAAAATTGCCCCAAGGTACTAGAACCAGCAGGTAAAATAGTAATTGAAAGAATCTACCCATCTCCTCCTGAAAGAGATCCCAAATTGAAAATGCCAAGAAATACTGTAGTCAAATTCCACAATTATGAGATCCAGGAGAAAATACTGCAAGCAGTCAGAAAGAAACAATTCAAATATCATGGAACTACAGTCAGGATCACACAGGACCTTGCATCTTCTACATTAAAAGATCAGAGGGATTGGAATATGATATTTTATAAGGCAAAGGAGTTTGGAATACAACCAAGGATCAACTACCCAGAAAAACTGAGCATATTATTTCAAGCAAGGAGATGGACATCCTATGAAATAAGCGACTCTCCAGAGCTCAATGGAAAATTGATTTTCAAATACAAGACTCAAGAGAGGCATAAAAAGGTAAACAGGAAAAAATAAGAAAAACATGTTATTCAACAAGGGTCAACTATTTACATCCCTACATGGGAAGATGATACTTATAAATCTTGAGAACTGTATCTTTATTACAACATTTAAAAAGGATATACATAGAGGGTGTGGGTATAAATTAAATGATGTGATGATAAAAAAAACCTAATTAAGTCTTGCAAAGAGATGATAATGGGAAAAGAGGAAAGGAAGAGGCAGAAAAGGGTAAATTAGATCACATGAAGAGGCAGAAAAACATAGTAGAGGGAAAGAAGGAATGGAGATGAGTATTGTTTGAACTTTACTCTCACTGGAATTTGTTTCAAGGAGGGATTAGCATACACAGTTGAGTATAGCAATCTAACTTGCCCTATAGGCAGTAGGAGGGGAAAAGGGAAAGAAAATTCTGGCATTTGACTACAATATTCCTTGGCATTTTCCATTTGGGCCCTCTTTTGAGGAGGGTAAGGGAGAAGGGAGAAATAAAAGCATAAAGGGGGAGGGGAATAAGATGGGGAGAAAGACACAGATAATAATCATTACTGTGATGATCACTGGAATGACCTCTCCCATAAAATGGAGGCAGATAGGAGAATGGATTAAAAACCATAATCTTACTATATGTTATTCACAAGAAACACATTTGAAACAGGAGGATACACACAGGGTAAAAGTAAAAGACTGGAGTAGACTATATTATCCTTCAGCTGGAGTAAAAAAAAGCAAAATATTTATAGCAACTCTTTTTGTAGTGGCCAAGATCTGGAGGGGATGCCCATCAATTGGGGAATGGCTAAAAAAAGCTATGCTATATGAATGTATTGGAATACTATCGTGTTATAAGAAATAATGAGCAGGCGCACTTCAGAAAAACCTGGAAAGACTTATATGAACTGATGCTGAGTGAAGTGAGCATAACCAGGAGAACATTATACACAGTAATAGCCACAATGTTTGAGAACTGATTTTGATAAATCTAACCCTTCTGAGCAATGCAAGGACCTAAAACACTTCCAAAGAACTCATTATGGAAAATGCCATCCACATCTAGAGAAAGAACTATGGAATCAGAATGCAGAGTGAAGCTGGCTATTTTATCTTTTGTTTTTGTTATGTTTTCTTTCCCGTGGTTTCTCCCATTTGTTATATTTCTTCTATGTAAGATGACTAATGTGAAAATATGTTTAATAGGAATGTATGTGTAAAGCCCAAATTAAATTGCATGCTGCTTTGGGGAGGGAGCAAAGAGAGAGGGGGAGAAAATTTAAAACTTATGGAAGTGAATGTTGAAAACTGAAAACAAATAAATTAATACATTTTTTTTTAGAAAAATAAATGATGAACAAGCAGATTTCAGACAAACCTGGGAAGACTTACATAAACTGATGCTGAGTGAAGTGAGCAGAACCAGGAGAACACTGGATACAGTAACAGCCACAGTGTGCAATGACTGATTTTGATAGACTTAGCCCTTCTCAGCAATGCAAGGACTTAAAAGATTTCCAAAGGACTCATGACAGAAAATGTCATCCACATCCAGAGAAAGAACTATGGAGTCAGAATGCAGAGTGAAGCATAGTATTTACTCTCTTTTTCTGGTTTGGTTTTGTTTTTATTTATTTCTCATGGATTCTCCCATTCATTATTATTCTTCTATACAAAATGACTAATGTGAAAACGTGTTTAATAGGACTGTATATGTAGAGAGAGATTGCATGCTGTCTTAGAAGGGGAAGGAGAAGGGGGAAGGGGAGGAGACAGAGGAGGAGAAATTTAAAACTTGTGGAAGTGAATGTTGAAAACTAAAATTAAATAAATTAAAAATAAAAAATAGAACTCATCATCTTCCTCACTCCCAACCTCTTCCCTCTCCCAAACTTCTTTATTTTTCTCAAGGACACCACTATCCTCCCAGATTCCTGGGTTCACTTCCTTGGAGTCATCCTTGACCCCTTGCTCTCCCTTACACCAGCTGTCAAGTCTTGTAGATTTTACCTCAACAACTTTATTTGTTTCCTTCTACTCACTTAGGCACTCCCCTAGTTCCAGGCCTTGTCACCACTCACCTAGATGATTTGACCTTGTATCAGGTCTCTTCCTTTCCCACATATCCTCCATAGAGTTTTCATAGCTAAAGTGTGACTCTCATTCCGTTGCTCAAGAAGCTCCCTGTTGCTTCTAGAATCAAATAGAGATTCTTTTGTTTGGCATTGAAAACATCTCCCAAGCTGGCCCCAAGCTTTTGGAGCTTTGATAGAAATCTTTTAAACTCTATTATACATTGTTAGTGCCCTTCACACACTCTTTGGAGCAGGCCAGAGTACATCAAGGTGCTCTTGATGTACCTCACCCATGCTAGCCCATCACTCTTCTCCATGTGTAAACTGTTCCCTGTGCCTGGAATGCCCTCTGTGCTCATCTTTGCCTTTTAGAATCCCTACTGTCTCCCAAAGGTAAGATGCAACAACGCATCCTACATCAGCACTTCTTAAACTGTGGATCACCACTAGTGCTGAAGGGGTCAACATCAGCATTGAGTGGGTCACCACCAGTGTTGAAGGATTACCACCAGCATTGAAAGGGTCACCACCAGCGCTGAAGGAGTCACCACCAATGCTGAAGGGATCACCACAAGCATTGAATGGGTCACCACCACCAGTGCTGAAGGGGTCACCATTGGTGCTGAATAGGTCACCACCGGTGCTGAAGGGATTACCACCATCATTGAAAGGGTCACCACCAGCATTGAAAGGGTCACCACCAGTGCTGAAGGAGTCACCACCAGTACTGAAGGGGTCACCATTGGTGCTGAATAGGTCACCACCAGTGCTGAAGGGATTACCACCAGCATTGAAAGGGTCACAACCATCATTGAAGTGGTCACCACCAGTACTGAAGGGGTCACCACCAGTGCTGAAAGTATCACCAGTGGGAAAAGTTCAAGAAGTCCTGCCCTACACAAAGCCTTTTCTAATACCCAGCCCTGTCCGCTGCTAGGCCCTTTCCTTGGAGTTTGGGCATTTCACACATGCTTCTTATGTATCTATATGTGTGCATTAGACAGTGTATACTCCTTAAGAAGAGAAATGTTTTCATTTTTGTCTGCATATGCCCAGTTGTTTGCATTGTGCTTATAGTTGTTGTTTAGTAAATGCTTAATTGATTTACCATAAATTTGAAAGACTGGAAGGGGAGAGAAGAGTTTCTAATATCTTATTTTATTCCATCCTTTCTTTGTAATCACTTTTGTTGTGTTAAATGAGTTGGAAGCATGTGGTTTCATTATATTTTGGGGGGATGGAACAGGCTGAGGAGATATATGCAGAAATGATATGGGGGGTTGGTTAATTCTTAAAACTGACCTTCAAAGTTATTGGTTGGGGGAGCGCTCCTGGTGAAGGCTGTCTGAAAGAGGCATCAGGAGGATAGAAAGAAAGGTTAGTTCTTAGAAATGCTAGGCCTAATCACGATGGAATGCCCCCAGGTTACCAGGACATCATAGGATTAAAGATTTAAAGCTGTAAAGGTCCTTAGCTGGAAATCAAAGGCTGTGTCAGATTGTGGAGGCCTTTGGATGCCAGGCAAAGAAGTCTGAACTGTATGAGGTAGGTCATGGAGAGCCCCCAAAAAGTTTTCAGTAGAATATGGCAGTAGTACAAAAATCGATTTGTATATGGAGGTAAGAGAGAGGAAGAGTCATAAACAGCACCAAGGTTCAGAGCCCTGGGAGTTAGTTGAATAGTACTGCCTCTTTCAAAAATGATGTCATTTAGAGGTTTAGGGAAAAGCTAATATCAATTAGAGATATGCTAAGTGGCAATGTCCTGGAGGTCAGGGCTAAAATTCTAGAACTGGAAGTTCTCTGCAAAGAAGAAGCCAGTTGACTGAATTTGCCAAAGAACAGCTTGAAGATGGTCTTTGATCCTCTGTGTGGCACAGAGCTGGGGTTGTACAGTGCCAACTCCCAGGTCCTTTCCCAATTTAAGAGAGCTTTGATCCTTCCTTAGCCCTAAAGGCCAGGAAAGACTTGTGAGAGATGTCCATAGCTATCTCCCCAAGAGAACAAGAAGGCTATCCCTGTCTCTGTTCCTTACACAGTGGGGATCTGTGAGGATCAGCTCCATAGAGGGAGCTCTTAGGGTCTGGTGATCTCCCAGAAGCCAGCTTGGAAATAATTCAGAAATTCCAGGTAATTGTAGCTCCAGGTCATTCCAAGTCTCCAGGGGAGACATGAAGAATCATTTGATTCTCAAATAATCCTTTGAGGTAGGCACCATTAATAATCTCCTCTTAAAGATGAAGAAACTGAAGCCAAGGCAGGTTAAATGACCTGTTGCCTAAGATCAAACATCTACTAAGTACATGAGGCAAAATTTGAACTCAGGCCTTCCTGATTCTAAAAGTCTTTTTTTTCTTTTTGGAGAGGGGAAGGCAGGGCAATTGGGGTTAAGTGACTTTCCCAAGGTCACACAGCTAGTAAGTGTTAAGTGTCTGAGGCCAGATTTGAACTCAAGTCCTCCTGACTCCAGGGCCGGTGCTCTATTCACTGCATCACCTAGCTACCCCTGGCCTTTCTGATTCAAGATCCAGCACTCTACCCACTGAGTCGCTTAGCTGCCATGCATGATATATGGGCATGACTTCAACCCAGGTATTCCTGATTCCAAGGTTTCCAGGCTACCTCTCTCTGTGATAAATATACTTAATGGTTAAAGGACACATGAACTTGACTTTTGCTCATTATCTATATTTTTTTTAACTCTTAACCTGATTTTCCATAATAAAACAGGGGATTTTTAAAAAAATGTGTTTTTGGTCCATTGCATAAAAGCAAGCATGAAACCCCATGATATCTGACACTGATACTGCCCTTTCCCAAGGACTAACCCCAATGCCAGATGCAGCTGCTCTCCCTGTAATTCACTGTGCTCTCCATTTTGTCTTCTTTCTAGAGCTACTCAAAGAGACCTCCAAGTTGGCTGCCAGTTCAGCCTTCATGGCGACCATTCCCCTTTTCAGTTCAGACTTAGTAGGGGAGGGGTCTGATTAAGTCCAAGTACCCAACTTGAAGAAGGCCAGGGTGGTTAACAATTGTGAGGCCACCCGATCTCTCTTGGCGGCTGGGGCTACACATGCAAAGTGGATAATTGAGACAACTCTCAAGATGATTCAAGCCAAAAAATGTCTTGCCTCAATTATCTGGCTATTTCAGACAAGTGTGTTTTGGACTGAATTATTCACATAATTGCTTCAATTTTCCACTTCACTTTGCATACAGGGACATGGGCCCAGAGTCCCCAATTTGCTAGTTCGTCAGTCTCATGAATAATAATACTAGCACACATCTCTTTTACATACATTAGCATGTTGGTGCCTCACAACAGGCCTGGAGATAGACAATGTGATCTTTTTATTGCAGTGATAGTATTATTCCCATATTAGAGATGAAGAAACTGAGGCTCCAAGACTTGCCCAAGATCACACAGCTTAGAAGTAGAAAAGCTATGACTCATGTTCTCTTATGGCAAGTTCAGTGCTTCTTGAACCTCCCCAAACACCTCCCACACTCCCTCCTCTTTATCATTTCCCTTTCCTTGGAGCCTTTTGGTTCTGTTCTAGTTGAATAGTTGAGGTGAAATACACTAAGGCCTCTGTCAGGTCCTTTAATGGTCCCCATCTGTATGAAAAGGGATAACAGGGTAGTAGTTAGCATTGGCTAGCTCTGGCTTTGGAGTCCGGAGACCTGGGGTGATCTGAATCCGGACCGATGCTTATTAATATAAGAGGGCAGTAACCACGACCAAGACACAGCCTTTCAGAACCTTACTTTCACTGTCCATGAAAATGGGAAGCTTGTTGCAAGGAAAACATTTTGTAAACAAAGTGCTACCACACATGTGTTGTTGGTATTCTCTTGCTGATAGGATGATCTTGAGAGTTCTTTCTAGCTCCAAGATCTTGCGATTCTATGAATCATTTTGGTCCATCAAAATGAACATAAAAGCCCGTAGGAAAGCAATATGGCCTCCCCCCTCCCCACAACTTCAGGGATCGATGAGAAGCTAGAGATAGCAGATGCTGGCAGTCTTTAGCTGACCCATTCATCTTTAGCCTGAGTTTCATCATGTGCAAATGGAGGCTGTCTGATACGTCTGTCCTCAGGGCACCCCAAAGCAACTAGTGTCCCTCTCCCTCCAGGGTCCTGGCTGTGGCTGGCAATCAGGGGGAGCTGGCTACAGGAAATAACCAGAGGAAAGGGATGTGTAAATGAGTCTGGTTGGAGTTATGTGGAGGAGCCCAGCACTTATTAAACTGAACTGCTAGGCCCATTTTAAAAGAGGGCTATTGGAGGGACCTGTTAATGAGTTGAATTCATTTTGCATGTGAATGACCAGGGGCATAGGTTTCTAGATTAGCCTGCTGTTAGTCTCCCATGTAAACACACTCAGCAGTTTATGTGGCTCTAGCAACATAGCCAAGAAGGTTCAGTGGCCAAGGCAGGCTTCATATGCAAATCAGAAACTGGCTACTGGGGGCTTTTTCACTCTTGCCCAGGGCAGAAAGGGACCAAGCCAGTTCTGTCATCATAGGATTTCCCACATGGTAGAAAGAATTAAGAGCCCTAGGTTCTAATCCTGCATCTTGCTGTATGATCTTAAGCAAGCCACCTTCCTTTTCTGGACCCTGTTTCCTACTCTATAAAATAAGGTGGGGGAGGGGAGAGAAAGGGTGTGCCATGTGAACCAGACACCCTGTAGTTCTAGCATTCTGTGATGTCATAATTTTCCAACAACACACATCGATTTAATCCAAGAGGCTCTGCTGGGGGTTGAGGGAAACCCCAAAATACGACAGAGATGAATGCTTCAGGGTTTTGGAATTTGATTGGTCTGAGTTATCCTTCCACCAATGGAGGTCAGTACTGCTCTACAATTTCATTTCATCTATTTAGAAAGAGAAAGAACCTCAGAGATTATTTAGTCCAGGGCTTATTATCCTAGCTCCATGAGCCCCCATGAGAGCCCTAGATAGAGTTCAGGGGAAGAGTCCTGTGAATTTGGATGGAAAAAAGTTACATCTTATTTTCACTGACTTATAATTGAAATTTAGCATTGCCTTCAGTTACACACTAAAAGAATTATTCTAAGAAAAGGTCCACAGGCCTCATCAGACTGCCAGAAGGATCTCTGACACAGAAGATGTTGAAAACTCCATTCTAGGACAGCCCCATCATTTTATCAATAAAACCATGGCCCTGAGACAAAAGTAATTTGCCTGCAGTCGCACAGGGAGTAAGCAGCAGAGTTCAGCTTTGGACCCAAAGCCACTGTGCCACACAATTCCAACATTCTCAAGGAGTTACTATGGCCACAGATGCTAGCTCTCTGTATCCCACCTGGTTATGAGCATCTCCAAACTGATCTGTTAATCTGTGAGTAAGCTGTCACGAGAGCCAAGGCTCACCCTGAGAGGCCCAGTGAGGCATTCCAGAAGGTCTCAAGTTGTCCCTTTATGATAAATAGTTGCTTTCTAAATGCGTAAGAAGGAACATCAAAATGCTGTAAGATCAGATGAGGAAAAGATAACGTTTAGCTGCTAAGAGGGAGGTGATATTGATTCTAGTCTACACCTGACTAGCTAGCATGCTAATGGATTCACTTGCTAGTTACTACCACATTGATAGAATTCTCTGAACAGAGGTGACAAGCCCATATGTGAACCATTCGCTAATTTGGAGTCAACTGAATGCAGCCTAATACTCAGTGAAAGGAAATTGTTGGAATAGCCTTTAGCCTATTGTAAAGTGACTCATGTTGGGATTTGGACTAATAAATGCTAATATGACCATTTTTATGTTAATGTTTTGATCATGGTTTCTTTAGGAGAAATTAAGGCAGGAGATCAACAGCAAAATTATTAAAATAACAATCCAACTTAGATTTTCTGCCATATACTCTCACTATGAGAACCAAAGTTTGGAATAGTTTTCTTGCTTAGAATTCACTAAACTTGTGCAATATGGTCTTCTCTTCTACAACAAAAATATCACTTTCTTCATGGCAGTGGAATTTTAGCTCAGAACTCTTCAGTGTCTGAAATTTTCAGTGCCACTTGCTGCATTTGACCAGAGCCCACAGTAGAAAGAAAATTTATTAAAGAAGACTTTCCTGATCAACTACAAGTATTCCATCTGTTTCCCAAAGTCTGTAGCTGTTTCCTCCTTCTGTCCCGGTGGTTTGTAATGTACTCTCACACAGATATCACTTATTTCTCTCACTGATAATGCTCACCAAAAGCTTCTCCCCTCCACTCTCCCTTCCCAGATTTCCACATTAAAAACCTTTGCAAGTTTGCTTCTCTTCTATTAACGTGAACTTCAGCATGAATGCAGACTACAAGTCTAAGAGTCTTCATTCAACTGAATTCATTTGAATGAAGATTTGTTAAGCGTCTGGTTTGTGCATAGCCCTGTGCTAAGCAATAAGGCTACAAGGACAAAAATAAAAATGATATAATTCCTGCCTGCCAAGAGCACATGGTTTAGTAGCTTTAAAAGGACACTAAGAAGAGCAAGTATGATAGGGGTAAAATGGGATCAGGACAAAGGACAGATCCAGGTTAACTGCTTTAAGGAAGTCTGAGGAAGAAAAGGTCTTTTTCACTTGCAGAATGGGGTGTGGGGTGGTGACCAAGAAGGCCTCATTAGAGAAATAGCACCTATGCTGAGGTTTGAAGTTGAATTCCATTAAGGCAAGCCAGGAATTTGTCCCCTGCTTTGCTTTTGGTGCAGAAAGTTGCCTGTAGATTGAAGTCCCCAGTCCCTGCTGTATTACTCCTCCACTGCACGTTTGTGCTCTAGGCCCCAATTCCTTTTCTTTGTACACTTTCTTTTCAGGTGGTCTGTAGAATACTCCAATGACCATATTTCTTCCTTTTTTTTTTTTACAACTTTCTAAGATTCCTTTCAGCTCTGACATTCTATTCCCATCATGAACTTTTCTTCATAAATAAGCATTTGATCCAAATTACTTTCCATGTGAAAGATAGCATGGGACATACAATGAAAAGAACACTAGCTCTAGATTCAGAAGACTTGAATGATCATTGGGACAAGTCACTTAGCCTTACTGGACCTCAATTTCCTCATTTGTACAATGATGCAGCTGGAAAACATGGCCCTTGAAGGGCAGCTAGGTGGCACAGTGGATAGAACACTGGGCTTAGAGTCAGGAAGTTGCTATTTGGTCATTTCAGTCATGTCCAACTCTTTGAGACCCCATTTGGGGTTCTCTTGGAAAAGGTCCTGGAGAAGTTTGCCATTACCTTCTGCAGTTCATTTTACAGATGAAGAAGCTGAGGCAAACAGGGTTAAGTGACTTGTCCAGGGTCACACAGCTAGTGAGTGTCTGAGGTCAGATTTGAACTCAGGGAATGAGCCTTCCTGACTCCATGCCTAACACTCTAACCGCTGAACCACCTAGCTGTTCCAAGAGTCAAGAATCAGGAAGACAAGTTCAAATCCACCCTCAGACACCTGTTGGCTGTGTGACCCTGGGCAAGTAATTTAACCTCTGTCTGTCTCAGCTTCCTCATCTGTAAAGTGGGGATAATACCACCCACCTCCCAGGGTTGTTGTGAGGATGAGAGAATAATTGTAAAGCACTTAACACAGTGCTTGACACATTTCACAGATCCTTCCTTCCTTCCTTCCTTCCTTCCTTCCTTCCTCCTTCCTTCCTTCCATCCTTCCATCCTTCCATCCATCTATCTCTAGATCTGTGACCTTAATATCCTATAAAAGTAGTAAAATCTCTTTGGACTTTCATTAAAACCCTATTATTTCAAGAATAACAAGGACCCAAGTTTATTAACCAGAAGAGATTGTGAGAGCCATAAGGGACGCTTGAATTCCAGTGAGGGGGTACATCTGCTCCTGCAATCAGCTGCATGCTTAGGATGGTAGAGGATTGTTCACGTTCAGAGTGAGGATTAACTACTTCCTTGAACTAATGGTTTAACATAGTTTTCACTGGGGCATTTTTGTATTTTTAGTTTCTGGTATTGATTGAACATCACTAATTGTGAGATGTGTTTTTTAGCCACCTTTATAGACTAGCAGCAGAAGGGACCTCAGACAAAGATTTATTAATTTCTATTCAGCATTTATTAGATTGCAGGCACTTTGTATACTGGGACTTGCAATTTTTCATCTTTGTGGTGCCATCCATGGAATCACAGGAAAGTTCAGAGTGTAAATGGATCTCAGTGGTCATATGTTTCAACCCATAACTAAGAAGGAAGCTCCACAAAAAAAACCCGGCATGTAGTTTTCCAGCCTTTGCTCAAAGACCTCCAGGGGTGGACAATTTGCTCCCTCCCGTGGTAGGCCAACTTATTTTGGTCTACATCCTTCCAGCTTAAATTTATCTTAGCACCTTCCACCCATTGCTCCTGATTCTGTCCTCTGGGGCCTAGCAGAATAAGTCTAATGTTCTTTCTGTATGTCAGCCCTTCAGAGGCTTGGCAGACAATAATGTGGCTCCTGTTACTTCTCCCTCCCTCAAATCCCTCATCTCCCAGCTTTTCTTCTCCAGCCCAAACATCTCCAGATCCTTCAGCTGATCCAAATGAGGGCAGGTTGGTCTCTTCCTAACACCTCAACCAAGGAAACCCCGGATGCGGTCACAGAGCAAGAGGCAGATGATGAGGCTCATCTCTTTCATTTTATCCTTGTATCTCTAGCACCTGTCAAAGGGGTGGTCCATAGTGGGTATTTACTGGACTACTGTCATGTAATGATCATCCCTCTGAGGTAGGTGCTATCATTTCCATTTCTTAGCTGAGGAAACCAAGACTTGAAGGAGTTAAAATAACTTGCCCATGGTCATGTTGGCAGTGACATTTCAGTCCAAGTTTCTCCTCACTCCCAACACAACCCCAGATCACAGAACTCCAAGTAGAACTCTACTATCATTACCAGTCTATAATATTCTCCCCATAGATATCAAGTCATGGCTGGTGCATCTAATGGCAGTGAGCTTCAGTGCCCTGAAAAAAATATGCCAGAGCAGTGCCTTGGGTGGCATTTTTAATGATTTAGCATTTTCATTTGTCTGAAGTCTCATTTCTTTTAGGATTGTCCTCATTTTCTCTCTTGCCTTACCATGCTCGCGAGTGAGGGTGTGTGCATGCATGCACATGCGTGTGCACATACACCCCTATTTCAGCCCTGCTGTTGTGGATATAACACTTTGGCTGGATTCTCTCAGCTCAGCCACTAACTTACTGTGTAGCCTTGGGCAAGTCACTCTGACCCCTCTAGACCTCAGACTCCTCATGTGTAAAATGAGATGATCTCTAAGGTCTTTTCCAGCTCTGACATTTGATGTTCTAATTAAAGTTGAACTGCACTGGCAAGTTCAGCACAAGGGGTTGTTTATAAATGCATTTGTCAAGTCACCCAAGTCACTGTGCCACAATGATCAAATTATTGAGAAAAGCCAGCACGGTGAAGAGTGCTGAATCCCCTGAGACTTAAGTGTAATTCAGCTCCATGGTCACTGGCCTACCTGGTCTGTACTGATTGAATGAGAATCTCTTTAAAGGGTTTCAGATAATCTCTTATCATCCCATACTTTATGACTCAGTAAATCTGTGGATATTGCCTTTTGGGGATGCAATTGCAGAAAGACCTATTAGGAGAAAGGTCACAGATGAGAATTTTAGAGACAGTTTTATGAAAAAGCCATTAGATGGCAACAGTAGTTCACAAAGTGACTCTCCAGTAGAGCCCGATTTTACCCTCTAGGGGGTGATTCGATGTAAAGAATTAGAGACTCCCAGGACTCAAAGGGATCTGAGAACACAGGGTGTTGGAGCTTGAAGGACCTTCGAGGAAAGAAGGCAGTGTGAGACCTGGAAGGGCATTTAAGGTGTGGAATGCCATAACCAGGAGAGACCTTAGCATGGGGGGGGGAGGTCATTCTTTAAAATCAGGATTTTTTTTTCAACTAACAAGAAGATATTTTCTCTCCTATCTACTTCTCTCTCCCATGCCCACTGGGAAAAAAGGAAACCCAAACCCTTTAATAAGTATGCATAAACAAGCAAAGTCCCATACTGCCTGACTCCAAGAACGTGCCTCTTTCTTCTTATTTAGGCCATCTCTGTTGGGAGGTAAGCAGTACACTGTTTCACTAGCAGCTCCTTGGAATTGTGGTTGATCATTGTATTGATCAGATTTGTCCTTTTTATAATGTTATTGCTAAAGTCTCAGTTATCTACTTGGTTCTGCTCACCTCACTATGCATCAGTTGATACAAATTTCTCTGGAATCATGCCATTCATCATTTTTTATGGCCTGTGGTGTTCCATTACATTCATCCACCATAATTTTAAGGTGTCCTTAACCTTTTTTTGGTGTCACAAACATTGGGAAGTCCAGAGGAAGCCATGGACACCTCATATTTTTAAATGCTTAAAATAAAAGAAACCATTCATGTGACTGCTTCTTCTCAGTTTCCTTTGTTGGGCCTTTAGCCAAGGCCTTCATTGTGTCACATCTGGACATTGTAGTAGCCTTTAGTTAGGTTTTCCTGCCTCAAGTCTCTCCCTACTCCACTCAACTGTCAAATTAGTCTTCCTAATGAACAGGTCTGATCATGTCACTACCTTACTCATTGAACTCTAGTAGCTCCCTATTACCTCCAGGATCAAATATTAAATCCTATTTCCCTTTTAAAGCCCTTTATAATGTGGCCACTTTCTAGTCTTCTGATACCTTATTCCCTTCCACATACTCTAGCTTCCAGTATCTGCGGCCTCTTTGCTGTTCCTTCCACAAGACAGTCTGTTGCCCAGTTCTGGGCATTTTTATTGGCTGTCTCCATTCCTGAAATTCTCTCTCACTTCACTTTTGTCTCCTGATTTCTCTAGCTTCCTTCTGGTCTCCACTAAATATGGTGTTCTCCCAGAAGTCTTTCCTAGTCTCCCTTAACTCTCAGGACCTTTCCTCTGAGAACATCCTCAGAATATCCTGGATGTAGCTTGTTTACATGTAGATATTTGTGCGTTGTTTCCCCCAATTAGACTGTGAGTTCCTTGAGGGCAGACCCATGTTTTGCCTTTCTTTGTATTCCCAGCACTTGGCACAGTGCCTAGCACAGAACAGGCACTTAATAAATTCTGTTGATTTTGTTTAAAAAATCATGGATCCTGGACTAAGACCTTCTCTGCATTAGAAGAAACAACAGAAAATTTTAGAACTGGCTAGACCCTTAAAACAAAAATAAAAAATCAGTGCTGGAAGGTATCCTGCCCTTTGCATTTTACAGAGGAAACAGCTGATGTTGACTCGAGGTCACAGATCACACGGCAAATAAGCTAGAGGGCTGGAACTGAAATTTGGGGCCCCTGGCCCCCAGAGTAGTGCTCCTTGCCTTGCATAAAACTACTTGGTTTAGGAACCTCTGACCCTTGAATTGTGCTGCCTGGGACATCTTAAAATTCTTCTGCTTTCCACAAACAATTCGAGCTAGGGGACCCAGTGTTTGGGGGCACATAGGTGAATGAAGATGGCTCTTACTGTCTATGACAGTAGAGTAGCCAACAGTAGGGTCTACTATAATGTCTAGAAATCTGATTCTCTGCCTTAGGGTCCAATGGAAAACACCCAACCCTCTAGGCAAATTTTCCTTTCAAGTCAGTATGTTGTTGTTGAATGGTTCAGATATGTCTGACTCCCTGTGACCCCATATGGGGTTTTCTTGGCAAAGATACTAGAGTGGTTTGCTGTTTCCTTCTACAGCTCATTTTATAGATGAGGAAATTGAGGCATACAGGGTTAAGTGACTTGCCCAGGGTAACATAGCTAGTAAGTGTCTGAGGCCGTATTTGAACTTGAGTCCTCCTAACTCCAAGACCACCCAGCTGCCCTGGTGCAATTCAGTGCCCCTAAATTATCATAGAATTTGAGGATAAGGACCTTTGAGATCACTTAATTCACCCTTCTACTCCTAGTAGGACTCCCTTTTATAGTATTACTGAGTGATGGTCATCCAGCCTCTGTTTGAGGATCCCAAGTGATGAGTAACTTACTGACACAGTTTATTTAATTTTTGGACTCTTCTTTATTAGGAAGGCTGCTTTTGCTAATAATAACTCCCATTTGTAGAGGGACAAAAAAATGACAAAAACACTGAATTCACAACAACCTGGTGAGGTAGACAGTGCAAGTGTCCTCATCCTATTTTACAGGTTAGGAGGCAGCCTTGGAAACAGGAAGAACTGGGTTCTAGCGTCTCTTCTGATACAGAACAAATATGTGACCCAGGGCAAGTCACTCGACCCCTATTCCCACCATGGATCCTGTGCATGCCACATTCCAGCCATCCCAGCCTCCCTGCTATTCTTCACACATGATGCTTCATCTTCCCCATCCATGCATTTGCTCTGGATGTTGCTCTTGCCTGGAACATAGACCGTCTTCACTCTTAGCTTCCTGGTCTTCCTTCAAGAGCCACTCAAATCATTCCTTCTGTAGGAAGCATTTGCTGGTACCTCTCTCCCCCACCCCCAGTTGCTGATGCTTTCCTTTTTCAGATTACTTTCTTCTAAAAAATATTTTCCCTTATTTACATGTAAAGACAATTTTAATGTTTATTTAAAAATTAAAATTAAATTTATTATTTATAGATTTTAATTTAATTTGATTTAAAACTTTTTAAAATTTTGAGTTTCAGATTTTCTCTCTCCTTTCCTCACCCCTTTCCTCCCTGAGTCAGAAAGCAATTTGATATAGGTTATACAAATTCAATCATGCAAAACACATTACCATATTAATCATATTATGAAAGAAGATACCCAAAGATAAAAAACACCCCAAAATACAGGAAGTGAAAAATAGCATGCTTTGATCTGCATTCAGTTCTTTCTCTGCAGGTGGATAGCATTTTTCATCCCAAGTCCTTTGGAATTGTCTTGGAAAATTGTGTTGATGAGACGAGCTAAGCCATTCACAGTTGATCCTCATCCAATATTGCTGTTAATGTATACAATGCTCTGGTTCTGCTAATTTCACTTTGTATCAGTTCATGTAAGTATTTCCAGTTTTTCTGAAATCTGCCTGTTTATCATTTCTTGTAGCACACCAATACTCCATCACAATCATACCACAACTTGTTCAGCCATTCCCCAATTGAGGGGCATTCTCTTAATTTCCAATTTTTTGCTACTACTAAAAGAGCTGCTACAAATATTTTTGTACAAATAGGCCCCCCCTTCTTATCTCCTTGGGATACGGACATAGAAGTAATATTGCTAGATCAAAGGGTATGCACAGTTTTTTTGCCCTTTGGGGATAATTCCAAGTTGCTCTCCAGCATGGTTGGATTGGTTCACAATTCCACCAACAAATGCATCAGTGTCCCTATTTTTCCATATCCCCTCCAACATTTATTATTTTTTCTGTCACATTAGCCAACCAAATTACTTTCCATAATTCATATCTTCTATGTACTACTTATTTATATGTTGTCTCCTACATTGGAGTGGATGCTCCTGGAGAGCAGGGACTGTTTTTCTTTTCTTTGTATTCTCAGGCTTAGCATAATGCTGGTACATACTAAGGGCTTAATAAATTGATTGAGGTCCTCTCAGTTTGCTAGGCAGCTCTCTAAAGGCTATAAGCTCCATCTAAAGCATTACCATGAATTGGTAGGGGGAGTATCATCATTTTACACATGAGGAAAATGGAGGTGTGAGAATTTAAGAAATTTGTCCATATCTCCAAGCTTGGTGGGGGAAGAGCCTGGAGTCAAGCTCAGATCTTCTCACTCCAAGTCCATCATTGGTTCCATCTATGCCCAACCATCCTTCCATTGCATCAAAGTCTGCCACCGTCTCACTGGCCTTCACTGTTCCCATGACTGCCCTAGTCTGGATCAATGGGGAACAAGTCTGCTTCCTCTTGTGTCCAGAGAACTTTTCAGATATTTGAAGGCAGCTGTTAGGTTTCCCCTCAGTCTTCTAATATTTTTCTCTCTCATAATCATTTGTCATGTAACATCCTCACCATTCAAGGCCTGATTTTCTGAACAGCCTCCGGTCTGTTAGTAATGAAGAAGAATATGTCAGATGAGCTTGATGAGAGGCAAATATATAGAGCTTGGAAGCCCAGGGTCCGAGTCTTGCCTCCACCTTGCGTTGTATGGCATCTGGTTGCCCTAGCACAGGGATGGGGAACTTGTGACCTTAATGCCTAGCATCTCTGAGCCTCAAGCAGCTCTCTGAGACTGTGCCACAGGAGAGGTGCAGGGCCATGCTTCTCAGGCCCATATGTATGTCCACACATGGAGGGAAAGGCAAAAGCATGGTGTGGGCCAGGGGAGGTGAAGATAGGGGAGGCAGAGCAGAGCAACTGATGATTCTGTCTTGGTGCAGTTCCATCTGAGGGGTGCCCTGCTCTGGAGGTGAGCTCTTCACCCCTGTGCTTCACATGTGGGTCTGGAGGTTCCAGGCATCATAGCTGCTTGAGGAAGCAGAAGTGGGAAGCTGGCTCCACTAGTAGGCCGTCTAACAAGTTATTACATGTAGTACTTGCTTAGCTATACACATATATGTGTTGACACATGTTCACATAATACATACATATCTGACCTGCTTGCACTCCTTATTTGAGATATACACATAGCTTCATAGGGTGGGACCTTGCACAGGGAGGCCTTTTACTAAGTCCAAGAAGATGATAGGCAAACAAAAGTTTTGCAATAAATATAGCATCCCAAAGAATGTGCAAATATTTGGGACTTTGTATGAAGGTCTCCTCTCCAGGCCTATGTTCCTGGGTTTATGCTGCACATGCGAACAAAACACATGGCTGACTTAATCAACACTGTGTGCTGGGTCTCTAATTTGTCCCCTACTGCACCTTCCCATTAGCAACTTGGGGAATCTGCCGTCTGGCTAGGCCCTTGAAACAGAGGCATAGAAAGTTAGAGTTGGAAGGGCACTGTGCATTTCTCCGTTGGTTCATCAGGACCCCCACTGAGCTTCTGACCCCCTTAGCTGGCCCCTGATGCCCACAGCTGTGTAAAATGACACTTCATTTATGCTAACTGCTTGGGGGAACTTCCTGCAGATTTGGGAGTTGCTTTGTAAATAAGGCCATTTCCCTCAATCTGTTGAATCTACTCATGGTGCCTGCTGCAGCCTCTGCAGAAATCCTTTCTGCTACAGGCTACATTTGCTTCTTTATAACAATTTATCTTTGCCAAATCACCATAAAATGGAGCCCATGGACAACTTTTTCCTTTTTCTAGAGATGGCTGCAGAGGTTAGACATTCCTTGTCTCTAGGTCTCAGTTAGGCATCAATCTTACTCATTTACATATCTATTTATTGGTGAATTTTTCAGCTGCATTTAGTTATGGCTCCCGACTTGTGTCTTCTCTTTGCCACTATATATCCTAAAAATAAAGGCAAGCGGCTAATTATGCCCACCAGGAGCCAGAGGACCTCTGAACACATTTGGTGTCAGGGTAGGACTTGGTGCTCTGAAGGAATCATTTAATAAAAATGCCATCGATAGAGATCAGCTATCATCAAATACTTTATCACACGCCTAACTTGTATATGCAGGACTAAGATGCATCAGATGCTTGTTAAATGGCAGCGTGTTGGAGCTGGAAAGACCTTTAAGGCCCTCAGGTCTAACCTCTTTATCTGACAGAGGATGAAGTAAGTGAGAGCAACATGGTGGATGGAAAAGAGAATTGAGTGTTGGAGCTCAGGAGCAAATCCCAGCTCCCTGATTTACTACCTTTATGACCTTGGGCGGGTCCTTTTCTTTCTTTGGGTCAGTTTCCTTTTATGTAGAATAAGGTGTGCTTTGGTCTCCAAGGTCACTTACAGCCTTTTTAGGCCTAGAAAGGGGACATGACTTGTCCAGGGTCACACAGCTACTTTGTGCCAGAGTCTGAGTAACTGGGTTTCCTGGCTTCAAGTATAAAAGTGATTTTTCCACTGTGACGGTGGGCTTGCCTGCCTTCGAGAAGTTCAGAGTTCAGACGAGATATGGTAAAGACATATCCAAGGTAAGGGCTAGAAGATAAAGTCTTCATTAAATATGATATGGTAAAGACATATCCAAGGTAAGGGCTAGAAGATGAAGTCTTCATTAAATACTGTATGCTTCTAGGGAGACAAAACCAAAATCAGCTGTATTGTCTAATGTCAACAGCATTCTGTTTCCTAAAACTGCCTATTGATGTTACTGTGGCAGACAGCATCAGGTCCTTCACAGGATCCTCTAGCTAGTGGGAAGCGGCCTGTATCCTGCTAGATCCAAAGTCTCAGGGGTTTTGAGAAAGGAAAAGAAAGTTGCAGTGTTCTCTTTGTTTAATATTTATTTTTATTGGCACTTAAAAAAAGTTTATTGCTCTAAGATTTAGGGTTTTGTAAAGCCACAGGGGGTATGAAGAAGTTGGAAGGAAATAAATCTGGGCTTTTACTTTCTTTTTTTCCTTTGAAATCTCCAAAGACTGGCTTTCCATGTCATGGGAAGGTCTGCAGGCATTAGGGATGGCTCTTCTGAAGGGGAGCAGAAAAAGCGACCACATGAGAAACCTTTGGTTTCTTCGAAATGAATCTGGGAAGTATCAGAGATAAATGTTGCTTTGCCACTGACCCCTTTGTGAATTTTATCTGTGGCTCTAATCAGCTGGCTTGTCAGCCTTCTGAAATAGAAACTGAGGTGCTCAAATTGTTAGAATCATCCAGGAGATGATTAGGAAGCCTCCCTCACCACTTCCATGACGCCCGGACTGCAGCATTAGTCCTTGGAAAAGTCTCTGTGCTCAAAAATATCTCCCTGCACATGCCATCAGTTAGAACTGAATTTGGATTTTAACATGCCAATTGTGTCAGGGAGGGCCTTTTGTCACCTAGGTTTATTGGACAGCGCAATTGCTTAGCACTATGCCAAAGAGAGAGGTAGCTTTGACTCCTTCCCTACTTGGGCAGGAGAAAGGGGTATTGGAACCTGAAACACTTTTGGGAAAACAGACCAGGAGGGGCTGATGGGAGAGGGGCTCTAGGGACCTATGTAAGCACCCAGAGGAGGGCTTCAGAAAGGTGGATGAAGACACCTGGAGACAAACTGCTTCCTTCCCTGTTTGTCAGGAGTGTTCCTAGGTTGGGACAGCTGTTGTAATGTTAGGATTCACTCTTTCTCTTATTTCCATTGCCTATGTAGGTTTTAATATCGAGCCTCCTTTCCTGTCCCCTCTGATTCTGTGTTCTGCTCATTGTTCCTTCCCTTTGCTTTGCTTTGCCTTTCTCACTCCTATTCCCTGGGCACTTCCTATGCAGAATATTTGTGCCCTTTGCTATATCCTCTTTCCTCTTTTTTTCTTACTTTTTTGACTGTGGGGATCCAAACATTGCCTTTAGTATGGTTTGAGTTCCATAGTTGGGACTGCACCTAATGTTGAAGAAGGATTGCTGGTTTAGGGGGAAGGAAGGAAATTAGGACTTTCTGCCCATAGTTCTCTTTTGAAATGTATGTATTTCTGGGATGGCATCTGGCACCTAGCTGAGATCCTGCACAGTGAGGGAGGGCACGGGCAGTCAGCTGGGGAAGGAGGGAGATGTAGCTCGGTAATGTAAGAGTACTGAATGCGAGGGAGGACAGACCTGGGTAAGGTCTCAGGGGTGGCTTTGTTTGGCCAGAAGTCAGGCAGCAGAGGGCACTTAAGGCCTCAGTGGTAGGAGGGCCCTAGAAACCGGGAGTAAGAGAGGAAGGAGGGGAAACGAGGTCATTCAGATAGTCATCTTTTTGAGTGTTTTTTTTTTCTTTCTTTCCAGCTTTCCTTCCAATTCCAGTGGCTGCTGTCCCTAGAACTGTTGTAGCCAGAAAACGATGATTTATAGGATCTAGAAGCACTTTGGAATTCTTGGTTTCAAGGAAGATTGTACGTTAAGTTCCGGGTTAGGTGCTCTTTGTTCCTATCACACCCGATTCAAAGAAAGTCGGCACAAACTTGTTTTCAAAATGATCGACTTTTCAAGTGTGGGTGTTGCCAAATTGCTAACAGAGATTTGTCATTAGTTTGAATATTGTGAAACTTCACAAACCAGTTTCATAAAACTGACAATGTCCCCTTAGATGTCTTTGGTAGAGGAAACCTTAGTATTTGTAGTAGTGGTTGGGTGTATTGTATCCCAGGAGCTCAGGGAAGTTGGGAGGCTTGATTCATCAGACAGTGAAACAATTAGCTGCCATATGCCTATAGCTGAAGATTTGGCACCCTTGGTGATGTACATGGAGAAACATTGTAGTTTCCTGGAAGGGGAGATGTAAAACCCACCTAATTTGGAGCCAGAGTAATGGCTGATATATAAGCAGTTACTTTACTCTTAACTTTTATAACAAGGTACGACATTATCAGATCTAATGAGCAGATGAAAGTAACATGTTTTTATGAAACGTATAATTACCCTCTGGAACACTAGATGCTACAGGGTACCATGCAGGCAAATAACAGTATATTTCAAATACGAAACAGACATGTAAATAATAGCATGTGCAATCATTCTGGTTACCTGTGGAATCAAAATTATAGTGGTTATCAGTCTTTAAACAGAAGGGCACCTGCAGATTAGTAAGCAAAGGATGGAGCACAGTTCGGTGTATCTGGTCTTGGAGAAGTGTTCCACCTTTCTGGGGAGCAACTCGGGTCGGCAGTCATTCCAAAGACCTAGACTGACTGGGTACTAGTAATTCCTGTGCCTGCTATAATGAGTGGTTTAGGCTCACACTAATTTCTATTCTTCTTGCAGTTATTGTCATGGGAACAAATTAATGCATATTATACCATTTTGTATTCTCATTAACAATTTTGCCATGAAAAGCCCACTCCGGCTGTCCTTGCAGTGTTGTTAGCAGAGCAGGAAACAATAGTGTTAATGCCCAGTGTAATCTGTGAGAGACTATAAACATTTAATAGGCTTGTAAACACCGACTCGAACCTTTTTGATATTCTCTGTTTTGATTGCCTGTCCATGCAACATCCCCTGTCCAGGTTACTGAGACCGTAAGCAGGAAGAACAGACATGAATGAGAGGCAGGAACAGCCAAAAGGCTGACTATTCCCTCCCTTGCATTTTCTGAGGCCCCACAAATCCTTCATTAGAAGAAAAGTGATTACAAGCTGGGAGATACTTTAAAATACTTCTCCCTTTGACGAAGTCTCAACGTCATGGACCCCTTGTTTTGAAGAGTCTTCTTCAATGGGAACAAGCAGCTAAGGAAACAGTATTTTATATTCTTTTCAAAAGGAACACTCCGAAAGACTATCTTTTTTGATTACCTGCCAGGAGGCCCCAGGCCCTTTCTCTAGTCAATGCTAAAAATGATTAGCGCATTCCATGAAGTCAGTATAATTTGCAGAGATATCACAAAGTACTCTACAAGACAGGGCAAAAGAGTTTACATGATAGAATAGGAAAAATAAGCCCTCCAAAAGTCTGCCCGATTTGGGAATAATTGAAACCTGCTGGAGCAAACAGGCTAAAACGCTGCACTTACCATGTAGTCCAGACCCAGTTTCCAGTAGGAGCCTGTCCCTTGGACATTCCCTGAACTGGATTGCTCTGACCTGTGCAGGAGTCAGAGGGTATTTCAGAAGTCTCATCTTCTACATTCAGAAAAAGCTTTAGAGTACGGGTCAGTCTAAAAGAAGTGTTAAGCTGGCCCAGGCAACGAGACTCATTACCAAATTTCAGACTAAGAAAATACTGGTCATAAGAAGCAACCAATTTCTAGGATAAAATCCCCTCCTGACTCTCCTGATAGACATGGGGCCCAATTCTTTTAGCACAATGGCAACAACCACCCCCTTCATAATCAAGATGCTATTTGACTAGGACCTTCCCTCCCCCCACCCACCAAGTAAAAAATGAAAGAGAGCGTTGCACTTGGAGCAGAGAAAGTTACTGAGTGACAGGGAGAAAGAGCTGGCTTAGATTTCAGTGACCATTGGGGAGGTAGCTTATAGCGAGGCTCATTATTCCATGAATTTGGACATACCACAGACCCTTCTCTTTGTGTTTCTGGATGTGTAGCTCCACACATTAAAAGCCTGCCATGACCAGGTTAGACTTTAAGATAAGTCTTATTCTGTCACCTGACACCAGTATGAGAAGGAGTCCTTCTATATTTGTAACTCTTCCCGATAGGGAAGATAAGCAAGCCAAAGTGCCCATGGTCTGAGCACTGCTTCCTCTTGTTAAACTTTCCATTTCTTTTTTTTTTTTAATTGGGTGATAGGTTTTACATTTATAGCATATTTCTCCTGATAATTGGACACCTCGAAATACACTGAATCTATTTTGAAAAAGCAAAAAAAAAATCTGCTTAATTTCAATCATCATCCGTTTCTAACAGCTCTGGTTTTCTTCAGTTTTATAAAATCATCTCATCAGGGCAAGAAAACATCTCTCTTTAAGCATTAGAGCTTCCTTCTGTGCAGCTCCAGAGTTTATAAAAACAAATTCACACATTGTTACTGAGAAAGACACTGCTTCCCTAAAACTCAACCAGGTTTATTTTTTGTTTTTAGAAAGGAATAATGTGACCATGAAGAGCTATTGGAGAACACTTTCTCACATCCCCTCGGACTCCCGACAGGATTTTCAGAGATAGAAATGTACACACGCACAAATATATATATAGATTTGCTTGTGCTTATAAAACCCCCAGCAGTTGCCCGTGTTTCAGCATTTACAGAGGGGGCATAAGGAACAATTGCAAAGAATCTGTCTTTTGGGATATTATTCCCAGCACCTGCTGGTGGGCCTTTCCCTTTTGTTTAACTAGATTACAAGTTACTAGTTCTATATAGATAATAAAAACTAATCCTGTAATAGGATGGCTGGCTAAAGCAGGGGGAAAAGTTCTTCTACAGTGCCTATTAGACCTGCCCTTCATCTCAAATCCCAACTGGAAAGTTATTTTTAAAAGTTAGCAATTTGCTTATTGATCCATATTTTTCATCCATTAATTTCTTTCTTTAAAAGATTAAGATAAATGTGGGTGAACTCAATTAATTTAAGAAAGCTAAAAATTATATTGAATGACCAGACATATGTCAGATGTCTGTTGTTTTTTATTTTCAATTCAGCCAAGGTGTATGGTGTTACTGAAGGCAAAGCAAAGAAATGTTAAGAACACAACAGCAATTTTGTAAAAAGCAATCATTTGAAAAGGCACGATGGTATTGCCCAAGTTTCTGGGACCCTATCTTCCTAGCATTATTAAAACTATTTGGTTGATAACATGCCAAAGTCTTGCATATTTATTTGTTTGGGTTTTTTTTTTGAAGTGCTGATGTTCATATGTGGATATATGGCAAGAGTTTTGTTTTTTTTTTTTCCATTGCCTGATTCTGGTCATTTAATGTGACACTAAGCTTTGGGCAGCATAGGCAGAGAGAGGCTGTAACAACAAATTCTACCAGTAGAGATGTGGCCTCCTTTTAGGAAGGTTTGTTGGGGTTTTTTTTAAATAAAAAAATAAAAATCCGTGCTCTTTTTTCTTGGGGTAATGATGCAATTATTTCCATGTCTTTAGCTAAGGACCATTCACTTTTCTTATTACATACCTTATTTTCCAAAGGGTTAAAAGTGAGGCAGGAAAAAAAAAATGTTCTTGGCTGAGATATAGAAGGTCTCAGACCTGAGAACCCCCCCCCCTTTTTATTACTTAAGCACATTTAAAGCAAGAACAAAAGATCTGATTAGTTTGGCCAATTTGACATACCCTAGCTGAAATATGGGGGGGGGGGGTCGACTACTGGTTTGAGAATGGGTTCAATTAGCATTTTAAAAGCAATTAGTCCACAATGTGTCCTGATTGTTTTTGATAACTTAAAAAAAAGCAGCTGAGAGATTGTGATTTAAAAATTGGCCATTTACCCTATATGAAGTACTTTATTCCCCCACTGCAAATGTTCACAAGGATTTTTAATTACTGATATCGTCGGCCCTAAGTGTGTGATCCCTTGAGACCCTTTTGGGTTTAATGGGTTACCTAATCCTTGTTTTTCTCAAAAGGATTCCAATATACATTTAGCCCCATTAGCAAATTTGGGTGTGTTTATTGGCCTTTCAAGGCCTATATGGCATGAGTTAAAAAACGTCAGACTTTGTTCCTCTACTCTGTGAGCCTCTGGACTCTCATACTCTCACAGGGAAATGAATGAGACCCATGTCATATACTGCTCTTCAATTGTGCCCAGAACGCCTATTGATATTAATGAGTTTCTTGCCTGGACTGATCCTGGTCATTTTGTGTGGCCTGAAGTGGTCATTTTGTTGCAATTTGCATATTGGTTGTTGCAAAGTCTAGAGTGCCCACACTATTTCAGTTTCTATGGTGTCTTGGAATCCTTATGGAGGAAAGGGGCTTTACGAATTTAAAATATGATGCATTCTGGCCCTTAGACATTTGTTCCAACTTCTTAAAATTGAGCTCATGCATATTTATCTTGAATTTTATTTTAAATTCTAATTGGCAAGTACTGTAAGCCAATCATAAACAGGTAGAATATGAAAACTGGCAAAAGTGGGGTGCTGTCAGGTTTTTTTAAGTCATCAGTTTTTCTTACAGTCATTCAGAAATGTTGTTTGACCCATTTGAAAGACATTTCAAAGACAGACATTTTAGAATTCAGCAGAGAACATAGAACCAGGAGACGTCAAACAGGATAATTTAAGAGCTGAAAGGGGCTCCCGAACTTTCTCTGGCATACTGAACTTACGGCACTTGGTAGTGTCTGGCTGGAGCTCTTTGAATCCTTAGCCCTTTTACTCACCTACTTCTCCCCCCAAGGATCTCTAAGCAGTATCCTTTCCCAGTGCGTGTGGGGGGGGGGCAGGCAGGAGGAATGGACCATCTGGCAGAGGCCAGCTATCCTTAGAAATCACTTTCGATTCCATGGGAATGTCAAATGTGAAAGAAGCCATTTCTGCCCCGGGAAACATGAAAATCCTAAATGAAAGCAACTTTATCTAGGATCTGAAATCCCAATAATGCAGATATTTCATATGAGAGGTTAAAATACGCATCATTGGTTCTTCTGATGAAAAGCATTTGTTTGTAGGTAACTAATGCCTTTTCATTAGTGTGTAAACCAAATGTTGTCCTTGACAGTGGCTGCTGTACACTGTGTTCAGAACAGTTCTTGATGAAGCCAATAGATTTTTACAGTCTCCCCCCCCCCCTTTCAGGTTTCATGTCCTTGAATACTTGCAAGACCAGGTCATACCTTGGAAGTTTTTAACATTAGCTCTAACCTCTTCTATTGAGATTCTAAAAATTAACGGTACATATTTATACATGAAAATTAACTATCAATGGACAGATTGGTGGTAACTAAATAATTCCTTAGAGAAAATATTTTTCCATGTTTCTATTCCACCTGTAACATTTTTCTCAAAACTTAGAATGACATGTCATTTTTCATGCCCAAGACACTACTACTGTCCCTGGTCCAGAGCCCACCGTTCTTTTTTGTTTTAATTTTTTATTTCGCCAGTGATGATACCAGATGGTGAATGCATGCAATTTTTATGTTCTCAGATTGTAGGCATTATGGCAGAGAAAATCTTATAAATCCATTTGTAAATTCTGTGGAACAAACCCCTTGATAGCACTGGGACTAGCACCCGCTTTATAGGATAAGCTTTTTACTATGTGTCTAGTTACATATGGGCGGGTGGGCAGGTGGGAGCTGGGAGCAGTACTTGGCCTACAAGCTAGCCAAAGCCATGTGTTGTATAATAATGCTTATACTTCATGTGGAAAATCCACTGTGGATGATGAAATCCAACTAGTTTTCCAAATGTTTGTATGTGGCCCCTTGTTTCCATAAAGGAATTGATGACATTCTTGAGTCTTCCTCGGGTTGCTTCTTGGAATTCAGTGAGGTGTTTTTGGTTTTGTTTTTATCTTCATGACTGAAGAAACAATCCATGTGTCTATATGATGCCAGAATAAGCAGGGAAGAAAAAAATCAGTCATACTGGTTATTTGACCAGGACTAGTTGATTTTTTTCTTTTTCTAGCCTCTGGTAGATATAACTTGAGCAGCAAAAAAAAAAAAAAAAAAAAAAAAAAAAAAAAGACTAAAGAATTGGTGAATGAATTGATCATTTTCTCTGCTGTTGTTCAGGGCAGTTCCCTTTTAGCTAAAGTATAGCCTCTTTGTGTATATACATATAAACACATGAAATTCACAGGATTGTCATGATGAAGCAGTCTGGTCTGCAAATTCACCAAGCTTGTACACAAGATCACCTAATTAGGGAGGCTTTTTGGTGCTTGAGGAATGAAAGATCTTTGGAGGGAGTCCAAGATGGGCCCACCTTAGATTAATTATCATTTGATATAGTGTATAGATAGAGAATTCATGTTTCTCTACCGAGATCTCTCTTGACACATAGAGATGAAAGAAGGAACTCCTTTCACTAAGATTTTGTGGATCTTGTCCATAGGCAGGCACACTGCGTCCAAGGCTTGAAAGGTAAAATTTCTCCTTCCTTTCTTACAGAGCATGACATTTGTTTTTAAAAATTGCCAACCATATTTCTTGCAAAACAGTTCCATGACTTTTGAAAAGTTCTACCATCTGTATGCTAAAGCATACAACCATGCCCTTTTTGTAATTTACCCCAAAGCCTTAATCAATGTCAAATATCTGTTGCCTGGGCATTTCTTTAGTGCTGGAAAGCTGACATCTGTAAGGAAGCTGTTGGTAGCTTGCAATTTTAGAACTCTTATCTAGGAACACATAAACGGAACATTCTCTGCTTTGAGGCTTTCTTTTGCAAAAGGAATGAGTGCAAGTGGAGTCAGCTAGCATGGCATTTGCCCTATTTTTTTGATTTCAAGACATTTTGGAAACAGTTGCATGTTGAATTTATCATACCAAGTCATATATGTTCCTGAAGACCTTTAGTTCCACATATGCCCTTTTTTTTAAAGTGCTAGCAAGAAGGGGGAGGGGGAGAAACAAATTCTTAATTTTGGAAAATGACTTTTTAAAAAGCCTCTGTCATTTATCTGTTTGCCTCCTTTCTACTTTCTTCTCAAAAAGCAATTGTAAATTTAAAAAAAACAACAAAATTGAATTATTCTACTTATAACCTGCCAACAATGAAAGGAAATACAGTAGCTTGGTCTGGGAGCAAGGAAAATACTTGAATGTTAAATAATTGTCAAGGAACAAGATTTGATTTTGTTAATGCCTGATACTTGGTTTGTTCACTGCGCCCCTCCCTGCCTTTAGAAGGACCAGCTACTGTTGCCAGATAATATTTTCTTTTGTTCTTTTCTTTTTGCAAATGGCAACACTGTAGCTTTTTCATCTACTTTCCTTTTTGTTATACATCCAGAGATGCGTAGATAGAGGGAATCCTTTGTGTATATTTGTATCTGGCTGTATACTGACACATATTCACGGTTTGGTTTGCCTTGCTCTTTGGTCTTTACACCCCCACACCTCCAAACATACGCATACCTTCCCACCACAAGCCTATACATTTTTATGGCTGTGCATAGGCAAAGAGAATGGAGATTTTTAGTTGTGCCTCCCCCTTCTCCATTAAAATAATTATTGTTGCTTTCTTTGAACATTTCTATTTTCACTCTCTGGGAATATAGCAGCAACCCTGAGAAGGCCTTAGGTTTGAGGATTGAAGCTAAAATGACTTGCCCGTGCCATTCTGGTGAAACCCTCTCAAGCACCATTCTCCCCTGACTTTAATGAAAGTGGCATAATAGTAGGGGCTTGCTTGGAGAGAAACTTAATGCAAAAGAAAGTTCATTGATGGCATTTTCATTCTAGACTTCTATAATAATTTGAAGAGAAAGAAAAGTAAGGGCAACTTAAAAAGCTGTCTGTCTCTAACTCATCTTCAAAGACATTAGCTTCTGGCTCAGTTAAAAGTCATCTCAAAATACAGGATAGTTTGACCTCTATGTTTTAGCAAGAAAATCTGTGCCTTTGTAATCCGCTCAAACTTTTCACAGGGCACCCAAGGAAAGTTGCCATCAACTCAGATAGCACTGAAGGGCGTATATATGCCTGATATTCATGTTCTTGGGAGCACACACACACATACTCATATGATCTATAAATCTGTGTTATTTATCTAGAAATGCCACCCATATACAATATGTGACACATTCTATATACAGCAGTCATGTGTGTATAATGCTGTATCCAGCTGTCAATGATTAGGCAACCAGAAAAAAGTGAGGCATTACATGTGATAATAATTACCTATTAACATGACAAATTAAATACTTTTGCTTTTGCTTAACAAAAATTGCCTGCCTCAAACTTGTGAATGGAGGCTGGCTTGGCAGCTATAAAATGTTATCAGAATGTTCCCTCCATTGGTATATACAAATGTAACAGAGTACTGTGTTTGCTGAGAGAAATAAAAGAATGGCTTGAGCTGAGCTGTACATGTGTGTACACAACCTTAACATATATCTTCCCCCTGTTTTGGTACATGACCTCTGACTAATAATTTCTAGTGAGACTATCATTATGTATAAATCTCCCTTATTACTTGGAGGTGTTGAAATAAAATTATCATGATTAAATGAGAGGAGGGATTTAATAAACTGAACACAAAGAGGGATTTACACCTACTTCAGGAAGAATGCTTCCTGCAAAAGTCAAGTCCTATAAGGTCAGACAAATGGCCTAGACTGGCATTTATGGTCTGTGGGAAAATGCTTAGAAAGACAAGGGCACAGCTTTCACTGAGGCAAGAGGAAGGTTACCTAGCCAAAAAGACCCGAGCGAGTAGGAAGGGAAGATTATAGGATTTCCTTGGACTCCTAGGCTTGAGGTCTTGAGGAGACTTTAGAGAGCCATGACCATTTATCCTAACTTCTTTGTTTTACAGAGGAGGAAACTGAGGCAAAACTGTAGCAATGAACTAGACTTGACAGAAATCACATAAGATTTAATCCTCAGGTTTTCTGACTGTAGCTTTCATACTGCTTGGCTTCCTTTATACCTCCTTGCCAAAAGAACTGCAAACAGATATCTTTACAAGTTTCTGAATTTCTGGTGGGGATCTAGGTTGGCTGGGGAGTGAAACTATAGAAAATGTCCAGATTGCAGGGGGTAAGGTGGGGTGGGTTGGAGAAGGGGCTTTTCTATGAAAACACTACTACTCCTACTTAAATAAAAATGCTGGCCTTTTCTAACAGGTTTCACAGAATTCTGAATACACGCAGGATGTCTGTGTACAAGTATTAGAATCTCCCCAGTTGGAGGGGGGAGGGGAAGACAGACACAGAGGGAGAGGGGAGAGAGAAGGGGAGAGAGAGAGAGAGAGAGAGAGAGAGAGAGAGAGAGAGAGAGAGAGAGAGAGAGAGAGAGAGAGAGAGAGAGAGAGAATATGAATAAATCAAGAATCAAAACAATGACTAATTTCTAACCTGAAGACTAGTAGGGACTCAGCTGGAATCTGGTTTCCCTTAACCAGTCCATTTCATACATCACACAACAAAGCAAACATTTTTTTTTGGAAAAATGTTTTATTTAAACCTTTTTTTCTTTAACAACAATAAAATATTGCGTCATTATAAACCCCCTGACTAAAACTGGTAGACGACCAAACATTAACAGCTAATTGGTTGTTTTTTATATTTTTTTGACACGCAGTTCATTTTTTTTTGCAAAGAGTTTCTTAAAAACATAATGTGGAATTTATTGAAAATAAATAATTGTTGGTAACTGCAATAGGCATTTGGAATAAAATAGTTGAAAAAAGCAACTCTTAAGGAAAAATAGCGTTTATTATACATCCGTTACTAAATGAATAAACTAAATGATCTTTCTTTAAATTAATAACTTCAAAAACCGTTTAATATACAAAACTGTACAATTATAAAGTCGGCAGGGATGTTCTGATTAACTCAGGGTTTTCACCCTGGGGGGGGGGGCAAATGATAGTAAATATTGTAGGGAAATTGCGGGGCTGGGCCAGGGGAGAGGGATTGGAATCTCAGGTTGAAACCTGGAATGGAATCCACAGCTGGAAGGCTCCCCAGAGGTTTCGGAAACCTTGGTTCCCAGGCACCAGCCCATTTCTTCCCTCCCAGCATATTCTAAACAGGGGGGGCGAAGGAGGCTTCCTGGTCCTTAGGTAGTCTAGCTTTGTCTACCAAGATAACCCCCCCATCCCCCAAAAGATGAGTTGGTTATCTAGAGGAGGCTGTAGACAGATAGATATGGTAGGTGCTGTGGTGCGTGTATACAAGTGTGTGCGTGCGTTATGAAGTGATGGACCTTGAGAGAATGCGTGTATATATTTTATAGAGAGCAACGAATCAACAATAACACCGCATATTGGGGGCTCTGTATACAGTATATCGAGGTGGTACATATAGAAAGAGATAACACAGCTATACCTACAGCCACACAGAGGTGTGCACGGAGAGCTTACACAGTAGAGACGTTTGCCTATGTGGGCATGAGCCATCACACAAGCCCCTACACACATATACTGATATATACACTGTACTCTGTCCATGTGAGGGGGTGGAGCGCATTTCTCTAGCTGGAGAACTGGGACCTTTCAAATGATTCCAATTCATTCATTCCTGCATTCCTTCATTCCTTCATTCATTGTTTTGTTTTTTTTTTTTCCAAGAGCTTTTCAAGCCCCCTCGGGGTTCCAGCTTAGAGGGGAAGGAGCCCGGGTGAACCGAGGGGGAGGGGACATACTGGCCCAGTCCTCCTCCAACACCTCCGGAGCCTTTGGAAGCGTAAAAACCAGGGCACCTCGAAAGGAGTCTCCCAAGGCACAGCAGAGGATAGCCAGCAAAGGAGTTTCTCCACCCTAGGCTTTCTTGACTGGCACTACTCAACGGCCTTTGCTTAAAAAAAAAAAGAAAGAAAAAAGGGAAAGAAAGAAAAGGAAAAAGAAAGAAAGAAAGAAAAGAGGCAGTTGGGATCTGGCATCGGTCAGCTCTGTCTGCCTGGGTACTCCTTTCTGGGGGAGAACCGTGTGTCCCTCTCCTGGGGCTTAACTTGTGTTTGCTAAGGGCGAGCTGCTCTGAGGCTCGAGCATCTGGGGGACATGGGGGGGGGACAGCCTGGGGAGCAGGGATAAAGGGAGGATCAGAGATTCGGGAGTCGAAAGGAGAGACAAGGAAGGACCCTGCACCTCGTTTTCCTCCTCGCTCGCTGCTATCTAGAGCCACGTCTCTGGAGCTCCAGACCTGCCTTCTCCCCCCTCCTCCTCCCCACCGGCCCTCCCCCAGGCTCCCCAGAATTCGGTTTGCATTTGGTCTCCATTCGAATTAGGGGAGGGGGTATCCCAGCCAACTGCCTGGTACCTTCCAGGCAGGTTCAAACCATCAGCTTCATGGAGGAAGAAGGCAGGAGGGAGCCGGCTGATGCTCTCTCTAGTTGGGAGATGGTGGTCGCTGAGATACAAAGTATTTCACAAATATTGTGTACAGCTTGTAGCAAAACACCTCGGACATTGAGAAAACGCTAGAGAAGTTTAAAAAATGCAAAACTAGTCTATTGTAAAACAGATTTCACCTGAAATACAGCTGCTATAACCAAGGCGCTGAAAGGTTATTCATAGGCACACATCTGTCTTTTCTTCTCTTCTCCCCCCACCCCCCACCCCCACTTTGCCTCTCTTCCTAGCGGAGACCGACAAAAACCTTGCTGGAGAGTAAACACTAAGTATTGATCAGCGGAAAGAAGGAAAAACCCAACAAGAAGCACAACAAAAAGAGATTTCGAAGACTGTAGCGCGCAGAGAGAGCGTCCGGGCTCCGGGGCCCACGCCTTCTCAGCGGGACGGACTGTGCAGGTACGTGTGTGTTGGTTGCCTCTTTGAACGTCTAAGCGAAAGCCCCTCGGGAGCCGGACGCGCTGCTCCCAGCGCGGCCCCCAGCCCCGACAGTCACAGATCGTGGCGCGATGCGTCCGTCTTCACCGCGTGCCCGTACACCTCGTGCGGCGGCCCGGGCGGTGGCGGCCCCGGGGGCCCAGGAGGCGGCGGCGGAGGCGGCGGCCCCGGGGGCTGCTCTCCGGGCGGGGTCATTCTCTTCTCTTTCTGCCTTCGGTTACAAAACCAGACCCGCACCACTTCCTTCTCTAACTGCAGGCTGTCGGCCAGGGAGGAGATCTCTTGGGCGGCAGGCTTGGGGCACTTAAGAAAGTGCGTCTCCAGGACCCCCTTGACACTCACCTCTATGGAAGTTCTCTTCTTCCTCTTCCGGCCCTGGGCCGCTATCTTGTCAATGCTCGTGGGGCTCCCGGTGGACGAGTCAGCCTCCTCCAGCCACTTGTTCAGCAGGGGCTTCAGCTTGCACATGTTCTTGAAACTCAGCTGCAATGCCTCGAACCTGCAGATGGTGGTCTGTGAGAAGACGTTGCCGTAGAGGGTACCCAGCGCCAAGCCCACGTCCGCCTGCGTGAAGCCCAACTTGATGCGCCTTTGTTTGAACTGCTTGGCGAACTGCTCCAACTCGTCCGACGTCGGGGTCTCTTCATCTGAGTGGTCCTGGCAATGATGGGCCCCGAGGTCTCCGTGCTCAGCTGTGTCCCTCAGCACAGGGTGCAGCCCCTGGGTCGGGCCCGAGGTGGGAGGCGGGGTGAGTCCCCCGTGCTCCAGCATGCCACTGACCGTGAAGCCAGGCTGGGAGTAGACATTCATGGGCTGTCCACTGGACGTTAGCGAGGAGTTGTGAGCCGGGCTGGCTCCCCAGGCATTGGGGTGGTTTGTATGAGGTGAGTGGTGGGGAACGTGAGGCGACCTGTGATGGATGATGGCGCCAAGTTGCAGATCTTCTCGCCCTGGTTTCACGTCCTGCTGGTCTAGAGGGCTGGTCGCCAGGGTGGAGGACCAGGGACTCCCGTCACTGAGGCTGGTCACCCAGTGGTGTCCGAGGGGATGCCCATTGCTGGGAACACCCTGCAAGTAATCACTTTGGAGAAGTTTTTGAGGATTTCGGAAAGGGCTCCCTTGCTGCATGCCTGCAGAGTCTGCATGGACCAAGGAGCTGGAACTGAGAATGCTGTAGGGATTAGAGGCAGCTGTGGCCATGGTTGGTGTAGATCCCCTACTAGTTATAATGTGGCAAAGGGAGCAGCTTCAGCCTTTGACATCTACGAAGCAAGGGAGCCAAATCAGCAACCACTTAGTTATTGGCAGTTGTCCTGACCAATGGCAGGCCGGCTTGTGCGGGGAAGCTTTTGCTGGCACCAATGATGGGCAAGGAGGCAGGTCGCACTTTCCAAATTAGGTTTGTGAAACCCAGGAGTTAAAGTGAGGAGTGAAGCAGGAAGTGAATCAATCTTTAGGCTCCATTGGTTGCCTCTAGCTGACTATCCGCGGATCATTTATTTAACTCTTTCTCCTCTGGACGATGCCAAACATTTGTTTTTTAAAGGGATCCTGGGCGTGATGGGGGGTGGGGTTGGGGGAAGAAGGGGGACGGGAAGGGGGGCTGTAGAGCCTGGCAAGGTCATGT
>CM053602.1:17630643-17647372 GCA_028646575.1 Pseudocheirus occidentalis
AACCATTTAGCCGGATTTACTGGTGGAGCCCCAGTGCTTCAGACACACGGCCCCTCTACTTCGATGAGGAAAGTATTCACTTAAGCAGAGTGACAGACTTTGCGCTCCCCCCTCCCCACCCCCACTCCTTGGGATATTCAGGTATAAGGCTACCCTTTAACAGGAGGCCAGGCAGGAGGAAACCTCTCCAACTAACTAGGAATCATGCATTGCTACAGCCCGAGCCTCTGGCCAAGCAGCATCTTCGTGGCAGCAGCCTCGACTCTGGACCATTACACCCTTGCATAGCAGGATTTTTTTTTAAATCTGCATATAGTTAAATCTTCTTGCTGTTCTAACTAATCTACTGGAGAGGGTTTCCTTCGCTTTCCCCTGTCAGTCTAACTTCCCAAGTGTAACAGATGCCGCTCTCAAGCGCTCCTCTCTGCTGCTTGTCTTTATGCAGCCTCGCATATTTCTCCCCATGATCTGGGTTTCCATAGAGAGAGGAATAAAAGGGGGACCATGGCCACAAATCCCCTGCCCCATGCGGAATAAAAGAGCCTTATTCAATAGCCGACCCCGTCTGGACATGGGAGCGAAATGAGTACACGCAAAGCTACTGTTGCAAGAATTTGTAACTTATTTTTCATCGACCGGAGTTCACAAGCACAGCAGAGATCCGCCTCTAGGATGGGGTCCCTACCCCTAGGTGTTACCCAATAGTGCCAGGTCCCAACAGCTCAACCTTGGGGGATTCTTTTTGCCTCCTCGCCAAGCCTTTTCCTTCCCTTGAAACCTGGACCAGCTAGAAGTCGCTAGAGAGGGCAAGTCCATCTTTGAGGCGGAGGAGCTGTAATTGTATTGGGGTCCACAAACTTTCCAGAATAAGCCCGATCCGACAGGTTTAGTTCTCCGGGTCATGCGAGTTGCAGGACACCAACTTTCTTTCTCCTCTGGGTCCGTTCTCTTATTCCTTCTTTAGGACCACGATTTAGTTAATTACAGATATACCACCAGTACACCAGTCCCTCCCAATAACTGGATGATTATTCGGTTGTAAACTGGGTAGGGAAGACTGGGGGTTGGGGGGGGTGATGTCTCTGTGGCCCGCCACGAGACTGGAAACCTTCAGAATTATGGATATGGCGGAGTTACCTCCAGGCACCTCATTGAAAGCCTGTGTACTCGCAGGGAACTTCCCCCCCCCCCCCCATTCTTAACCACCATCGAATCCTCTCTGCAGTCAAGAGCCAGCAAATTGAACCGATCGATCGATTCCTTTCGGGTAGAAGGGACTGTCCGAGCGAACTGAGCTGAGCCGAGCAACCGGGCTTCGGGCCCCAGCTGGCGCTGCCCTACAGGACGGCCAAGAGCCGAGCCGAACCGAGCTGCGGGGAGGGCTTATGTGGGTCCAATTCATATTTTTCAGAGACTTAGTGGGTTCTCTTTATTCTCGCAAATCTGGAGGTGGAGGGGACGGGGAAAGGGCTAGGAAGGTGCGGAAAAGTCTCACGGGTTCGTTTTGGGTCGGCTTTAATGTAGCCCTAGGAGGCTCCAAGCAGCAAGAAGGGGCGCTGGGCTGTGACCTCTACATCGAACCCTTCACCTACAACACCAATTCAGTTTAGAAACAGGGCGATCGAGACGAGGCTCGCTGGGAGCAAGTACAAAATCTAGGAATTGGGGGGGGGCTTAATTGGGTAGGGGGGAGGAATCCCAAGCAAAGAGAAACAAATGGCCAAAGGAGGAGAGAAGCCTTTCTGGTCCCGGTACATGATACACGATACATTCTTGGTGGGAAAACCAGCTGCCCCGCCGATTCTCAGCTGGACCTAGAGGCCAACGGCCCCCCGGCTCTCCTGGTTTAGCTTTTTACAAAGCAAACCGCGGGGGAAGGTAAGGGGCTTGCTGTGTTGTGGGAAAGGGAAATTCAGATCGCAGCGGCAGACATTAGCCAATACCGAGTCAAGCGCAATGAGTTCGTTTTGTAGGTCTCTGTTCTTGAACGTGAGGAAATGATCTTCGGAGAAAAAGGGAAAGAGTGAGGGCAGGGGGAGGGGGCTGACGCGAGGGAAGGGAGACAGCATGCCGCGAATGCAGAAGCAGAAACGGGGTAATTTAAAAAATAAAATATTCATAATGTAAGATTTAATGCAAACACACCCAAATCTGCCAGACCACTTACATTTGCTAGCAAAACGAGTGCTGGTTTGGAAATGACGAGGCATTGTTTGGCAATGGGCTGTTCTGCAGGATGGTTAGGGGCTAGGAAAGCACAATAAAGAGCATCCCTGCTAAGGTAAATGCCAAGGATTCGAAATGCTGCATTTTCACTGGCGGCTCGCTACTCCTCGTACTTGCTAGTCTCTGCTCACTCACTACCTTGCTTATCGCCATTGCCAATGTCTGACGTTCTTTCTCCCAGGGCTGTATACGGGCAGATGTTGGGAATCGAGCGTGCATTATGCATGGGTTTTCAGGTCACCATTCTTGGGGTTTTCAGTTCATTGTAGCCGGGCATGAAATGCTGACATTGACTTGTGCTGTAATGCGAAAGAGCGTCTTTGAGAAACTCAGTGGACATGGGGAGGGGGTGGTGGTGCTGGAGAACGAGACAGAGGGAGAGAGCTACCTTTTGCATAATTGTGTTAAGGAACTCATACTTTGTTTCCAAATTTGACTGTGGTTGTTGTTTTAAGACGACATAAATATGGCTTTAAAGCCTGCATCAATTAGGTGAGGCCATATTATTATGACTGTTTACGTATATACATTTATACAGAGATAGGGAATACACATTTCTTAAAGCTGCGGTGATCAGGAATTGAGTAATGAACAGAAGTTCCCCCCCCCCCCAAACACCCCATGGCCGTTAACTTTCTCTTCAGAGACGGATTTCCAGTTTGCAAAATTGTAAGGAGTTTGTTCCATTCGTTAAGTGGAGTTGGATATTCTCAGCAATCTCCAAAGAAGACTCTCCGAAATAAAAAGTGCTGTTTACTGGGGCTAAGGTTGCACACCACCTCCCTCTCATCTCGTTGGATGTAACTATATAAGGAGGACTGAGGATCGAAATAAGCTTTTTTCTAGGAAAAGATTTGTGGCAACGAATACAAAGATCCCCGAGGTGTGCTAGCCGCTACTTGGGGGCCATTCAATAAGCGAACACATTTGTAACAGATTTCAAACACATTTGTAACAGATTTCAAACAAATTTGAAAATGAACCACGTAAAAAGACCTATCCGATTATTATGTGGTTTGCTTAAGAACAACTAAATCTTATCAAATGTGGAAAATGAATCAAGCAACTTAGATTATTTGGGGGTTGGGGAGGAAGGGGGAGACTAATGGGACACAGCTTGATTTTGTAAAAATGACAAATCGGCTTGGGGACAGGCCGTCTTGGGAAATCAGTGAATTCATATTCAGTAAAGTACGGAGTTTGAGGTTCCCATTCGCAAAGTTCTCTGCAGAGTCTTGGTGGCTTTTTGCACCACCGCAGACATACCATCGATTTGGGTGGTTGGTTTGGTTTTGGGACAGAAGGGTTCCACTTTAGAGCTTAGTTGCAATGTGGATGAACCAACCGTCGGTGCACAAAAGGACAAGTACAGCCTTGAGGGAGAGTGAGGGCCGATCAGGACGACTATGGGAACTCGCTCCCTCTTCCTGCCCCCCCCCCCCCATGGGACTCAGTGTGCTGCCTGCTTGCCCCCTAGGATCAGCTCAAGCTCCCAGATACGTCACTACCACCAAGGCGTCGCCAGGTTGAGCCGACCAGCTCAGCGGTCCAGGCACTGGATGCTCAAGGAAGGTGCCCGCCTGGGAGGGCCGCTGGGTCCCCACGTGGAGCTCAGCATCGGACCGGCCAGAGCTTTGGCCAGGGGTGGCGACGGGAACAGGGGCAGGTCTTTGGGTGGGTATGTGGTGGGGGAGGGGGGGGTCAATTCTGTTGTTCCAAATTCCAGCTTTCTCCGTGGCTGGCAACTCTCCCGCAGAGCCAGCCCCACCCAGACCACCAGCCAACCCCGCGGGAGGGGGCAGAGCGCAGCCCATATTGTTCTTCTTCTTCTTCTTACCACGCCCCCCTCCTCCCGCGCCGAGTCCCGCCCCCAGGCCCCCGCTCCGAGTAGGAGACTGAAGCAGCTCGCGGGAGGGGGAAGGCGAGGAAGAGGAGGAGGAGGAGGACGAGGCGAGGGGGAGGGGAAGAGAAAGACAAGGGGGAGGACGGGGGCGTCGCCAGGGCTACGTGGCTGCGCGCCGGGGCCTGTGGGGCCTCTCGGTGTAGCGACTGCGCGCCCAGCCCAGCCTCGTTCTGGCCCCGCTTAGTGCCTGCACCTCGGGGGTTCGGAGGTTCAGAGGTTCGGAGGGCGAGAGAAGGGAGCCCCCTCCCCGCCTTCCCCAGGCCTCGGCCCGCGGCGGGGGCTTTTCTCCGGGCGCGGAAGGGTTAACCCGCCTGGGGTCAAGGGGAGCTGGAGCCAGGCCGGGCTTTTAACCTGCCTAATCCTCGGCTTGGAAAAGATCCGTGGTGGCTGCCTTTAACAATAGTCCTCGGGCCCTCCCAACCTGGAGCTCGAAGGAAAGAAGCGTGGGACAGTCGGTTTCCACAAACCCGCTACCCCCGCTGGGCCCCAGCGCCCTCCCCTCCCCCTCTGGCTCCCACCCCCAGTCGCGGCCCCCGGCCTCCGTCTTTTGGGTCGGGCCCAAGGTCCCAGGTAAAAAGCAGTCCTATCGAATCTGCAGAGCGTTTAGGGCAAGGACCTCGGAGGTCCGGGGGTCACGGAGTGGGAGCTGGAAGAGACCTGAGTAAGAGGCAAGCTAGTTCTCTGCCCCTCCCCCCACTTCTGACGGGGGGGGGGGGTTGGGGGGAAACTGAGGGCCAGAGTGGGTAAGGGACACGCCAAAGGCACACAGGGAGTAAGAAAATGGCTGAGTCGAATTCAAACTCAGATTCGCTGACTCCACGTTGGGCAGTCTTTGCACAGCACCAATCTTCGGTTTTTGACAGACTGGGAAACCGAGGCCCACAGAGGTGGAGTGATTTCTGAAAGTCATACAGCCGGTAAGAAGTCAAGTGGAAGGCAGTAGGGTCGGCTGGGAAGAGCACTTTCTCCCCTCTGATTCTCACTCCCTGGTGACCTCGGGCTAGGACTGGGACGCTGGCCAGCCTTCAGTTTGCTCCTTACTCTATCCAAAAACATTTTTTAAAGGGCCTACGGTCTATCAGGCACTGTTCTTCTTACTGAGGCTGCAAAAACAAAATCAGGAAACCCACCCCCAAAGGAGCTTGTATTTTATGGAGAGACCCCCCCTTCCCATGTGCATATACACACATATGTAAGTATACACATCATATATGCATATATATGTACACACACAGAAATAATACATAATACAAAGTAAATAGGATCTGGACCTGTGATTTCAAGGGTATATGGAATTCCCGGATGAAGAAACTACCAATGCATATTGGCACCCAATATGCCATTTACTAGAATTATAACCTGGGGGGGGGCAGAAAGGAAAGGAATATTCTTTTATATAGTAGCCTACTATGTACCCGGCACTGTGCTAAATGCTTTACAAATATTTCATTTGAGAACAAGTAGAGGTTAAGTAACTTGTTGGGGATCACACAGCCACTATGTATCAGAAATAGATTTGAACCTGCGTCTTCCTAGGTTTAAGTCTGGTGCTCTTCCTACACGGTCATTTTTGTTGAGGAGGGGTTTGGGGGTGGGATGGTCAGGGAAAGGCTTCATGTTAAGAAATAGTGCTGGACACAAGCTTTGAAGAAGGCTCAAGGATTCTAAGAGGCAGATGGATGTGAGAAGTAACTGCTTTCCAGGTGTAGGTAGCAGCCTGGGCCAAGGCAGGCAGATGGGAGGTGGACTGTGTTGTGTGAGTCTGGGTTTGACTACATCGCCTCTTAGGTTTCTTTCAGTTCTGATTTCTTTAACTCCTAACCCAGTGTTCTTTGCAAGATGCTTGCATAAATAAGGCCTAACATAACCCTGGCTCCTTTGTTAGATTGTGCATTTATGTAGCTACTTCTTGAGGGACACACTTTGAAAAACTCCTGTGAGTTATTTGGTGCAAGAAATCTTATTCATGGTTTATTCCTATGAGACGAGAAAATAGAAAGCTCAGTGATAAAATGAAGATCAGGAAACTAGAAAGTGACATAAGGGAGTCTCCAGAACTCCAAGCCAGATACACCTCAGGAGATGGTCTTGCAGGTGTGTGTTGGTGACTTTACTGGGTTGGACCTGAGCATTACTGAAGAATAATCTTACTTAAGGATGAACTGCTTCAAAGAATGATAGAAAAATTAATATGAGAGCCCAGGCTTATACAGAAGTTTATGTTAATCTTCATAAGTCCACTGAGAAACTATAGACATTTCTGCAATGTCTGTAACCTTATAGATTTAACTCCTAACCAGTCCTCAAGCCAGTGGTGGAGAAAATGATTTGAATTCTTGTTTGTGTAGAATTGTGTTTTCGCACATGTTCTCTCTGTTATGGTTGCTGTCTTGGTGCCTATAAGGTTTTCTTTGAGAGACTAGAACTTTTCTACAATACACAAATCTAGAAACTTTAGGAAAGAGAAAAAGATTTCCAATTACATGAGGAGACAAATTTCCTAAAACATAGTCCCCAAACTTTTGATGTAATTACAATCATTCTCCATTTTCACTTCATTCTTTCCAATTCTTTCTGAATAATCCTCTAGAAATAAGGGAATGAAAGTTATTTAATAGTTCATCTCTTCATATTTTTAAACAGTTGGAAAAATTAACTATGAAACAAGACTGAATAATTTTCTAAACTATTTTGAAAGGCTGTATGAAAAGTTTAGAAAAGAAGGACTAGAATTAGAAGTGAGTGAGTTACAGTTAGCCCTTACAGGCCTTTAAAGTGTTCTTGAAATCGCCTTCGTTTTAAATAAACATCATCTCTGCTGGAAGGATCATCATGGTGCTTACTTTTGGAGGTGATTGTGAGAAGTAAATAATGCTCACAAGATCATTGGTTGCTGATGACTAGTGAGGGTTTGTTGGGAAAAGAAGATTGAAAAGATTTCTAACCTACTGCTATGCTGCTTTCAGTATGCATTTTGAGTATTTCTGATTTGGTCCTTCTGCAGACTGTTTGGAAATTACTAGTCGTGTGTGGTGTATAAGGAGATTGCAAGTAAACCTAGTGAATTAGGATGATTCTCTATCAGCTTAATTTATGTTTTATAGTTAGTTTTAGCCTTCTGATTTGATTGCCTTAGTAATGTGAATTGCCTACAGCTGCTGATGATACAGCTTTAATTCTGTTTTAAAGGTCATGTAAACATGTGCCTGTAGCATAAGGAATGCAAATTCAATTCCCTTTTAATGTTTCCTCACATTCACTTTGCAGTCTTCACCTAGAAAATTAGCAGGATTTAATATGAAACTGTTTTAATGTTATGATTTCATTAAAATCTCCTTCACTTTCCCTTTTGCAGGGCAAAGAAGTCTTCTCATACAGTGTATTGCATAGCTTCTGACACATGTAATACCACTTGCAGTCGAAACTGAAAAGGGTTTTGTTAAAATCAATTTACTTTTCATTTACTTTCATTAATGAAGACAAACAGACTTCATTTTAGGCATTGTGTAGCTGCAGGTAAACAGTAAACATGAATACTAGTGAATCTCACAAGACTGAGTAATACAGTGTTAAGAGAATGAAGACTGCGTAGTGACTTAGGCTCACAGGCTTTTACATTCAGTTAAAATATTGAAAGTGAACCCTGGAAAGTATATATTAACAGGGAAAATTATTTACAATAGGGTTGGAATATGCACGTTCCAAATTGACACGAATAGAAGCTCCATTAAGGCCCCAGGTTGCTCAGGCTTAAATAGAAATTGCTGTGTAGAGAAGTAATTTGAAAATATTTTTTTAAAAACATTAAGCCCTTAAGATTAGTGGGTGAGTAGGAATCTGTATTATGTCAAAACTTTTTTTTTTCCAAGAAAAGTTTGATAAATCAGTAGAATCTCTATGCTAGTAGAAAAAGGTGGGGCATTTGCAGGGTGAATGGGGGGAGGGAGTCAACCATGCAAGCTGACATGAAATGGGATTGACTTCCTTTGCTCAAATCAAACAGTTAACGTGCCTGCAGAGCTTGATTTCAAATTTGTAGCAGCATAATTGGCAGTCGCCTGTTTTAGGGTTTCTATCTTTGCCATGCACATTTTCTCCAAGCCGAAGCTTGTGTACACTGAGTTTCAGCTGGGGGGCATCCTTTCATACATCTTTTCCCACAAATTGGATTGGACAAGAGATAAGAGCGTTTAGAAAAGAAAGAGAGAGAGAGAGAGAGAGAGAGAGAGAGAGAGAGAGAGAGAGAGGAAGGAAGAAAAGAAAGGAAGAAAGAAAAAAAGAAAGCAAGCAAGCAAGCAAGCAAGCAGGTTCATTGGTTGATGATTCAGGTACCAATAACAACAATTCATTTCAAAGATGAAATCTGAATCACTTAAGATCAGTCTAAAATACAGTTTTATTTGATATCCAGGAGCAGTTATTTGAAAGCTTAGCCTTTTCAACTTTGAAAGATGGCGACTGTGCTTGTAATGGGAAACTTTTTTCATAAAGCATTTTATGCTACCCGTGGATAGGCCGAGATTCATGGATGCCTACTTATCTAAAGAGCTATGTTGGTGTTCCCCGCAAGCAATCTGTAAGCTGAGCACATTTTAAATGCTGATTGAAGCGGGGGATTTTGGAGTTTGGCTCTGGCTTGCTACTCACATTTGTCAAGAGTTTATGTTCCTTCCCTTTTCTTTTTAACAGTGGAAATCAGCACACAAAGAATATCTTCCAGAAATGGAGGAAAGGGTGCATCTGCTTGGAGTCTTCTCAATCATATAGTATTGTCAGGATTGGTGGCCCTTGAATGTCAGCAGAAGTGGCTTCTGTGCGCAAGTAAAAGTGGCCTCTCTGGAGTGAAGCTGCCAGTGTGTTGTCAAGTAAGGCTTTGTTAGCTTTTGTCCCCCTCTTTTCTAGCTGTCAATTTGGCTTATAACCTTAACAAAACAGATAAGAATTTGTATTTTAAGACATGACTAATGCATCTATGTATATTTGTCCTCAGAACGAAAACAGCACCTGAGAAAGCCATCTCACATGCCAATAGCAGGATTTCTAAATGTGGTTGGCCTTTCTTTAGAGATCTTTAGCCACTGGAAAGACAGTTTTCTTGCTCAGGGCAAATCTAATGTGCTGTGCAGAATGTCTCCATTTTTGTTCTTTGGCCAAGATTAGTGTGTAAGTGTCCACCTCCCCAGGATGACTTTCAATGGTCAAAATGAGAGAGTTTCTGCTTGTGAAATGTCCTTTTCAAAAGAAATGGACAGTAAGCAGTATTGAACTTGTCCAAACGAAATTCCTTCTTTGAGAGTCTATGCATTGCTTCTGACCTGAGTGAGCCATTGCTTGGCCATTTGCTCGTGTGCCATTGCTGTCACTGTCCTTCTGTGATGCGCTATCTATAGGTGTCAGTTTCAGTGTAGGTGCGTATTTTCCTTTGATGGCCATTACCCTGTCAAAAAGATACAGAGATACCACTCACAGTGGGAAATTAGATATTGCATGACAGCTTTATATACACTAGCAAAGAACAGTATGTGTGTGGGGGGGGAAGAGAGAGAGACAGGAGGGAGAGGGAGGGAAAGAGAGAGAGATGGGGAGAGAGAGAGGAGGGGAGGGAGGGGGTAAAGAGAGAGAGAGAGAGGAGGGAGAAGAGGGAGAAGGAGGTAGAGAGAGAGAGGGAGGAAGAGGGAGAGAGGGAGAGAGTATAACTGGTATCTCAGAAAAACACTTGACCTCAAGCAGCTAGACTAAATGTATTCTGAAAATGTAAAAGAAAACCAACTTGGCATTCACATCTATTCTAGGTATGCTGCAGTTCACTTTCAAGATGTTTCAGTGCCAGGGCTTTTTGTAAATTGCATATGCATGTATTCTGAAGACAACCCTGAGTGCTCTTTAATGAAGTTAAACTTTCAATCATCCATTTCCAACTTCTTTCAATTGTTATTCTTTTTAAAAAAATCAATTTATAGTCCCTATAGGGTGATCCCAATATATAGGACTTTCTTTTTGTGTTTTGGAGAATGAATGATTTGCACAAAAATGTAATTCTTGCAGAAATGGGCCCATTGTGGATCTCTATTAATGTTGTACACTTCATCAAACACCTCACATAAAAGAGGCTTAAATAATTTTATTAAATTAAAAATGACATTGAAAAGCAACCCTGGTAATCTCTTATCAAATAATTACTTTATATTGTAATATAGATACTGATTCCTTCGACATGTCTATTCAGAGAAAGTTTATATATTTCCTGAAAATCAGCTTCATTAAAACAACTCCAAGCAGCACAATTTGCTTGAAACACTGAAGTGCACTTATACATTTCCTCATAATGTATGTTCTCATATGTTCCACTCTGTATTTTTCTTCCTTATCTTATATCTGCAGTTCTATTTCCAACCCCTCCACCCTGTGTATTTGATCATTTCTTCAAGTCCCTTGGCTGAACCAATCTCTTTTCATGCAGAGGATAAAAAGGGAAGAACTTCAAAGTAGGTTCAGGTAATTAACAGCTGAGGGGAATAGAATCTAAACCATAGGCCCTGCTTTGCACCCAGGTCTGCTCCCGGAGCCAGCCGGCAAGGGAGTGCTTATTCCCTGTAGCATCCAAACCTGCTTCCTCTGAACAGCTTGGCCAGGCCGCCAGTTAGCACATCTGCATTTCAAACACCATGTCTCTGGCATTAATTATTAATTAGCCTACAGTCACCCCAGAGGATTCAAGTTCCAGTCTGCACATACTTATTCATTGACCTCTATCTTAGTTTTTGTTGGAAAAAAAAGCTAGAATGCTTAATAATTTCCTTTCTTTCATACCCTCTGTTCCAGCTTCACAGAAGGGAAATAGTCTATTTTCTTAGTGGGAAAGATAAGTCACTGGGCTATACCCAAATTTATTTAGAATAAAATGCTTAGTCAAAGGTTGATCGTGATGGAAACAGGGAATTACAGATGGAGAAACTTATAGAATGATTTATAGGCAATATTGAGTATGTGGAAGTATTTTATACTTAAGAAATTTCTTTACTATAGTATCTCCAAACTGAGAGATTAGATTATGAGACAAAACTAAATGTCCTTTAGTTATCAATAGAGTATGTACCACTTCAGGGCTTATAAAGAGAGCTAATACTACTCATCCATGGATCATTCATATGATCAACCAAACCAGCATTGGCCATATTTGAAATAAAACAGCAGCAGCACCATATGTGGAGAGTTTTTATTGATAGGTTTGTTTCAAATAAAACCTAAGGTAAATGTTTTTAACCAGTAATCTGTAGTTATGCTATTTATAACAGATCTTTGCTTTGAAACAAAAGTAACTTGCATTTGATTAACACTGTGCTGTTTTCAAAGGGTTTCCCTCAGCAACTTGGTGGGTAAGCTAGTAAAAGTATCATTACAGGTGAGGAAATGAGTGCTTTGCACTCAGGAGGCTCAGGAGAGGTGAAACCACTTGTTCAAGGTCTCCTAACTTCAGTGGCCAGAGTGGAAGTTGAACTCAGGTCTTCTCATTCAATGTACAATGTTTGGTAACTGACAGACCACAAACCCATTGGTGGATTATGGGGATGTCTACCCCAAGCATGTGAAGACTTCCCCTGGTGGAAAAGGTTGGATGAGAACAATTTGTTCCATCTGCCATGAAGGCAGCTGAAGCAGGCACTATGGAGATTTTGGCTAGGCATCAAAGATTCCAAGGTCATATATTGTATCCTGGGCTGTCACTGGTCATCGTAACTTTTGTCCTGCCATTAGAATTCAGTGACTTTGGAAGAGAGAGTGAGGCTGACTTCATGCCACTCTGCCTCACTGAAATTCATTTTAACTGATAGTCAAGACATCACCCCCGTTGTTATCTTGATCTTCTTGGAAATGAAGGACAAACAGCAACTTCTCACCTCTAATAATTGGAGGTCTGAGGACAAATTCTTTTCCTCTTTCTTCACTTTTCAAAGTTCCATACACATGAAAAGTCATTACTGCTTACTTGGGAGCTGTAGCCATTGCTAACATGAAAACTTTTCATCCTGGAGCCCCTGTCACTGCTCAGGGATTCCTATCCCTGTCTGTCCCCTTACCAACAGAAGTGTTGTTGCTATTCCACTCTAGCTATTGAAGATGTCGCTACATGACTCCTTCTGGAGCCTTCATAGGAGCTTCCCCATTCCCATGATCCTCTATGGGGGCCACAGCCCCCAAAACTCTAGCCTCTGAAGGAATCCATGTAGAACAAGAGGAGAGGGAGAACTTGCTCTATCTTTGGGGGCTGGGAAAGATGGGTTTAAAACTTAGAACATAATTTCCCCTAGGCATTGTGGTATGGTGGCTAGAGAACTGGTCTTGAGGTCATTGAGACATAGGTTTGAATCCTTCCTCAAACACATACTATCTGTGTGATCCTGAGCAAGTCACTTAACTTATCTGGGCCTCAGTTTCCCCTTCTGTAAAATGAGCATGATAATATTAGCATCTACCTCAAGAGGTTGTAGCAAGGATTAAATATAAAGTGCTTTGTAAATCCTGAAGTGTCATATAATTAAAGCGAATTATTGAATAACACTCATTATAGGAACATGATGCTACCCGATGGTTACATTTTTGTCATACTAGAAAAGTATGATTAGAATTATAGAGAAATGCCAGAGGACTGGTGAATGGTGAGTGTTTTAATAGTCAAAGACAGATGTAGATTTGAGAAACTAGAGAGAGGTAAACTTGACATTGATGCTACTGATGAAAGGTCTGCCCTGAATTATGACATGGATGGGGTGTGACTTGGGCTATTGGGACTATCAAAGCATTTTATCAAGCGGATGGTATATGAGTGCATTGATGGAAGAGCAGTAACCATTAGGAGCTAGCTAGTCATACCCAACTAAACTCCTTTCTTTTTTTGGACCATTTATTATATTATATTGTAATTATTATTTTGTCCTCATCTTTTTGATGGAATTCAGATGGAAATGGTCCTAGGATAAGTCACTTTCTTATTATTCTTTTATACATAATGGCCTGCAGACTATTGCACAGGTGTGTACAATAAATGCTTTTTGTAGTTGAAAGTATTAACATGTGATTGTATCTTCTTTGAATTTACTGAAAACATCCTTGCTCAAGTTCCTGGAGTTGGCAAGGTGACAGGGTTGATATAGCCCTTATCCTCTAAAGTTATTCCTGGGGCAACTAGGTGGCACAGTGAATAGAGCACCGGCCCTGTAGTCAGGAGGACCTGAGTTCAAATCTGGCCTGAGACACTTGACACTTACTAGACACGTGACCTTGGGCAAGTCATTTAGCCCCAATTGCTCTGCTCTTCCCCCTCCAAAAAAAAAAAGGAAGAAAGTTACTCCTTCAACTTTGTAAGTACCTCCTATATGCCTATTCGCATATTCTTTCCCCCATTAGTATGTAAGCTCCTTGAAACCAAGTACTCTTGCAATGTTTTTGCCTTTTTTTTCCCCCAGCACTTTAGCACAGCGCCTGGCACATAGTAAATGTTTGTTGATTAGATTGCTTGATTAACCCTGTTCTTGAATGATTTCGATTTCTTTTGCTCCATTTCTACATTTTGAAAGCTTTTTGTTCAATGTAGTTTGGAGATTATGACTTTTGGGGATATGTCATTTATTTGAAATGTTCATAAGTTTTTGTGCATCATTGTTATGTCTGGGTGACTGTAACAATTTGATCTGTGATAATGTTCCACTTTCCGTATAGGCGAATGGTTGAGTTCTCAAGGCATATTTGTAAAATAGGATCTTGTCATCTGTCAGTCTGTCAATCAAAGATAATAAGCTTCTCAAGAACATTTCTGTCCACTACATCATGTCTTGATAGGTAGGTGCTAAATTTTTGGAACCACAATGAAAATAGTTTCAGTCAATTCTTTACATAATCTCTTTTTATGTTAAATCCAGTTACCTTAAGAATAACCCTTCTTTAAATTCTGATGGTGATGATCTGGTCCTGAATTGCCCGTATAAGCTTCTGCTTGTGTGAGTAAATTCCTGTGACTCAGCCATTTGTTGATGCTATGTTGACATATTGTTGGTTAAGTTCAAATGAGTGTTACCCATAGGGGGCCTTTTGATACTCTTGGTTCTTAGCCAATTCATAGACTTCATCTGGAGGTAAACTACTTTTGGTTACATTGACAAATCCCGTGGTATATTCCTCTTGTTAGCCTTTACTATATTGCTTGCTGCAAAAATATTTTTGTAGCTTTTAGTGTGCTAATCATGTGTTTCAAGAATGTCTTTGTCCTGCCTTCTCCTAAAAAATGAAGGAGTATCACTCATTCCACCAGTCAGTCTTTTTGTCATGATGGTCTACCATGTAGCCCTATGCTGCCCTACTTGTTTCTTGGACTGTCAGGAGCAGTTGTATCATGCTGATGGACTTGCCAACCCAGTTAATGGTATTGCCAAAGCTCAATTCACTATTGTCCCAGAATTCTTGCCAGGATTTCACAACTACCATAACAATCTCCGGGTTCCGGAATTCCCCACGGTATGTCCCAGTGGCTTCCATTTACCTCTTGAAGTCACTCTTCCTCTCTGTGGCATGGAAGATGGGTTGAACTCGAGGGGATTCTTATTGCTGTTCTTGTCATCATTGTTAGGCCCTTTCCTGTTCACTGTTTTGATCAATGACTTCCAGAATATGCAAAGGCTTACTTAGGAGATATATCAGCGATAACCTGAGAGGGCCAGAAGGTCTTCAGCTAGTACCAATTTTTGTGGTTTTTAAAGTTGGGCTATAAATTCATTTATTCTGTGATCCTTTATTTGATAAATGGTCATTAAGCCACTACTGTGTGTAGAACAAACAGTTCTCCAGGTGCTGGAGGAGATACAGAGTTTAGATAAACTACTCTCCTTGCTTTATGGAGTTTTCAGTTTAATCAACAACATTCATGTACCAGGGAGGGGAGGGGTGGTATGGTATATCGCATGGAGTGCTGGACTTGGAGTCTGAAAAACCAGCATTCAAATCCTACTTTTGACACACTTAAAAGCTGTGTGACCCTGGGAAAAGTCACTCAATTCCTCTGAGCCTCAGTTTTCTCATCTCATGGGGAGGATAATAACATTGGTAGTGCTAACCTTCTCAGGGCTTTTGTGAGGCTCCAGTAAGGTCATGTCTGGAAATGCCTTTCAATGTTCAAATTATATGTATGTGTTAGTTATATTAGGCATTAGCAAAAAAGAGAGTCTCCCTGAAAGGGATAAAGCTGAGAAAAATCACTGTGTTACTTTTCTGAAATGATTTTAGTAAGTTAAAAAGCCCTCCTGTTACCTGGGATGGATTGAGTTTGCTTGGCCTTTAACAGGCTTGGTGCCTGAGACTTGGAGGAAGGGTATATGTAGTCACCTTGACAAGGGGAGATAGCTGTTATGGGGAAATATCACTGGGCTGTAAGTTTGGGCATTTAGGCTGGTCCTGGTGATGGGCAGGGAGGAAGGCAAGAGTAGATTAGAAGGTGGGATCATTGAGGCTGGGTTAGCTCCTTCTCTTCTATGGACAAGCCTTTCTGGTACAGCAGGAACTAGCACATGATATGACCAAGGAGAAGGGGGCAAAGAGCCAAAGAGTTGGTAAAAGAAGGCCTGGGTCCAGGTTGGAAGCAGCAGTTGGAATCTCCAAGCTGTTGCCTATGAAGTGTCCTTGTGAAATGGTACCTTTTAATGGGAATCCTGGTACTGGAAGCAGTAGTGAGTCCATCAGCCTCTGGAAGAGGTTTAGGCTCTACTCCCAAAGCATTTTTCTAGGCCCTTATGCCATGAGTTCTCTAAAGGAATGCTTTGCCTTCAGATTGGATGGAGGGCTCCATATATCTTTGTTTCCTGGTGTAGGGTCTGAGGGGTTTTAGCAGGGCATTGTCCTGGGGCGCTGACAACTATTTGCTAATCATTTCAGATGCCCCATTGGTTAATTACAATCATTTACATTTTTATATATTGTGGCATGCTTTTGTAAGTCATCCTAACTCTTGGTGTGGGTTCTGGTTAGACATCTCTCTTGCCATTGAGAAACTTAATTTATTTCTGGTGGGAGGCTGGTAATAATGATGAGGGAGGAACCAGTTCTCCTACTCCACCCCTACCTTTGCCCATCCAAAAGTAGGAGTCACAGGGGTTAGACCAGTCTGGGCCTGATAGGCAGACTGACCATGGCTGTTGAATGGGATGTGCCCAGTCTGGCTGAACTGAGTGAACCCTAAGTGTGGAGGTAATTGTCCATGCAAAACAATGATCACTTACAGGACAGGAAGGCACCTTCTAGATCTCTAGAGCTCACTACTTGTTTTTTTTTCTTTTTTTAAAATTAAAAAAATTTTTTTTTCTTGTTTACATCCTTCGTTTTCATGACATTTTTGAATTACAAATTTTCTCCCCATCTTTCCCCTGCCCCAACCCTAAAACAGCAATCCCACTGTAAAGCCCCTCCCCTGCTCTGTTCTCTTACTTTCTGGTAGGGCAGGGAGGGTCTCACTACCCCAGCCCCTGTGTATCTTAATTCCTAGTTGCACGTCTTACATAACTTTAAATTCTAGATTCTTTCAATTCCTCCCTTGTCCCCCACCCCCACTGGAAGGAC
>CM053602.1:17656988-17694974 GCA_028646575.1 Pseudocheirus occidentalis
AGAGAGAGAGAGAGAGAGAGAGAGAGAGAGAGAGAGAGAGAATCTGTGTGTGTTTCTCTCCCAACATCTAGAAGCTGTCTGAGAAAAGAGATGGAGTTTTTCCTGAGACGAGAATCTGGTGAAGGCCATCCGGAAAACTGATATTCCTTCTGGATCCTAGGGCCAGCTGAACTGCTGGAAGACTGAAGAAGCATGACCAGGATAAGACTTTGTTTATTCATGGCCTGGCTGATCCTTGAGTTACAGGCAAAAGAAGTGGTGAAGGGTTTGAGATGTGCTGGACCCTGTGAACTTCAATGTATGCTGGGGATTGCCCTGAGGACTAGACAAGGACCTGGGAGTTGTCTGCCTCTGAGGACTGAACGAGAACCTGGTATCTGTCTGCTTTTGTATCCAGGTGACTGTTTTGTGGATTCAGGAGGGAGCTGGGACCATGGAAGGGGATCCAGGGAATCAGAGAGACCACCCAGAGTCAAGATGAAGGAAAGGCCTCCCCTTGGACAAAACTGAGGTTTGCTGGACACCACGGGATGGAGAGTTTGTGTGGCTTTTTAATGACTGTATTAGTGATTAATGATATTTAGTAATTGGGAATCTAGCTTAGTGACTGACTGCTAGATGAGTGACTGATTAAGTTAATGGTTGCCCCATGAGTGGAAGATTGATATATTGTGAATTAATTGATTGAATGATTAAGTGAGAAGGGTTTCCCCTTTAGGGAAACTGGGTGATTATTCTTTTGTTCCTTGTTCTAAATATTGTGGCCACTGTAGTAAAAACTGTGTGGCTATTCTAATGTTAAGCTGTTATGAACACCATATTGTGACTTTCTGTGATGAGATGTAATGTTGTAAGTATATGCCTTGATTTGTAATGGAATAAACAGAGTGTTCACTATTACTGTGTAATCCAAATCTTAAAAGCTGTTCACAATGGCATTCTTTTGGGAATCTGCTGGTGCACGGTGTTACACTTTGTTATTATAGTATAAATTGTCCTCCTGGTTCTGTTCTCACTGCATCAGTTCATGCATATTTTCTGAAAGTGTCCCCTTTCTTGTTTCTAATAGTATTATAGTATCCCATTACATTCATATACCATAATTTGTTTAGTCATTTCCCAATTGATGGGTATGCCCTTGGTTTCTAGTTCTTTGTTACCATAAATATTTTTGCAGAGATGACCTTTTTCTCTTTTAAAAATCTCTTTGGGGATGCTAATGGGGGAAGACAACAATAGGCAACAGGAAAGGGCGGCATACTTGATGACATGGAGGTGATCATCCTAGTAGAGACATCAGACTAGAGATGTTCTGAAAGTTATTCATCTTTGTGTTCCCAATACATAGTACAAAGCACTGAACATAGAACAGATTTGAATAAATGTTTGAATTGGATACAAAGGACATTTTCTGAAAGGGCATTTTCTTTGCTTTTTTTTTTACTCAATGACTAGTCCAGCCAGCCATGCCAACTATTATCAATCATGATATTAACCCCTATTTCATTAAAAAGTCCATCAGTAGAAAGAATGCAGGATGTTGAGTCAGAAATCCATGGTGTAAGTCCTAGCTGGGTTACTTCCTATCTGTGTGACCTTGGGCAAGTAACTTTGTTTCTCTGGCCCTCAGTTATCATCTAGGAAATTATGAGTTGGACTTGATGGCCTTTAATGTCCTTTCCAGCTCTAAACAATGATACTAGGATTCCCTTTGATCATTGTGCAAGGCAGAAAATTGCATAGGTACAAGTCCCTCCTGTGTGACATTCTAACCATGCTCATTCTCATTCCTTTTTTTTCTTGTTTCTTTTGTCAAATTAATTTCCTTACTCCATTTTGAGCTGCCTGGGTTAAACATGAGTATTGTAGGTTGTGTCTGTATGGTGCTGTAACAGTCAGTTAAAAGTGAACATTTCAACCAACTGGTTGTTTTATTTGTGTTTGCCAAAGAGCCGGGTTGGCAGCTTCCCACTGAATTGACATTGTTTTGGCACTGGAGAGACACAGTCTTAGCCTGTTGTAGAAGAGAATCCATTATCTACGATAGTTCATAGAAAATAAGACACAAATACTTTTCAGTTGTGTATTTGAAAAAGTGGCATAATGGTAACAAGAAGCAGCATGGCCTGGTGGAGAGAGGGCCAGCCTTAATGCCAAGACACACCTGGATCTCTGACCCCGGTTGACCAACTTAACCTCACAGTACTCTGAGTCAGCCACCCATGAGGGCTGGAAGGTGCAGAGAAGATGCTGTCCTGCAGTGGAAGGGGAAGTTTCCTTATTGGGAAATTATGTAGAGCAGTAAAATCATGGGCCTCCCCTGAGCCTATAATGATTACACATAGGGCCACTTCTCAGCCAGATCCAAACCATGCCACTGTGAGAACCATCAGGCAGCCCCCTCTTCTGTCTCCAGTTCCCAGTGCGAATTGCCTTCCCCCATCAGACTGTAAGCTCCTCGAGGGCAGGGCCCATCTTGCTTGCTTCTATTCATACCCCTTGTGCTTAGTACAGTGCCTGGCATGTAGAAAGTGCTTAATAAATGCTTTTTCATTCCTTCATATACACATACATGTATTAGGACAAAAATGCTCTTTTGTAAATAACCCTTGTTATTGTGGATGGATTATTGGACTTGGAGTCACGAAGATATAGGTTTCACAAGCAGGGTGACAATAGGCAAGCCATTTACCTGAAGCTCAGTTTCCTCATCTATGTAGTGAGGATTATAGTGTTATCAGGATCAAAGGAGATAATGTATATGTAACCTACATATGTTTTTCAGTGTACATTTTTCTTCATATTCTGTAGTTTTTATTTCTAGTGTGTAGGACACAGGTGTTTTCCTCCATAACTACCTACATTGATATACTAGTGAATCTGTGAACCATAGATGCCTCTTTGCACTTCTTATCCATTCATTCCTTTAAGTTCTCCATAGGAGATTGATTCTAAATTCTGGAGGCTTTCTTCTAGCTGTTTAATATTTAATTTATTCATCCCAGTACCACATGATGGCTGTATACCTGGTGGCCTCCCTTAGTCTCATGGCTGGCTCATTGTCTTTTCCAAACTTGGCTCTCCTCTTACAATGTCTAAGTGCTACTTAAGGGTTAAGATTTTTTCATTCATTCAACAGGATTTTATTACATATCTGCTAGGTGCTTATCACTATGCTAGCTGCTTGAGGCACAAAGGCACACAGAAAACAACTTCAGGCTAGTAGGTATCTGAGACCAGATTTGAACTCGGGAAGATGGGTCTTCTTGACTCCGGGCCCAGCACTCTATACACTGCTGCACCACCTAGAGAATGTCATTGGAACATTTGCATTGAAAAGGTGAGTGTTTGTGCTTGGGAGTAGCTGGCAATCATTAAAGGTGCTCTCCTGTATCTCATATACAATTCCCACTCTCTTCCTTCTGCTCCAAGCTTTGCCCTTTTGCAGTGCCCGTCCGAAATAGATGTGCTGATATGGACTAATGGATTGGGCTAACTGCATGTTATTGGCTGGCAATAGGCATTTTTATTCATTTCATTGTTTCCATATGAGTTATTAGACTAATTTCTTTTGAATAATCACAGAGCTCCTTGATGATGCCCTATGATGTTCCAAGATCTGATAAAATCAGGTCAATATCACCTGCAAACAGATTACAGAACCCCATCAATTAAAGGAATTCCCTCCTTATTAAGATCGTGTACAAAATGTCCTTCATGACAGTGACAAACCCCCTTGGTATACATAAGACTTCTTGTTTTATGTTTTGCTTTATATTAAATAGTCAGAGGGTCACTGAACAGAGTTCTTTGTGGTTCTGTTTACACAGGAATCTTATATTATCTTAACATATGCACAAGGGACTCTGATGGAGGAGAGCCTTAAAGACTATATTTTTCTCTACTTAGTCAAATGTTTTCTGTAATCAACAACTAAACGCAGCTCTGGAAGGAGGATTTCATTCAATTGTGTGTAAAGATGTAGCTTACTGTGGAATATCATTTTCTAAAAACTTGCCTCTTTCTTGCTCATACTGTTACTGAGGATACCCTTAATACGCATGTAGAACATTTTGAAATTGTTTTTTATAAAGATGTGAAAGATATGTAGGCATATAGTAATTATTGACGGTCCCTCGGTGACTGATGAAGTTACTTTGCATGATCTGTGATTTCCTCCCATTATTTTGGTCTTATAATCTCCAAGAGATACCTTTGTTGTTATTTGTTGTTCAGTCAATTTTCAGTCGTGTTTGAATCCTTGTGATCTCATTTGGGGTTTTCTTGGCAAAGATGCTGGAGTGGTTTGCCGTTTCCCTCTCTGGCTCATTTTACAGACGAGGGAATTAAGGCAAACAGAGTTAAGTGATTTGCCCAGGGTCACACAGCTAGTAAATGTCTTAGACCAGATTTGAACTCAGGAAAATGAGTCTTCCAGACTCCAGACCCAGCACTCTGTTCACTGTAGCGCTACCTAGGTGCCCCAGAAATGTCAGATGAAACTGGAAGAATTCCAAGATTATGTTACTTCATATGCAGGTTTCCTCAGTGTATATTTCGTTTGGTCCAACTATTCTTTCTACCTTTCTTCTCCTAAATGCCACTTTTCTTTCCCCATCTAGCATATCAGGAACCGGAATGGTAGCACGCAAATATGGCTCATCTTCCACCAATGATGAAAGTAAGTGATTATGGAAAAGGATACAAATTTGTTCCATTTGCGGCCCATTTGCTTTCTTCTCATCAGTTTCTTTTTGGAATTCTCTTGGGATGGTGTAACTCTTATGGGTCTCACACCAAACCTTACTCTGTAGCTAGCATTCACTTCGCTGGACCATGCTGTCTCTCTGAGATCAGACTGAGCGTTTGTGCGGCAGAATGGTAGCAAGCAAGACCAGAGTATAGACTGAGGCACAGTGAATCTCTCTTCATCTGACTAGTTCAAAGGAAAGTAGGAATAACATAAATGCTCATATTTCAACTTCTTTTGTTACACAATGTTATCTCCCACAGTACATCAATGTTATTAAAGCTGTCTAAGGATATTATTATAAATTAAGTGGAAACACAAACTTGACTTTGTTAGATTAGAAATGTATTTTCAGGGAGGTGGAACACTTAATGGACTTAACAAATATCTTTTTAGCTGTTTTCATGAGCATGAATGCTGTTATTTCATTCAATGTTTTTCTTTCAACCTAGACATAAACAGTTTTGAAAGGGAATTTGATGATGTGATTCCCAACTTGTACTTTTCTTGTTCCCTTAGGGGTATGTGTGTGTGTGTGTGTGTGTGTTTCTATACTGTATACAAAGTCAAATGACATGGCCCCACTTTGCTAACAGTATGGCTGAGTGACTGGTGTGGTGTAAAGGTAATGGCTGCCTGCCTTCATGATTTCTTCCTGCCCTGGCCACTAACTACTGATTTGTAGCAATTTTAGATGTCAGAGGGCACCAGGAAGTGCCAGGAAAGCTTTGGAGTAAAACATAAGTTGAAGAAGGGTAGGAAAAGCTCATGCTTTGCTAGATATTCCAGTACCATGCATTCTTATAGATTTAACTGCTTTGGTACATTACTTCTGAAACAAAACAATCTTTACAAATTGTCAATTGCATGTTTACTTTATCTGACTGGGACTGTGACAACCCAATGCAGAATGGAATCCAATTAAGTCCAACAAATATTTATCAATTGCCTACTACGTACAAGGCACTGTCCTTGAATTTTGGTATATGAAGATGAAAAATGTCACAGAACCCCTGTTCTCAAGGTGCTAATAATTCAGTGGGAGGGACTGATAATGAGGCAAATGAAAAGAAAACAAGCTGACGTCAGTGACTTGAGTAAGCTAACGAAACATCCAATGACAGTTTTCAAGCCTCAGCACATATAGCCTGACCAACTCACTACTCTTTCTGTTTCTCCTTCTACAAAACTAGAAATGGAGAATTTCTGTTCACACTCATGAAGCCTGACTCCTGACACTCTGCTCAATAAAATAGGAAAAAGGACAAACAGAATTAGAAAGAATTTTCAATAAGAATTGAAACCAGAAGCTCCTCAAACATGTGGGTTAATCGATATTCTACTATAATCAGAAAATTCAATTCTCTGTTGAACAGGCATTTTGACTTACTATGTGCCAAATAGTTGACTAGGTACTCTGCATGAAAAGAGACCAGTGGTGCCCATGGTCCTTAAATTTTGGAACTGCTGCTGTGGAATTCCAGTCTTGATTTTGAAGATTAAAAGCCCCAAAAGAAAAATCACATTATAGACAAAAAATTTGGAGTTTCATAGAAATAGGAAACCAGGTTTTCTGGATATGGAGAATTTTTATTGGCTCTAGTGTTTTTGCACCAACAGGACAAAATTCCAACAGAGTTATTATATGATACACTTTGAATTGAAAAAATATTTTCATTGTGACTTTTCCATTTTAAATCTATGTATTAATGACTGAGAAGTTGTTCATGACACAGCAACGTCTTTTCATTCTTCTAACAGCTTATTTTCTTTCCGTGTCTAGTCCCCACAAACATTAAGTTCAAAATCTCTTGGGTCCAATATTATTTTGAGTAAGCATCTTTGTACCTGTAAAACAGGTGAAAACCCCATATGATGCAAAGGAAATACTCCTCTCTGCATCCTGATGAACTGGTGTTGTAGTAGAACATGTTAATTTGCTGGGAGTCTTGCATTGGGTGTCAGCAGTAGATTAATAAAGGACAGGAGAGCACTGGACTGTGTGACTGTGGGTAGGTCACATACTCTCTGTTTCATACCACCCCCATTTTACCTCACAGAGATTTTGTGAGAGTGAGAAATTTGGTAGTAGTAATGCCTTTGGAAAATTACTAACATTGTGTATATTTGGGAGGGATATTCTTGACCTCTGATTTTATCAATGTGGGGTTTTCCCAGTGTGGAAACACCTTCCACCAATATAGAGAGGAAACTCCTTAATTTAGAATCCTAGATGGCCATTGAGAGGTTAAGTGGCTTGTCCATGGTCATTAATTTCATGTCTTTCAGAGGCAAGTCTCGAACTAATTTCTTCTTGACCACAAGGTTGTTCTTCTTGACCCCAAGGTTGTTGTTCAATCTATGATACCACGCTGCCAGCGTATTGATATTCTTTAATTATTTAAGGATCTGTAATTGTGTTTTTCCATGACTGCAAACTTTAAAACCTAATACATGGTTTTGGGTCTAAGCTTACCCAGCAAGTGGTCATCTGGCTTTTGTGTGGAAATCTCCAATGTGAGGGAAACCTTCCAAGATAGCTGGTGTCTCTTTGGGATACCTCTTGTTGTTTCCTGACATCAAGACTAAATCTGCCTGGGAAGACTTGTATGAGATGATACAGAATGAAGTGAACAGAACCAGGTGAACAATTTATATAATAACAGTACTGTAAAAACAAACAAGTTTTAAAAAATCCATTAGAACTCTAGTCAATGTGATGACCAACTGCGACTCCAGAGAATCAGCCGATGAAGAAGCATGCTCCCTGTGTCTTGAGACATGTCCAGGATGAGACATGGTTTTAGATATAGTCAACGTGGGAATTTTGCTTGGCTATGCAGATTTGTTACAAAAGTCTCATTCTTTTTTTTATTTTCTATGGTGGGGGAGGGAAAGGGGGTAGAGAAAACCACTTTTTCCTCATTAAAAAATACAATTTAATTAAAAAAACTTTACCAAGTATGAAACTGTTGGTTGATAGAAAACAGGAAAAAAGACTAAATTTGCCTCTCTGCGATTTCTACCCATTGTGGAATTCATTCCTCTCCAGGCTGTACTCCGGATTTTCTTCACCATTCCCCAGAAACCTCTTCTTCATCTTAGAAGTGCAGTCCAGCCCAGCCCTGGAATTCACGCACTGGAAATAGCATCCACCCCTGCGGCCCTCTGATTGGATGGCTCTACCCAGAACCGCTATTTAAGGAAGGTGGCCAGGCCAGTGAATGTCTTCATTCCTCTCCATCCTGTACTCAAGATTTTCTTTACCTTGCTGGTGCTTTGTGTGCCTGCCCCCACCCCTACCCCTCTTCAGTTTCCACCATTAGAATGTTAGCTCCTTGAGGGCAGAGACAGTCTTTATTTCTGCTCGTATTTGTATTGCCAATGCTTAGCATTGTGCCTGATGATGCTCTAATATGTGTTTAATAAATGCTTTTTGACCAAATGATTGGGATTGTTCCTAGTTCTGGCCTTTGGGGCCAAACAGTGAATAAAATCTCTTTCTCAAATGATAGCATTTCGAACACTTGAATCTTGTCCTCCCTGAGTCTTCTTTTCTCTAGGGATAAGAATCCCCATTTCCTTTAACTGATGCAAATACAGCATGAACACAAGGTTCTTTACCATTTTGGTTGTCCTCCTCTGGACATGCTCTAGTTTATCAATGGCTTTCCTCAAATGGAATACTCAGAATTGAACCCAGTATTCCAGAAGTGATCTGACCAGGGCCACATACGGTGAAACTCTCATTGCCTTCCCTTAGTAGCTAAGCCTCTTTTAAATAAAGCTTGGGCAACTAAGTGGAGCAGTGGATAGAGCACTGGGCCTGGATTCAGGAAGAACTGATTTCAAATCCAGCTTCAGACACTAGCTGTGTGACTTTGGGCAAGTCACTTCACCCTATTTGTCTCAGTATCCCTATCTGTAAAATGTGCTGGAAAAGGAGATGGCAAACCATTCTAGGATCCTTGTCAAGAGAACCCCAAATGGGGACAGAGTCAGGCACGACTAATCAACTAAACAACAATGTTAAAGCTTGACATCTCATTAGCTTGTTTTGGCTGCTGTGTATCACGCTCTTACCTCATATTGATTTGGAAGTCCTCCAAAACAATCAGATCTTTTCTGTACAAGACCTCATCTAACCACATCTCCCCCATCTAGTATATTTTCTCCCCCTGTTATATTGTAAGCTCTGAAAGGGCAGACACTGGTTTTGGCTTTCTTTATATCCCTGGCATTTAGTATAGTGGTTATCAAACAAAGAGCAGCTAATAAGTGTTTGTTGACTTCAAATGATTGGACTTTTTATACTAGTGATATACTAGATTTTTAAAAACATCCAGACGTAAGACTTCACCTTTATTATTTAGTCTAGCCTGTCAAGGGCTTTTTGGATAATTTGATAAGCATGCCATCTCTTCCTTTATCCAGATCATTAATATAAGTGTTGAATAGTAGCACAAGGCAATGCACAGACCCCTGGGGCATTCCACTGGAGCCCTCCAAGTCAGCATGAGACCATTAATGACTTTTCTTTTTTCCTGGCCTTTCACCCTGTCCCAAATCCATCTTTTGCTGTCCAGTTCACATCTCTTTTATCTTTCCCACAAGAATAGCATGAGAGATTTGGTCAAATGCTATGCGAAAATTTAGGTAAACTACATCTTCAGGATTCCCCTGATGCCCAGTAATCCCAAGGACATAAGGTTAGCACGTCAGGCCCCATTCTTGCTTGATGAAGCCACACTGATTGTTTCACCTTGTAGCCCATCCAGTGATAAGCTCCTCCACCTGAATTCAGCTAAACTGAATAGAAGACAATAGAGATACAAGCAGCCATGGGGCATACCTCAAGGTTTCTCAGCTCCCAAAGAGTTGCCAGAATTTATGTTGTTCTGCAATAATAGCCCATGATAAGTCAGCGTCACCCCCATACTGCTATGAGGCATTGAAAAAAGAAAAAAAATGGTATTATATATAGATATTATATGAATGTTTATATAAGCACTCACCTACGTAGATCTCCTAGAAGAGATTCCATAAAATTCCAGGGCAGTTGCTGTGGTAACCAAGTTCCCCCCTCACCCCCATCCCCCAGGATCTGAATACTCAGTTGCAAACTCTGCATATAAGTTGAAGGTGTCGGTGCCTTAGGCCTGTATAGGCACCTACTCTCACTGTTTATTTTCAGGATATGTGCAGTTCTACACACAAATGTGCTTTCAGCCTGCTACCCTCCCACCTTCTCCTTTCATCTTCTCCCTGTATGGAGTTAGTTGTACATCCTTCTGCTCACAGGAGTGAGTGATAATTGAGACATGCAGGGAAAAAAAGGTTGGTGAATTTTCCCAAATGGGCTTAATTGAAAAAAAAACTAGCTACATTTTATCCTTCAGCACAGTGGAGATTAGAGATTTCCCTTTTCAAATCAGTAAGTGCTTTGTACTTTACCTGTGGATTTATTAGGCCAAAAATGCAATAGTTAAATACTGCTAAAGCCAGTTAAAGAAATCTGTTTTCTCTAAACACTATTTTTGGGACATAAGCTGGTCCTTTATGTGCAGCGATGTATGCAGGGCTGTCTCACAAACAGTGGTGTATTCAGGGATCTCTCACAAAAATGGTAACTTGGTGGAGATAGGGGCTGTTTATAAACTCACCTTTGCCAGTGGTAATACAGTGGAAAAAGCCCTGGATGGGCCAAGCATGGCAGCACACACCTATGATCCCTGCTACTGGAGAGACTGAGGTCAGCGTCTCTTAAGCATGAGAATTCTGGGGTGCAATAGGGCTAAAACTGATCCGTTGTCCCACGAAGTCTGACACCAATATGATGAGCAAGCAGGGGTGGGGCCATTAGGATGCCCAAAGGGGAGTAAACCAGGCCTGGTTAGAAACAGCAGGTCCAAACTTCCATGCTGATCATAGGTGGGATCAGGCTCAGGAGCCATCATTGCACTTAGGAGATTGAGTGAGAGGAGACCCAGTATTTAAAAAGTAAAGGGAGGAAAAAAGCTCTGGATGGCAATTCAGAGTTGGATGACACCAAATGTCACATTTACTTTCTGTGCCTCAGTTATGTTATCTGCAACCTGAGGGAGTTTGAAATAGATGACCTTTGAAGGTCGTTTCCAACTCAAAACAGTCTGATTCTCAGTTAGACTCTGAAATTTAAGAAACCCCTGAAATTTGTACTAACATATTTCAGGCATTAAACCTATATGAACTCTTCTTCCTCCTTTCCCTCCCTCTCTTCCTCTTTCTCCCCCTTTGCTTCTCTTTCTGGTAAGCTTTTCTTTGGAAGGTTTTTTTTCCCCAGTAGTACTTAAACATTACAAAGTAATTCATGAATGTGGATAAAAAGAAAAGCCTTAAAAGTTAATCTGCATCTTTGTTTCAGGACAATATCAACATGACAGTAACCATTTCGAGAAGGTTCACTTTTTTGCCAGGTGTAACAAAGAGCAGTAAATTAGTTTTGAACTTTTGTGATCTTGTATTATAAAGAGTCTACAACAGACGGTGTATTCAAATCAGTTGTCAAAGTGAAAAAGGATTAATAGCTGTGGATTCTAACCTTTTATGAAACTGAACACCGAAGGCTGCATTTCCAGATCTCCTGCCATATTTTGTTATTATGACTCAACATAAGAGTGTTGTTGTTATAGAATAAAGTAACAGCTTGGTTTTTAGATTCATCTATAGAATCTGTTTTTGCTTTAAAGACCACCAATTTCCCACGATCCCACAGGGAACTGAAATTGAATATTGGGCAGTGGGCAGAAGAACAAAACTTCACACAAAATAATTTTGACAGACCATAAGATCAAGACTTCATACTTTACCATTTTGTCTCCTCCTTGATGCTTTATTGTATAGGTACTGTTTCCATCTGAAAACCTTGAGAATTTTTATAGAGAAACCTGGCCATTTTCATAAAATCCCAGGGATGTGAGAAGGTGACTAGAACGTCACTGCTTTTTTAAAGAGAGAAAATTAAGGTACAAAGAAGAAAACTGACTGCTCCAGGAAAATTTCTAGCTCTGTGAATCCATGGGATATTTTAGGGACTAATGGAAAAGTAAAGCTATACCTCCTGATTCTTGTGTTAAACTCTCGTTCTCTACTTCCTTCTCTTGATAATAATGACCCTTTCGAAGCAGTCCCCAAATCTGTTAGGTCTCTGATACCTCACGTAGGGTGATGTGATGGGTTGAACCGGTCCTCAGCTGATAGGAGTGCACGTGATCACCTGGGGGGGGGGGTGGACTGCGAAGACTGCACCTGTTTGCAATAAGCAGGATTAGCTCTCCACCTTCCGGGTGATACACGATTGGCAAGGACATAGCCAGGGGAGGGGCCCTAAGGGGCCCTGGAGAGAGGACTTAAATACAGGCTACCCGGAGGCAGGGGGAGTTCCAGCCACACCCAGCATGGAGAATGTACTTTCATTGGAGGCTAGAAGCAAGTCCTGTGTCCTGAGTTTTCTGTACAGCTATTTCTCCCAGAGTAAGTGGGAGCCAGGGACACCCAAGGCCTGTTGAGGAAGGGTATAGGTGAGACCTATACATCCTGATCCAAAAAGATAACCCTCACCTGAATAAAAAACCGTAGCACAAATCCAATGCATTTTTCTGGTATAAAGACCTGGGGGACTTCAATGCCAAAGACAATGAGACTGTTTTTCAGAATGGCAAAGAACATTCAGGTCCTCAGTCACTTCCAATGGCAGGTTGGCTATTGGATACAGTGCAAGGATTCAACCCCAGCCTGTAGGGAGTTCCTCCTTCCATCCCGTCCCGTGGGATTTCCGGTCTTGGCCTTAATGCAATGGTAGTATACTTATTTGGACTTTGGTCCTTGTTTCAAGGGAGGAGTACTGGTCTGGGAGTCAGGTTCTCGTCTTCTATCTGTTGTTCATTGAGTTAGTCCCGTCTTTGGGACTCTTTTTTTCATTTGTAGAATGAGAATACTAGAAAATCTTTAAGGGTCCTTGAAGTTTGGATATGCTAAGTATCCTTTAGGCAATGAGAGATGTAATGCAGTTCTGGAGCTCAGGAGGGAGCTCACTACCACACTGTGCACCCCAAACTGAGATACCTCCAGGGACAGGTAAGTCAATGACATCAATCTATGTCTCAGTCTTTGGAGGGAGAGATAGAGGGATGATGTGAAGAAGGGAGAAGTTGGAGAAGGACATTGGGATGTTATATGATCTCATCTCTAGACTTGGATGTGTGTATGTGAGAGGTGGGACATGGATATGACAGGTGGGCAAGTGGAGGAAATGGGTTAGATGCAGCCCTTTACTGGCCACCAGGCTGTGATGAAAAAGGAAGAGTGATAGGAGTGTGGTTAAATCCTGAATCATGATTAGACCAAAAGACTCAAAGAACATCAGTACTAGAAGGTACCTTAGAGAGAGTAACAATAACAATCAACTTGTATAGTGCTTGAAGGTTTGCAAAGCGCTTTCCATGTGTTAACACATTCATTCCTCATAACCACCATATGAGGATGGTGCTATCATTGTACCTGTTTTACTGATGAAGAAACAGGCGCAGAGGGTAAAAGTGACTTGCTCAGGGTCACACAGTAAATATTTGAGGCAGGATTTGAATTCAGGTCTTCCTGACTTCAAATACCCCGCTCTTTCTACTGTACTACCTAGCTTCCTAAAGATCATCTGATAAATTTCTCTTATCTTAACAGAGAAGGAAATGAAGACCCAGAGAAGGGAAGTGACTTACCCAAGGTCGCCATTTTGCTTTTGACAAAAGACTTTCTTTTCTTGCTGGTGCTTGTCAACCAGTTCATTCATTTTACAAAATAAGAGTGATGATTTCTATAGGATTTAAAATTTATGAAGCACTTTCCCTACCAGAGAAAGAGTAGCTAGTGCAACTGTTAATATTTTTCTCACTTCCTTGGAGAAATTTGCACAGTGCACTGCAATTGACTCATGATAGGTGCTCTTTCATAAACCACATTTTTAATGGTTTCTTTTTTCTGTCATAGATCCTGAATTTTCTTACTCTGGTCACCCCCTTCACAGCTTATAGGTCGTAACCCTTCTATAACTAAATAGATGGTATTTCACTGATACTATTAAATACTAGGGAATTATTTTTATTTGAGGACTATCTTTTCAGGTAGTTATTTTAGTAGAACACAGATTTGTTTTTAAAGACTGCAGTGTGGAACAGAGACAACTTTGTGGGAGAGGGGAGAACTCATATTTTTCTACAGAGTCTCCTTTATATTTTACAATTTGCTATGAAAATTAAAGTTAATGATCCCATCCTGTTTCAGTTTCAGCAAAATACACTGAAGAATTCAAATAGTATCTTTTTCTCCTTGTATTTCCATATAATTTGTGATTCCAGTAGCCTGCTACTAAGGAGCTTCAGAATTGCCTCCTGTTGGTCAATTTCCAGCAGATTAAGCTGCCCTTCTAATTGGACAATTGTAAGCAGTTGTTATTTTTAATGGGGAGAGATCTCATTTTCATTTTCATAACAAACATCTGGGAAAAAATGCCAGTACTATTTGGCTGCTGAATGCTGCTTTTTAATGACAGAGATGTGCTCACCTGGATGACTGAAGCATTCAGATGTGGAATCAGCAGAAAGAGAAATTGTCTTAGGTATCAAGGTCAGGTGAAGGTTAAGCCAAGGAAATGACATTGGAATGGTATTTGTGGCTGGCAGTGAATTTTTAATCATTGTAGACATACACACATGGCAACTTGGGGCCAGTTGATACAATAAGAGAAAATTGGACAAGTTCTTCATTTTATTCTTGCCCGTAGCTTGGCTCCAGTCTAGCATTTTACAATTTGGAAAGCAACAGCATCTCAAATAACAATGCAGTAGTGAGGTGTCCAAATCTGCATTTTTACTAGGCACTAAGTGTCAATTTCAGTCAGTGCTGGAGCTAAGGAAATTATTTATGTATTTGGAGTTTGCAGGGGAATGTTGCTGGGTGATGTAATGTAGACTTGCCAGTAACTAATGATCTCCTGGTCAAAAAGAACACAAAAGACTGCAGAAAGTCCGCCTTTGCTAGATGTTTGCTACCTTCAAGGTGAAGGCAGGGGCCAGTATGTGTTATAGTGCTCACTAGTTTGTTCTAATCAATACTAGCTTCTTCCAAGGGAGGAATAACTTGTAGATTGATCGTCCAGGTAGGCTGAACATAGGCAGTAGAAGTAGGTAGTATTTCAGCAACTTGGATGAAATGATATTGATATAACCACTCCCCTGCTATCTTTTTAAAATTCTACTTTTGTTTTCTGGTGGAGCAAGCTTGACTAAACAACCAATCAAAACAAGGGTGTTTTTGTGAAGCCTGATGACTTGTCATTTTCTGCTGTTAACCCTTACCTAGGTTTGTGCCAGTCACTCTGGTTCTTTGAAGTAACAGGAGATAGGACAACTTTTAGTAACTTATCACTGCCTGAGGCAGCTGCTTCGCAAATATGAAACCATCAGATTCTTTCTCCCCTTAGCTTTCTCACTGTTTATAATTATTGATGTCTGCTGGGGTTTTGTAGCATTTTTTCTTAGTCCTATTTTTTAAACAAAGTCACCAGTTTTACATTATTGAAAGAGAAATTGCTGTTGAAGCTTGCTGATAATTTAGAAGGATGGAAATCTATAAGATGGGTGTGGTATCACTAGCAGCTATTGTATTAATTTCCTAATGAAATTGTCTGCAGGGTTTTGGTTTTTTTTCCTGATGAATATGAACACAGGCAACTACAGTGTAATTTACCTGAGACTGGACTGGCTTCCATAGGCAAACATAATAAGAGTAGATTATGAAAGAGAAAAGACTGAGCAGAAAGATTTTTCAGTGGAACGAAACAGTTGAATTCTGTACCTTGTTGGATCTGAAAAAATTGTAAATAAATAAATAAAGGAAAGGGAGAATTACTGTTTGATGTTATGATTTTGCTCATTTTCTCCATCTAAAAGCCATTGAGAGAGAGAGAGAGAGAGAGACTGAGAGAAAATGAGAATATGGAGGGCTCCCAAGGGCAAGAGCAAGATTTGCAGGCTGTCAGCAGTTTTACCCAGATAAATTTTCCTTATATGATTAATACCTGTTAGGATTTAAATGAGTGGGACATGGAAGAACTTCAGTCTATGGGCATTTTATGGATTTAGTATTCATTTTAGGGGGAGAAATGAATTGACCTGATTGTTTGGAATCATCTGGTAAAGGAGTCAATCAATTCACTTTCTCCTTCCTCCCCCATGACTTAAATTTTAATTTTTTTTCTTGGGGGGTTTTGAGATGAAGAGGGTGCATCTCTAGGAAAATGCCTTTATTCTTGTACAAACTGAGTAAAATTGCTACCTGGATTGTTTTTATTACAGCCCTCTACAAATGAAAAGAGAGACAGAAAAAAGAGTAGAGGAAGTTGAAATGATACTATGGTGGGCACTTGTAGCAAAAGGGAGATGTAGAGGTACGAAAATCAGCTCAGTCCTTCTGATTTCCATTAGCTCATTTTAATGTGCCATAAGATCCTGACTGGGTTACTGGAAAGTAGAGATGAGTCATTATGTATCAAAGAATGTTCAAACTGGAACATACCTTAGGAGTAATTTAATCTGATCTCATTTTGCAAAAGCGTGGAGAAGTGGTTCGTTGTCCATGGTAACACGGCTATTTAGTGGCAAAATGGGACTAGAACTCAGGTCTCTTGACTTTGGGTTCATTGCCCTTTCCCAGAACCATTTCATTTTTCAATTCCATATGATTTGAATGCTTTTGCATATACATGCAGAATCAAGTGGAAAATTGAGCCAATTATCCAGATAATTTGGGTCAAAAGACCATTTTACCTTAGTTTTCTGGATATGTTTGGACTGGAATGATATGAATAATTGAGGGGAATATTCAATTTTTCCTTTCCTTTATAGACTCTAATTCTAAAAAAAAAGAAAATCTACCTCTGGAATAAAAGTAAAGAGTCTTTCTCCTAGGAGAAACTTTCATATTGAGTACCAAGATGTGTCACTGCCTCCAAGAATAACAAAAAGAGCAGTAGGCTTACTTACTACTATACTAACCAAAGGAGATAGAGCTCCAGATAATCGATCAGTGAAGCAGGAGCTTTGAATATATATATTTTTTGTCTATCAGTGGGAATGGGTTTTCACTGACCTATCCACTCTCCCTTACTTGGCTCCCATTGTGACCAGTAATCCAATGCAGTTACAATTTGGCTGTGTTAGATCTGCAATTTGTGGTCATGGAAAGGAATTAAGGTCACTTGCCTATGTGAATGTAAGACCTATGAGGTCATAGCCTCATTAGTCACAACCTCTGACCAAATGAGCTAAGAAGTCATAGATCAAAGAAAGATACTAACTTCCTGTTACGTGAATTTTCCTCTTGGATCCTTCTATTTACATTTGCATTCTAACCAATATTTATGTCATTGAAAATTTTACAGATTCTAAGAATGACAGAAACCCTTCATCAAGTAGAAACAAGTTTGCAAATGTGATTGAAACTGGGCAAAAATGTAGTTTTTGAGACTTGGCAGTGTTTTAATATATGTCGCTCCTAAGTCTCACCCAGCTGGAAGAAGGAAGCCCTGATGATTTTTCATGCCTCTTAAAGAACTAATGAAAATATTTGTTAAGAGTTGAGATTCTATGGGGAGCTCTCCAGTGGGAAACTCCTTCCCCATCTGAACCATTAAGACTTGGAGACCAATCTCAAACTGAAAAACTCCTGTCAGAAGGAACAGATGGGGACAGTATCTGAAGTCATTTCTTACAGTATCTGAAATTAATTTACAGTAAAATACCTACCTAACTAGGAGCTAATTTCTTTTAAGAGTTTCTGAACTGGAAAATGAGCTCACCCGCTTACCACTTCAAATTTCCCTTTGTAGAACTGATCAAGCAGAAGGATGAGTATTATCTGAAATGTAGATCTGAAAAAAGGACATTAACAATAATGGCATTTCTTCACAGTATTCATTTAGAAATTTGAATGTAGCTGGAGTGTGCAGATAGAAGATGTCTTCACTTATAGCATTGTTTTCTTCACTGGGGTCATCAGAAGGTCAGATGTTGGTCCACCTTGGGCCATTTAGAAAAATGGAAGCCTTCCCATCTACCTTTAGGCGTTCTTTTACTGTGTTTGGGTTTCATTTTCCCTTGGCAGTTGTCCCTGAGTGCTAATTTTGTGAGTTTAAAGGCCTTTAAAATGAAAAAAAAAACACACCCTTTGTACTTCAAATGATTGATTAATCCCCAGAGATGGGTCAAGAAAGGGAAGGAGAAAAGTGAGTGAGACACAGCCACCAAGTCATTATGATTGATTAGAACTACATATATATCTTGAAGGATTTTTAGCAAAATTGAGCAAAATTGCCTGCTGATTCAAAATATGTTTGGTAAAACAATTTAACTTTAAATATAAAATACTATATGCTGTATTAGAGATCAGGTCATCCTTTGATCAATAGAAACCTGTTCTTCCCCTTCTTTCTTTTTTATCCTCTACTCTCCTAAACTCTTGAAGGCTTCTGTTACTCCATATGAATGAAGAAGTTATTCTCTGTATTCTAACAATGTAGGGATGGCTCATTAATATGAACCAAATTTTTGGCAAAGGATGTATGCCTGGGAGTTTTTCAATAGTGGAATCATCATTCACTCTGAAAATGTTTCATTGCGGTGAGATTTATTCCGAGTAAATGTGTTTTGCTCTAATAGGGGAGTTTTCAATCCAAAATATAATAATCAGTAGCTTATTGTCTTTTGGGGAGTGTATGTGTATGTTGTGTGTATGTATGTGTGTGTGTGTGTGTGTTGTGTGTATGTGTATGTGTGTGTGTGTGTGTGTGTGCGTTAGTAGTGGTAGTTAAACTAGCTTCTGTCTTTATTGTGACTCATGATTGATTCCCAATGGGCCATATGTAAATGATGCTTAAAGAGACAGACCCAAGGTTAATTATAGAATGGTAGAATGGTAGAATTTGGAAGAAACTCTGAAACTGTTCTAGAGCCAAACCCTTCATTTTACAAATTAAGAAACTAAGGCCAAGTAAGGTAAAAGTGACTTACCTAAGGTCACAAGGCTAGTAAGCCAGAAAGCTAGAACTAGAATCCAGGTCCCATGATTCCCAGTCCAGTGCTTTTGTGAAATATATCATAGTGATGTATGCAGGTGGATAAAGCAAAATGCAATAATTAGAAGATCCATTAAGGTGTATAATGAGTACAGAGCTAGAAATTGAGCTTACAGTTTGGCAAATGAATGGAGTTGGGGAACATTTCCTGGAGAATGCAAGTCTATGAGGAAGAAAATGGTTTTGGATGAAAAGGGGAAAATATATTGGGTCTAGGCCAGAAGTGGGGAACCTGTGGCTTCAAGGCCACATGTGGCCCTTTAGGTCCTCAAGTGCAACCCTTTGACTGAATCCAGTCTGGATTCAATCCTTCACTGGATTCAGCCAAAGGACTGCACTTGAGGACCTAGAGGGCCACATGTGGCCTTGAAACCACAGGTTCCCCAGTCCTAGCCTAGGCCAAAGAGTACAGGAGTAGAAAAAGGAAGATTTTACAATAAACTCCATGAAGGCAGAGATTATATCTTATCTACGTCCAGGCCTAGCATGGTGGTCTGCACAAAACATTTGTTTACTAAATGTTACATCTACTCAGTCAAGGTCAAAAGCTAATGCAGAGCAAGGGACTCAACAGAGAAGTGACAGAGTAGATATTTGGTGGAGAGCTTCAATGAAATACAGTATTGATCCCAAAACATACATACCCCCAATTTAGACCATACTACTAAAATGAGATCTATTTGAAGAAGTAAAATGTTTAAAAAAAAGACCAATTATATCCAACACTCAAGTTTTATACAAGCCAGATTTGGGGTGATGGAAAAGTAGAACTTGTATTTGGACAAATACTTTTAGTCAATGTAAATGTAAATTCTCAGTGAAAGAGGTGTTCTGTTTTTGGTAGCCTGGTTTTTCCTTTTAATTGTCATGAGAATTGCTCTAATTCTTTTTCCAGTTGGCTCTCCCCAACACAAAGTAAAGGAAAGACTTGGTAATTATCTGGTTAATTTGATCAATGTCAAGCTCTAGTGTAGATAATGCAAGCCCCAGTGTGGCTTTGCTCCAGAGTGGATTATCCAGTTGGCCTGGTGATGCTACTTAAATTAATTGGATAATGGCCAAGTCTCCCTTTCACAAACTCCAGGCCTCATGTCACACTTCCTCTGTGAACTCAGCTTGAGAAAGTGATTATTCCATTTGGGAAAAAGGAAAGCAACTGTCATCTCAAAATGGAAACTTCAGAAGAGTCATGGGATTTAAAATTAGGAGGGGCCTTAGAGATCCTCTCGTTCAGCCCCCTCATTTCAGAGAAGGAAAAACTGAGTCCTAGCAAGGGGAGGTGACTTCCTCAGGTCTCACAAGTGAAAGAGCCTGGGTTTGAAATCAGGTCCTCTCATTCTAATTTCAGCCCAATTACTGCTACATCATCAAAGTTTTCTACATTGCTCAACCTAGTGGGTCTTGTGAAATCAGAGTGAACCTAGCAAGGTACAGAATTCATTAGTAGTTGTGTCATGGGGAAACCAAGTACAAGAGTTGAACTTACCGAACCACTTTCATCAAGAGACTTTAGAATTGATATAGGATTGGCTTTGGTATGAGTTTGTCAGATATTTATTTGTCTATACTTTATTTCAAAACTTTCCTACGTCTATGGACCAAGGCAGCTCTGCATTTGCAGGGATTCAGGCTCAATCTTAGAGACTTATCAGTGATTAAATACTCTCATATAGCTTGCAACTTGTACCCAACCAAATGCTTTCTTTCTGTTTCTTTTGGCACCTCAAAGTCTAGCTTCCTACTAGAGTATTTGAATCAGCATAGTTGCTAGCAACCAAGATGACCAGGAGGCATTTTGAACATACATCTTTTTATTATATAACAGATATGGTCATAAATGGAAGTTGAATCTGAGTCCAGTATTAAGGACCACATTCACAACATCAGTTGGGAAAGGGTAGTTAAGTATGCTCCAGTAACTCATCCCATGACACATATAGGCTTACCATTCCCATCTCTTGTGGAAACGCCATCAGCTACAACTACCACTGTTTCTGCTGCATTTGTTCCTATGGCTTCAAGACACTTAGGCTTCTATGTCCTAAGAATACTCTTTTCCACTTAGGTGGTTCTCTTCCCTTCTTCTTTCTTTCCAATGACCCTTTGGTCCACAGCAGTCTGGCAAAAAAAATTTTTCCCCCTACCAGAACCATGTCTACTGTGTCATATTCTACATGTATCTCCCATCTTCCTCCACAGGACCATCAAAAAGGGATAGAAACAGGGGGAAACAAAGTTAACGCTCCTTATGCTTGTGTGTTAACTCTTCTAACAAGGGAACACGGTAGTCTCATCAATTGGGGTTTGGCTCCCTAGCGTGATTTCCGAGATTTTTAATAAGAGTTCTGTAGTTGTTTTTCGCTTCACATTTTTCTGGCTCTTCTTTGCAGAGAGAGGTGAATCAGACAATACCCTCTTGAGATTCTATGAAAGCCAATCAATTTTCAGTTTCAGTGCAGAGGAAAATTGAATTAATCTTTCTTTTTTGCTGATTGTGTTCTTTTAGAAAACTGGCAGCAAAGGATTCCTTTCTACCAAACTTGCTTTACATTCATATGGATTTCTCAAGTGTTTGACAATTAGTCTTTCTGTGTACATTTTGAAATAATGACCTTTTGAGAGATTCCAGAGCTCCAATGTTAGCTTTTTTATGCTACTGTACATTTGAAACTCCATGCCTAGTGTATGTAAGTTTAGTGGCTACAGATTTTAAATTTGATTTTTTTTTCTCCCTCAGTATAGCTGCATTAGCATTCAGCTATGGGGTTGTAAGATAATGGTATTAAAAGCAACCCTTCATTCTGTTGTCATGGAGGCAGCACAACCCTGTATCAGTAGACTGTGTGCCAGTAGTCTCTGTACAACCTTGTTTTTATCTGCCAATTTTAATTTAATTACAGGAGAAATTATTTTACTCTCTCTCTAAAATTTGCTATTTATTTTGGGTCTTAGATGTTAAAATGTTAAAACTCGTTGCTCTTTGAGTATGAAAAACCTATCTTTCATAAAGCTCTTTTAAAAATCAAAACATTCTGTCACTCTCAGTTCTGAGACCGTGAAACGAGCATTGAAGTTAAATGTCTCCGTTTGTGATGGGAAAATGGCTTTCCGTGAATCTTCATGAATAGATGTGTACACCTGGGGATAACCGAGGAAAGACAACATAAGAACTTTTTTAGATTTTGTGAAATCTTGCAATCACTGACGCCAGAGGGTCAGCCCTGCAGAACTTCCATCGACAGGGGAGATTCATGTTTCCTGGTTGTAATTAATATTGGTTTTATATATTGACCCCGAACCTGACAGATAGGCATGATCCCAGGCTTTTTAAGCAATGTGAAACAATATTGACCTGCTCAATTTTAGGAACTTTCAAAGATTATGTGTTGTGATCCATGAACACAAAGTTTCTCAAAGGAAAAAATATAATAATCTCCCAATAACTATATTCACCACTAGTTACCTAGAAAACGTTACCGGCCCCTTATAAGTTGTAAATATACATTTCTTTGTTGTTTATATGTGTGCAATAACATGGAGTGACATCTGCCTGACTTGATGAGAGTACTTTAATAAAGGAAGTGGATGTCCTTTTATTAAAAAAAAATAGACATGTCTACAATTTCAACTTGAAAATAAAAAAGGGAGAAATCTTTGACATAAGTTAAGTAATATCTTCCTCTTTCTGGAAGTAACTGTCATTCTGATACTTGGAATTCTGTTTATTCTAAGGCCAAATTTTGAAAAAAAAAAAAAAGGAATATTTCGGATTGGCAGTTATAATACAAAACCTCCTTGAAATCCATTTAGAATGTCTTGTACTGAATAGTTCTTGTTCCTTACTGATTAATGAAAAAAATAGCATATGTGACATACAATACACACTATATCTCTGTGTGAGTATACCTATATCTATCTACAGATAAATAGCCTAAAAGTAACAAAGTAGAATTGTACTTTTGATGTGGCGATTATAAATGTTTTAACCGAGTCTTTGTCAGCTTAACATCTCTTTGAATTTTCCATACTAATGTGTCTTTTCATGATCACACCATACATCACGTAACTTCTTTACAGTGGAAGACCCTTCAGCTTTGTGGAATCTTTTGGCTGAGGAAGGGAAAGATAGGGGCAGGAGAAAGCTGTGCACAGCCCTAGTCTCTGGAGTTACATGCATCAGTCAGCAAAAGCAGGCTTCAGCATTATCGAGTGAAAATTAAAGACTTGAACATCCCAGTATCTACTGTATTTGCCTGCTGCTAGACACTCAAGCATGAACAGGATACACCTCTATGGATGGATAGCTTTTCTTATTAAAAAAACACAGTGGGAAGCACAGTAGGGGAACATGCTAAAACAAGGCTTTGTAGTAATTTCCTTGAAAGAAATTTCCCAAGATAGCAACTTGAAAAGCTTTTACTCTTATGACTAGCTACAGAGTGCATTTTGCATTAGGTGGTATTTAAGAAGTCCATTAGATGACTACAGATCGGCTAGAGTTTGTATAAATTGTGTTCTTTTTCTTTAATTTAATTTTTTTCCTTAAAAATTCCAATTCATAAAAATAAAGTCAGGTCTGTACCTTGGCCAAGAACTTTCTCAATAACTTATTGGTGATTTTCCCTAGGAATGAAAAAAAAAGAATCAGAAACAGCTTCTCTTGATAAAATGCTGAACTTTCATGGCACTGTTTCCTGAATGTCTCACACATTTTAGCAGGTGAATGACAAAGGATACTCTGTGTCCTTTAAGTTGTTCTAAGCCAGCAGTTCTCAGCCTGTGGGTTCTGTTCAGTTTGTAACAATGAAGATACATCCTGCATATCAGATAGATTCAGAACAGCGGCAAAATGACAGTTAGGAAGCAGCAACGAAAATCATTTTCTGGTTGGGGGGGGGTCCCCACCACATGAGGAACCGTATTAAAGGGTCGCGGCATTAGGAGGGTTGAGAAGCACTGCTCTAAGCTTTAGTTATTGTTTATTGCTTTGCAGTTGTGTCTGACTTTTTGTGACCCCATTTGGGGTTTTCTTGGCAAAGACACCAGAGCAGTTTATCATTTCCTTCTCCAGCTCATTTTATAGATGAGGAAACTGAAGCAAACAGGGTGAAGTGACTTTCCCAGGGTTACACGGCTAGTAAGTATCTGAGGTCAGATTTGAATTCAGGAAGATGAGTCTTCCCAAATCCAGTCTTGATACTCTGTCCCCTGTGCTACTTAGCTGCCCATTAGAGCTTTAGCACAGTCTTGTTGCATGGCAATTTTTCCTAAGATATAAAAGAAACATTTAAAATAATTGCGAGAAATGCTTGTTCTCCCTTCCCCCTTTTAATATTTTCTGTGTCATCTTGGAGTCTTACTTGGCCAACTTATAATTTTTGGTAATCACCTTTCTTAGGAATTTGCTTGTGTCTGTTGTTTATCTTGTCAATTAAATGTGATCTTTAAAAAGAAAAGACCAACAAATTCTCATCTGAAAGCATCAGAAAGAGGTTTTATGAACTGTAACCACTTGGTGGAACATAGTTTAGTGCTCCACTGATATTTGATATTCTGAAAGTACAGCTCCAATAATGTGGTCAATGTTTTCTAATAGAATGAATCCATTAATGTACTTTGCACATTTTGACTAAAGTGGAGGTTTTGATTCCACTTGACTCAGAGTGGAAACTAAGACAGTTCTGGACTCCATTCACCACAAACACAGGCAGGGAGTAGAGAAAAATGTCTCATTTAACTTTAAAGTAATGAACTTGTTCTTAACACTTGGAGATTTGCTTTAGTGGCAGTCCTGACATCATGAATAGAATCAGGGAATTTCTTGTGATATCATACTCTGTGTCAATTTACAAAATAGAACTTGGAAAAGTCAGATTCAAACAACACCATCTGCCTTTGCATTGGATTTTGGTAGTTTATACTGTCAGGTGTGGTGGGTAGAGCACTTTACAGTACCAACAATACTTTCCTAAGCATCTGTAACTTGGGGAAACTTTATTTTCTATAAGCTTACATCAATGGGGACATAAAATGGAATTTTCCCTTCTTGATAGTCCCTCAAAACACAAGTCATACAGAGGAAGACAGAATACAAAAATTCTTCACCTAGTCTAGGGTTCTTTACCTTATTAGTATTGTGGACCCTTTGGCAGTCTGGTGAATCCTGTGGACACCTTCCCAGAATAATGTTTTGTCGTCTTCATTTGCAACTGAAGGCAGTGCTAAATTTCATTTAGAAGGTAGTGAAAATCAAGATGTATTTTTTTCCCTCATCCAAGCTCACAGATCCTCTGAAATCCAGCTACAGGCTCTTTAGAGGTTTGTGGACCCCAGGTTAAAAACCTCTGACAGTGGCTTACTAATGTAAATATAATCTGTAGGATTTCCTACATTGGTTTGGAAAAAGATCCACACGTTATTTTGTAGTGAGGACATTTTAGCAGTTAAGAAATGGAGGTCAAGAAAAGAAAAATTGCACCAAGTATTGACCTTCCATTTTTATGTTCATTTATCAGTAAGTCTTGTTAAAATGTGATCCTCCTCATTTGAATTCAGTTACTTTCCTTTGGAACAAAACTGGTACAACTTAGTATAATAGTTTGGGTCTCTTTTTAGTGTATTTGATGATTTTCCTAACTAACCTAATCTGCAATCTTCATTTAATGCCTGAAAGAGAGCGTTGGAGGTGGCAGGGTTATATGTCGGAACTTCAGACTGTTTTTTAAAAATCTATTTGATGTTGCTTTAGCTGTCTGAAATCGCAGAAGAAAAGCCTTCTTCTTCTTTTGGGGGATGTGTCTCAGTGTCAGAAATAGAAACCATTTCTCTTAGCTTGGAGAATAAGAGCTTAGAGTTCCAAAATAAATTATGCTTTCATGGTATTTAAAAGTGAATTGCCTTTTTTAATGAACACACAATGATAAGCCCCATTTGAAAATATATATCTTTCTATGAGGAAAATAGAAAAAGCCTTTTGAGTGATCTGTTTGAATCCCTCTCAGCTTGCTAAGTAGAATCATGGGAAAGGGCTAATGCAATATTTGGTGATAGAATGGTATAATATCTTAAAACTCACTCTTTTTTTATTTCTTACACCATGAGTTCACAGTTCATCTAAACATCAGTATTTAATGAGACCTAGGCTGTTTTGCCAGTACCCATTGTCGCTCATGCTGTAGAAACTCATTTAATTTGCATCAGAATGAAACAATCTGATGTTTATAACATACTAGGAGCATTGATTTTTGTGAATCTTTTAAAAATCATCCAAAAATTAGTCTTAGAAATGAATTTTTTCTACTCAACTGAAAGATGCTTTTTCATACATTTCTGAAGTATCTTTCAAGGGAAAGTACAATTCAACTTTCATTATGTGAATATGCTAGAAAATGGCCAGTTAGAGTTTTATTTTATATTCTTTAAAAAAAATCCTACAGGGAAACAGTTAATCTATTTTAAACTAAAGCTTTACTTTTGTAATCTATCCAGTGCTTCGAGTTGTGTCATTGATCTATGATTTATGGGATTTAAACTACCTCATGGCTGTAACACTGGTTTCTATCCAAGGTGCTGAGTTGAATACTAATTACAAGATCAGATTTATGCTGTTGGGCTAAGCAGCTGAAGGAGTTCTCCATGAAGGACTCCCTTCTCCAACGCTGACAAAGTGGAACCCTAGGGAGGTATTTGTAAAGGAAAAAAAATGAGGGGCAGATAAATGGGAACGAAGAAAATTTCTTAAGCTATATTTTGTAAGTCTGTTGAATGAATGTCTTCCAATCACATGCAGCCAGTCATGAATGGAGGTGTATTTATCTATGCAGATGGGAGACACACACTGTATATTGTCCAGTTTATTTTCTTACCCCTATATGTGCTTAGCCATGTGTGAGAATAGAGTGTAAACAGTCAAATCAATATTTGTGGATTCATTCTAAACCTTAGTTAGATTAACAGCTAAAATAAAAGAGTGTAATGGAAAGAGCACTAGACTTAGTTAGAGTGAGGAAATCTGTGTTCTTGGCCCATTTTGGCTGCTAATTAGTTAATGTGACCTCGGGCAAGTCACTTCACCTTCAGTCTCAGCTTCCTTATCTCTAAATTGAAATGGGTAGTCCCCCTGGCCTTAATATACTCTGATTCTATGATGCAAGCTTTTCTTTAACAGTACATCTGAGTTGCTGAAGCAGCCTTCCCTTTGGCCCTCAGATATCAAGATGCTTTACTGGAAGGAAGGGAGAGATTTTTCAAGAGCTTAGGAAAGACAGCTCCTTCTGTCTATAGGTACTCAGTGCTGGCACATTTATAGTTTGCTTGAAAGTTGACAGTTGCTGAATTTTTGTATACAACACAAAATATTGTCTCCTTCCACAAGGAAAAGCCAGTAGCAAACACCTAGAAAAGGCAAATGGTATCATCATTAGGGGCTGAGCACTGGTAGTCGAGATCTGGCACCGCGGCCATCTTTGTTGTTCAGTCATGTCCAACTCTTTGTGAACCCATTTGGGGTTTTCTTGGCAAGATACTGGAGAAGTTTTGCCGTCTCCTTCTCCAACCCATTTTACAGATGAAGAACTAATGAGACAGACAGAGTACAGTGACTTGTCCAGGGTCACACAGCTAATAAATGTCTGAGACTGGATTTGAACTCAGGAAGATGAGTCTTCCTCACTTTAGGCCTGAAAATATGAAAAATAAGGGCAGCCTTCGGAATCTAAATTAAAACTAAAGGCAGGTGTTTATAAATCTGAGTATGGTTTGATTTCCAAAAGATTCTAAACTACTCTTTCCTCCATATCAGCCAAGCACATGTGCTAGTTAGTGTTTCTTTACCCTGAACTGACCTCAAATTATTATTATTTTTCTGTTTGTCTGTTTATCACTCAGTCCAAGACTACCTGCTAGCCCATTCTAGGTATTTGTGTCTCTTAGCACAGTTTAATCAGTCTTGTAGCAGTGGGCATCGATTGTTGTGACAGCTGAATTGAACCAGTTGTTTGTTATGGTCTGTTCATTTTGTGCACATACATGACCTATCAAATTAAATCTCTAAAATGGCAATCCAAAAGAACATTCAGGCCCAGTATACAAACCATAAATGCCAAATCCAACAGGCTTCTTTATAGCCAGCTAAAATGTTGGGGTGTTATTATTAAAATGAATCCTTTTGAATTAAGGAACAACTTTCATTCATTGCCAGTTTCTGCTTTACTTACTGGTCTGTTTTCTCAAACTCCAAATATCTGATGACAAATATGCAGTTTATCACTAGGCCCATTCTTTACGTTTCTAGATGGCTAGGCTTGACCAAAGCAGACAGTTCTCTGGCAGAGCCTTTAAGAATCTGGGGCCACTTCCACAATCTTATGAGGCGTTGGGGAGGACTTAAGTTGATGATGTTCAAGTAAATTCTTCGCAAAGATGGATTTTCTTTAGTACGCTCTAGCTGTGTCTCCATGTACAAAATAAGAGAAATGAGGTAGCTTTGGCCTTCTTTTTCCATCCCAAAGTCTCTCAGCGGCAGCAGAAGTGATGGTATCACAGCTTCACACCAGACAAGTGATTCAGATTTTCCAGATGCTTACCTCTGCTTTCTTTGGGTAAATAAAGCAGGAGGAACAGGTTAATTGGGCTAAATATAAATGCTTTTATCTATTTAGCAGGTAATAGTGGGAGAGGGAATAAATAATGAACATTCTTTGATAATAGAAAGTTGTATGTTATCTAAGTACTACTGTGGTTTTATTATGGTTCTGGTTCATTTCCACTATCTTGTTCCTTTTTCTGTCCTTTGGGAAATATAAGATCTTATCAGTATGAGTACTCTATCAATGGAGATCACAACCCATACATGGCTTCTCATCCTGTGAGATTCTTATCATCATTCTGCCATAAAAACTGCTTCCTTCCCACTTGTCAGAGGTCTCTCCTTTAGGTTTGTTTCCATTTTTAGAATATCGGTGAAGCACTCAATCCCTCTGTCTGTTATCTCTTGCTCTTGCCATATGAGTGGCCCAGCTCTCTTCCAGTAGTATATTCCCTCAGTGTTTTCCCTTATGCCACTTCTTGAGCATAGGCCATCATTGGCATTATGTGACTGCCAAGTTGGGCCTGTCATACATCTGTCAATTCGTCTTCGAGTTACCTAAAATTTGAACTTTTTGGAGATCATGGTGTTAAAAGATTTGTAATCATAGGTCATTGCCAGAACATTTGTTTTAGTCTCGTAGCAGTCAGCATTGATTGTTGTGACAGCTGAATTGAACCAGTCATTTGTTGGGGACCTTCACAACAGGGAGCAGTTGGGATCATTAGATGAATTCCCAGATTTCACAGACAACATCCAGGCCATTCACATCCTCCTTTTGAATTCTGGGTTACATTCATACAGATATCTGCAGTACCTAACCCAGTACTTTGAATTCTGGGTCACATTCATACACATATCTGTAGTACCTAATTTAGGACTTAGATACTCAGTCAATGGACTGATTATTCAATTGTATGTCCTAGTCTACACAATTAGATATTGTTTATCCATTTAGTTTTTCCTACTGAGTTTAGTGTACCAATGTCTTTTGAATAATCATAGATTTCCCTGGGGGAGGTCCTGTAATGCTCTCAAGCTTGATGCAGTCAGTACAATAGCATCCATAGACAAGAGCATTTGAAGGCTCTCACCATCTATAGGGAATCCGTCTTCTCTTTGGATGTTATGCAAGACAACCTCTGTGATGATGATAATGATCTTTGATGAGCCTTCTTTGACATTAATAATTAGTCATCAAATATATCAGGGAATCTTTATTATGTTAACACAGACATGAGAGTTTCCTTGTTGGAGAATATCCTTTAAAGCTACGTTTTGCTCTCTGGAGTACTTTGTTTCTTTGAAATCGATTAACAGTAGACAATAGGATCTTGTATTCTTTGTACTTTCTAGTCACCTTTTCCCCTAATACATGTCAAGATTACTAAAGATAATTTGCCCAGCCTCAAACAATATCTTTTTTCTTCTAATGTAAAGCCATTGATCTTAGATGTATATAGGTTCAGTGTGGTAAGAAAGAAAACTTCTTTAAAGCAAAATTAACTCTTGAAAATTAATTGCAGAGTTGTAAGGATATAAATGGATTGAATTTAGCCCACAAGGCTCAAGTGATCTACACTAGGCTTCAGGATCTATACTATTTGTTTTCAGGAAATTGCAAAGCTCATTTAATGACCCAGACTTCATCTAGAAATTAAAGACCCATTAAAAAGATTCTAGTGTCCTGATGCTGTTGTTATTGTATGACTATGAGACAGAAAATGCAACAGTCTTGGAAGAACTGAAAATTATTATCACACAGAGCAATGGAGAGGCAGATGTTAGATAAGAGTTGGCTACACCATATACAAAATGGCAACCGTTAAAGGTCAGGAGTAAGACATGTCATCAAGGGAATGAATGGTAAGAAGAAAAGATGAAATAGTCACCCATTGAGAATGAGACATGACAAGACAATATCCTAAGGTCTCTACTGATAACCTCATGTTGTCAGAAGAAGTTGAGAAAGGTATCCAGAATTTAGAGTGGACGCTGGGTTGAACGTATGGACAAGAGTCACATAACTTAGGCAAGCGTGGATGAGCTGTGACTTGTATCATTGGAAGGGATGTTCAAATCATTGGGGTCACAGATGCATTTGAATATTTGAGAGAGATCTGTACTAATTGGCAATGATGAACCATATGTCTTGATTCCTTTTATTGACTGTGTATAGATGTAGAGCTGGCAGAGCTGATTTCTTGACCTATGTAGGGTATGATAAAAAGTGTTTTAAGGACCAAGAATTCTGTTGTGCTGTTCAGAACTGCTTTTGATTGAAGCTGATGCTAGGTCTTGGAAGCTTTATGCCTCAAAGTGATAAGTGAGGCAGTCATTCCCTACCTTTGGGTTAGAGTTATTGCAAGGGAGCCATGAATCCTTATGCAAAATTGAAAATATCTTCTAGAAAAAGAATGATGTTTTTAACACATCTATATTACTATTCTTGACATGTAGGTAATAGGCATAGACTATTTTTAAATTAATTTTTTTCAATTAACATTTACTTTCTCTCACAGACTTCCCACATCCCCCACCAGAAAAAAAGAAATAGAAAATACCAGCAACAAATATGCACAGCCAAGCAAAAACAAATTCCCACAGTGGCCATATCCCAAACTGGGTTTCACTCTGCATATCTAATCCATCCCTTCTTTGTTACTAATTAGGAAGCATTCTAAATCAAGGTTGCTAAATTATGCCCCTTGGTCCAAATGTGGCCTGCCTCCTGCTTTTGTATGGCTTGAGAGATAAGAAAGTTTTTGTATTTGGCAATTTAAAATCCATTTTTATCATATGAGTAATACAAAAGAAAGTTGCAAGCCACATTTGGACCATGGACTATATTTTGCTGACACCTGTTCTAAATTGCTGATCCTCTGGAATCATGTTTGATTATTATGTTGATCAGAGATTTTAAATCTTTCATAATGGTTTGTTTTAACAATGTTGGTATAGAGAAAATTGTTTTCCTTCTGCTTACCTCTTCCTTTTGATGTTTTTTTTATCTTCTTGTGTTCATATTTAAGTTTCTGAGCATCTCAAGTCTTTGTTAAGGAATACTTGAAAGTCCACTATTTTATTAAAGGTTCATTTTTCCTCTTGCAGGATTATATTCAGATTTTCTGAGTAAGTTATTCTTTGTTTATTAGCCTATAACTTTTGCCTTTTGCAGTTTATTTCATACCCTGGGCTCCTTTGGAGTGATAGCTGCTAAAACTTATGTGATCTTGACTGTAGTTCCTCAGTACTTGAACTCTTTCTGACTGCTTGTATTTTTTTCTTTTACCTGGAAGCTCTAGATTATGGCTGTGGCATTCCTGGAGTTGTCAGTTTGAGTTTCTTTTAAGGAATTGTCTGGCAGACTCTTTCTCTTTCCACTTTGCCCTCTGATTCTGAGAAATTTAGGGAGTGTTCTTTCATGATTTCTTAGAATATGTCTAAGCTTTTTTTTGGCACTGGCTTTCAGGTAGTTCAAATTATTTCTTCTTAATCTGTTTTCCAGGTCAGTTGTTTGTAAGTTATCTTAGATTTTCTTCTATTTTTTTTTCAGTCCTTTGATTTTGTTTTAATATTCCTTGCTGTTGCATGGCATCATTCACTTGTTTGATTCACTATAATTTTCAGGGGGCCTGTTACTTAGATAATGTTTCATACCTTTTGAACTGAGCTGTTCTTCCAAGACTCTCCTCTCTTCCATGACTCGTTTCTTTTCCAATTCTTCCCTTTTATCCCTTTTGTTTTATTTATAATGCTATTTTAACTCTATCATAACTTATTTTACCAATTCTAATTGATCTTGTGGACAAGATATATATACATATATACTCATAATACACACATATGTGTATACATGTATATACACACGTGTGTGTATATATATATATATATATATATATATATATATATATATGTATATATGCTTTGTTTGTAGATACTTTGAAGTTGTTTTCCTCTTTTGAGTTTGTGGCTTGGGAATCCCTGACCTCATAATAGCTCTTTATTTGTTGCTGGTTGTAAAGTCATGCATGAGCAGCTTTCCAGAAGAATGCTGCTGTGAACAGCTTTCAAGGATTTGATTACATAGTATAGTGAACTCTCTATTTTATTCAATAGCAAATCAGAACAAAACATTCACAGAAGATCGAGGTATAGTGTTTACAATGTTACAACTTATCAGAGAAAATCAAAATACAGCATTCATCATGTCACAATTCAACAACTTATCACTAAAATGGCCACATAGTTTTCACCACAGTGGTCACATAGTTTTGAACAAAGTACAGTCATTTAATCAATCAATTGCTTAGTAACTCAATCATCTAAAGCCTTAAGGAGGCTTGCCTCCTTAAGGGACACAAATACAAAAGTCAAAGTACTCCATCCCTGGGGCAGTCTCAATTGGAGATTAGTTTCCAGTCATAAACAAAGTACATTCATTTAGTCAATCATAAAATCCTTAATTCAATCACAAAGTACAAAAATCAAAGTTCTCCACCCCTAGGTCACAGTAAATCATGATCTTCTCAGTCAGTACACAGTATCCAAGTAAAGTTCCAGCTTGACTCAAGGTTGGCTCTCAGCTTGACTGGTTCTCCTTTCATGGTCCCAGCTCCTACCTGAATTCACCAAACTGTCACCTGGGTTCAAAGGCAGACAGCTACCAGCTCCTTGCCCAGCTCTCCATATAGTTCCTGTTCCACACTGAAGCTTACAGTGTCCAGTCCACCTTAAATTTTTCACAGTCTCTATTTCTGGGAAGTCAAGGCTTGACAAAGCCACAAACAGACAAAGTACCAACACCACAGTCATGCTTCCTCTGGCAGCTCCAGCTGGCTTTTGGAAGTCTTCAGCAGCTTGACTGGCCCTTGGAAGTCTTCAGCAGCTCCAGCTAGCCCTCAGGAGAAGCTCCACCACCACAAGTTCCCAGGAAATTCTGACTTTCCCAGCTCTGGTTTTTCCTTATGTATAGTATTGCTCCTCCCTATACATCCCCTTCCTGTTATGTCAGCAACAGGGGTTCATACCTTCTGTTTCTTTAACAGAGGCTTAATTTGAAACTAGGTGCTAAGTACTTCTTAGCTTAGCAATACAAAGGGATCTTCAAATTTCATTACTATTACACTGGTCTACCTGTGAGCCCTGAGGGCTGAGTTTGGGATTCTGGCTGCTCTAGAATTACCCTGGCAGTGCTTTCCTGGATGGGGAATAAATCTTTAATTTGTTCTGGGTGACTTTGTGCTTTAGGCTCTGGACACTGAGATCCTAGCCCCTTGGGAGACCCCATATTGTTGACCTGGGCAGGAGACTGTGTATAAGATCAGCTCAGAGCATCACTGCATTAGTGTCCCTTGGAACCCTGGATACAGAGTTTGTGATTCTAGATTACCCCTGTTCTATAGATCTTGCTGTGATCACTTGCATGTATGTAGAATTTTTTATCTTACACTGGAAACATGTCTCATTGTGGTTTTTATTTTGACTTTCTGATCATTACTTGTCTGGTCATTCTTCTTAGATCATTGTTGAAGCAGTTGTGGGGGGGAATTGTGCTATATTGCTTCCTCTTGCTCTACTTTCTTGGCTGTTTTCAGGTAGAGGGGCTTGGAAGTAATAAAATGAAAATACATTTAAAAATATAACTAGATTTATAGTATACATTTTCAGAATCACAGATTAGAGTATGACTTTTACCACATGGAGGTTTAAGACTTTTTTTACATTAAAAAGACATCTTCACATCAGTTACAACCCTTTTATACAACCAGACTAATGTTCAATGTGAAAGTATTTGCAGATCCTATACTTGATTGCAAGCCACCATGGGGGGGGGGAAGAAGGGGAGAAAATTTGAAACTCAAGGGATTGTGGAACTGAATCTTGTAAACTAAAAGTAAATAAACAAATCAATTTTTTAAAATAGCCCTTACACAGAAAATGACAAAAATTTAAAACCAATTTTAAAGTAAATTCACTATAGACTAGGTGAATATTCACAGGTGAAATCTCTTTACACCAACAATTTCTTCCTTTGGTTGACTAATGTTCTATTCACCACAGTAAACAATACAAAATCCTTGAAAAAAAGACATCTTCAAATAAAGGAAAATATAAAAACCCAACTATCCTAACTTTAAATATGAATGGATTAAACAATCCAATAAAACAAAGTGAAGTAAACCCCCAGACTCTTTTGCTAACAAGGAAACTCATCCAAAAAGCAAAGATATACAAAGAATCAAAATGAGAGGCTGCAACAAAATTTATTATGCATCAGATGTAACCAAAATAAATAGGAATCACCGTCATGCTATCACATAAGGCAAAAAAGACATCACAATGTGAACAGAAGGGAGTTACCTTATACTCAATGGAACCATAGACAAGAAGCCAATATCAGCATTTAAATTCATAAGGGAAATTGTCAAAAGACATAGATAATAACACATTAATGTTCAAGAGATAGTAAACACATCTTTTACAAACAGTAATGCAATAAAAATAATAATTTAGGAGCACAATCAAAAGACAAGACCATAATGGAGATTAAATAATCAAATCCTAAATCACGAGTGGACCAAACAACAAACACAAAAATAATAAATATGTGCAAGACCATGATGATAAAATATCTTACCAAAATTTCTGTGATGTAACTAAAACAATCCTCAGGAAAAATATTAAATTCCCTAAAACATACATTAACAAAATAGAAAAGGACAAAATTAATGAACTAAACATACATCAATAAATTTTAAATAACAAATAAACCCAGAATAAGCACAGAAGAAGTGAAACTTAGAGGAGAACTAGATAAATAGGAAACAAACAAACATAAAAGCTTTGATTTTGAGCTGCTGCTGCTGCTGCTGCTGCTGCTGCTGGGCATATGCCACCCCAGTGAAGTTATTGACAAAGGAAATGCATAGTGGCTTTTTTCTTGGTAGCAAAAAAACCATAAATAAAGGAGAAATCTACTGGTTGTCAACCAAACAAATTATGGTTCGTGAATATAATGGAACATTATTATGATACAATAGATGAATATGATGACTACAGAGAACCAAAGGAAAACTACATGAACATCTGATGCAAAGTGAAGTAAGCAGAGCCAGGAAAATATTATTTTTGTTGTTCAGTTTCAAACTCTTTCTGACCCCATTCCTTCTCCAGCTCATTTTACATATAAGGAAACTAAGACAAAGTTAGTGACTTGACCAGGATAACTCAACTGCTAAGGGTCTGAGGCCAGATTTGAACTCAGGAAGATGAGTCCTCCTGACTCCAGGCCCAGCAGTCTTTTCACTGTGCCACCTAGCTACCCTAAGAATACATAATGACTAAAACAACATAAATGGAGAGAATAACAACCATAAAACAATCAAAACTGAATTTTGTAAAATTATAAAGACCATACTTTGCCCAAAAGTACACATAAGAAAAGATATCTCCCCTCCACTCCTTTGCAGAGGTCTGAAGGGATTGGTCCCCATGGATATGGAATATTGTATATAATGTCATATTTTTAGATATATTGATTAGTTTTTGCTAAGTCTTTTTCTTTTCCTCATTTAAAACAATTGTTGTAAGGTATGACTCTCTAGGAAGAGGTAGGACAGGATCAGGATACATGGGAAAATTTATAAAAACAAAAGATATCAATAAATATATATTGAAAAAAATAACAGAAAAGAAGGCCTCATAGTTAGAAGGTTGAGAAGTTCTGATGCGAAGTTATTGGTTACCCTAAAGGTATGTTCAGTGATTCCCTTTTAAATTGGCTGAGCTGTGTGCTTTGGTGTGAGTCTTTGTGAAAGAACTCTATGAAAAATAAGTTTAAAATACCTCATCTGTAAACTGCAAGGCTTTTGAAATAAAGTACAATTTCTCCCTCACAAATCTAAAGACACATGAATATATAATTAACCAATGTGCTATAAAGTTGGCACCCATTTTGAATTATGATAATATGTCATTTATCCAGCATCATAGGAGAATTAATGGTAAATGACTTGTCCTTATAACTGAATCATATTCTTCTAAGCATCAAAACTTTTTTTTAAAAACAGGTTTCATAGTTTCTGATTAAAATTCTTCAAAATTCTGTGATAGTGTTTCCTATAAGCAGAGTATCCTGAACACAATTTGACTTTTCTTTGATGACTCAGGGTCATCATTATGAAAGTCATTTACTATGCTGTGCTTTTAAGACACTGATGTCCTCAGAGTCTCTTTTTTTCTGGTTGTGACATTTTAATTTTTAAAAATAAATTTTGTTTATTTTTAGTTTGCAATATTCATTTCCACAAGATTCTGAGTTACAAATTTTCTCCCTGTCTTTCCTCAACCCACCACTACAAAACAGCTATCCCACTGAATACCTCCTCCCCCATTCTGCTCTCCTCTATATCCTCACCCATTCCCCTCCAACTTCACATTGCCTTCTATTTTAAAATTTGTTTGTATCTGTTTCATAGTCTTGATTTCTCCACAAAACAGCAATCACACTGTACAGTCCCTCCCCTGGTCTGCTCTCTAACTTTCTGGTAGGGCAGGGAGGGTCTCCCTACCCCAGACCCTGTATATCTTAATTCCTAGTTGCAGGTATTGCAGAGCTTTAAATTCTAGATTCTTTCTATTCCTCCCTTGTCACCCACCCCTGCTGGAAGGACAACCAATTCAATACAGGCTGTGTAGGTGTGATTATACAGGACATCTTCATAGTAGACATATTGTGACAGTGATCATATGTACCTCCTTCTTATCCCTCCCCCCGCCTTGTTCTGCTCTCTACCCTGTGCCTATCCCTTTATTGAAGTGTGAGCATCCAGCATCCCTTCCCCAGACCCTGCCCTCCCCTCTGTCATCCCGCCTTTCATCCCTATGCCCCCTACTCTCTTGTGTGGCATGATGCCCAGATTAGAGTTTATGCCATTTCTTCCCTAAGCCAGATTCAATGAGAGTAATTGAAAGTAAAGTTGTAACAGTTATCCCTTGCCTCTTCTACACAGGATGATTAACCCCATTTTGTCTCTCCCTCTCTCCTCCCATTCCAGTCCTCTCCCACCTCAGAATTTGCCTTTTAAAGTATCATCCCTTAGTATTCAATTTGATCTTATGACCTCTATATACCCATATATACACATGTTCAGATATGTATTCATATGCACATATAGCCTCCTATATAGACATATGTGTAAGTATACATATATATCCATTTGTATTCCCTTTACCTATCCTCATGCTAAGAAAAGTTTCATAAGTTACTATTATAGTTTTTCCATATTGGCATGTAAATAATTCAAATTTGATAAGTTCTTTATGATTTCTTTCCCATGTTTACCTTCTCAGGCTTCTTGTGTTTGATTGTCAAATTTTCTGTTCAGTTACGTTTTTTTCAGCAAGAATGCTTGAAAGTCCTCCACCTCATTGAATGACCGTATTTTCCCCTGGAATAATATGCTCAATTTTGCTGGGTAGTTG
>CM053602.1:17704818-17717276 GCA_028646575.1 Pseudocheirus occidentalis
TATATATATATATATAAAGAGTTATAATTCTTATAATTCTGGTAACTGCTTGTTCATATCCTTTGAGACTATCAACAAAAACTTATTCATTGATTAGTCTCTGGGTACTGGCTCTTAATCACTGATCATTTTAGACTGAACTAACTACTTCATTAATTTATTTATATTTGTCTTAATTCTATATATCTCTTGGAAATCAGGTCCTTATCATAGATACTTGATGGAAACATCTTCTCCAATCAACAACATTCCTTCTCATACCAGATATACTGATTCAGTTACCGGATATTTTGTAATCAAAATGATCAATTTTAACTTTTGTGTAGAGACAAAATTTCTAGCGTTCCTCAGAACAGGCTGGCCAAAGCTAGGTATGACTGATATTTCTTGCACATCACAGAGGGGGGGTCATGAAGCCCAACCTTCACCTTCTGAGATCTAAATTCTTCATGGAGGGTGCCTACCAAAGAAACCAAATTCCTTACTCTATCAGACATACTGTACAGTAAAGTTCTGAAATATGAACCCATTCAACAATAGACATTGGCCGTAATTTGGAATGAGCATAGTGGTTAATTTGTGGTTTGTTCCAAAGTGCAAAACAATAAAACTTCAATCAACGAAACTCCAACCAACTAGAAGCCCTAAATTAAGCAGAATTTTTGATCAACAAAATAAGGCTATTAGAAATAAGATAGCTTATTAGGGACTTTAAAAAATAAAAACTACATATAATTTTTGGACTTAATACTCGACAACCACAGATTTAACTCAAATACATTGTATATCTCCATTTCCTGAGAACCACTATTCTAAATAAACGTGCCCTTCAGAATCCTTGGGCTGCAAAGGACAATCCAGGTGTCAGTACCAAACTCTACTCGATAATGCAGGAAAAAGGATGCAAGCAATAAACTTTTAATTAACCCTCAAATTACATTTCAATGAGAAATCTGAAATTTCCTGAACATTCCACTTACTCAGGGTTTTCCTGTATGTAGAAGGTTTTTGTATTGGAAAACAAGGCCGATGTTTTAGTTGATGAGTTGACTGCATGCTTCCCTACTTCTGTGCTGCCTTTAACATTCCAGCTTCACCTACTTCCTCTGGTTCTGACGTACTGGGATTTCTGGATACACTATAAGATACATCAGCCACCCAGGGAATCTTAATATTATTTGCATATGTTTTCCCATTCAATTAATGTATTTTCCTAATTTCCCAACAAATAAAATAACTTCCAACATACTTGTTCCACAGAGACAATGACATTTGTTTGCCATGTGCTGTGCTCTATCTATACATTATGATGCTTTCACTAGAAAGCTTCATTTGCTCTGAGATAGGTCTAATGCAATACCAACCAAATCATTGTCAGTGTGACTACAATATTGCATGACCCCAATGAGACTTGAATTGTAGGCAATTAATATTTGTATCTCCCCAAGGATTGAGTCTTCATTTTCCTCTCCCCATCTCAGCAAAGGATATCACATCCTATTTTACTGTTTGCTGTACCCCTTATCTCTGTCCCGGACCCTCTTCTTTTTTCCCCTCCAGCTTTTGCCTAATGATCTCACCAACAACCATGAGTTCAATGACCACCTTTATTCACATGAATCCTCAATCTATATATCTAGCTGTAGTCTCTTTCCCAAGACCCAGTCCTACATCACCAAAGGCCTATGGAACATTTCTAGTTGGATGTGCTATAAGCTTCTCAAACACTACCCCAAGGGGCAGCTAGGTGGCACAGTGAGTAGAACACCGGTCCTGGAGTCAGGAGGACCTGAGTTCAAATCCGGCCTCAGACACTTGACACACTAACTAGCCGTGTGACTTTGGGCAAGTCACTTAACCCCAACTGCCCTCCAAAAAGCAAAAAAAAAAAAAAAAAAGTCATACTCTTGGCGGCTAGGTGGTGCAGTGAATAGAGCACCGGCCCTGGAGTCAGGAGTACCTGAGTTCAAATCCGGCCTCAGACACTTAACACAAAAAACTAGCCATGGGACCTTGGGCAAGTCACTTAACCTCAACTGCCCTCCAAAAAAAAGCAAAAACAAAACAAAACAAAAAAACAAACACTACCCCAGCCCCAAACTCAAAACGTCCAAAATAGAACCCATGATCTTCCCCCTCAAACGCACTCAGCTTCTGTACTTCCCTGTTTCTGTCAAGAGTTATCACCCCTCCATCCAATCATTCATGGTTTGCAACTTCAGTGTCATCACTGTCTTTACCTCACCTTCCTGTCTTGCTAATTTGATAGCAGGGTACACCAGCTTGGCTAGAAATGGCAGCTGAGTCTAGTGACTTCAGAGTGTCAGTCAAGGCCTGTGAGAAGCCAGTATGTCAGCTGGGGGGTCTGCTTAGCCCAGACTAGAAGGGGCTTGACCCATTGACTGGGACACCTCACACTGCAAGGAGCCAAGGGAGTGACTTGTCAATAATTAGTACCATACCCAGAATCAAACTTGGTAGGGATTCTGCAAAAGAAGGAAAGGACTCCCCAAGGCCTTAGGAAGCCTTCAGCTGCATGTGTTTCTTCCATGTGTACCATACTGCTTTCATTCTTTAAGTTTGAGCCCACTCTCTCTAGAGAACCTAGTATGTACAAGGGGAGAGTGTACGCTGCTTTGGGAGATGGTTTTATAACTTCTGCCCTTCTTATAGCTTCTCAATAAATATATCTTTTGTAAAAGTTAATTGATGTCAACTGCTTGATTGCTATTGTGGAGCACATGAGTTCATTATGGTAATAGAAATCACAACCTTCAGAGTTACCCCTAGAAGCTGGAGAAATAGTATTCTCCCCTCTGGGAACCTGACCTGATGATGCACTGGCATTGGCTAGTTCGGTAAACGGCCTCAGATAGGGTGCAACACAAACGTTAATCGAATCTCTACTTAAAACTGTGCCCAAAAGTGTGAAGAGAAATATAAAAACCATCCTTAGAATGTGGTCTCTATCCTCAAGGAGCGCATCTGCTTATCATTCTCACTCCGAATGGCCTAAAACTATCCTCATCAATCCAAAGGCTGGCAACTATAAGCCAAAAGTCTCTGGGTAGGCTGGTATAGGAGTAAGATGGATTTGGGAATCAAGAGAAATACATTCTTGTCCATCTTCACCACTACTTAGAGTGAACAAATCATTTCCCCTTCATAAGCCTCCATTTCCTCATTGATAAAATGAGGATTTTATACTAGGGGATGCCTAAGAACCCTTCTACCTTGGACGCTCAATGCTTATCTGTAATCTTTCACCAAAGTAAAAAAAACTATTTGTTATCTATGGTTCCTGGCCTGCAAAACAGTGAAACAAGCCACCCTAAAAAGATGTTCAACCTTTTATTCTTTCTACCATGTTTAGTAAAACTTTAAAGTACTCATTACTCAACAAAAATTGCAAATGACCTCCACCTCCCTGGCCTGACAAACCTCCAAACAGCTTGGGTTTCCTCACTCACCCTGGGAGGGGAGAGCTAGAGCTGAAGCTGGAATTTCTGCTGCTGCTACAGGCCTTTGGCAGAAATTCAACCTCTTCCTTCTTCCGGATATTTTCTGAACATTTTGAAACGTGGCTGACTGTGAAAGCAGCTTGGGATGGGCCTACATAACCAGGCTACACCAGCTGCAAATAAAGAGAACAGTTCTGTCAATCATCCAAGTGTTTTGCCTGCATGATAACAACCACCCAAATGTTAGAGCACCATTCAAACAGCCTTGGGTCTTTGTCAGCAACACAAATAAACATTTATTGATTCATTTATACAATTTTTATTAAGAATTTATTAAGTGTTAACTCTTGGCCTAGATATAGTGGTCAACACCGAAGAATAAGGCATAGTTCCTGCCTTCAAGGGACTAAAAAATTTAGAAAATAAATTTTAATTTGAATATTAGTCTACAGTGTGTGTAGTGGGTCAGGACATATTCATAGGATCATGGAACCACAGAATATTAGAAGGACCCTTAGAAATTGTCCAGCATAATTTCTTCACGTTATTTTATTTTTTTATTTCCCCATTAAAAACTTCTCAACTTAACAACAAATATTAACTAAATGAATGTTTTCATATACACAGTAGAACAGAAAGAGGTTGTGCATGCAACCATGAATCAATTGTTTATAGCATACCTTTCTTCTTAAGTATATAATTGATTCAACATGTAACTTTCATAGCTGTCCTCCTTCTCTACCATCCTTTCCAGACTTCCATCTGTTCTCTCCTATGCATTTTTTAAAATTAAATTTTGGTTATAAGCCTAGAGTCTTTGCTTTCTAGAGTATCAAGTACCAAGCTCACTACTCCTTTAAAGTGGTGGCTGCCAAATTGTGTATGATCCTGATTAGTTCCTAGATACTTGAATTCTTTCTTCCTGTTTGACTACAATAGTTTTTCTTTGACCTGAAAGCTCTGGGTTTTGACTATAATATTCCAGAAAGTTTTCAATGTAGATTTTCTTTCAGGAGGTGATCAGTGGATTCTTTCTATTTCTACTTTGTTCTCAAATTTTAAAAGATGGGGAAATTTTTTATTTTATGATTTCTTGAAATATGATGTCTAAGCTCTTGTTTTGGTAATGGCTTTCAGCTAATCCAATGATTCTTAAATTAGCTCTCCTGAAATTGTATTCTAGATCAGTTGTCTTTGACAACTTTGACCTGATATTTTCTTCTATTTTTTCAGTCTTTGGACTTTTTTTTAACATTTCTCATTGCCTCAGGTAATCATTATCTTTAATTTGGTGAACTGTACTTTTCAGAGAGTTCATTGCTTAGGCAAGATTTTGTACCTCTTGTGTCAAGCTGTTAATTTCCTTTCCAATTCTTTCTTCTATAACTTTCATTTCTTTTCAAATTTTTTCTTCTAGTGTTCTCATTTCATTAATATGAACTTTTCAACTCCTGCTTTATCTCTTCCAGGAATTCTAGTTGGACTTGTATCCAAGCTGTGTCTTTCATTGAAGCTTTGCTTGTAGGTGATTTGAAGACATTCTCTTTTTCTAGATTTGTGTCTTCAGCATCCCTGTCATCATAATAGCTTTTTATGGTGGGATTCTTTTTATTTGTTTGTTCTTTCAACCCACTTCCTAATTTTAGACTATATGTTAGGACCAGGTTCTGCATGCTTCTGGAGGAACTGTCTGGTCTGGTCCTACTATTGCTTTCTTGGGTTATGAAGTACTGTATTATTCCAGGATATCAGGGACAGCTTGTGATGAGGATTTGCATGCTTTCAATGCTCCCAAAGGAGCACTGATTCAAGTCAAATCTGATTACTGTCCCCTACCTCAACCTTAGTATGAGCTCTACATATTCCTGACCTGGGTTTGCTTCTGAGCCAAAGTTGCCTGTGGGACCTTGTCTTCCCATGTAGAAAGACTTGTATTAATTGATGCTGAATGAAGTGAGAAGAATCAGAACACCATACACAATGAGAGCAACACTGTGTGATGACCAACTTTGTTACACCTAGCTCTTCTGAGCAATGCAATGATCTAAGACAATTCCAAGAGACTCAAGATGGAAAATGCCATCCACATCCAGAGAAATAACTATGGAATCTGAATGCAGATTGAAGCATACTATTTGCTCTTTTTTTCTTTCTTATGTTTTTTTTCCTTTTGTTCTGATTCTTCTTTCAAACATGACTAATGTGGAAATTACTTTAATATGATCATACATGTATAGTCAGTGTCAAATTACATATCATCTTGGGGAGAGTGGTGGGGAGAGAGGAAAATTTAGAACTCAAAATCTTATAAAAGTGAATGCTAAAAACTAAAAATAAATTAATTTTTAAAAGAAAGAAAATATGCTTTGATGACCCTCTTTTCCTTTGTTTTCCTTTTCTTTCTTTCAGCAACCTTATACCTAGCTCCCTTCTTCTTCCCCATTCCACTCTAAAAAAAATCAAGAAAAACAAAACTTTTAAAATAAATACTCAGAGTCAAACAAAACAAGTGACCATATTGACCGTGGTTGAAAATGCATGTCTCATTCTGCATCTTAAGTACATTTTCTCTCTGTTGGGACTGACTCCTCTTATTTCACAAAGGGGAAAAGCAAATGAGAGTGGTGAAGTGACTTAACCAAGGTAACCCAAGGATTTGGAGGAGTAGAAATTGGAAGGGATCTGGCAAGATCATACAGACATTTCCAAGAGCACAATCTCACAGTTGGAAAAATATAAGGACAAAATATAGCACTATGGCTCAGTTCAAGGTTCCCTGGTAGAGTTCTGCTAACAGCATCCACAGTTTTAGTTCCATAACAAACCAAAGGCTCTGGCCGCAGCCCAAGTTTACATCTTCCAAAGGTTATTCTTCCCTAAGCAGAATTCCCTTAGAAATTAAATTAAGCAACTACTGATTTAGGCCTTGTTCATTTTTTCGTCTTCTGTGTAGCACATAGTCTACTGTGTATTGAATTCATGTCAATAACCATACTAATCATAAAAACCCTGATACTAATGAGAATAATCATTCTAGAATATAGACATTCTGTACATGGAAGAATATGTGTGAACCTGTACTCATAATCACCACTGCTATAGCTAGTTCAGAGAAAGAATCAGACAATGCCAGAGCAGGGAGAGCTTAGAGACCATTTAATCCCACCCATATGACACTGGGGAAAACTGAGATCTGAAGAGGCCAAGGGATTTCCCCACACTTGCACAGCTGGTTAACAGCATAATGGATCAGAATAAGCTCTCCTGATGCTCAGACCAAAATTCATTCTATTCCACCATGGAAAAAATATGTTCATATAAAACAACAACGTGACAAAAAAAACTACCTATCTCTTATTTCCCCGTGTAAGAATTCATTTTCTACTAAGACCAAGCATGGAAAAAAAGAATCATACCCACTTACCAAAGTAAATCTATATCAGATTATTCACCATTGTGTTATGGAATACACACATACACACACACACATATAATATCCCAGGCATAGCAGAAAATTAATTCTGAATCACAGCACTTTACAATCACATGGCCTCATAACATTGTACTCCCTGGAATTACAGCGTGATATTTCAGGATGAAATTAATCAGAATATCGGAGTGGATCTGCTGAACTATCAATCAATAAACTGTATTCCTTTGAGAAGGAGAAAGCTATGTGTTTGTAAAAAAGAAAAAGAAAGAAACAAAGCAAAACAAACAAGGGAGAGAAAAAGCATCCATCCACAGATTCCTGGAAAATATATACTTACACACATACACACACACACATACATACACACACATGCACACACAGGCTTTTGGCATGCTTCACTAGGTGTGGTGCTGAAGACATTTCAAGGCCCCTTGCTGCATCCTTTGCCCAAATTGTCCTTCTCAGAAAATGCATGTCATTTGATTCCCATTAAAGTTGGGCAAAATAGTTCTTATGAGGCATGGTTTTTTTTTTGTCAGCAAAGATCGACAAGTGGTTTTATACTTCTGGGAGGGACAAAGGATATTGGAGGAGGGAGTTACAACATATTTGCTGATCTGTTTTGCTAAGTAATGAATGGCAGAACACATGTCCTTTGTGCAGACGCTAGTGAACTGTCCAATGGTGGCCATGTTGACATTGCACTGCCATTAGTCACAGAAGAAGATGAAATCCCCTGTTAAGCTTGTAATACTCCCAAACAAGGCTCTATTTTCATGAAACAAATGTTAATGAAATCAGGGTGACTTGGTTATGTGATTCATTATGCTGGTTACAAGATGCAGGCCTTCCCATTTGCCACTGATCACTACATAAAACGTGGGGCAAAGAACTCAGCAAAGTTCAATAATAACCAAAAGAGTCAACTAGGAATGGGTGAGGATGACCTAAGACCCAAACCCCATATTGGCACAGTAGAAGTCAGAGCTTGCTTAGAAAACAGATGACTTCTTCATTAAATGGACCCTAAAATCAATCAAGAACGTTTACTGGACTCCCACTAGGTATGCAGGCTCCTGTGCTAGTAGTAACTCTGTGAGGGTGAAAGGACATGGTTCACAAAACTTTAAAGAATGTTCAAGGGGGCAGAGCCAAGATGGAGGAACAGAAGCACAAACTTGATGTGAGTTCCCACTCCAATCACTTCCAAAACATGTAAAAAAATAACTCTAAACAAACTTTAGAGCTCCAGAACCCACAAAGTAACAGAGAGAAACCAATCTACTGCTAAAGATAGCTGGCCAGGCCAACAGTAAGGCTCTATTGCACCAGGCTGGCCCCACATGAGCCACAGGGCCCAGACCAGGGCATTCCTGACCAGCTGCAGCCAGAGAAGACTGCAGGAGAGTGAATCACCAGCAGCTGTGGTGGTTTCCAGACTTCTCAAACTATAAACACCAAAGAGAAAGTAAAAGGTCAGTGTGGAACTCTGTTGGAACAAGGTGGATGGAGGAGCTAGGTCCAACCCCTGCCCCTGGGGCAAGAAGTGGCCGAGGTGCGGCAGCTGTGCAGCTCCTTCTGTGGCAGCCTCAGGAGCTCCTGGACTGAAGATTGTAGGGCGACCAAGCAACCATTCAGACGGTAATCATTCTTACTTTAACCTACTTGGATATGGATCATGGTCTTGGGTGGTGGTCCTGGGGTGTGTAGCCAGTGAGCCAGAGCTTGTGGGGGCTGTAGAAAGGGCACCCTGCTAATAGCTCCAGCAGCTGCGAAAACCCCAGCAATTTGGGACAAAGCTCTCTCCATTCTGGAAGCAGAGTTCTACTTGAGCAAAGAGTTCAAAAGTCAAGTAATTGGCTGGCAATGTGAGCAAGCACAGGAAGCACAAGCAGACCATGGAATCCTTTTATGGTGATGAAAAGGATCAAGGCATGGAGCAAGAGGAAGACAGCAAAGTCAGAACTCCTGCATCAAAAGCCTCCTAGAAAAATATGAACTGGTTACAGGCCATGGAGGAGCTCAAGAAGGATTTTGAAAACCAAGTAAGAGAAGTGGAGGAAAAGTTGGGAATAGAAATGAGAATGATGCAAGAAAATCATGAAAAGTGAGTCAACGGCCTGGTAAAGGAGGCCCAAAAATATACTGAAGAAAATAACACCTTTAAATATAGACTAACTCAAGTGGCAAAAGAGGCCTAAAAAGCCGAATTTGCCAGATGGAAAAGGAATTTTAAAAACTCACTGAAGAGAGTAACTCCTTCAAAATTAGATTGGAGCAATTAGAAGCTAATGACTTCATGAGAAATCAAGATAACTTATTAAAACAGACCCAAACAAATGAAAAAATAAAAGGCAATGTGAAATATCACACTGGAAAAATCACTGACTTGGAAAATAGATCCAGGAGAGATAATTTATTTACTTTTTAAAAATTAATTCATTTATTTTTTGTTTTAGATATTTTCACAAGATTTTGAGTTATAATTTTTTCTTCCTGTCTTTCCTCTACCCCTCCTCACCCCCAAATAGCAAGCCTACTGAATACCCCTTCCCAGGAGAAATAATTTAAAAATTATTGATTACCTAAAAGCCATGATCCAAAAAAGAGGCTAGACACCATCTTTCAAGAAATTATCAAGCAAAATTGCCCTCATATTCTAGAACCAGAGGGCAAAATAGAAATTGAAAAAATTCACTCATTATCTCTTGAAAAAGATCCCCAAAAGAAAACTCCTAGGAATATTATAACCAAATTCCAGAGTTCTCAGGCCAAGGAGAAAATACTGCAAGCAGTCAGGAAGAAATAATTTTAGTATTGTGGAAACACAATCAGGATAACACAAGACCTAGAAGCTTCTACATTAAGGGATTGCAGCACTTAGAATATGATATTCTGGAGGTCAAAGGAGCTAGGACTAACACCAAGAATCACCTACCTGGCAAGACTGAGTATAATTCTACAGGGGAAAATATGGTCATTCAATGAAATAGAGGATTTTCAAGCATTGTTGATGAAAAAAAACAGAGCTGAACAGAAAATTTGACTTTCAAATACAAGAAGCAAGAGAAGCATGCAGGGAAGGTAAACAGGGAAAATAAATCATAAGAAACTTATTAAAGTTGAACAATTTACATTCCTACATGGAAAAACAATAATTGTAACTCATAAGACTTTTTTCAGTATGAGGATAGTTGAACGGAATATATATGTATGTATCTGTGTGTGTGTGTATATATATATGCGCATACATATATGGATGTATAGGAGGATGTATATGTATATAAATATATATATATATATGTGAGTGTGGGCATATGTATGTTCATGTATACATAGTTAGAGGGCACAGGATGAATTGAATATGAAGGGATGATATCTAAAAAATAATATTAAGAGATGAGAGAGGAATTTATTGGGAGAAGGAGAAAGGAAGAGATAGATTAGGGTAAATTATCTCATATAAAACAGGCAAGAGAAAATTGTCACAATGGAGGGGAAGAGCAGGAAGGTAAAAGGGAATGGGATAACCTTATTCTCATTGAATTTGGCTTGAAGAGGGAATAACATACATATTCAATTGGGTATCTTACCCTACAGGAAAATAGAGGTGTAGGGGATAAGAGGGGGGATGATAGAAGGGAGGACAGATTGGGGGAGAGGGTAGCTAGAAGCAAACATTTTTTAAAAGGGATAGGGTCAAAGGAGAAAAAAGAATAAGAGTGGGGTAGGATAGGATGGAGGGAAATATAGTTGGTCTTTCACAAAATAACTACTACGGAAATTATTTGGGCAACTACACATGTGCAACCTATATTGAATTGCTTATCTTCCCAGTGGGGGAGAGTGAGGAGGGAAGAAGGAGAAAAATCTGGAGCTCAAAATTTTTTTTGTATTTGTTTGAAAAATGAAAAATGTTTATAATTTGTATTCATAATGTTTACATTAATAAATAATTTGGGGGGGGGGAAGAAGGTGGCAGAAGAGAAAAAAAGAAATTTTTTCCAGTAGGTACTCAATGTGCTTGAGGTCTCCTGGACCTGGAGGTTATAAGCGGGTCACTGGGGTTGTTCAGTCATCATCCCATATTCTTGCAGTACAGTTCTCTTTATGAATCAATAAAAAGTCAGTCCTAAGTAAGTACAAATGATACCAAAGTATCCAACTAGAACAAAAAGCAAGCAGAACAGAACATATCTTTGATGGTTGGAGCTGGTGTTGGGATGGCTGATGAGGGGGAGGATTCCACTTTTGAGAAAGATAATAAAAATGCGGGAGGAGGAAGGAAAAGACTTTTCTCTAAAGAATTAAGGTATACCTCTAAATTGGGTGTCTTGACCTACAGGAGAGTAGGGAGGAAGGGGATGAGAGGGGGGATGATGAAGGGGAGGGGAGGTTGGGGTGGATGGTAGTTAGAAGCATACACTTTTGTAAAGGGACAAGGACAAAGTAGAGAATAGAACAAGTGGGGGGCGGGATAGGATGGAGGGAAATATAGTCAATCTTTCACAATATGTCCATTGAGGAGATGCTTTGCATAACTACACATATATGGCTTATATTGAATTTCTTGTCTTCCTAGTGGGGGTGGGTGATGAGGGAGGAAGGGAAAGAAACTGGAATTAAAGTTTTAAAATCAAATGTTCAAAAAATTTATACATATAATAATAATTATTATTAATTATTTACATGCAACTGGGAAATAAGATATACAGGCATTGGGGTAGGGAGATCCATCTTGCCCTACTGGAAAGTCAGAGGGGTGATGGGTGAGGATATAGGAGAGAGCATATTGGGGGAGGGGGTATACAATGGGATCGCTGTTTTGGGTGGTGGGTAGGGGAAAGATGAGGAGAAAATTTGTAACTCAAAATCTTGTGGAAATGAATGATATAAACTAAAAATAAACAAAAGTAAATTTAAAAAAGAATAAAGGTGTATTATGTATGGCTTTGGTGATGACCAAAATCCTTACACTGAGTCAGTGGATATTCTGGAAGATCTAGTCATAGAATTCATCACTGAAATGACTCACAAAGCAATGTCTTTGGGATGACAAGGTCGGATGCAGGTTGAAGATATTGTCTTCTTGATTCAAAAGAATCCAAGGAAGTTTGCCAGAGCTGAAGACTTGCTTTCTTCTCATGCTTCTTGTGTTTGATTGTCAAATTTTCTGTTCAGTTCCATATTTTTCAGCAAGAATGCTTGAAAGTCCTCCACCTCATTGAATAACCATATTGTCCCCTGGAATAATATGCTCAATTTTGCTGGGTAGTTGATTCTTGGATTTAATCCCAGCTCCCTTAATCTTCGAAATACCATATTCCAGGCCCTTTGATCCCTCAGTGTAGAAGCTGCCAGATCCTGGGTTATCCTGATAGTGCTTCTGCAGTATTCAAATGGTTTTCTCCTGGAAGCCTGTAATATTTTCTCCTTTAACTGGGTATTCTGGAACCTGGCAACAACATTTCTAGGAGTTTTCTTTTGGGGATCTTTTTGAAGAGGTGATTGGTGAATTCTTTCAAGTTCTATTTTGTCCTCTGATTCTAAAACAGCAGGGCAAT
>CM053602.1:17717776-17737713 GCA_028646575.1 Pseudocheirus occidentalis
GGGTTTTCAAAGTCCTTTTTCAGTTGAGGTATAGCTTCTAGGCATTCTTCAATTGTCTTGGAAGCATTTGGTGTGGGAGTTCTGAGTTCTGGGCTCTCTTCCTCCCGTTCCATGCTTTGATCCTTTTTGGCTACAAAAAAGGATTCTAGAGTTTTATTGCAGTTCTTATTTTGTTTCCTTTTCCTCATGTTGGCCAGTCAATTAATTGGTTGGGTTTTTTTTAGCTCTGTGAAACTCTGCTTCTGAGGGAAAGCTCTGTTCTAAATTGCTGGGGTTTTCCCAGCTGCCGGAGCTATTAGGGGGGTGTTGCAAGTACCCCCAGCTTTGGCTTGCTGAAAGCACTCCCCAGGACCACCACCCAAGACCATGATCCAGATCCAGACCGCTCAACACAAGAGCACTTGGCCCTGATTAATCGATTCAGCCCCCCTGCGGAGTCTGCAGGCTAGGGGCTCTGAAGCAGCTTGGTGGGGGCCGCCAGCGGATCCAGCAGTTCCCTTCCCCCACTGCTTCCTTGCCCCGGGGGCAGATTGGCCGAACTGCTTTTCCTACCCCAAATTAAGTTTCAAAAGTTTCACTTTCACTTTCACTGACCATCTAATCCTGGTTTGGTGGATGTGAAGATTCCCTCAGGTGCAATAGATCTCTGAAGTAGACTCCAGCTGCAGCTTGTGAGACTGCGCTCCTCCTGGGCCCTGGGGCCTGGCCTGACCTGGTTTCGATTTTGGGCCAGGCTGCTCTCCACTCCCTGCCTGCTGGCCGAGCCCCTCCCGAGGAACTGCCCCTCTGCAGTCCCTGTTCCTCACACCTTTGTAGATGTGGAGGTACTGGAGGCTGTAGATCTCTCCTGCGGCCTGGCTGCAGAGCAGCTTGGCTCAGCTCAGCCCAGCTCCTTCCCACCTCCCCTCGAGGTCTGCTTCAGGCTGTTCCATCCTCCAATCCTGGCCTCTGCGATGAGCCCCTGCTGCAGAGCTGCCTTCAGAGAGAGATGGGTTCTCTGTATTTTTGTGAGTCTGAGAGTCCTAAATTTTGTCTGGGCTCATATTTTATGGGTGTTTAGGGTGGTGGCGTGGGAGCTGCGGGACCTTGCTGCTTCTATGCCGCCATCTTGGCTCCACCCCCTCTGGAACTCAAAGTTTTAAAAACAAATGTTTATTTTTTTAAAAAATGTTGTTTTCTACATGCAACTGGGAAATAAGATATATGGGCACTGGGGTACAGGAATCCGTCTTGCACTACTAGAAAGAATCTGCCCTCCCTTCTACCATCCCCCCTCTTATCCCCTACCCTCTATTTTCCTGTAGGTAAGATAGGGGAGTGATGGGGATGGATACAAGAGAGAACAGATTGGGGGAAGGGGTATTCAGTAGGCTTGCTATTTTGGGGTGGGAGTAGGGGAAAAACAAGGATAAAAAACTAACTAAAAATCTTGTAGAAATGAATGTTGAAAACTAAAAATAAATGAATGAATAAATGAATGAATGAATGAATGAAAAAATGCTCAATACAATAAATCAAGAGCATATTTGAAGGAAAAAAGCACACAGATCCTTGCTTTCCAGACAGATCCAAGCACTGTGTCTTGTTTCCTTGGTCTGCTACGTTTTTGAATGGAAGCATCTTTCACACTAGGGAAGACACCATATGGCAATGGCTCTTGAAGATGATTCATTGGTTTGATTTAGCAGGAAAGTGGGTACCTACATCAGCCCTTTTGAATAACACAGGAAGAGTTCATGAATAGGATGGAAACCATTTGGCTGGGCTTATAAACCTGCCTGAACAAGAAAAGAAAAACTTTCTTTCCCTTGAGGAGTAAAAATATTGGCTAAAACCCAGTTGCGCAGCTAAGCCACCAATTTCAATTATCTGCTTTTACTGCCTGATGCAGCCAAATCACAGACACTAGTAACAAAGAGCCATTTTTAAGCACAATGCCATAAAGTACAAGTAACTGTGCCACAGTATGGATAACGCTCAAGCACACAGTCCAAAATATTTCTCAGAAAATACATTAAGTCATAATTCATAACCCTTCAGTGTTTTACTAATGACACCCAAGGCCAAAAGAGTAGAGGAAAATGCTGAATCTGAAGTCCCTGAGTACAATTCCTGATTCTAACACTTCCTAGCTGGGAGACCATGGACAAGTCCCTGTCTAAGCCCCTCTAAGACCTCAAGCTATAGAGTATTAGAGCAAGATGGCATTCCCACACTGAATCACAGACACTAAGCTATGACTTATAGGCCCAAATGTGTCTCTCCTACAATTTTCTCTTCTTTCATACAAACTTCTTTAAAGGAGGTTTAAGGTCTACAGACCCTTAGCCTTCACTAAGGTTCTTAGGAAATGACAAACATATTACACGAATTTCTTTTCAGCACCAAGTTGCTTTCTTGTTACATATATTATCTCTGAAAAATAGCGTAGTACCTTTTGGGCATGTAGACAACTCATCCATCACTAGTAGGACAAAACCTTGGATTTGCTTCACCAGCTACAAGCATGAATTCTCTCTGATTCATTCTCATTCTTCCTTGTGAGCAAGTATATCATTTGGCAGGGGACATCTTCAGTCATCTTGATCTCTATCTTGCTACTGGACCCAGATGGCTCCAGAGGAGAAAGTGAGGCTGGTGACCTTGCACAGCCCTCCCTCACTTCAATTCAATTGCAAGTCATGGCATCATCTTCCTGACGTCATGGTCCTCTTCTAGAAAAAAGGACAAACAATAATCATTTGACCGATGGCTAGCTTGAGGTAACCACATAGTCTGACCATGGTATAGAGCCAAGCCTACTTGCTCACCTAAAGACTGGTCCTTTGTTCTAAGTCTTATTTGCACAGTACTCTCACCAACTGACTCACCTAGCCAAACTTGCAGTAATAAGAGAAGGGTCTGGGGGTTGTCTGGGTCAATCAAGCAATTATCCTCTCATTACTTAAAATAAGTGAAAAGATGATATACCTGAAACCTTTGTCAGGTGAGAACAATCAATTATAAGTGTGAACTAAGTGGAATAAACTATACTGAATCAATTCATCAAAGGCCTTAAAATTAAGTGTGAAAAGTCACTAATTAATTCAGATGTCCCTGAAAGCCATTGAATTAAGTGAAATACTGTCAAATAGGAAGTTATGTTCAAATTGATTGAGGGGGCAGGTTAGGTCCTGAAGGGTTTTGTATAAAATAGCAAGCCAATTTGGAAGCTGGGATTGGAGTGTGTTTGCTGGCTTAGAAGCCTCCAGCAAAGCCTCTAAGAAGGAAGTGATATTAGAATGAAGTAAGATACTTGTAGGTCATTCCGAAGTTAACATAAGGAGTTTTACTTAGCTAGGAAGGATATTCAGCAAGGATATTGCAATACTTCGCTTGGGTACGTGCATCCTCCTACCAACAAACCCATACATACAGTATATGGTCAGCAGGGCCGGGTGTGGTAACTCATTAGGCCCTAACATATCACCTACCAAAGTTTGGGGGTCCAGATAACACATGGTTGGATGTTTTATGCCCTAAAGTGACCAGAAAACCCCAGAAACATGATCAGAAACCACCAGAAATCTGACAAGGGAGACTGAGCTTGAGACTTAACTCACTGAGCTCATCAAGTCAGGAAAAGAACTAGCTTATGTCATGTGGCAGAGGGGTAGGGTGAGAATGTCCTAGGAGACACCCTAAGAACATTAGTCGATATTGATCCTAACATATAGGCCATCGAGTCATATTTTTACATGTGAGGAAACTGAGGCACAGAAAGGTTAAATTATTTGCCAACTTCAACTCCCTATCCACTATGTAACAACACTACCCTATAGCACTCTCTTTCCTCACCTCCACATCCTAGATTCCCTGGCTTCCTTCATCATTTATACTCAGAGACACAATGATCAAAAATAAAAGTAATACCAAAAGTGTTTTAAGTGATATATTCTCAATGCATACTGATAGCTCATGGTTTACTTTTTGGTTTGGGCCTCTGAACTTCATCGTTTTTTTTTTTGTAGTGCTGAATCAAGCCTCTCTCTGGGCTTGTGCCAGTCCCATTGCCAATGGGTCTGCCTCAACATATTCATAATAGCATTTCATAGCACACTAATACATTACCTTCACTTCAGTACAGCTACAGAATATCTCTGAAATACCCACATTTCCTTTGGAGTTAGCAAAGATAGAAGCTGACACAGATAACCATCTCTGTTGACTCTGAGCAAAACCCCTTGGAGCATAAGGTTAAGTACAGGACTTGAAGAGCCCCAACCATTAAGGAAACACCAATAAAAGGAAAGCAAATATGAGCTGGCTCAAGGGAATATGGTTCATTTTTCTTCCTCATGGAATTTTCATGTTCACATTCTGATTGGAGGAATGTACCACAAGTGAGATTGAATTCAACTAGATTCAACAAATATTGATTGGAGGTCTACTTTGTACACTTCACTTTTAATTTCTAATGTTCCAAGACATTTTGCCTGCCCTAGAATATCTTTCATTCTACATCACAAGCAACTTCTTGGTTAGTCATAATAGTGGAGTCATTTCTAGGGTTGTTTGCCTTAGGCACAGTATGGCAGTAGCGTGATGGGGGCAGGGAGTAATAATTCTGAGAGACATTGGAATATGGGAGCTCTAACCTTAGCTCTCCAAGTGCTAGCTATGTGACCTTGGGAAAGGTCACTGTCCCTTTCTGGGCCTCAGTTTCCTCTTCCATCAAATGAAGGGTTGGACTAGATGATATCTAGGTTCTATGATTCTATAGCCTGACAATCACTGAGAAAGAAAGGAAACACACTTGGGACAATAGTGAGAAATCTGACTCCTGTTTTCTAACTTTAGATTTAGATTTTTGTTTTCTTCTTTGATAGGAATTCAAACTAATGGAAATGTTCGATTCAGCCTCATTCAGTTGGGGAAATGTTTTGATGCCATGTATCTGTTACAGGTTGATAGTTTAAAAAAAATTATGTAGCATTGATTTCAGTTGAAATTAGGAGTTGGAATGAGAAAGGGAAGGAATCTTACATTTAATTTATAGCTGGCCTCAAAATAAATACTTGGGCTGGGTTTTGATGGGGGGGAAGGGAGGAGAAGGGCAAGATTCAGCCGGTTATAATGCTTCATCCTGGTTTGGGGTTCAACATCTGATTTAGTCAAAATCCTTTTATTCACAAAAGGCAGAAGCTAAAAGCCTCCTGAACAAACTTTTCAATAGGCCATCAGGTCAGTCACCTCCCTGCTCACAATGAACAGATATAAGACTGGCTCAAAATATGTTTCCAAACATCCACCCTTGAATCAGCCCCAAAGAATAGGACTAATGGAGAAGAAAACTCTCCTTAGTTTGCTGCTACTCAGTGCATTCTATATTTCCCTTCCAACACCAAGTTCAGGGGACAGACAGTGACAAAAGTCCTCTCTTTAACCAAAGCAAGCTAAGGAGTATCAGGTGAGATGTATGTAGTGGAGGTGAGAATTCCTAGCACCCAGATCAGGGGTGGGGAACCTGTGGCCTCCAGGCCACACCCCTGACCCAGATGGTAGCTTCCTAAATGGAAGAAGATCAGACCTTTTTACTCTGTACTCACAGAGCAAGCAAGCTCCAATGGAAGTTACATGAATGAGTGACAGAGTTGGAAGTGGAGCCTAGACCTTCTGACTTCCTGTTACTATGACCATTGAAGCACTTCTATGACTAAAGCACAGTGCCCTTGTTGGGCCAACCCTCCTTGATGCTCTCTCACTCACCTTTAAGCTCAGGCAGGGGAGAGGGGAAATGGAAGAGAGACAGAGAGAACACATCTATTAAGGTCTGACTCGGTGTCAGACCCTGTGCTTGGCAGTGAGAGTACAAATAAAAGCAAGCACTGTGATGGGGGAGGTCGATACATTAAGAGGAAGTGGAACAGGATGGGGCGCGTGGAGCACATGGTGTGCGGATGGCTGGGAAGTCAACTCAGTGCAACAACCTGTACATTCCTCACCCTAGTGAGAAATAGAGGGGGAAAAAGCTTATTTTAGATAATGGCATATTGAAGTGTGATGTAATGAAAACTACTTCAAATAGTGAGCTCGACTTGAAGCCAACTGTAAGAGCTGACATTTCTATAGCACTTTAAGGTTTACAAAGTGCTTTACATTCATTACTCAGATTAGAATGAAGCATAAGCAATCCACATGACCACCTAACTTTGGAAGTCATTTCTATAATACAGTAGACTTAGCTTTTATAAGAAGCTTTGGAGAGAAAAGCAATATGTAATCAAATAATTATTTTATTCCCAAGAACAGAAAGGTAAATAGTGATTCATTCTTCAATCATTCATACCTTCATCCTTTCCTGGGCTCATTTTCATAAGCAATATTACATTTTCTGAACGATAATCCCCAAATGGGCATGGGGAGGGAGTTACATAGGCCCGTCTTTAATCTTTAATTGTTCCCTTTCAGGCATTTTCCTCTGGTTTCTGTGGTAAAGCATTTACTGAGACCTTGGCACTTGTGGCTTCAATGGACCCTTTCCACTGCTGTTTCTGTTCTTCTTTGTTTGTTCTGACCAGATATGGGATTTCATCACTGTATGGAATGTTTGGTAAAGGAGCCTCTCTGTACCAGGGAAGACTGGGGCACCTGTTGTAGATCTTAGAACACTGACAGTTGTCTGAGGCACCACAAAAGATTAAGTAACTGGTTCAGGGTCACAAAGCCTATGGATGTCAGAGGTGGGACTCCTGAAAAGAGGCCAGCTCTCTATTCACTATTCATTGGCAGACACCTCTCATTTCCTTTACTAGTAATTATTCATACAAACAGGCCACCTTCGATGGAAGAACTCTTTGGCTCACCCTGAAACCACCCAGTCAAGGGATTTGCACGTCACCAAGTCTTCACCTGCTAAAATGGGCAGAACTTCAGCTCAGGTAAATTCTTATCCCCCTTGGAAAATTCTCCAAGGCTACCAGAAGACACACACATACAACCCAAGGCAAAAATCTGTCTTCAAATTCACTCTCTCGGGACTTCCAGCCAAAATGGCTACCTCAGTAGAAGGAAGCAGGCTGCCCAGTTCCCCCATAACACCCATTCCAACAAATGCCCCCAAATCACTATAAGAGTGATTTATAGATAGATAGATAGATAGATAGATAAGAGTATATTATTATTATTATTTTATATTATTATGTATTATATATTATTATATATTACATATATCATATATATATGAGTATATATATATATATATATATATATACTGTAAGAGTAAATTATTTTTAAAATCCAACAAGAAATCATAGTAAGTAAACTATAGAAAGACTTTATTCCCTCTACAACTGCATAAAAGTCAGTCATAAACCTACAGGCAATAGGAAAGAGAGCTACCAGCATAGCCAGTACCTACATTTAGGTGAACAGTGTTACCAGAGACCAATCAAAGGTAATTGTATCCTGCAAAGGTCACATCCAGAGGCAGTGAGAGTAGAATGCTCCCCAAAGGAAGTCTCAGGATAATCAGAAACCCACAATTGGAACTTTCAAAGTCCACAGAAACTACATCAACCAGGTTGGGCATGGCAGGGGTCAGACTAGATCCATGGCCCAGGTCCCTACCACTCTATTCTGAGATGCCATAAAGAACCCTGAACCTGAAGGGGAGTCTAACCCTGAGAGGTGGAAGTCAGAGCAAGAACCAAAGTTGAGAACAAGACTAATCATTCCATGCAAAAGCACCATGGGGCAAAAGCACCATTTGTGCCTAGTCCTGAAGCAAAGTCCCAATTTAGAAACTAATGTTGAAAACGATGCAGAACCTGATAACAGATCCAAAAACGCAACCTAGTAGCTTCCTGTCATCTCAAGAAGCAAATCCAAAATGCTCTGATATTCAAAGTCCTTTATCACCTAGTCTCCTCCTACCTTTCCTGTCTTCTCATATCTTACTTCCTGACACATACTCTCCAATCTAGTGATATTGACCTCCTGGCTGTTGCACAAATGAGACACCATATCTCTTGACTCTGGGCATTCTGTCATGCCTAAAATGCTCTCCCATGATAAAAAAATAAAGCCTAGATGCCATGCTTTAAGGCAGTTTACCATACAGTTTTGCCCCTGGGGAAGGACTGAGATAATGGCACTAAGATCATAAGAGTTTTGACTAAGGAAGTTCCCCTTGACCCCATCATCCACAGCCTTCCCAAATCTTAGAATCCATTTATAATCACAAGATCAAAGGTTTCAGAACTGGAAGAGACCTTATAGATAATATTCTCCAGCCTCTTCACTTTATAGATGGAGAAACTGAGGCTCACGAAAGTTTATGTGGCTTGTCTAAGGTCACCCAAGTAGTCAGTAGATTAATGACCTTCACTGAGCTCCTCAGACTCCTGATCCAGGGCCCTTTCCACTAGAGTAGCCATTCTCAAGTGTGGTCCTTAGAACTCTGGGGGTTATGAGACCCTTTCAGGCAAGCTGAGAGATCAGAACTATTTTCATAATAATACTAAGACATTACTTGCCTATCTCTTTTCCAACTTTGTATCTATATAAGACAAGATTTTCTTCATAGACCTCAATCAAAATAACATATCACAGCAGAATGAAGGCAGAAGCAGATAGGAGAATCCAGCTATCTTCTCTTAAGCCAGGCACTAAAGGAGTGGTTCTCAACTTGTGGGTCGTGACCCCTTTGGAGGTCAAACAACCCTTTCACAGGGTCGCCTAAGACTGTCTTAGTAACAGAGTAACTTCGTAACGGCTCCTCTGTTGGTCTCCAGGCGGGTCTACCCACATACTTGTATTAAAGGGTCACAGCATTAGGAAGGTTGAGAAGCACCGCACTAAAGAGATTTGTAAAAATATATAAAATAAGTCCATTCTTCTCATTACATTTTTAGGTTTTGGAAAACAGAATGCATTTCATTTAAAATATGCTATTTGTGTTAACATATAATGGGTTGGTTAGTTATTTCTAAAGGAATTCATATTTTCCCAAATTGATCGGTATTAATTTCTAATACGATAATTATCAATAGATGCAAAAGTGACAGGGTGACAGGGTATAGGCCCTGGGAACCTTCCCCTCCCCCCCAACTTTCCCTGAACTCTCCCACAGGGTCAAGTCTCTGGCATTAGCCTGACTCATGGACCCATCCCAATAATCCTCTCAACTGGCCTTTCATTGTGCTCTATGCCCAATCTCCCAATTCTCTATTACCTCTAACCTAGACCAGTCCTTTATTGTCTGTCACCTCCCGATCAACCCTTGTTACTTCCCAGCCTTGATCTCATCTAGATCCCATTCTCCCTTGGCCATGTGGTCCAGGTCCGTGGCTTCACCTAGCGTACCCAGTCCTCCTCTGTTACCTCCCAGTCACCCCAGACTGCTTAGCCACTCCCAGATTCTTCAAACAGTCTTTCTGTATATAAGATCTGTCTTGCCTCCATTAAGGTGCTCAGATTCCCTAAGAATCTACTCAATGGCTTGAATCCCTTAAGTTTGGCCAATATGGCAGATTTTTAGAATCACACCCACCCTGACAGATGTTCTAATAAACCTTTGTCTTTGGCTGACAGAAAGGTTGGGTCAAATCCATTTGAGGCAAGGCCCACCCCCATGTTGCTATTTCAGGGCCCCAGCACCGCTAAACCTCAACAAAAGGTCTTTGGGATCCTCAATAATTCCGAAGAGTGCAAAGGAATCTTGAAAGTAAAAGGTTTGAGATTTATTGCCCTATGCCATGCCATGGGCCATATCTCTCCAACTACTCCATCTCTGCTGGCCGATGCTGATGATAGAGACCCACGAGGCAATCAGAAGACCCCCAGGGTTTCTTGTCTAAAGGACTCAGAGGTGAGGGGCGGGGGAAGTATGGGGAGAGGCAGGGCCAGGGGCAGGAAAGCAGTCATGGTCTGAAGCCCAAGGGCATGAGGCTGCCCATAGGGCAGTTTGACTAAGCTGAGACAAGCCCCTGCCCCTCTGCATTTTGCCTGTGCCTTTCTGCTCCCTGCTTCACTGTCTGCTTGCTCTGGTTATTGAGAGCTATTGGTGGAGAGATGTGGTCATAGGGAAATGTGAGGAGCAGGGACAGACACAGTGACACATTCTTCCTCTTTGACTGGTAGACACCGTATTTCACGAAATCACAAATGAAAATTTTCCAGATGTGTTAGAACAAAGTAGAGATAGAACCTCCCAAACACAGGCAGGTTAAAGAAACCACAAAATGAAAAGTTACAGGAACACTGCAGCCCAAATCTAGGGCTCTCATGTTAAAGAAAGAAAAAACCAAATAGCTGCCAGCAGTTAGAAAGAATTCAGATATTGAGGAATAACAGTCAAGGTTCCACAAGACCTGGAAATTTTCTAATATAATAATGAATAGATCTTGAGATAAGATATTCAAAAAGACCAAATATATTAGCTGACAACCACAATGAACTTATCCTGAAAAGGTGAGGATAATCCTGGGGGTGGGAACAGAAGAGAAGACCTTCACTCATTCTGATGAAAAGACCATAGCTGAGTAGGACCTTTGAAATGCAAACAAGAAACACAGAAAACTAAATTTATTAGAGCAAATGGAAAGGGCTGTATGATGACAAAGAACTAAGGTTCTAATGAGCGAGAAGAAGCAAGTTTCTCTTCAATTTTAACATTTACAACAGGTAGAGAAGATGTTAAATAAGCAAATCAGAGGTCCTTCCTCAGGGTGGATTGGTTTTGTACTCAGGATTTAAAAGGGGGAAAAGAAGGGAAGGATAAAAGGAATACATTAGTGTCGAAAGAAAGGTGTGGAACTTGCTCTTTCTCATACCTGGGGTGTGTGAGAAGAGAATACAAATATGGAAAAAGGGGTACAGCCAGCAGACATCAGTTAGATCTCACTCTCATATCAACCTGGCAAATACAAAGAATTTGGTGTAGAAATACATCAAATTTAACAGAGAAACAGTTGGGGTGGCATTAAAAGGGAGGGAATAGTTTCAAATGAAACAAATTTCTTGATGCAAAAATATGGATTAAGGGGGGAGGAGGTAACAAAAAACTGGAAACTGAGGGGGTGCCCATTAACTGGAGAATGGCTTAATAGACTGTGTTCTATGTATGTAATGGAACATCATTGCACTGTAAGAAATGACAAAAGAGATAATTTCAGAGAATCCTGGGAAGTCGGAACTGATGCAGAGTGAAGTGAGCAAAGCAAAAATAATTTATAGAATGACAATAATATAAAGAATATTTTTTTCTATAAAGAAAAACAAAGAGCAGCTGGCTCCACGTCCAGAGGGATGGAGCATATGAGCCACCTCCTGACAGAGGGAAGGTCTAGGATGAGGTATGTTAGCTGCTTGTTGACAGAGGGAGTGCATTCAGGCTGTGGAAAGAGAAACAAATTTTTAGAAGCGGCTACTGGGTGGAACTTTTTGGGGGGGGGGTAATCTCTGCTTATCTGTTGATAAAAGTTTCTTGTTTTTCCTCTTTTCATTTGGGGTAGAAGAAAGATAGTAATGGTGATGGTGTTAAAAAAGAAAGGATGAAAAGAGTTGGGTCATAAACATTTTAAAAGTATACAGAAGAGTAGAGAAGGTAGTTCAGAAGGAAGTACAGATAAACCAGACAATTTTCAAAGTAAAGTTTGAATTAATTATATATGGTTTTTTTCAACAAAGTAAATGGTATGAAAGAGATCCATAGCTGCTTCATATACAGTTCTCTTTTGTGATATGCTTTGTATATGGAAATGCTCACTTGGGAGGTATCTGCAAGGTTCAGAACAAAAAGAAGAAAAGTTCTGAAAACATAATATGCACACTTAGTCCTCCACAACTGTTCCCATCTCAGAACTCCTGCAGTTCTCACAGACTGAACCCCATTGTCTAGCACCTGATTATTATACATATACCATCTTGGTGGATTTCCTAGTTCTTTTAGGATGTGTATACTTGGTTTTTCTGGTGAGAATGTAAACTCCTTGAGAGAAAGGACTATGTTCTATGCTTCTTGAAGGCCACATAATAAATGCTCGATAAATTCCTTCCAGTTCATGGGATGATGTTGGGAGTTTCAGTTGTATCCAGAGAGATTTGGCTCCTCCATTAACATTAAATGTTGTACAATGAGGAGATTCAGTTAGGGAATAAAAAAAGAGGCTCCCAATAGATCTAAAGGGGGAGATACTGCAGCATTTACTTTCAGGTTTGATTCACCCAAAGAGAAAAGGACAAATTACCACACAATGTTTGGAGGAGAAGAAATCCTAATGATCATCTAAGACCAACTCCTTCATTTTACAAATGAAGAAACTGGGATACAGAGAGGTTGAAGAACTTGTCTAAGGATATGCAACTAGTAACTGTCAGAGCTCAAACTCAAACCCCTATCTTCTGATTACCAGTCCATTACTTATTACTTACTGATTACTTATTCCATTACTCCATACTGCTCAATTATAGTGAACAGAATCACAGAATTTGCTGGGTAGAAAGGATTTCAAGGGCAACCTAATCCAACCTGAACCTCATAGGAATTCCTATCATAATACACCCAATTACAAGTGACCAGATAGCTCCTACTTGAAGATCTTTAATGAGGCTGAACCCACTATGGCCCAAGGCAGTCAGTCCCTTCCACCATGGACAGCTCTGACTGTTAGCTAGTCTTTCCTGACATCAACCTTAGACTGGCCCTTCTGCAACTTCTATCATTGCTCCTGTCTCAGCCCTCTGGGGGCCAACAGAACAAGTGTAATCCCTTTACCACAGATAACCTTCCTGTCCCTAGGTAGTTTTCTCATTTATGCACTAATCATCCCCAGTTTCTTTGACTAGTCTTCATATGCCATGCACTCAAGGTCCTTCCTCGTTCTGGATGTGTGCAGTCACTAAACACAATGATGATAAACCACAAAGTTCAAAAATGTTTAAGTTGGCTACCAGAGTGTGAGCTAAAGACATACGGCAATTTGAAAAAGAACTCAGAAGAGCCCTGCTTCAAAGTCAAATCCTCATCCTTCTCATTGTCATAGTTCCGCTCAGTCTACTCATCCATGCGTCACACAACCTGCACCCAATGAGCTGCCTTCTTTATTAAGTATGTCTGGAAATAAATACATACAGAAAATGAGAAAGTCAAACTAAATGATCTCTAATATTCCTTTCGCTTTAAATTTGGAATATAAGTCTCCTTTTTCACTGTGGGGAGGTACATTGAAAAGCATCTCCATGAACCTATTGGGCTAGCTGATGTTCCAGGATTCATAGCCTCAAGAATGAGTCAGGAAACAGTGAGCTCCAAATGGCAACATCTTCCTTCACCAGCTATACCAGGCCATTCATAGTACGGACCAAAGTACTTAACATCATTTAAATTGAACAAGATGGTATAACAATAAACTGAACCAAACATTAAAACTGAAAATGTGAAATGATCTATTCCAGTCCTCTCTTTTTACAGATCCAGAAACTAAGGCCCAAAGACACAATCACAAAGCTAGTTAGTGAGTGGTAGTGCCAATCCTTGAACCCAGGTGTTCGAGGCCAAGTCCAGTAAGTCTGTTTTCAGTTATGTCACTCTGTGTCACAAGACTCTAAGAATACTAACTGCTGTAAATAAGAACTAGTCCAATGCTAAAAAATGATGCCAATAATACTGACAGGTTAATGAGCACACTATATGAGAATCTTTAACACATATTCATTTAAATGGGAAGCTGCAAATTCCCTCTCTTGGGGACTGAAATGAGTTAATTAAGGCTAACTACCGTGATACCTCACTCTAACACTACTCACTAATGAACAGACCTGTAAGGTAGGTCCAGCTAGGACTCCCTCCCAAAGGATTTAGTTACTGACATACCAAAATAAACTCATTATAAGGTGGTCTCACAGCATGGACTCTTAGAGCAGCATTATAGAGAAACCCCTATGTATATGAATCAAATCCTATTGCCATTACTGGCATGTTTGATTGACAAAGAATGTAGGTTGTAGAGTTAACCAGAAAACAAAATGAAGATGGGTGGGAAGGAGGCCAAAACCCAGTATTATTACTGCTGGATTATTTTCTACTCTGCATTTTCCAGAAGGAGCCCACAAATAACAGAAACCAGTGAAAACTGAAATAAGTTTGAAAAGATAAATATCACAGGCAACTATATAATGCCTAGCTCTAAAGATGTCCTCCTTCCATTCTCGCTCCCCAAAATGCTCATATTGATTCAGCCTAGGAGGAAAAAGAAAGGAGGAATGGGAGAAATGAAGACAAGGAGACTGAAATCCAGATGCATCCAGTGCCATCCCCACTAGAAGTATTCAGGGAAGGACCACATTTAAGCGTTTCCCCCAGAAATGAGGCTAACAGAGCCTGACTCTAGTCTTGGGGTTATACCCACCAACAAAAGGTCAGGAGAAAAAATTAAGTGATAGGGGCACTCCCAAAAAAGGTTGAAATGCCAAAAGTTTTCAGAGGAAAATCAACAATAAAACCCAGAGAAAAAGGAAATAAACCAAAAGAAAGGGTCCTAAAGCCAGAAGGATGATGAGTAGTGAATTCTCAAAGTGAATACAAAGCTTTCTTGACAAATGCTACAGAACAAGGGAAAGTAAATCAATGCCTGATGAAATATAGACTCCTGTGGACTCCCAAGAGACAATGAAACAGTATCAAGAAATGTCAGTGTGGTTTAAAAGAAAAAGAAGAAACTGGTAGTTAATATAAGTTAGAGCTTAGAGTTATAAACACAGATTTTTAAAAATCAATTAGTGCATCAGGAAAAAAGTCAAATTCATGATGGAGAGCTCCCCCACTTCAAAAAAAGATGTAAGATTAACATATTTGGAACACAAATTATTGAACTAAAGGAAAACCTGGTAGATATGAAACAAAAAGCAACAATTCTAAAAGAACACATGAACTCTATAGAAGCAAAAGTCAGTGATCTCAAAGACAGGTAACACAGAAACAATTTAGCATCACAGGTCTCCCACGAGAACATGTGGTACACTATAATATTGTAAATAACACAAGAAAATTGTCCAGATCTTCAGAATATGGACAAGAAATCACTAATCAAGATTCTGTGGATCAGTTCCAGAAGAAGAAAACTATGCTTCAAACTCCAAGGGCAGGGGTTAAATTTAACAACTTCAACGGCAAGTAAGGGACCAAGAGAAAGACCTTCAAATGTAAAAGAAAATAAAACACAATAATACAAGATGACTTTACATGCATAAGAAACATTAGAAGGAAAAACAAAACAAAGGAGTTCAAGCCCCAATCTGAAAAAAAACATACCCTACAAGTCCAAGTTTAATAATTAACTCCTAAAAATGGACATTTGACCAAAAAGTGGCATTTGGACAAAAAAAGTGACATGAACAGAATGTTGCAAGCATCCTCACCAACAAATTTTAAAATGTACAATTACCAAAGTAAGAATAAGTATTGAAATATATTGTTCCATGTTTAGAGGTTATTGTAAAAAGAAAGAACAAACAGATGAAAATTATTTATTAAACACTTACTATGTGCCAAGCATTATGCTAAGCATTGAGGATACAAATACAAAAGCAAAAATGGTCCCTGTCCTCAACAAGTTTACATTCTAATGGAGGATACAACACACAAAGGGGAATGGTACCCAGGGAAGGGCACTCAGCTTGGGAAATTACTGGGATGATGAGTGAAGCCTTAGAGGAGTATGCTGACAGACCCCAAGAATAATGTCATATTTTACTTGATCATCATTCATAGTTCCAGAAGCAGGGGCGAGGGGGAGGGCAAAGGTAATAAGTACAAAATGAAGGTAGTTGGTAATGGGGACATGGGTAGAGAGCAAGAGTGAAATGAAGCATGTCTGGGTCTGGAAGAGGCAGTCACCAATCAGAACAGACAGAGAGACTGACATATTGAGTAGAGGGAAAAAAGGATCATCAAGGTACAAAACAGCACACAAAGGGATAAAGCTGAAATCAGAACTTGGAGATACAAAAGTGAAAGTGGATGAGCAAAACTAAAGCACCGTCAACTTAACCCCACAATCCTCCCACCCCCACCCCCACTGGTGAATGACTGCATTTTGTGGAGTGGAATTAAAAAGTTCAAGAGTATGTAAAGGAAGAGAAGAGAGGTGAGAGAAAGAAGTCAATAGATAATACAACACTACCAAGTCCATGGGCAAAAAATGCAGTAGTGATGACTCATAGTTTCTTGGCAAGAAGGGGGTTATCATAGAATGGGAAAGGCAGTATAAGAGATAGATTGAAGGGGAAATCTGAACTTAATGGGAGGGAGAGGTGGTCCCAATGATAAATATTTATGTGGAGAAGAGGTATGCATTAGCAAAGGGAAATGAGGATCACATGATGGATTAAATCTGCATGATGTTGGTAAACTGGGCAGGTGCTTCCCCTGACATAATGCTGTACATCTATGAACAACATCCTCACCCAGGAAAAGGATGCCATGAATGAATGTTGGCAGCTAGCATCAAAAAAGGCAGGGGACAGATACAGAGATGAGGTGGCAATGACCAGCAGGAAAGAGGATGAGCATGGGGATGGCTGAGACTAGAAGTGGACCACGCACCTGAGGAAACAGGATCATTTCTACAATGCAGTGTTGCTTCTAGCCAATATTAAGGCCCACAAAAATGAATACTTCTAAGAGTGATAAACTACAGAGGGAAAAAAGGATGATGGGACAAGATTTATAATGTAAACAATATGGAAAGTGGTTAAAACAGGAAGCTTAAACTGGAACTTCAGTAGTTTTACTCCATGAGAAACAAAAAAGAAATTAAAGAAGGAATAAAGGTATAGTAAGGAAGAAAGAGATAAAATTTCAGAAGAAAATAGAAGATAATTAATGAAGAAACAAAGAAAATAAAAACCTATTCGAAAATGAACAAAAAATTCCGAATAAAAGAAACTGGAAAAGATAAAATAAGATATTTTTAACTAACTCAGAGGAAACAGAGATGGGGTTCAGCTAGGTGGCGAGTGGAAAGAGTGCCAGGCCAACAGTAAAGAAGACCTAAAATCAAATGTGACCTCAGACACTTATTAGCTGTGTGGCCCTGGGAATGTCACTTACCCCTGTTTACCTCAGTTTCCTCATTGGGAAATGAGCTGTAGAAGGAAATGGCAAACCACTCCAGTATCTTTGCCAAGAAAACCCCAAATGAGGTCATGAAGAATTACCCATGACTGAACAAAGAAGATATGGAACGAAAGAGAGAATATATAATTCAGTAAATAAACAAAACAAAGGAAAAAGGCATAAATAATGTAAGCAAAAGTAGGGAAAAGGGGTGCAAAAGGGTTTGGAGAGTTTGTCAGAACAGACTAACATCAAAACAGTCTAAGAAAATCTAATTTAATAGAAAGAAGAGGTTAAATAAAACAAAAAAGCAATAAATGGAGGGAAATAACGGCCTAACTTTCATAATTTTAAGTATTAATGGACAAAAAATCTGATAAAACACAAAGGAGAGGGAGAATACATAAGAAAACAAAAGTCTGTGGGCAGAGCCAAGATGGCAGCGTAGAAGCAGCAATGTCTCGCAGCTCCCACACAGCCACCCTAAATAAACATAAAATAAAACTCTAAACAAATTTTAGGGCTCCAAAACTCACAGAAACACAGAAAACATCTCTCACTGAAGGCAGCTCAGTACAGAAGGCCCATCACAGCAGGCTGGGAGCCAAAACCAGCCCACCCTGAAACTGCAGACTGACCCCAGGGTAGTCAGGGGGAGCCGCAGCTGGAGTCTTCAGGACAGTGGATCAGCAGCAGCTATGGCAGTTTCCAGATTTATGAAGCCAGAAGAAATAAGGACTAAGTGAAAGGTCACTGGAATTCAGCTAAATTTGGGAGAGAAAAGCTATCTGGCCATCTGCCCATAGGGCAAGGAAGCAGAAGAACTGACAGAGGCCCTGCATTGGCTCCCACCTGGCTGCTTCAGAGCTCCCAGCCTGCAGAGTGCAAGGGGACCAAGCAATCATTCAGAGGCCAAGTGTTCTTGTATTGAGAGGCCTAGATCCCAATTGTGGTCTTGGGTGGTGATCCTGGGGTGCGTTTTCAGTGAGCCAAAGCTGGTGGGGGTTGCAGAAGCCACCTAATAGCTCCAACAGCTGTGAAAACCCCAGTGATTTGGAACAGAGCTTTCCCCTCTGGAAGCAGAGTTCCACAAAGCTAAAAAGACAATTAATTCACTGGCAACATGAGCAAGAAAAGGAAACAAAGTAAGAACAACAATCAAACTCTAGAATTATTTTTTGGGGACAAAAAGGATCAAAGCATGGAATGGGAGGAAGACAACACAGCAGAACTCCCACACCAAAAGCTTCTAAGAAACATGAAGATTGCCCACAAGCCACAAATCAGCTTAAAAGGACTTTGAAAACCAAAAAAGAGAAGCGGAGGGAAAATTGGGAAGAGAAACAAGAATGATGTGAGAAAATTATGAAAAGAGAGTCAACAACCTGACTGAAGAAAATAACACCTTAAAAAATAGATTAACACAAATGGCAAAAGAGGCCCAAAAAGCCAATGAGGAGAACGCCTTAAAAATCAAATCTGCCAGATGGAAAAAGAATCTCAAAAGCATTCTGAAGAGAATAATTCCTTCAGAATTAGAGTGGAGCAAATGGAAGCAAATGACTTTATGAGAAATCAAGATACTATTAAACAGATCCAAACAAATGAAAAAAATAGAAGTAAATGTGAAATATCTCCTTGAAAAAACCACTGACCTGCAAAAACAGATCCAGGAGAGACAATTTTTGAAAATTATTAGACTACCTGAAAGCAATGATCAAAAAGAGAACCTAGGGGGTGGAGCCAAGATGGCAGCATAGAAGCAGCAAGGCTCTGCAGCTCCTACACAACCACCCTAAACACCCACAAAATATGGCATCAGATAAAGTCTAGGACTCTCAGACTCACAAAAACACAGAAAACACATCTCTCATAGAAGGCAGCTCGGCAGCAGGGCCTCATTGTGGCAGGCCAGGAGCCTAGGCTGGCCCAGCCTGAAGCTAAGATCGCGGCCAGGCCCAGGGCAGTGGGAAGGAGTGGAACTGAGCCAAGCTGAGCCATGTAGCAGCCTGTCTCCAGGAGAGAAGATCTACAGCCTTCAGAACCTCCACATCTACCAAGGCGTGAAAAACAGGGATTGGAGAGGGGCAGATCGACATGAGGGGCTTATCCAGCAGGCCGGCAGGCCGGAAGCTGAGACCAGCCCAGCTCGAAAACCAAAACACGGCCAGACCCCAGGGAGACCAGGAGGAGCCAAGCCTCCCAAGCCACAGCGTGAGTCTACTTCAGAGAAGATATAAATCACCTGAGGGCATCTTCAAATCCAGCAAATCAGGTTCAGAGATGGTAAGTGAAAGTGAAACTTTGAAACTTAATTTGGGGTAGGAAAAGCAGTTTGGCCAATCTTCCCTCAGGGCAAGGAAACAGTGGGGGAAGGGAAGTGATGGATCCGCTGGTGGCCCCCACTGGGTTGCTTCAGAGCCCCTGGCCTGCGGACACCACAAGGGGGCTGAATTGATTGATCAGGGCCAAGTGTTCTTGCGTTGAGCAGCCTGGATCTGGATCATGGTACTGGGTGGTGGTCCTGGGGAGTGCTTTCAGCAAGCCAAAGAAGGGAGGACTTGCAACACCCCCCAATAGCTCCGGCAGCTGGGAAAACCCCAGTGATTTGGAACAGAGCTTCCCCGCTGGAAGCAGAGTTTCACAGAGCTAAAAATACCAACCAATTAATTGACTGGCCAACATGAGGAAAAGGAAGCAAAATAAGAACAGCAATAAAACTCTAGAATCCTTTTTTGTGGACAAAAAGGATCAAAGCACGGAACAGGAGGAAGACAACACAGTCAAAACTCCCACACCAAATGCTTCCAAGACAATTGAAGAATGCCTAGAAGCCATA
>CM053602.1:17738213-17765012 GCA_028646575.1 Pseudocheirus occidentalis
TTGTGTTCATAGAGGTACTGGGTTTGTTTTGGCAGGTAGATTCCCAAATATTTTATAGTGTCTACAGTGACTTTAAATGGGGTTTCTCTTACTATCTCTTGCTGTTGGGCTTCATTGGAAATATATAGGAATGCTGAAGACATTTCCAAATTTAATATAGGTCAGAGTGTAAAATGGTGAAGCAGTGTTTACCATAGCTGGTTGAAGGCTATCTCTAGGCTGTGCCAAAACATCTGGCTTTATTTTTTTTACCATTATTAGTTGTCTTTTCTTCAAAATTTCAAACATCTGACTCTTAGGGAATAACTTAAGGTTACACAGAATATTCAGTGGAGTGGATGGTTTCTCACTTTGTACCCAGAGGTTCTGGAATCCCCTTGATTCAAAGCCCAGTATGGATTACCAGAACAGAATAGTGTGTAGACCCAAACCACCATTCATTGTAGCCACGTACCCAATAAGATTTAAGAAATGAATTGGCCACCCGTATCTCTTGCCCTTGAAGAAAAGCACAAAGCTCTGTTTGGCTTTCGTCTTGTTGGGGCCTGTGATTTCAGGTTCAGGGAAACCTTGGTGAGGAACCTCCTCTCCCAATGGGGATCAAAACCATGCTGTAATCTCTAGTCAGAGAGGATTGCCAGGGGGCATCAAAAAGTTGGGTCTTTCCCAGAGGCAGATAGCCAGGATTTGTTCAGCATAAGTGGGGCTTGAACCCAGGTTTTCCTGACTCTGAAGATGGCTTTTTAACCACCCTGCCACATTGCTTCTCTGGTTTTCTTCCCTCTCCCCCCCCCCCCACCTTTTCATCGATACTTTTTAAGCTGATGGTTGTGTCTATTGAGACTCTTCACAATGAATTGCCCTCCCTGCCTCAGGCACAAAACACATTCCCGGAAAACAGTTAAGCAAAACTACCTAATGGAGTGATTGTGACCCCTAGTACATGCTACTTTAAGCTTTTGTGTTTGACTGCTTTAACTTGTGGTTTGGTACCATCATTGTCTGTTTTATTTTACTGAGTTATCTTTTATTAATGATGTCTTTATTTACATTGTTGCAATCATTGACCATATATAGTACACAAATAGACCTGGGATTTCAGGTTGGTAAATATGGGGATTTCCTCCAGCCATGGAGATCCCATCCCTCTTGTGCCTGCTCATGTAGAGGGCCTCTTGTTCACCTTTCAGAACTTCCATACAGAGATCACCCCAGTGTGCTGGAGGGCCTTCTTGTTTTTTCCTAACACCATGAAAGTTCCAATGGAGGACTCTGGCTCTCTGCCTGTCATCCCTCACTTACTCTCACCAAGATGACCGACCAGCCCATTTGCTCTTCCTGTCCTACTTGACCTTGATGACATCTTTTGTTCTTCTTCCAATTGCCTTGTTAGTTATATATTGCAGCCTATTTGGATTCATTATTACCTTTCCATTGCTGACTATGTAATGTTTATTTTAAATTTTGCAGAGACTCTTGTATCCCACGTTTCACTGACACAAAGCAACCCTGGTAGAACATTGGTATAAAAAAAGATGGGCTTTATTTCCAGGCGAAGCTTGAGATTATTAAGGAAATTTCGCAATTTCTCAAAGGTGATCCTGGCCCTCCCTCTTCCTCCTCTTCAACTCTGAGCCCAATTCATTGTCCATTTGTATTTGCTGTTGTACATTATACATACTGATGGACAAGTTCTATAGGTTTTCCATTTAAATGCATATTGTACTATGGGCACTAAGCATTCTTCATCCACTTGCTCTTTCCTGTGTGGATGGTCAGGCTGACTCTTTTGAGGGGTTAGAGATCTTTTTAGGGGCTTGGTGCATCTAGTACAAGGTCATGTGCAAATAAGGGCATCTGAAGGACTTCACCATCTACAGGGAATCTCTGTTCAACTTGAATTCTTTGTTGGATCTCTTTCATCATAGTGGTCATTGTTTTAGCAAGTTTAGGTCTCATTGTTTTTCTTTGTCTGATGTCTGTAAGCAATCAGTCTTTAAATAGTGTTATCTCTGTTTTGTCTTTCAAGGAATATTGACCAATTTTGGTACATGGATAGGATGTCATTTGGAAAAGGATATGTAAGGTGGCATCTTGTTTTTACTAAATCCAATTTCTGGTTGATAATGGAAAAGCACAAACAAAATAGATGTTTTTATTCTCTGTAACTTTCTTTCAATTAAAAATGGTAAAGAAGTCCATTGTTGAATACTTCTGGTAACAACTTGCATGTTTCTACAAATATCCTTACTCAGGATGCCATCAATTCACGTTCGGGTGGTTTGCATTCAGATTTTGTAGAGGTGAGAGCCTAGGCATATGGGTAGGTGATTATTGTTGCTTCTTCACTTGCAATTTTTGGTATTTATAAGGTTAGGCATTTTTTTGCCATGCCTTTGCTTCCTTAACTGTGTCATGTAAGTCTTCCCACATTTCAATGAATTCTTCCTTTTTCTCACTCCTTAAGCTTTTAAAAACTTCCTTAACAGATGTGTAATGTCATTAATGTGGCTTTTCCATCTGTCAATACTGATCACAACTCATTCAAACCTTCTCATTCTGGGTGATTCTTGACCATGCTCATCCATTAATGCTCCCTAAAGGACTCACTCACCAAGTTGAGAGTCTCCCTCCAGGTGCTCTTACAGCTCAAGGGTACTGATGGGGCACTTACACACACCTGTAATGATATTCCTTATGCCATTTCTTGAACAAAACTCATTATTGGAAGTATACTGAAGTGTGCTGACATCCACCATGCATCTCTTTGGGTCACCCACAACTCTGGAGAGAGTGTAGTGTTATAAGATTTACAACCATGAAGCTTTGCTGGGAAAACATTTACATTACAAAAATGGGGCTCTGCACAGGGGAACAGCTTGGGATCATTAAAAGGAAGGCCTATACAGTTTTCCAAATGTAACTCAGCCCACTTTTTTCTTCTAATTCTGGCCCAATTCACTGTCCATCTGTAGTGCTTGTCCTAAATATATGTACTTACATAATACCTCAATGAATCTAGCATCCAACTGTGTGTGTCAGAGTAGACTAGAGGCATGTTTCCTGTATGAATTGTTAGGGCGATCTTTCAAATAATTGTGGGTTGTATCGAGGTGGCCTTAGAATGTCATAGAATTTGATATAATGTCAGCACTATCACCTGTAGGAAGGAAGGAAGGAAGGAAGTAAATAAGTGTTCTACACATATTATCTGATTTCATCGTCACAAAACACTAGGATATAAGTGCTGTTATTATTCCTATTTCACAGGTGAGAAAACTGAGGCAATCAGAAGTGAGGTGACTTGCCAAGGGTCACACCACTAGTAAGTGTCTGTGGTCCTATCTGAACTAATATCTTCCTGATTCCAGTCCCAGAACTCTATCCCCTGTACCATCTAGCTGTCTCACTGTTTTTATGCTTCATTTGACCCTAATGATTCAGTGGGTTATTGAAGGGAGTTATTGCTATGGTTGCATTGGTCAAGGAATCACCGGCAGGCTTCTCAGCTAATTGAACTAGCCTAGGGCCAGAGCCTTGATTCCTGATCTTCCCTTCACACCACTCCCCCACAAAAACCAAACATCTCTAGCTCTCTTTTTATCCCTTTCCAAATCTTCACAACACGTTTCCTATACTTCCCATTCTGTCCTCTGACACTGGCCACCACCTTAGTTGGTGCAGACCCTCATCACTTCTGGCCTGACTATTACAACAGTCTGCTGGTGAGTCAGTCTGCTCCAAGTCTCCCCCCATTCCAATCTATCCTCCATTCAGCCATCAAACACAAATCTGAAAAATATCATCCCTCCCACCCTGTCAGTAAGCTACAGTGGATCCCTGTTACCTGCAGAATGAAATAAAGAACCTTCTGTTGGCTTTTAAAGCCCTTCATAACTGGGAGCCTCCCTTCCTTTGGAGTTTTCTTGCACTTTTGTCCCCTCCATGTACTTGATGATTCAGTGTCCTGGCCGTTCCTCACACGTTTGGGCTGGCTCCATTCCTTTTCCCTTCTTGCCTCCCGTCCTTGGAATGCTTTTCCTCCTTACCTCAGATTACTGGCTTCCCTGGCTATCCTCACAACCCAGCTCAAACAGCTTCTCCTTCACAAGGCCTTGGTCTGTTCTCCAAGCCGTCACTGCCAGCACCTACACATGGAGGGTACCTTTCATCCACTCTGTATGTATGGAGTTGATGGCTTTTTGTCCTCTCCATTTGAACATGAACTACTTGAGGGACTACTGTGTTTCCTTTCTTTATATCTTCAATGCTTAGTACTGTGCCTGACACATAATATATGCTTAAGAAATGCATGCTCATTGGCTTACTCAACCCGGAATTGCTCCCAACATGCCTTCTCCTCTTCTCTCCACTACCCACTGCTGGTAGACTAGACCTTTGCTTCTCTCATTTAAGCCTGACCTTCATGGCTACAAATGAAGTTTTACTCTTTCTTTGTTGATTCTCTCATACTTACCCAGCCTCTGATCCAATTTTCTCTCCTTCTCCTTAAGCTCCCTACAACATTGTTGCTCCTACCCTTTCAGCAGAGGATCTCCCTTCATACTTTACTAGCCAAATTGAAGCTATGCAGATGAAACTCTTTCTTCTCTCTGTTATTAAACCTTAAATCTTCTCATCACCATCCTTTGTTCTCACCTCATTTTCTCCAGTCTCTGAAGAAGAGATGGCCTTTTTTTAAATCTATACCTTTAATTCTTTACCCTTCTGTTTCCTCCTGGAACTTGTCCCTGTTACCATCCATTCTTTTTCTAACTTTCAACCTTTTTTTTCCTGACTCCTTCCCTCCTTCTTTATTCTTTTTTTTTGGAGGGCAGTTGGGGTTAAGTGACTTGCCCAAGGTCACACAGCTAGTTTTTAAGTGTCTGAGGCCAGATTTGAACTCAGGTCCTTCTGACTCCAAGGCTGGTGCTCTATTGACTGTGCCACCTAGCCGCCCTCCTTCCCTCCTTCCTGACTCTCCCCCCATACTTAGCAAAAAGGTTCAGTTGACCTTACCATACCTGCAAGTTATCATCACATTTGTTTCCTGACTTTCATTGCCAGATTCCTCAAAGAAGTAGTCTGTGCATCCAGCCTTAGCCTGGCTCCTGAGCTGATCCAGTTGTATATCATGAGCCCCTGCGTAGGTTTCTCCAAATGGATACCCTATAGGAATGTCAAACTCAGCCTTTCCAGAGCAGAGCTTATCTTAACTCCAGTACTCATCCCTTTTTCAAATGTGCTTATATCCTTCCAGTCACTCAGATTCCCAACCTTGAAGCCATTGGCATTCTTTAATCTTGCTCTCACCAAAACTCTATCAAATTGATCTGGTCCTCTGGTTGGATCCAGAGGAATGGTCACCCAGGTCAGTTAGGCTTCTTATCTGAAGGGGAGGGGTGACTACAAGCTATGAGTGTTGGGAGCCCACTCAGGGCCTCTGAGTGGAGAAAACTCGATTTTATTGTTTTCCTTTTTATGCACGTGATTGTCCTTGGTTTTGGGCAAGCTTTTGTGAGTATTAAGACAAATAGTAGCCTAGTGGATTTGCAATAAATGCAATATTCAGGCCCATCAACTACAATAGGTCTGTATCCTCTTGGAAGAATGTAAATTTCTGAATTTCTTAAGAGCTATGCTATAGATTTTACCAAGACCCTCTAGTTAAAGGCACTTGGGGAAAAGAAATAGTGGAAGGGACAATGCTTGAAAGTCCCCAAGTCACTAGAGAGCTATCTATTTAATTACATTGTTGTCTAGCCCGAATCAATCTTTTCACCTCCTCCACAAGATTTGCATGAGAGATCTTATCAAATACTTTGCTCCACTCTCAATAAACTCTGTATCAAAAGGAGCTCAGTAGGATGTCTCTTCCTTTCTCTCTGTTTTAAGAAACACTTTATGTCACATATTAATTATTTTTCCTTTAAGTGTGTGATACAATTTACTTGTATATCCATTTAGAAACAGAATATGTTTCTGGCATGGGGTTGTTTAGATTCTCTGTTTTCTGTTATATTAATTATGGTATCACATATCTACATATTCATATATTTATCCATGGGATTTCTATTGAAATTTTGTTTACAACTAATTGAGTTTAGTAGTTTCAGAAAAGTTCCTTTATGTTTCTCTTCATTTGTTGTGAGTTCCCATTTTTCATTTTTGATCTTGGTAATTTGGTTTCTCTCTCTCTTTCTCTCTCATCAGATTAGTTAATGCTTTATTGATTTTCTTTCTCTTTTAAAAATAGCTGTTTTCTTTATAAATTCAGTAGTCTTTCTGGTTTCAATTTTGTTTATCTCTAAATTTTTACTTTTGTATTTGGTTTGCATTGGTCATTTGTTGGTTACTTGGGTTCTTTTTTTAAATTAAAGGATAGTATGTAGAGCACTGAATTTGCAGTCAGAAAGGTCTGGATTTGAATCTTACCTCTGATACTTGTGAACATGAACTGGTCATTTCGCCTCTCTAGGGTAGTTTCTCCAATGGGAATGATAATGCCTCCATCACAGGGCTGTTATGCACTCGGGGTGAATTTATCAAGCGTTTTGTGAACCTTTGAGCATTAGCCAAATGACATCTATTTTATGCTACATATAAATTACACTGTAATTTCCCATAAAACAATCTTTTTGCACAAATGCAGAGCTGACTGACAGAACAACCACATCTAACAACATATGGCATGGTGCACACCTGCAGTCCTGGATCTCTCCACCAAGATGAAAGAAGTATGCTTCATCTTCTGTTCTGCAAGACAGAGATAGGTCGTTGAAACCAATGGGAGTTTTACTTTTAGCTTTCTTTTCCTTTGTTATTGTACTCATTGTGAAGATTGCTTCCTTCAAATGAAACAATATTTGTAAAGTCCTTCCCAGGATGCCTAGGAAGGAGCTGGGGAACCTGTGGTCTAGAGGCCACACGTAGCCTTCTAGGTCCTTGGGTGTGGCCTTTCCACTGAGTCCTTTTATTAAGGAGATTTGTTTGAATTCAGTCAAAGGACCAGGCTTGAGGATCTAGAGGGCCACAAATGGCCTCAAGACTGCAGATTCCCCACCCCTGCTGGGGTGTAGTAGGTACTACATAAATGCTTATTCCCTTCTTTCCCCCATCCCTCGCTTTGCTCTATGTCATTTCAATTTGAGACTTTTTGTGAATTCCTCATATTCTTTGTTTCTTACAGGGCAATTGTTATTTCATTATGTTTATATGCCTTTACTCATTAACTCAATCAATTGGCAAGCATTTATTAAGTATCTACTATGTGCCAAGCACTGCACTAAATTTTTTGACCTCCAGGTGGTTGAGAAAACCATCAAAATTGATGCTTCTGCTTCCTTTCTTCTTAATTCTCTGTAGTCTGACTTCCAAGCTCATTGTTCCAATATCATTTTGTTCAACGGAAGCTGCTAATTATTTCTTACCTGCCAGATCTAATGGCCTTTTCTCAATCCTTATACTTCTTGACTTCTCTGCAACCTTTGACACTGTTGATCACCCTGTTTTCCCTGACATTATCTGCTCTCTAGATTTTTCATGACATTGTCATCTCATTCTTCTCCTTGTTTGACTTCTCACACTCACTGGCTAGATATTCATACAGGTCATACCCATTAACTGTGAGTGTCCCCCAAAAGGCTCTCCTCAGTCCTCTTCTCTTCTCTGTCCATACTCATGGTAACCTCATCAGTTCCCATGAGTTCAGTTATCATCTCTCATGATAATGATTCTCAGACCTATTTATACAGCCCTAACCTCTCTCTTGACCTGCACTCTCCCATCACCAACTGCATTTTTAGACATCTCAGACTGGATTGCTATAGGCAACTAAAACTCAACAAGATTACAAATGAGTCAATATCTCTCCCCCTAAAATTCTCCACTCCTCCCAATTTCCCAATTCATCTTGAGGGTTCCACCATCCTTCCAGTCACACAAATTTGTAACCTGGGTACCATACTTGACTCCTTGTCTGCACTTGCCCAAGATATCTATTGGCAAGTGTTACTGTTTCTATTTTCACTCCTCTTGTATAAGTTCCCTTCTCTCCATTTACCCAGGCACCATGTTCATACAGCTACTCATTGTATTATGTCTGAACTACTGCAATACCCTTCTGGCTAGTCTCTTTCCCTCAAATCTCTCCCCACTCCAGTTTATCATCTATTCAAAATGATCCTCTTAAAGTATAGGTCTGAGAGTTCTAGAAATGGATGGCCAGCCAGTAAAAAGGTCCATAGGTTGCAAATGAACTGTCTTCTTTGAGGAACATCAAAGATGCCAGCATTATTTGGATCATAAAATATATGGAGATGAATAGGATGCAAAAAGAATGGAAAAGTAGAAAGGGGACAGTTTATAAAGGGATTTTAAAGCCAAACAGAAGATTCTATTTGAACCTGGAGAAGTTTATTGTTTGGAAGCAGGAGTTAACATGGTCAGATCTGCACTTTAGGAAGATCGCTTTGATAGCTGAGTGAAAGATAAACTGGATCCCGTGGTCACTCTGTTAACAACTCGCTAAAATTCTATCTGGGTCATAACAGTTGCATGGTTTCCTCCAGCGATACCTGAGGAATAGAGGTGGTGAGTAGTAGGACTAATTCAGGGTTTTGATTTTCAAAAGAAGTACAGCTAGGGACAAGATAGCAAGGACCTAAAAGTAGAGGACAATATGGGGTTGAACTGGTTTATAGGGTCAGGATTAGGAAAGAAATCAAAGTCAGAGCAAGGGTGATGGCCTGAGAAAGAAATGAAGGGTGGAAGTCATGATAAGGGTGAAGAAGCATAAGGGATGATGGAATGGTTGTTGTTGTTCATTCTTTGTTCTCAAAGAAGAGCATGACATCAGGAAGGTAATGCCCTGCCATGCAAGTGAATTGGATTTAAGTGAGAGAGGGCTATGAAAGGTCACCAGCCTCATTTTCTCCTCTGCAACCATCTGGATCCAGTGTCAACATATAGATCAGGAGGACTGGAGATGGCTTTGGGTGGAATGATAGAAAGTTCTGAACATCAGAATGTCAGTTTTTAATTAAGGGAATTGTAGATTTATGGATAATGGTGAAATACAGGATAGGATCAGTCTTATGTATTACTGAAGTAGAGATCATGGATTTGAGGAGATTAAGGATCCAGTAGGGTAGGGAGTGTCAACAAGAATATTGAAGTGTCTTATTATAAAGGTAGAAGTAGAGGAGGAGAAGACAGTGAGCCAAGTAAGGAACTCCTTGAGGAAGGAAAGAGAATGACCTGGGGGCCAAAAGGCAACAGCCATTATGAGCTGTATGGGGTACAAAATTTCTGTAGAGTGAATTTCAGAGGAGGAGAGTCTAAAAGTAGCAGTGGAAATCAGAGTATACTGACTCCCACTCCAGCACTTTAATGTAGCTTCCTTGTTTACCTTTTTCTATTTTGACAATGTCTATCTTTACCGTTGTCTGATTTGAACAGTCATGTTATTTACTTTTAGATTTAGCTGGAGCATAATACATTTTATTTTCTTCCTTTAACTCAATATATGTTTTTCTGTCTTAAGTTTTTTTCTTGTATATTGTAAGGTGTTGTGTTGTGCTTCTAGTTCAGTTTACATCTCTTTCATTTTACAAGTGAGTTTAGCTTCTTAACGTTGAAAATTTTCATTGTTTGTTTTTCTTTTATGTGGTCTTTAAAAAATAAGGTATCACTAGCCACATGCAGCTTGATTTGTTAGAAATTGCTCCCAGTTGCCTCTTATATACAGATACCCCCCACCATTTCCCTTGCCCCTATCCAGACTAACATTTCTAAATAATTCCTCTTTCCCCACCCTTTTAGTTATACCGTAATTTCTTTTAAAACATTTAAAATTAGTTTTATTGATGCCTTTTGTTTTATATCAGTTAGTTCTGGATCTAATCCTCCCCTCCCACCGTGAATTGAACCCTCCCTTGAAACGAAGAAAAAGTCAAGGAAAAAAAATCTACTGCAATTACCACATCTCTTAATATAGGCAATATTCTGGCCCACAGTATCCCAATATTTGATTCCCTCTGTGCTGAGAGGAGAGAGATGGGGTCACTCTCTGTCCAGAACAGAGATTAGTACAATTAATCAGAATTTGACTTCTTTTTAATATTCTTTGCATATATCTTATCATAGTAATGATGTACTTCTGGTTCTCCTTATTTCACTCTGCATTAGTTCTATAAATCTTTCCATGTTTCTCTCAATCGTTTGTCATTTCTCTTCATATTCTATCATATTCATGTAACTCAAATTGTTCAGTCCTTCCTCAATTGTTGAGTACTCACTTTATTTCCAATTCTTCCTTACCACAAAGAATGCTGTTTTGTACCAGGGATTCTTAAGGTCTAGGCCAGGGGTGGGGAACCTGCGGCCCTCTAGGTCCTCAAGGATCCAAAATTCAGTCAAAGGGCCGCACTTGAGGGCCTCATATAGCCTTGAGGCCACAGGTTTCCCACCCCTGCTGTGGGCTCAGCTGGAGGGTTGAAGCCCTCCAACAGACTGTCACCTGAGTGCCAGGCTCTACGTTCCAAGAGGCTCATTAACATAATGTTGACTACCAGGTGATGAAATACTTTGGCATGCTAACTCATTAAGCTGTCTGCTAGTTGGTAAAAGACTAAGTGTTCTCTTTGAGTGATGTGAGCACCTACTCCAGGGAAATCATGGATTCTTGAAGGACTGAAGCCAAGGGAGTCAAGTTCAATTCCAAGAATGGATACTTTTGGAGACGTCTCTTCCTGAGTGGTAGAGCTGGGCACTAATCTGGTCTTGGTTAGGACCTCTTAAACCACCAGAATTGGGGCCAAGTTAAAAAAAGGAGTGATGGTCTGAACACACAGGAAAATTCACAAAGATTAGAAGGGCCATTTCACTTGGGAAGTTTCTTCACTGGTTTTCCAGTTTGGCAGCTGTCCACATTTCCAAACATCATCTCACCCAAACTGTTGAAAGAAAGAAACCCTTTGATTTCTCCCTAGAGACTCTGAGGCTGGAAATGGATCCTTTATAGGCTCCATTCCATTTCAAACAGGCTTGCTCCACTCCCACCCCCACCCCCACTCCTTTACATTCTTGCTGGCAAAAAGATGTAATTTGTAAGTGGCTAATTAAACAAGTTCTATCATTTCAACTTGTCTTATAGAGTGGGAAAAAGTTAAGCAAATCTTTCCTCTTTATTACCAATTTTGAGAGATGAAATCTTGCATTTCTTGCATCATTAATAATGCAAATCAGTTTTTGTTTGTGTTGTATATAAGTTTATTATTAGAAGTAAATATTTAATGCACAGATCAGAAAGTCAAGTCATACCCAAAATGTACATTTCCTAGCTTTGCGGAAGCTGACGTAAGAAAGATTACGCACGCTGTGTTTTTTGTTTCTTTAACCTTTTGAGGTTTTTCTTCTCTATCACCAGAATACTTTGTAACTAGTCATTAAACAGTAATGTATTCCTCTACTCTTTACTCCACCTTCAGAGATGCCATTCGCATTAAATATTGTATAATTAACATTGCTAAGAACAAGTAAATATGTATAAGTCAAGTCAGCAAGAGATTGAATTATAGCCTCCTGTCTGTTTAACCACCTTCGAGTACCCATTCTTTTCTGAATATTGATTGATAACCTAGATTGTTATTTAGAATGCAGTGTGGGTGTTTATTGACTTGGCACCATTTTCAGTACATTAAAATCTAATGCAAAATATTCAGTTCTCCTTTGAAAATGAAAACTATTTTGAGGGGCAGCATGCTAAATGAGAAAAAATCTCTTAGAGTACAAAGTCCTAGCTCTGCCTTTAAGTTTTCATGTGGCCTTGAGCTACGTACCTTTTTGGACCCATCCCCTCCTTCTTTCCCCCAGAAAAGGAAGGAATTGGACAAGATGCTCTTGAAAGTCCTTCCGGCTCTAATTTTAGGACATCATGAAATTGTTTCTATGTCGTGGGAAACTGGGATGTATTCACATATGTTGTCACAGTAAGTCAGACGGAAATTGCTCTTGGTATCTCGAGAAAATCAGCCTGTGGGCTGAGGTCATCAGGGTAGATTTCCTTCATGAAGGGGTTTTTGAGTTAGGAATTATGTTGACTTCTCCTCCTACTTCATCCCCTCTTTCTTTTTGCCATTTGTATTACTGCAGGACAGAGGTGGTATGGGGGAGTAGCTAGAAAGGTGGTTGGTCTGGAAGCCAGGAAGCCTTGGCTTCAGGGCCTTCCATCCTGGCCCCAGATCTTGGAGAACTCACTTATCTCTCAGCGTTCTGGCAACAAAGACATTGACCTGCACTGGTTGAGGGAATTTCCTTTTCCAGAAGCTCCCAACACCAAAGAAATAGTCTAGTCTCTACACCTGCCTGCAAGATGGTGCACATGGAACAGGAAAGGAGAACTTCAGAACAACCCCAAGCTACTCCTTTGTTAGCTGCCTGGCTGTGAATATAGGGATAAACTCGAAGAGGCAGGCCGAGTGAGGTGGAAAAGAGCTCTGAGCTGGAAATGAGGAGGCCTGGAGTCCACCTCCAGCCCAGAGCCCTGAGATAGACAAGCTGTGTGGCTTTGGGCTAGTCCCTTCTCTAAGTGAAATGCTAGATCAGGGGTCCCTCATTACAACCTGACCGCCTTCTTTTTGGCTAAAGGATGCCAGGCACGTTCTCTCCAAGTCATCATTGTCATCTCTATAACTGGCATCAATCACCCAGAATTTACTAAGTGCTTCTGATATGCTACCAAAGATGAAAATGAAACAGTCCTTACCGTAGTGGGCTTTATAGTCTCCTGGGCAGAAACAACAGATTAATATAGAAGTGTATACAAAATCAATACCAGAGAGTTTGGGGAGGGTGCTGGTAGGTAGAGAAGGAAAGACTTTATTTAGAGGTGGTGTTTGAGCTGAGATTTGACAGAAACTAAGGATCCTGAGAAGGAGAGGCAAGGAGAACATTATAGGCATGAGAGACAGCCTGTGCAGAGGCATGTAGAGAGGAGATAAAATGATGTGTGTGACCCTGGGCAAGTCACTGTATCTCTGCCTCAATTTCTCCTCATGTATAAAATGTGAATAATATTAGCTTCTAGCTCACAAAGCGGTTTTGAGGATCAGACGAGATAACATTTATAAAGTACTTTGCAAACCTTAAGTGCTAACTATTATTGTTAGAAGGAAGAAGACCACAAAATGCATGAAGGGGAATAGGGAGTGATAAGGTTGAGGATGTACCTGCTGGCAGCCAGGACTGTACTCTGTGAAGTACTTCCTGTTTATTATGTCCTTGTGAGCTGGCTGTTCCCATCTCCCTTCCCTCCCTGGTACAGATGGCTTCAGGGAGTTATTTGTACATGTTCACACAGCTGGTCATTGTCTGAGGTAGGATTTGAATCCAGATCTTCCTGAGCCTAGGTCTGGCACTCCATTGAAGCCATGATTAACTTGTACAAAATATGATCAAATTAGCCAGTCTTTGAGAAGACAAGCAGAGATTTAGACAGATTTTAAGAACAAACATGCATTTTGAGAAAGCATTGATCCTGATGATCTTGAGTATCCTTCTGAATTCTAGCATTCTCCAGCTTATCAGGATGAAAAATGAGTTTGAAACTTTGTATGTATGTTGACCTTCAGAGCTCTTTGCCAACAATAATCTCCCTATTTCCTCAGCATTGGAAACTCTTGAAGATACTGTGGATGCTATTTGGCTTAATGCAGAAATGGAGTTCCCGTTGGACCAAAAGGCAGAACTCTAACCCATAGCATCTCTTACCAGCCCACATGACTCTTGACGAAAGGTAAGGCTATTGCCTGGTCATTTATTTGTTAGGGTACCTGAATAGTTCAGGATATTAAAATATACACTATTATTGGTGTTTCTTGGTAGTTCTAGCACTAAATTATCATTAGATTATGTATATATGTAGACCAAGAGAAGCAGGGCAGTGGGGCTACTTTGCTTGACAACAAATCTTCCCACCTTGCCTTTGTTTGCCTGGCAATTTCTGGCAAAAGCCTTGTCTGTGGTGGGAGTCCCCCTTTCCACATTCCACAGATAGACACTGCCAGAAAATGTCAAGCTATACAAATTTTCACTATTAGAGTCAGTTATAGACTCATAGCTCTTAATCCATCGACACTCCTGAAAATCTAAGAGATTGTCTGTTAAGCAGAATACAGGGACACAAGTTATTATAGCAAAAGAAAGAATATGTTAAATATTTGGAGAAGGCTACCCATTGGTATACACGTCCATTAAAAAGGATATTGGGTAGACTCTTATGACAGTTTCATAGGAAGGCATGGGAAGGAATTCCAGAGAATGGGCAGGTATGGATGGGTCACAGTGTTGAAAGGAATACCAACTGCAGTGAGATCACAGAGAAGTGAGAGATATCTTCTCTCTCCTGTTAGATTATAATCTTCTTGAGGGTAGGGACATTTAGTACTCAGAAGTTTCTATTTGATTTTTGGTAGGGGGGGATAAAGGGACCTGGGTTTATGATATTATTGGTATAGGGAAAACACAGTGTGGAAATTCTGTCTACCTATGCACATCAGCAACTATCTATAATTATGCAGTATAGAGCAGGGGTTCTTAACCTCTTTGTGTGTCACGAGTTCCTTTGGCAGATTGGTGAAATTCATGGAACTCAGTTCAGAATCAGCTTTTTAAGGACACAAAATAAGATGTGTAGGATTGAAAAGGAAATCAGTTTTATTGGAATAATTATTTTTTACTTGTTTATTTACTTTTAGTTTGCAAGATTCAGTTGCAGAATCACTTGAGTTTCAGATTTTCTCCCCTCCCTTTTCACCGCCCCCGCCCCATAGTGGCATACCACCATGTATGAAATCTGCAAACACTTTCACATTGTACAATAGTCTGGTTGTGTAGAAGCATTGTAACCAATGGAGCAAATAATGGGGAAAAAAAGGAAAAAAAGAAACAAAACCAAACATGGAGAAGAACAATAGCATGTGTTGCTTCAGTCTCCATTTAAACTGGTCTTTCTAGATCCTTCTCTGAGTGTAGGTATCTCCTTCCATTCTGAGACTTGTAGAGCAGTCTTTTAACTGTGCATTGCTGAGAAGAGTCCAGTTTATCAAGGTTGATTGTCACACATATGATGTATCTGTGACTGTGTACAAATTTTTCCCGGTTTTGCTCTTCTCACTTAGCATCAGTTTGTATAAGCCTCTCCAGGTAATTATGAAGTCCATCGCCTTCCCATTTCTTATAGCACAATAGTATTCCATTACATTCATATACCACAACTTGTTCAGCTATTCCCCCATTGATGGGCATCCCCTAAATTTCCAGTTTTTGCCACCACAAAGAGAGCTGCAATGAATATATTTGTACATATGGGTCCTTTTCCCGCTTCTATGATCTCTTTGGGATACAACCCCAAAAGTGGTATTACTGGGTCAAATGGTATGCAGTTATTTATAGCCCTTTGGGCATAGTTATTGAAATAATTATATATATATTCTTAAATTTCATGAATCCCAAATTAAGAACCCTTATATATGTGTTGTCTGAAGGTTAGGTGATTCCAAGGCTAACTCTATCCATCACTCTCTGCTCCTCTCGCCTAGAACAGTACTTGGCCCACGTTGAATCTGACTGAATATTTGTAGTATGATTTAGTTTATCAGGTCATTGTTCTTCAAGCTGAAGTTTTGATGAGGCTCAGGGAATAGAGAAGAATGGGTCTAGAGCATACCCTAGGTCATTATGGGGATAGGGAGCAGTGGTGGCCTTGAGCAGCCAGGAGCCAAGACGAGGTGGGGGAAAATCACAGTAATGAGAGACAGAATGGTACCAAAAACTCACTTCCTAAATTTGGACACTTTTGTCCAGAGTAGGTCCTGGTAGCTGGTGGTATTTAGACAAAACAGTGCTGGAAGAGTAAAGTCAATATTATTAGCTGATATAGTCAAAGACCCTCTAACTTTGTTGTGTCAATACACTGGTCTCCTGAGACAATGGGGCCCCCACAGGTCATTGACCAGTTTGTCAGTGCAATCTGGTTTATATGCACTTCCATTTAAGGCCATTTTACATTGGGTGTATTCCGATTTCAAGCATAGCTCTCCGCTGTCCAAAATAAGCCTGAATCATCAGCCTCTCTGATTCTCCATCCCCAGTAACCATATAAACAAGTTCTTTAAGCCTATTCAGCTTGCTTTAAAAAAAAGGGGGGGCACTAAATGCATTCAGTTCTCCTGTATTCAAATGGTTAATTTGCACTATGTTCTGTTCAAGAAAAGGGAAACTGTCACCCTGTCATTTTAGAGTCTGACACTAAGCCTGTCAAAAGAGACAGCTGTTAAGCTGAATTACTGTTGACATGCAGAAAACCAGCCCTTGCCAGATGTAAGAGACATCTGTGGCAATGAAGTGATGCGGGCAGGCTTTTCAAATGTGGTCACACTGGTATTTGAATAGCATGTCTTGGGCATGAAAATATGGCCTTGACTCAGCCCATTTAAGGCAGTACAGTCGAGCCAATGGAGAACACAAAGAAGCTTGTTCTGGGGTTCTCTCCATAATTCATGCCTGAGTACTGAAAACAGTGTTAGCAAGTAAGGGGGGAAAGCACATCACTTGTATCCAGCCAGAGGAGGCAGCTCTAAGGTGCTGATGGAAATAGTTTCCAGGTCCTTGAAAATGGATCTGAGACAGGTACAAATGAATGAATGAGGACAAGTCACCTCAATTTCTAAGTGCTGTCCCATTCTTGTAGTTTGAGGCATTGAGCAAAAGGTATAAATAGCCCACTGCCAGCCCTCCATCCTTCTGAATTGGCTTCTGACACTCCCAGATCTGCAGTGCCTCCAAAGATTTGGGTGCTGTTGGTGAGGATGGGGGAGATGGGAAGTTACCCTGCTCTCTCAGGGGCTTGGGCTAGGGGACAGCAGTAAACAACTGGCTTCATAGAAGAAAACAAATGAGGGCTAATGTCGCCTTAACTGAAATTCAACTTCCCCTCTCTGCCATACCCAGGGACCTTAACCCTGGGGCACTACCTTTCTGAGGATTTCTCTTGGCCATCAGAGCTCTTTGCTTGGTAGCTGTTCTTGTTGTTGTTTGTCCTACCTTCTCAAAGAGGACCATGACATCAGAAGGGTGATGTAATGACTTGCAAGGGAATTGGATTTAAGTGCGGCAGGGCTGTGCAAAGTCGCCAGCCTCACTTTCTCCTACAGAGCCATCTGGGTCCAGCACCTAGATATGGATGGGGACAATTGGAAATGGCCCTGATGCAGTGGGAGACCTTGGCCTTTTGAAGTAAATGCTTGGTAGCTATACCCATGATGAATATAATTGTTTGGTGATTTGAACAAGAGAAGCCTGTCAGTCTTAATCCTGCCCCAGTTGAGGCCTGCTCCAAAACTCACATTTAATGAATAAGAAATTAGTACAGGCTCTAAGGTTAAAGCTTAGTTAAAAGTTAAAATGAATGGGCAAAGCTTTAAGTATGTCCCCACCTTTCAACACTGGGAAATTATACAATACAAGGACCACAAGGATAGAAAGTGTCAGTGATTTTTGGTTGCTATTATCATTCCAAATGTTATGATATGGTGGCATTGGTTTGGGAAATAGTCTCTAAGTCACTAAAGACCAGTAGATGCAAAGTGCCATCAAGGGCAAAAGAGGGTGGAGCCAAGATGAAGTATGATCAAGTTATAAAGCTAATTGGCCAGGAATCAGGAGGCCTGAGTTCTATGTTCAGCTCTACTGCTTAGTTGAAATGTCAAGTTGGACAAGACACTTTCCCTCCCTAGGCCTGTTTCCTTCCCTCTTAAATGGGCTCGTTGGTTAATGTAATTTCTGAAGTTGCTTCCAGTTCAGTCACTTCCAAGATAAGGCGCGAGGACAGAGAAATAGCCACATCAAAGTGAAAGTGAAAAAGCAAAGGAGATCTTGGCCATGGCTTCCAACAACAGGGTCAGGGTCTAGACCCTGGATGACCCCTAGAGCCAACACATAGGATCTCAAAGTTGGAAAGGACCTTAGAGGCCACCTAACCCATACCCAAACAGAAGTACCCTCTGCAACATGCCTGACAAGTACTTACCTATCCTTCCTGAAGACTTCCACCAAAGGAGAACCCATTACTTTCTGAGGGAGCCTACCCCACTTTGGGGCAACTCTCATTTTTAAGAAGTTCTTCCTTATAGCAAATTGAAATCTGCCCCTCTTGTTATGCCTGCTGGAATCAAGTAGAAAAAATTGAATCCCTTTGAAGGCAATCCTTGAAATACTTAAACCATGTTTACCATACCCCACTAAAGTCTTTTCTTCCCCAGACTGAACATTCCCATTTCTTCCAGTTGATCTTCAGATGGCTTGATCTCTAGTCCCTTCACCCTCTAGATTGCCCTTATCAAGCTTGTTAGCATATTTTCCAAAGTATGTTTCCCAGAACCAAACATACAAGTCACAATGGGATGCTTACCACCCTTGTCCCAGATGTCAAAGCTCTCTCAGTGTGATATGGGACATAGTAGCAATTTTCTGGCTTCCACATCATATTCTTGATTATCTAGGCTGCATTAAGAGGCTCATAGTGTCCATCACTGGGAAGGTGATCTAGTCCTGCTGCTCTGCCCTGCCCCAGCCACATTTGGGGCATTGTGCTCAGTTCTTAGGGCCGTACTCTAAGAAAGACATTGATAAATGGGAGACTGTTCAGAGAGAGGCAACCAGGGTGGGGAAAGGTCACAAGGCTATTCTATACCAGGATCAATGGAAGGAACTTGGTATACTTGACCTGGGAAAGAGATGATTTAGAGGGATGTGATAGTTGTCTCCAAGCATCCAAAGGACTATTATGTGGAATTGGGATGGATTCAGATGGCAGAAGAAGGATCTGTGGGGGAAAGTTACAAAGGAAGAAAAACTTAAAACAATTAAAGCTATCCAAAAGTTGAGTGGATTCCCTTGGCAGTTAGCAAGAACTCTGCTAATGGGAAGTCTTCAAGGGTCAAATAATCCCATGGGTATGTTGTGTGTGGAGGGGGGCATGGTGTTCCTTTTTGGGCGTAGGTGGAATAAATGGCCTCTGAGGCCTGTACTATTGATTATGTTTTGAGCTTTTAATCCATTGAAAATGTCATCTAGTTATTCTTGATTATTTGAACTCAAGTGTATAATTATACATTTATCACCCCAGTTTCTTCTTATCAAATTTGACCCATTGATATGGCTAGTCAAGATATTTTTGGATGCTGCCTTACCATCCAACACATTAGCTCTCCCATCCCAGCTTTGTGTCATCTGCCATCACGCTTTAACCAAGTCCTTAATAACAATGTCCAATGGATACCTGGGGCCCTCCCCTGAAGACCTCCCTGCAAGTCAGGCTCAGCCTTTAGTTTTCAGATTCTACTCTTTTTTCTGTTTTGAAAAACTGGAATATCTTCCTTTCCCTAGCACTACCACACTTCACACATTCCTCATTATTTCCCCAAGATCGTTGCCAGTGGTTCACTGATCACAACTAGCAGCTCTTGTGGTCTCCCCTTGCAGGATCCTCAACTTTTTGGTGCCTGCTCACTTGGACTCATTGAGAATAGCTGGGTCCTCTTACTGTTTCCTTACTTACATTAGATTTTAGCTTTTTGATTTACCATTTTTGTGCTGTCCTTCCTAGGCCCAAGATCCCTTTTTCAAAAAAGGAAACAGGAGCTAAATCCAAGTGATGGAATTCCTCCTTCTTAGCACTGTCTGTGATTATGGTCCCATCTGCCTCAGGCTGTGGTTCTGCCCCTTCACTCCTTTCATCTTATTCTTTTCCTTAGTTTAACTAAAAAGATCTTTATGTTGTTCCTACCATCCATCATGACCCTCCATCTATCTGGGGCTTTCACACTTTGGACACTTTTTACAGAATGTGATTGTATTTACAGTCATTCTTCATGACTTATCCTTGTTCCTTCTTCTCTAAGTGACTTGGTTGTATGCCCATATTATTGTCTTTAGACAATCCCCCCTTTTCTTCTTTATCAGAATTATTTTCTCTCTTTGTGTCTTTTGAATTTTGTTCTTGCTAGCTTTCCATTCCTCTTGGGAGGACTTCCCCTAAGGAATTTTAGTTTATGGAATCCTGCTTATCCTTACTCTGGGGCCTTGAAACCTGCTCTTTCTAAACCTGGAGTGCATGGTACGTGCCAGACTCAGGTTGCTCTTCCTCCCCTCTAGTGCTGGTGCTACAGCGTAGTGGTCACTTCCCTCAAGGTTCATGTCATTTCTGCTGCAGAAACCAGTGTCTTCTCGGTTATCAGAATTAGATCCAAAATGGCAGTTTCATTTTTCAAAAAGTAGAAGAAGAGATGAGGCAAATTTGTCAGGAATATAGCCAGTCCTTTGCTTTTGGATGAAATAAAGGAGCTCCAGAGTGGCTGTGTGAAACAATCGCTAGAGAGTCGATCAGGGAGTCAGAAAGTCCTGAGTTCACCTCCTGGCTGGGTGACCCTAGGCAAGATCCTTCACTTCTCAGTTCCCTAGGAAGGTCTCAGAGGCTGGAAGTTGAAGAGAGGGTACATGAGTAGAGGGAGTTTCCTCACATGGGATTTCCTAAACCAATGAAAGCACAGATCCAGACCAAAAAAAGCCGAAGAAGGTGGATGTGTAAGGTAGGACTTTCTCATGCTGCTGTGCCAGGCCAGACTTTACATTTGCTTCTAGATCCAATAGGGAGCTGCTGAAATTTATTGATTAGCAGAGGGCTGTGGTCAGGCCTGCACTTCGAGAAAATACCTTTAGCAGCTATGTGGAAGATGGAAGGGAATGGGTCAAGACTAGAGGCAAGAAGACCATTAAGTGATCATTTGCCTTAGTCCAGGTGAGAAGGGCTCCATTAGGGGCCTGAACTAGGCTGCTAGTTGTATGAGTGGAGAGAAGGGAATGATAAGGAGTTCTGTCTTGGTTGTATTGAGACTGAGGTGTCTATGGGACTTTCATTTTTTTTTTAGAAAAGAATGATAGCATGTATTGCTTTAGTCTCCATTTAAACTCTGGTCTTTCTAGATCCTTCTCTGAGTGTAGATTTCTCCTTCCATTCTGAGACTTGTAGAGCTGTCTTTTAACTGTGTGTTGCTGAGAAGAATCCAGTTTATCAGAGTTGGTCATCACACATATGATATGTCTGTGACTGTGTACAAATTTTTCCTGGTTCTGCTCTTCTCACTTAGCATCAATTTGTAGAAGCCTGTCCATGTAATTATGAAGTCCATCTCCTTCCCATTTCTTATAGCACAATAGTATTCCATTACATTCACATACCATAACTTGTTCAGCCGATCCCCAATTGATGGGTATCCCCTAAATTTCCAGTTTTTTGCCACCACAAAGAGAGCTTCAATAAATATATTTGTACATATGGGTCCTTTTCCCACTTCTATGGTCTCTTGGGATACAACCCCAAAAGTGGTATTACTGGGTCAAAGGGTATGTAGTTATTTATAGTCCTTTGGACATAGTTCCAGATTGCCCTCCAGAATGGTTGTATCAGTTCACAGCTCCAACAACAATGCATTAGAGTTCCAGTTTTTCCACATCCTCTCCAGCACTTGTCATTTTCCTGTTTTGTCATCTTAGCCAATCTGACTGGTGACATGTGGTACCTCAAAGTTTGTTTTGATTTGCATTTCTCCAATCAATAGCGATTTAGAGCATTTTTCCACATGCTTAAAGATATCTTTAATTTCTACCTCTGAAAATTGCCTGCTGATATCCTTTGACAATTTATCAATTGGGAAATGACTTGTATTCTTACAAATTTTACTTAATTCCCTGTATATTGTAGAACGAGGCCTTTATCAGAGACACTGGTTGTAAATGTTCTTTCCCAATTTCCAACTTCCCTCTTAATCTTGGTTACATTGGCTTTGTTCGTACAGAAACTTTTCAATTTAATGTAATCAAGATTATCCATTTTGCATTTTATAATGCTCTGCAACTCTTCTTTGGTCATAAAGTCTTCCCTACTCCATAAATCTGACAGGTAAACTATTCCTTGCTTCCTTAGATTTTTACAGTATCAGCCTTTATACCTAGATCGTGCACCCATTTAGACTTGACTTTGTTGTATGGCGTTAGATGATGGTCTATGCCCAGTTTCTGCCGTACTATATTCCAATTTTACCAGCAGTTTTGGTCAAATAGTGAATTCTTAATGCAGAAACTGGGGTCTTCGGGCTTATCAAACAGTATATTACTATAGTCATTGATTATTGAGTCTTTTGTACCCAATCTATTCCATCGATCCACTACTCTATTCCTTAGTCAGTACCAGGCAGTTTTGAGGACTGCTGCTTTATAATAGAGATTAAAATCTGGTAAGGTGAGGCCACCTTCCCTAACTTTTGTCTTCATTAATTGCCTTGATATTCTGGACTTTCATTTCAAAATGGCCAACAGGCAGGCCTGGAGTTCAGGAGAGAGACAGTTCATACGTTGTAGATCTGGGAATCATCTTTGTGCACGTGCCAGCCATACCCATGGCAACCCAATGAGGTCCCAGAGAGAGAACAGAGGAGAGAGCTCAGGACAGATGGACACTGGGAAATAGTGGTCACATAGATGAGAGTGGAAGGAAGACCACAAGAGAAAAGAATATTCAGGAGGTAGCAGATAGAGCAGAGGGCCTGAGAAGGATGAGAACTTAGAAAAGTCCATCACATTTGACAAGTAATTGTGAGCTAGTAATGACAGGAGAATAGCTTCAGTTAGGGAATGAAGTCAGAGGGTTGAGAAGTGATGACTTCTAGGCTGATGGTCTGGCAGAGTCTAGAGTGGGTTCTTTAAGGGTGGGTTGGGATCCTTCTTGGGCCTGAAGAATGAGCATCCCTTTGCAGCCCTTCAGCAGCATTGCATTGTGGGATAGTGGGAGGGTAGTGATCTTGAAGTCAAGAAACCTGTCTTGGAATCCTGGGTCCTATGATTTTTAGCTGCATGACTGTGGGTAAGTCACAACTCATTTATTCAATAAGCATTTATTAAGTGCTTACTGTTAACCAGATACTGGTAGTGCTAGAATGCAGAAACAAAATTATTTGCTAGGTGGCACAGTGGACAAGAGTGCTCAGCCTAAAGTCATGGAGACCTGAATTCAAATCTGGAATCAAGTACTTCCTAGCTATAGGATTGTGGATAAGTCACTTAAGCTCTGCTTGCCTTGGTTTCTTCTTCTATAAGATGGGAATACTAATGGCACTGACTTTGCAAGGTTGTTTTGAGGATCACATGAGATAATATGTGTAAAATGCTTTAAGAACTGTTCTATGTGAATGTTAGTTGTTATTGTTAAATTAAGAGAATACTTAGACTTTTTACTTCATAGGGTTGTTAGGGAGAAAATACTGTGTAAACCTGAAAACAACATACTAATGTGAGGTTATTAGCCATTGAAGAGAACCACCCCATCTTTGCATAGTTCTCATTCTTAGGAAGTTTTTCTTCTATGGAATTGAAATCTGCTTCCTTGTGACTTGACCTTAGTTTTACTCATGGAGGCCAAGAAGAATAAATGATACTCTATTTTCTTTGTGATGGCTTTCCTGATACTTGAAGACAGTTCTTTGTTTTTCTAGGTTTTTCTTTCTTTTTCTTAAAAACTTCCTGTGGTCACCTGGAATCACAGAACCAGAGAGTCCAAGTTCAAAGGAACCTCAGAGGTCATGTATTCCAAGCCCCTCGTTTTGCAGATCAGGGCACTGAGACTCAGGGCTTAGAAGTGATTTGCCTATGCTCACACAGGTAGGAAGTAGCAGAGCCCAGACCTGAACCAATGTTCTTTTAGCTGACGTGGCCTTTACCATCCTGCCTGTCTTCCTCTGAACACAGCTTGGGGATCAATTTCCTTTTGGGAGTGTGGCACCTAGGGAGGAAGGCCAGCACTTGTGAACTCACAGCCTGCTGCTGCCTGAGCAGCTTGCAATCCTGGCTAATGTTTGGTCTCCTTCAGGCTGGGCGGTTGCTCCCAGAGCCATGGCCAAAGGTATTTCAGGTATTTCAAACCGGTGCCCCTGGTGAGGGCTCTGACTGGGGCCTTGGGGATTTTGGAATCTGCCTGTGTTCCTTCTCACTGTTAGCTCCCAAACTTGGTATGGTGAACCCAAACTATGGTAAAGCCCCATTTTCTGTCCATGTAGGAGTCATTATTGGCTTCTTCCCACTACTTTGGGGCCTTTCTGATTTCTAGAATCAGAAGATTTGACATGAAGTTGTCCTAGCTTTGCTACTTAACTAGTAATGAGACATAAGGGAAGTCACTTGGCCTGTCCTAGTCTCACTTTTATCATCTATAAAATGAGTAGGTTCAACCAGCTAAGATCCTTTCTAGCTCTGAGATTCTGTGATTTTCAGTCAACTCAACGACCAGAATGGAAAGGTTTACTAACCTCTACCTGTTTCACCAAAACTAGACAAACTGCGCAACTTAGAAAATTCCATTTCCCAAAGCAGAAAAAGATAGAGTCCTGAAGTTCATGGGGTGTATTTTCTGGTCCCTCAAAAACCATTGGAAGATGAGGCCAAGAATCAAAGTCCTTAAATCAGGGATGAGGACTAAGGAATGGTATTGTAAAGGAAAAACAACGTGGAAACTGAGGCACACAACCTAGGTTTTCATAGTTTAGGCAGATGCCAAGGAGGATCAGAAGAGAAAAAGTTAAGACCTCACATCCTCTTGAAGAATAAGTGATGAGGATTGCCTGATGAACTGAGGATGTTTAACTTGGAACAGAGAAAACTTGGGATAGATGTCTCCAAATACATGAATGTCTGTAGTGTGGAAGAGGCATTAGCTTTCTTCTGCTCAGCAAAAGAAGCTAGAATGGAGACCAGTGGGGAGAAGTTGCAGGAAGACAAATATCAATTCAATATAAAGAAGAACTTATACCAATTCTAACTGTCCAGTTATGAGCTGGGCTGCCTCTAGAGGGAGGGGTTCTCTGATGCTTGAGGTATTGAATCAGAGGTTGTGCAGCATTTGTGTGGGATGCCCCAGCTGAGGGCTGCAACTTCTAAGGTTCTGACAAATTTGGGAGCTTGAGGATCCTGTGACCATTGATTTCTTAAGTCATCATTTCTTTAATTTGCTGGATTTCACATGGACAAAAGAAAATTGGGACAATGCCCTCTGAGCACTTTTCCTTATTTCGTGACAAATGGAAGTATGACCCACTGAAGCTTGTATTTACTATATTATGAAACCCCATTGTTTCTGTTTTAAGTTACTGTAATTAAGACGAGATGTCATTTTAATGTATTAAAAGACTGTGATTCTTCACTTGACAATCCTCTGTTGGTTAAGAGATAGATAATTGGACATCAGTGGGGAATGGGAAAAACATTTCTAAAACACTTTGCAGATTTGAAAAGTACTCTTCTCTTGGTTTGGGTGATGCTTTAATCAATCAGTAAACATTTATTAAGCACCTACTGTGTGCCTGCATTGTGCAAAGCATGAGGGATACAAAAAGAGGAAAATGGCAGCCTCTGCCCTCAAAGAGCTTAGAGTCAAATGGAGGAGACAACATACAAATGATTATATGCAAAGCAAACTATACACAGGATTGTAATAGCAATCAGTTTATCAGATACTTAGCACTTAGTAACTTAGGGCTAAGTATAGAAGATGTGAACCCTGTCTGGAAGGTGTGAGCCCCGTCCACTGTTGAGAAGGTGTGAACTCCCCTGTTGACTTGGAAGAAGACTATTGGCTGAGACAGGAGGCTAGTGCTGTGTATAAAGAAGAATTCTAGAGACAGAGAGACAGAACTGGAATTTTCCTGTGGGGGAAGCAGGATTGTCTCAGCATCTGGGAGCTGGGCTGCTGGAAGTAAGTTGGAGTTTTTGAGAGAGAGAGAGAGAGAGAGAGAGAGAAATTCTCTCCCAACATCTGGAAGCTGACTGAGAAAAGAGATGGAGTTTTCCTGAGATCAGAATCCAGTGAAGGCCTTCCAGAAGGCCAATATTCCTTCTGGGTCCTAGAGCCAGCTGAACTGCTGGAAGACTGAAGAAGCATGACCAGGATAAGACTTTGTTTATTCATGGCCTGGCTGATCCTTAAGTTCCAGGCAAGAAAAGTGGTGAAGGGTTTGAGATGTGCTGGACCCTGTGAACTTCAGTGTGTGCCAGGGATTGCCCTTAGGACTGGACAAGAACCTGGGAGCTGTCTATCTCTGAGGACTGAACAAGAACCTGGCAGCTGTCTGCTTCTGAATCCAGGTGACTGTTTTGTGGATTCAGGAGGGAGCTGGGACCATGGAAGGGGATCCAGGGAATCAGAGAGACCACCCAGAGTCAAGATGAAGAAAACTTGGACAAACTGAGGTTTTCTGGGTACCACGGGGTGGAGGGTTTGTGTGGTTTTCTAATGACTTGTACTAGTGATTAATGATACATAGTTAGTAATTGGGAATCTAGCTTAGTGACTGACTGCTAGATGAGTGGCTGATTAAGTTAATGGTTGCCCCATGAGTGGAAGATTGATATATTGTAAATTGTTTGATTGAATGATTAAGTGAGAAGGGTTTCCCCCTTAGGGAAACCAGGTGATTATTCTTTTGTTCCTTGTTCTAAATATTGTGGCCACTGTAGTGAAAAATGTGTGGCCATTCTAATGTTAAGCTGTTATGAACACATTTTCTGTGATAAGATGTAATGTTGTGAATATTATATTGTACTGAGCCTTGATTTGTAATGGAATAAACAGAGTGTTCATTATTACTGTGTAATCCGAATCTTAAAAGCTGTTCACAGTAGCATTCTTTTGGGAAT
>CM053602.1:17765112-17801564 GCA_028646575.1 Pseudocheirus occidentalis
AAGGGGAAGGTGCTGGAATGAAGAAGGGATGGGGAAGGCTTCCTGTAGAAGTTGGGGTTTTATTTGGGAGGTCAGTAGTCAAAGAAAAGGAAAGAGAGTATTCCAGGCATGAGGGACAGCCCAGAGCCAAGAGCTGGAGTGTCTTGTTTGTGGAACAGCAGGAGGCCAGTGTCAGTGGGTTGAAGAGTATATGTATCAAAGAGCAAGGAGTAAGAAGACTAGAAAGGTAGCAGGGGTCTAGTTATGAAGGGCTTTGAATGCCAAACAGAGCTTTTGTATTTGTTCATGGGGGCAATAGGGAACCACTGGAATTTATTAGGTGGAGGGGTGGGGAAGAGGCATAACGTGATCAGATCTGTGTTTTAGGAAGATTACTTTAGTGGCTGAATGGAGGATTAATTGGAGTGGGGAGAGACTTGAGGCCAGCTGACTCAGAATTTGTTGCAACTAAACCAGCAAAGCCCTATCAGTAGACATGACAAATTCACATGTCTTTGGTGCTTCTTTCAGATTTTAAAAGCACATTTATTACAATGACACTGTAAGGCAGATAGTACAAATATTATTATCCCCATTTTGCAGCTGAGAAAACTAAGACTGAAGGAGAATAAGAGAGTTGCCTAAAATCATATGGCAAGTGTCAGAGCTAAAAATTGAACTTAACTCTTCTTTTACTCCTTTTACTACTCCATGATACCTCAGAAACCTGAAAATATACTTCACCCTGAAAATGGCTTTACTATTAAATACCAGCGGTTATAATGGTGTTTATTAAAATAGGATTCTTTTTGTCCATAGAAAACCAACCACAGCTTCCTGGAGGTGTGCTTGTAAGGTTGATGCCATGGCTGGAGTCACTGGAGTGTGTTAAAACAAGAGCCCATAGCTTAGTTCCCCTCTTCCTTCCCTCCACAACTGTGAGTAGCAAAGCCAGATACTAATGGTCCCCAGACACTTTGATGACATGCTATCTATCCAAGGTCTACCTAGTGCTTTCAGCCCAGGAGCTGTGGCAGAGCAAGACTTTGCTTCCTGCTTTGCTGTCACCCCAATAGACTGAACTTGAGCCTGAATCAGGGATAGGTGTTCTGTGTTAGTACAGCTGAATTCATCTGAGAGGGGCCCTGAGGCAGTTTGGGTACTCTTTTGGACCTAGACAAGAGAATCTTCTTGCTAAGTTTGCATCAAGTCCCCCAGGGGCCAAAAATTTTTCCTTGGCATCCAGGAGGGTCCAGTGTAGTCTGTGATGGAAAAGGAGAGATGGGAGCTCCCAGAGGCTTACAAGAATGAAACCAACACATAACTTCGAGACTCAAAGTGGAATAAATGCCCAGCATAGTGTAGTGTTTTCACTTTGCCCATTAACATAAGAACGTGTAGAGAGTATAGGACTTCCTGAAAATGAGTCTTCGGTGCTTTTGAGTTATTTTGATGACTGCTACCTACCTTTTGTTAAATGCCAACAATCTGCCAGACACTGGAGGGAGCACAGTGTAAGGCACACCTTTCTTCAAAGGTTTTTTATTCTTGCAGTGTCCTTGAAACAAAGGAATAAGATGAGAAGGAGAAAGTCATCAGAAGGGAAAGACTGTCCTTGGAGCCCAGTGCTGGCACATTGCAGAGGAGGAACTATTTTGCGGAGCCATGTTAGTCATTTACAACAGCCCAATTTCTGGTCCCCATCTCCTGCTGCACCCTTCCCCATGATGCCTTCTGCATCTTCAGGGCCTCCTACTGCAGTGACTTTTGCTTTTGTCCCTCATCAAAATCTGTCTGCCTTTCTTGTATCCCCCAAAGATGCAGGGGGGACAGTAGAAAAGGGTGAGCCCTGGGGAGGCTAGGGAACTGAGACTCAGCCTTGAACCCTGGCCCTGGCATTATTTTTAATTTTAAGCATTCTTCCAATTACATGTAAAAACAGTTTTTAACATTTATTTTTTAAAAGTTTTGCAACCCCAATTCTCTCCTTTACACTCTCCCCTTCTCTGCCTGAGAAGGCAAGCAGTTTGATATAAGTTTTACATGTGCAGTCATGCAAAACATATATCTGTCATTGGTCATGTTGTAAAAGAAAACACAGACCAAAACAACAACAAGAAAAATAAAGTTTAAAAATATCTGCTTCAATCTGCATTCAGATTCTATCAGTTCTCTCTCTAGAGGTGGATAGCATTTTTCATCATAAGGCCTTTAGAATTGTCTTGGATCGTTGTATTACTGAAAATTGCTAAGTCTATCACAGTTAATCATTGCACAATGTTGCTGTTACTGTATGTAATGTTCTCTTGGTTCTGCTCACTTCACGTTGTATCAGTTCATGACTCTTGTTTTTTCTTAACTGTGTGATCCTGAGAAAGTCACCTGAGTTCTCTCAGTTTTGGTTTCCACAGCTGTAAAATAGGCATAAGACTATCTCTCCCTTGTCTACTAGGCTTGTTGGTAAGCTAGCACTCTGTGTGCTCAGTGTCTGTTTCTGTGAATCAGTTATCAGTTATAGGGAATTATTCAAAAATGTTAATGGTTGCTAACAGTTCCAGGTGTTACCCTTAGATCAGAGGTATAAGTATGCATTGACCTGTAATACTCCCCAATGCTGTAAACCAGGTTAAAATGTTACCAGGAAATATTTATCAAAATAATGTAAACACAGTAGAAGACAGATAATGATAATATGTGGTTTTCAAAATCAATATACTGCTCTCAGGGATCCCCATGTACAGGTTAGCAGCTCCATTTTTATTTGAATTTGACATCACCACTCGAGATAACAGTTATATTTTTAATGGATGTTTTAACTTGGGGATGGGCAGTGGTGGAAAGAGCACCAGGTCTGAAGTCAGGAAGATTCAGCTTCCTGAGTTCAAATCTGGCCTGAGACACTTACTAGCTGTGTGACCCTGGGCAAGTCACTTCACTCTGTTTGCCTCAGTCTCCTCAGACAGGGTCACAAAGAGTTGAACATAACTGAAAAAAAAATGACTGAACAATAATAATTTTAAAAATTTAGAAATAATCACAAGGAAGAGATTTCTAATGGTGGCATTCCAAACATTATGACAGGCCCACGGGGGAGAGAAGAAGAGAAAAAGTGACCTTTCATAGGTTCTATTAATATTATATCACCTACCCCAGGACTGTTATTTTACAAATGAAGAAACTGAGGAAACAGGACCCAAATCCAGATAACTTGACTCTCCTCACTCTAGCAATGACTGGAAGTATGGAGGGGGAAGGAAGAAATCCCCAGAGTCCTCTTGGTGGAGCTTTTTCACAAATGTGAGTCCTAGGTTTGGACCTCTTATCTGAATCTGTTTGCTCTTTGATGGCAAGCTCCAAGACACCAAGCATCGGACCCTTTTTTGGAAAATGTCATTTTGACTGAGTGTTTAGTACGAGTGATTAGGAAGATCCAGACTAGAATCTCTTCTGCAAATTCCCAAAGGGAATATTGATTTCACCGGGAGGTTGGTTTGGGGTTTGGGTGGAAAAACAAAGGCTAAGAGGACTGTAACACTATAAAGTGAAAGAACAGCCCTACGGAACAGTTGTGAAGTGATAAAGAGAAGAGATCTGAGAAGGCGTCTCTCCTGCTCCTTTGCATTAAGCAGGGAACATGGAATATAATGTCATGTTTTTCCAATGTGTTCATTGGTTTTGTTGAATTAAAAATATTTGTTATAAGGAGTGCCTCTCTGGGGTGGGAAGAGGGAAGGATATGGTAAGGAATGTAGATGATAGAAAAAAATACATTGATAAGATCTGTTGTTAAAAATAGGTGGTTTTTTAAATGATAAATGCTAGAGAGGCTATGGGAAAAATGTATGTAGGTAGAGCTGATTAGTCAAGTCATTCTGGAAAGCAATTTGGGGCTATGCCCCAAAACCTTAAATATATATATGTGTGTGTGTGTGTGTGTGTGTGTGTGTGTGTGTGTATACATATATATACACACACCATATATATACACACCATATATATATATATATATATACCGTTATACCATATATACTATATATACCATATACCTTATATACCACATATATATGTACCTTTTGATCCAGCAATGCCACTAATAATAATTTTGTTGTTGTTCAGTCATTTCAGTCATGTCTGATTCTTCATGACCCCATTTGGGATTTTCTTGGCAAAGATACTGGAGTGGTTTGCCATTTCCTTCTCTGACTCAAATGACTTGCCCAGGGTCACACAGCTAGTAAGTGGTCTGACAAGATTTGAGCTCAAGTTTTCCTGATTCATGTTCAACACTCTATCCGCTGTCCCATCTCCTTGCCAGTAATCTGTCATTACTAGATCTATGTGCCCAGCATGACCAAAGAAAGAGAAAGAGTACTTATATGTTTAAAATATTATAGCAACTCTTTTTGTGGTAACAAAGAATTGTAAGCACATTCTTTGGGAAATAGTTAAGTAAATTAAGGTGTATAAATGTAATGGAACATGATTGTACCACAAGAAACAATGGAGGGGGCGATTTCAAAGAAATTGGGGAGAACTTATATGAACTGATGCAGAGTGGAGAACAATTTAAAATGGCAACAGTGTTGCAAAGATAAATAACTTGGAAAGACTCCAGAATGCTAATCAGCATGATAACCACTCAAAATTTCAGAGGACCCATGATGCAGTGTGCTGCTCACCTCCTGATTGAGAGGTGATGCCTCAGAGAGCAGACTGAGACATATTTTTAGACATGGTCAATGAGGGAATTAATTTTGCTTGATTATGTTTAGGTATTACAAGGGTTTTCTTTGTTTTTGTTTAATGAGATAAAGGGAAAAAATATTTTTGATAATTGAAAAAAAATTAAATGGGACCTCCCCCCAAAAAAAAACCAAGATCACATAGCTACAAAATATCAGATTCTATAGCAGGAAAAAAAATCCTGTGCTAAATAAAAATTATTTTAAAAAATGTAAATAATTAAAACTAAATAAATCAGGGAAAATGTAAAAAGAAGATAGATTTTTGTGCTGGGGAATGTTTTTTCATTCCCCAAGTTTGAGTATGAGGGTCATCCCTTGGAATGTGCACAAAGTTGGCAGCAGAGAATAGTGTGTTGGTCCTGGACTCAGGAAGACCTCAGTTCATGTCCATAGACAGTTACTGGGCTGTCAGGCAAGTTTATTCTGTAAGCCTCAGTTTCCTCATCTGCAAAATGGAAATTATAATCGCACCCACCTCCCGGGGTTGTTAGAAGGATAAAATGAGATATTTATAAAGCATTTTATGAGCCTTAAAGCACTATATAAATGCTGGTTGTTGTTATTTCCTATTTTTGCCCCTCTCCCCTTCCTGACCAGTTTGTGCTTGAGTCTTTGGTTGTCTATTAGGCTTCATTTGTTCTTTCCCTGAATATGTGACCAAATATAGTTCTGAGGGAGACATGTCCAGGTTTGAGGATTAGCTCATGAGTGTGAGGGGTCTGGAGACCTTGAGTTCACTAAGGAGAATTGATTGGTGGTAAGGAAAGCTTCTGTAGTGAAGACAAGTGGAGGAGTCTAAACCTTTGGACTAGCTTACCAGAAGATTCAGACTTAGAGGAAAACGATGCGATGTAAAATGCCTAATTGCTCAGCTACTTGGTGCTGCAGTGGATAGAGCACTGGACCTGGAGTCAGGAAGATCTGAGTTCAAGTATGACCTCAGTCACTTTCTAGCTGCATGACCCTGGGCAAGTCACAACCTCTGTTTGTCTCATCTGTAAAATGAGCTAGAGAAGTAAATGGCCAATTACTCTGGTATCCTTGGCGATAAAAACCCGAAAGAGACGACTGAAAGAACTAAATCCCAGCAACAAAAGTCCCTAAACTGTTTCCTGTAGAGATGAGGTTTAACACCAGGTTATGATAGTAGTTATATTTTAAGTTGCGAGATCCTGTTTTAGGATGTTCAATCAATTTATGCTGTCTTTTTGTGTATTTTAGCATTTTTTTGTGTTTATGAAATTGATACTTGTCCCATACCTGCTTCTTATTGTGGATTCAGTACCTTTTTGCTCTCCTGACTCCTTTGGGGATATCTAGACTTGAGATAAAACCTAAGATTTAAATAACTTATGCCCAAGGTGCTGGGCTGGCGTTCTAATGGGCAAAAGAACAAGATAAAAGGGAGACAACATCATTCATTAGAGTTTATACTCCTTCCAAATTGACCTGAGGAGGACCAAGTGCCTGGTTCAGAGCACAGAGGTCCCTTAGCAAGAAGGAAGTGTATGTGTTGCCCCAGCCCCTTGGGCTGAGCAATTCTTCCTTAATGTTATACCATCCTGCTCATTTTCTTTGTCCTATTCGATTTGGGGCCCATCTGTAATGTCTCTTGCAGATATAGATTGGATATAGTCATAGATATAGATGTTCTGTTGCTCAGAGGAAGTATAGCTGGAAGGCTATAGAAAGGCTATCAAAAAATTATCATTGCAGCCCCTGATTTTACAGGGGATGAAACTGAGACCCATAAAGCAATTCTATTTGTTCAAGGCCATAAAAGCCATTAGCAGCAGGACTGGGATCAAATCCAGGCCCTTTGGCTCCAGAGCCAGTTCTCTTCCCACTGCATCTCTTTTCATCTCTGTATTATGTGGCTTGCTGTAGATGGAACTTAATAAACCCTTGGGTTTCTTTTTCTAGAATCCTTTCTTTTGAAATTTGTGATCACTCTTATCAGGATGGGGCTCAACTTCATAATAGTGAATAATGTTGATTTATTGTTTGCCCTTCAGTCAACACTTCCCATAGAACAGAATTACCTATTGGCCCATCATTTATACCATGCTTCCCATACAATACGATCAGGAAAGCTCTGAGCTCCTGTGGTTTCAGTGATCAATTTTCTACAGATGATTCTCACAATTATTTGCTGAGCCTTAACCTTACTCCTGACTTCCAGTCTTATGTCTCTAACTTCCTCTTAGGCATCTTTAACTGGATGTCTTGTAGATATCTCGAACACAACATGTCCAAAGCTGAACTCTGTCTTTTTCCCCAAACCCTACCCCCTTCCGAACTCCCCTGTTCTCATTGTGTGGACCACCATCTCTCAGTCACCAAGGTTCACAAACTGGGTGTCTTTCTTGACTTCTCATTCTCTCTCAGCATATCACCCACTCTCCTATATCACTGCAACCATCCTGATGCACATCCTCATCACTTCATGTCTGGACTGTTGCAATAGCCTGCTCATTAGTTTCCCTGCCCCAAGTCTCTCCTTACTCTAGTCCATCCTTGACTTAACTATCAAACTGATCTTCCCAAAGCATTGTTCTGACCATGTCACCCCCTATTCAGTTAACTCCAATGGCTCCCTGTCACTTCCAGGATCAAATGCCTCTGTTTGGCATTCAAAGCCATTCATAACCAACCCCTTCCTGTTTGTCTAGTCATCTTATGCTTTACTCCCCTCCATGTACCCTATGGTCCAGTGACACTGAACTCTTTATTATTCCTTATATACAGTTCTCCATCTCCCAACGCTGAGTGTTTTCACTGGCTGTTCCCCAGATCCAAAGCACTTTCCTGCATCATCCCTGCTTCCTGTATTCACTGGTCTGATTCATATCTCAGCTAAAGTCATACCTTGCACAAGAAGCCTTTCCTAGTCCTCCTTAATCTTAGTCCCTTCCCTCTGACATTACTCTCAATTTATTCTCTATGTTGTTTACATGTGGTTACTTGCATGTAGTCTCCCCCATTAGAACATGAGATCCCCGAGAGCAGGGACATTTGTTTTTGCTTTTCTTTATATCTTAGTACTTAATACAGTGCCCAGAATATAGTAGGCACTTAATTACATGCTGATTGATTGACTAACTGACTCAATGTGACAAACAGTCTTATGGGTTTCTCAATAACTAATAGCTATGGTGTGTTTTGCCCCCTATCTAGGATCTAGATCCTGGGCATTTCTGAATTGAATGTGTTTCTATGTTTCATTCAAGGTATTCAATTCAGTAGATATCTCCTGTGTCTTAAGGTTGCAAAGACAAAAAAAATCCTCTCCTCAAAGAACTTATGTTCCACCGAGAAAAGGGAGCAACATACACAGATAAATCAGTCTGAAATCAACACAAAGTAATTTGGGAGGAAGACAAGGGGATGCTAACAACCAGGACAATTGAGAAAGTGTCCTTGAGGTGACCCTTGAAGGAAATGAGGAGTTCTGAGGGTGAGTGGTGAGGAGGAAGAGTGTTCCAGGCAAAGCCCATTCAAAGGCATGACTGGAGGAAATGGAATTTCATGGACACATGAATACTAAGTGAGTCACTTTGGCCAGAGTGTGGAATGTGCAGGCAAGGGGGAAGATGGAGATGAGGAATAAGTAATCAGACTGCAAAAGTAGATTGGGATCATTTATGAAGGTCATTAATACCAACAAAGCATTTTAATTTTATCCCAGAATAAGTTGTGAGCAACTGAATGTTCTTTAGCAGGCAGGTGACATGGTCAGATTTGGACCTTAGGAATATAATGTTGGCAGCTAGATGGCTCAGGGGATAGAGTAGTGGGTCTGGAGTCAGGAAGACCTGAGTTGAAATTTAACCTCAAATACTAATCCTGGACAAGTCATTTAACCTCTGTTTGCCTTAGTCTACTGGAGAGGGAATAGCAAACCACTGCACTATGTATGCTGAGAAAACCCCATATGGGGTCACAAAGAATCAAACACGACCGGCAACAACAACATTGGTAAACTGTGTATACAATGGATTTGAGAGAGGAAAAGGTAGATACAGGGAGTCCCCTCGAAAAGTTGCTGCAAGTGGTCTAGGTAAGTGGTGGTGGTGAGGCTCTGAATTAGGGTGGCAGTTATGTGGATGTAGAGAAAAGTGATATGGGAGAGATGTTATAGAGATTTAGAATGGAAAAGATTTGATCTGGAGGGTGAGGGAAAGTGAAGAGCTGAGGCTGACTTGAATAGTGGCTGGCAGAATGGCACTGCCCTCAACACATAGGGAAGTTAGAAAGCAGGGTCAGTTGAATGGGAAACACAATGAGTTCCATTATGGACATGTTCGAGATGTGTATGGGGCATCCAGGTAGAGCTATCTAGCAAGTTGGAGATGTGGAACTGGTACTCAGGAAAGAGACTAGATCTCAAATCTGTCCATTTGAGAGTCATCTATATAAAGATAATAATGGAAGCCAAGGGAGCTGATGAGATTGTCAAAAGAAGAGAGGCTAGCCAGAGAAAGGAAGGCTCAGACAGAGCCTTGGAATCCATCTGCATGTAGGGAAAAGACAGAGATGATGATCTTTTAAAAGAAACTGAGAAGGATCCATAAGACAAAAGGGAGAAAAATCAGGACAGGAGAGTGTTGTGAAAATCCAGGGAGGAGAAATTGTTCAAGAGAAAGTGATCAATAGTGTCAGATACTGCAGAGAGCTCAAGAAAGATGAAGAATGTGAAAAAGCAATAAAGAAATAATCATTTCCTAGTAACCTGAGAGTGTTTTTAGTCAAATAGTGGAGATGAAAGGCAGATGGCAAAGGATTGAAGACTGAACAAAAGGTGAGAAAGTAAGGACCATGAGTGTAGGTAGCTTTTTCTGGGAGATTGGCTGTGAATAGGAGAAGAAATATAGATACTAACTTGAAGGAATGGTTTGGTCCAGTAAAGTTGTTTTGTTTTGTTTGTTTTAGAATAGAAGAAATTCAGGTATGTTTGTAGGTAGCAGGAAAGAAGCTGATGGAGAAGAAATAGAAAATTAGGGAAAGGGCATGATTAAAGGGGAAAGTCTCCTGGTGAATATATGCATAGATATGTTAGAGTCAAAACTAGATGGATTAGCCTGAGGAAGGAGAAAGGCCACATCTTTCTCAGAGACTGGAGCAAAGGAAAAGAGGGTGGGAATGTTGTTGATGATATCTGTTGTATAGAATTGGGGGAAAGATGTTCATATAACTTCACATTTTTCAATAAACTATGAGAATAGGTCTTCTGTTGAGAAGGATCAGGAACAAATTGATGGTATAGATGGCTTGAGAAGAGAGAGATTTGGAATAGAGTGAGATGGAGCAAATCAGAGAAGAGCAAAAGATTGCTGTGAAGCAATGAGAGTCCATTTGAGATTAAATAACATGCATTTGTAGGGGACTCATTCAGCATGCAAGTACAATGTATAATGAGAGTAATCTGTGTTTGAAGTTTGGAAAGAGATGAGCAGAAATGAAAGAAGGGATTCTAGGGCAGATTAAAGTATACAGTTAAACTGTTTAACTATAGGGTCAAGATTATGAAGGGAGAGCAGGGGTGAGGAGCTGGGAAAGTAAGGGTGTGTTTATGGAATGACTGGAGGTTGCAGTAAGGACAGAGAATACATTTAGGAAGGGTGTGGCATAGAGAGAGAGGCTTGGAGAGGAGGTTATAATCAGAGGAATTGCAGAGTTATTGATTGTGGAGGTGGAACCCTTGTGGGGGAGGTTGAGATTAAGCATCTCACCATTTCTGGGTGTGAATGTGGTAGAATTAGGGTGAAGATCATGGGAGTTGAGGTTTATGGACTGAAAGCAAAGGCATTTGGGGGAACTCCAACATGTAAATTGAATGTTGTTTATTTTTACTGTGTTGACTTTGAAAGACTTAAGAAATCTGATCAACACAATGACCAACCATGATTTCAGACGCCCAATGAACTTAAAAGGAGGGGTTGCTGAGTGATGGCAGTAGGAAGGAATGTCTTGAAGTGGAAGAGAGGAGGGAGAAGCATGCCTGTTTTCTCCTCCTGACCCATTGTGTCAGTGTGTATGAAAAACATTACAGTTTAGTACTGGATATAGCAGCTGGGGATACACTATCTTCTAGGACCCTATTATGGTAAGTTCTACTTAGTAATGTTACATCTTCAGGCTTAAAAGTCAACTACTCAATCTTAGCACCTACTATGTGTCTACTAAGCTTGAGGGGAACAAAAAGGCAGTCTCTGCCCTCAAGGAGGTCACAATTTAATGAGGGAGGCAACAAACAAACAAATATGTACAAGCTATATACAGGAAAACTAGAAAACAATTAACAGGTGGAAGTGGGGTTGGGAAAGGCTCCTTGTAGAAGATGGGAGCTGGAACTGAAAGGAAGCCAGGGAAGTCATTAGGCTGAGATGAGGAGGGAGAGCATTCCAGGCATGAAGGCCAGACAGAGAAAATGACTGGAGAGGAAAGGTCGAGTGTCTGGGTTGTGGAACAGCCAGGAGGACAGTGTCACTGCATCCAGTCACTGCAAGATATGACAACATTGGAGAGTAGTAGAGGGCCAGGTTAGGAAAAGCTTTGAGAGCCAGGCTATTTGGTATTTGATCCTGGAGTCCATAGGGGACTATGGACTGTTGGAGTTTATTGGGTGGGGGATGGTGTGTGCCATAGTCACACTTGCACTTTTGGAAGATCACTAACAAGGCATGGACCATAGAAGAGATAATATTAAAGTATATCTCTTTCCTTATTACCTTTTCTTTGGTCCTTGTTTCCATGGTTCCTTAGCACACAATCCCTCTGACTCCCTTTGTTGCATTTAATCTGGTGAAGCCTAGGGACCCCTACTCATAATTGTGTTTCTAAATGCATAACATAAATGACAGAGAATTGCAAAGGAAACAAATTAGATTGAAATACAGTTGTTAAAATACATTTTTTTAAAAACCCAAGGTCAGATACTCCTGAGAGTCCCTGTTTTACAATGTTTGTGTCAGTGTTTCTGTTACAGTGTTTTATGTAAGTGTAATGGGGACACCGGAGTGGTTTGCCATTTCCTTCTCCAGCTCATTTTACTGAGGCAAACAGGGGTAAGTGGCTTGCCTAGGGTCACACAGCTAGCAAATTGTCTGAATAACTTTCAAGAAATAAGGTAGTGGATCTGAAAGAAATTGTATCCTTTCTGATCCTTCCAGATTTGGTTTTTACTGCACACAGTTGGGCCAATTCACATTTCTTTTCTCCAGGCAGATGGTTGTGTTCTCTTAGCCTAGGATTGTGGGGAACAGTTGGAATAGAAGGGGCACTAGTAAATGTAGACAGGATGAGTACATATATGAAAGCTGAGTTCTTTTACTGTCTTCAAGGCATTTATTTGCATCTTCTCAACACTGATGGGAAGAGCAGGTGACTTAAAACATTCCTGAGCCTTGGTTTCTTCATTTATAAAATGAGAGGATTAGACTCTGATTTCTAACACTCCTTCTAGCTCTAAAGTTATCATTCATGATTGGAGATTATAAGTATGCATCTATGCACACCTAGTAAAAAACTCTTAGATATCAGGAGAAAACCAAACCATAATTTAAAAAACTAGAACTTGTATGATGCAGACCTAAAAAATCACTTTCCTTTCCTTTCTTTTCCTCCCCTCCTTCCTCTCTCTCTGTCCACATGGGGTATAATACCCTTACCCAAGGGTCATCTGACCAAAGGAATGTAAATTTTGATCACTGAAACCTCACCAGATAGCTTGGGGTTTAAGAGGTGAGATTTCTTTCTTAAGGACCAGGTCTCAAAACCAAATCACTCTGGCTCTCATTGATTGTCCAACAATAGGTCCCAGCCCAAGCACACAGGGTCATTGTTTCCCCCCCCCCCATTGCTGAGAGTGAAAGTATATAGCAAACGTTTCTGTTTTAACCAGAAAGCTTGAGGGTCTCCTCCTCCAGATTAATATTTTTTACACTCGATAAAATAGGCCATTCTTTGCTACATTTCTTACCTAGCCTTAATCACTGGATGGGCATTACCTCATTTCAAACTGAGACCTGGGAAAGACCTTATCTTGAAAAGGCCAAGGTTCCCTACTATGTCCTGGACCATCTCCCGTTGTCCTGATCTATATCTTGCCACTGGATTCAGATGACTCCAGAGAAGAGAGTGAGGGTGGTGATCTTGCACAGCCCTCTCTCACTTAAATCCAATTCACTTGCAAGTCATGGCATCACCTTCCTAATGTCATGGTCGTCTTTGAGAATGAAGGACAAACAGCAACAGCAGTGGGGAAGTGGGATTTTGACCATATAGGCAGTCCCTGCTAGCTTTGCCCCTTTCCATCTGTTTTTTCTGGTGCTCCCTTGGGGTATCTCTGAGTTTTAGGATAATTTTTTCCCTGGTCCTACTCACTGGAGGGGGTGACAAGAGTCCTTGGTGTGGCTATATGATATATTTGTATATATTTCTCTTTCTAGAACTGAATTTGTTTTACACATTTACTCAGATACACACAGATATCCTGGTAGTTGAAAGCTACTTTCTAAAGCTTTGGGAAGTATTTGAGAGTTAATTCAATAGATTCACCTCTCCTATTTAAGCAGAGTCTGACTCCCAGAAATCTTCTCTCTCCAGAATGTAGCTTTAAGTCTAGAAGTAAATGCCAAAAGTTTTCTTGAGTTAAAAATAGCTTTCTGAGAGCTCATGAACTTTGAGAGGTAGGTGCCACCTCCTCCACAAAACCTTCTTTGAACTTCCCCTAGCCAGAAATAATCTTTCCTTCTTTATCTTTTACAGCACTTTGTACTTTTCCTATGAACTTTTACACAGATTGTGACATATTATTTCTGTACCTGTCTTTGCTTGTTTTCCCTAGGAATGACTATAAGCTTATGTGACTTGCTGTGTGACCTGAGGTGAATAACTTCCCCACTCTGGGTCTCAGTTTTCTCCTCCATAAAATGGAGGGGGTGAGGATTATTGTCCTTTCTAACAATAATGACCAATGGACTTGTCTAAAACCTTATTGAGTGTTTTCTTTGGGCCCAAGGCTCTGTGGTCCATATGGCTCTGGCCAGTTACCTTGTACCTATGGTGGTAGAGATTCCCTTTTGGTGTAACTACGTGTTGTATTTGGATATTTGGTTTCTGGTCTGTCTCAAAAGCCCTAGTCAAAAATCATGGAAATAGAGAATGGTCCTACTTTGACATTAATTCTTAAGTCCAGGATCTCTTGAATAGTGATCACGTGGTTTTAATTTTAGTGCCATCAGGGCTTGTTGTAGCTTGTGAAGGCCAATGGCTCTTCCTCCCCTCAAGTTTTTGTAGCTGGCCCTTAGTCCTGCACTCTTCTGCTCATGGCAGAAGGAAATGGGTCAGAATTTGGCTACATGGATGATGAAAGGCAGCTGGCTACTCCTGTAGCTACTTTGCCTTATCATTGAATCCCAGGTTTAGAGCTGAAAGGACCTCAGAGGTGATCTAGTCTATTTTACAAGGGAGGAAACTGAGGCCCAGGGAGGCCAAATGACCTACCCAAGATTACAAAACCTACAAGCATCAGAGAGGGGATTTGACTATAAATTCCCTGAGTCAAGAGCGAGTGTTCTTTTGCCTTTCTCATACTACCTTCTCTGAGATCTCTGCCTTAACAAAAGGTAACTTTAATGTAGGAGCCATGCTTTTCTAAAGAGTTAAAAGCAAGTTGAACTGAGTTTTAAGGATTTTTATTATCATTAATAATACCTTAGACTTGCTTAGCACATGCTTTTTTTCCCAAGTTCCTTCCCACTCCTTCATCTCATCTGGGATTCCCAACAACTCTGTGGGCAGGGAGGTCCATTATTACTTTACTTCAAAACACTATTATTTCATCTGTGTGGGTGCTCCTCCCACTAGGGCAGATTGTAACCTTTGCATACCTTTCTCTATGTTATTTATAATTTGCTGTGAAAAAATGAAACTTATTACCTGATGGTAATGACTACGGAAGGTTAATTTCTATCTTCATTTTTTGGAGGGGCGAAGGCAAGGTAATTGGGGTTAAGTGACTTGCCCAAGGTCACACAGCTAGCAAGTGTTAAGTGTCTGAGGCCATATTTGAACTCAGGTCCTCCTGGCTCCAGGGTCGGTGCTGTATTCACTGTGCCACCTAGCTTCCCCATCTTCATTTTTAATACAAGGAAAATGAGGTCCAGAAAAGTTAAATGACTTGCCCAATGATATGTGGCTAATTGGCCATAGAGCTGGGCTTCAAACCTAGACAGCTTTGTTGTTGATAAATATGACCCCCATTTATCTAGTGCCTTCTAGTTCACCGTGTATTTTCTGTACGTTGTACAAATGTCATTCTCATTTTGTAGAATGGGGAAACTGAGGCATAGAAAGTCTACAGGGTCCGATAATTTGTAAGTGTTAGAACTTGAACTTGAAATCATATTTTCTAACTCCAGATCTAACATTTTGTCCACTATATCACAGTAAGGATGAGCAAAATCCCATCAAAGGGAAGAGAATAGAAAAGGTCGATGTGAAATGAAGCAGCGGAATATTCTCTTCACACATCTAGTCTTCCTGGGCAAGTTGGTACAAGGTTGGCTGACTGGGGGTTTTCAGGACCTCCTAAAAATCAGGATATGGCTGGCCTGCCTTCTCTCTCCTGTTCTCTAGAGACAGCTCCATTCCCTTTCTCTCTAGCTCCATTTCAGGAATTGCTGAACAGTATCATGATTTTTGCACAGTGAGCCTTTCTGAGAAAATGTCTGTCAGGCTCCTCTGGGGCAGTGTTCCTCGGGCAGCATTTCCAAGAATCTCTAATTTAAAAGGGAAATTATAATTCCAATTTCCGCCATTCATAGCCTTGAGAAATATGGGCTGTATTTATTATTATGTTCTTGACCTAGGGTTTCTCCATCATTTCCATTAGCCTCCTGTGATATTCACAGTAACATCCTCCAAGTCATGTTTGCAGAAGTCACCAGTGCACAATGAAAGCGGCTCTGATAGTTTATTTACCTAGTGAAATTTTCCTTGACAAGATGACCTTGGGCCCTGTACCATCTCATTTCTATATGGTCCCTGGAGAGGAGAGGAGAAGAGGGGAAAGTCGAGAGAATGATGAGAAGCAGGCTTATTTGTTTCTCAAATAAAATATATTTCTAGAACTTTACCAAAGCCTTCAACTCCACCAAAACTCAAATAAAGCAATAATTAAGTTGGTTCCAGCATGGAGGTGGAGAGGGATGTGCTTGAAGAGGGGAGAGCTATGACTTTTTACAATCTGTAGGGAAGAAATGGCTGTGAAATTCATCTGGAACTAAGGCCTTGATAAGGCCTTTCCCCCTTTGGGGGAAAATAGGTAATTTTAGGGGAAAAGTTTTCCAAAGCAACGGAAAAAAATAGAGCACTTAGTTAAGAATCTGAGATCCGAGTTCAAATTTGTGCTCTGCTCCTCACTACCTGTGTGACCTTGGGCCAGACACTTCCTCTATCTGGGCCCTACTTCTCCCATCTATAAGATGAGGGAGCTGACCTAGATGACCTCTTTAGGTCCCTTCCATTTTGAAATTATAGAACGTTAGTCTATGATATGTCATATGTGAGTTTTAAGTGTCCTTTAGAAGAATGTCAACTGTATCATACTATATTGTATAAAAAGCAATAATATATGAGGTCTCAGAAGACCCAGGGTCCTAGTTCTGGCTCAGCCTTTGACTAACTTGTTGATCTTGGGCAAGGTAACTCGCCTTTCTAACTACGATTTCTTCATCTATGAAAAAAGATGGTTGGACTCTGATCTCTGTGTTTCCTTCTTTCTTCATTTCTCTGTACTACTCTAAAAGTCATTCAATCATTAGAGAATATAGTTGTTGAAAACCTTTGCTCTGAATGATTTGAGATTAGACTGTGACAGGCCTATTAGCTTTGTTGATTCTGACCTCAGTGAGCATTTAGGGGAGTATGGGGACCAATATGCCAGGCCACAGTCATGAAGTGATTTAAATGGGTCTGGAAATGTTATATAGGCTGACAGTGTTCGTGGACAGCTTGAGACCCCGATCACTAAATAAGATCCAGTTGCCTGGCTTTGAGAAGCATTCTTTGATTTATCTTGGAAAAGTCCACTTTAAATAACTGCCTGAAAGAAATCATTAAAATTGTACCAAGTGAATGTCAACTTGCAGATGTTACTACTGATCTCTCTAACTTGTTATTGAGTAGCATGCAAATGTATTCAACTCCCAAAATGGGTGGAGTGGGGGTAGGGAGATAGTAGTTGCTTGGATGAATAACAAGCATTCTTCTTCTTTTTTTTTTTTAATCTGATTGAGTTCTACTTGTCAGCTTCATAGAATCATTGGATAGAAATGACTGATGATTGGTTCATCCACCTTGATAATCATGGCTAGTCTTGAATGGATGCAACTTGGAATAAGAAACATGCCTCCGAGTTTGATATCTTCCCCTTCCCACTTTAGGCATTAATGGCTTTGTGAAGGGGGTCAAATTTGTCTCTACTTCCTCATTACCTCCACCAAAAGTACTTCTCTCCTTCTTGATCATATTGGAATTGTGCCTATCCCCTGTTGTACCATTCCCAAAGGATATTGAGGATTCCTTAATGTGATGGTTAATATAAGGTTTAATACCTCCTTGGGGTATTTGCATCAAAGACCTGAGCGAGACATACAGTAAAGATGTTTCCAAACTCTTGAAGAAAAAGACTTTATGACCCAGATGAATGAAACTACATTTTTGGATAGGGAACCCTGCCTGGTGCCCTATAAAATCACTTACTACATCTACTTGCAAGACAGTCCCTGGATAACACATACAAGAATTATGATACTTTCAGCTTTATTCCAAGTGGTTCTACTTCAAGGAATATGTAATGGAGTCAGTCATTGTCCTACAGACTTGTTTTACTCCCAAATCTTATTTGTTGAGCAATTGTTTAGACGGAGGAGTATTGTGGAAAGGGTATTGGACACAGATCTAATTTGGTGATCAGCGACCTGGCTTGAAATGCCTTCTCTCACACTTCCTAGCTGGCCATATGACGTGTCATTTCATATCTCAGACAGGGACAATAATACTTAGGTAGCTTGGCCTAATGGAGAGCTGGCCTCAACAGTTAGGAATATATGGATTCAAGAGGTTCATGTGGTACATACTGGCTATCTGACACTGAGGAAGGCATTTAACTTCTCACTGTCCCAGACCACTTTATAAGACTGTAAGTTGTAAAACAGTTGTTGATAAGCATTGGTCAAAGGAGTTTCCTCACCGAGTGCTTCATTATTTTTTGAATAATATTTTATTTTTCCTGATCATATGTAAAAACAATTTTGAACATTCATTTTTTTTTTAATTTTGAGTTCTAAATTCTCTCTCTTCCCTTTTCCTGATACACTAAGTAAACTGAAAAAGGTTATACATGTGTATTCACGAAAAACATATTTCCGTGTTAGTCCTATTGTGAAAAAAGACACAGGAAAACAAACATTAAGAAAGTGAAAACTATTATGCTTTGATCTGCATTCGGACTAGCAATTATTTCTCTAGAGGTGGATAGCATTTTCTCATCATGAGTCCTTTCAAATTGTCTTGGATCATTGTATTGCTAAGGATAGCTACGTCATTCACAGTCGAACATTGTTGAACAATATTGTACAATATTGTTATTACTGTGTACAATGTTCTACTAATTCTACTCACTTCATTTTCCATTAGTTTATGTAAGATTTTCAGGTCTTTCTAAAAGCATCCAGCTCCTCATTTTTTATGGTACAATAGTATTCCCTCACAATTAGATAACACAACTTGTTCAGCCATTCCCCAGCTGATGGGTGTCCCCTCAATTTCCAGTGCTTTGTCACCATGAAAAGAACTGCTATAAATGTTTTTGTACATACAGATCCTTTTCGGTTTTTTTTTAATCTTCTTGGGATACAGACCTAGTAGTGCTATTGCTGGGTCAAAAGGTATGCACAGTTTGATAGCCCTCTGGGCATGGTTCCAAATCACTCTCCAGAATGCTTGAATTTGTCCACAACTCTACCATCAGTTCATTAGTGTGCCTATTTTCCCACATCCCCTCCAGTATTTGTCATTTCTGTAAAGTTCTCCTGGTTCTGTTCACTTTACTTTGCATCAATTTGTGTAAGTCTTTCCAGGTTTTTCTGAAATCAATTTGTGGACAACACTTCAATTTTCAATTCCAAGAGTGCTTTATTCCACTGAAATCACAGGTCCAGAACAAAATACCTCCAAATTTGGGCTACTTATCCTATATCCTCATTTGGAGGAGGGTACATTATAAACCAAAAAGCATTAGAGAAATGTGAGCCAAAGACAGCCACTGTTCAAAACTAAAGTTGTGGATGGTTGTTTCTCAGAGCATGCTACAGAAGCATAGTCAATCCATAATACAGCATCAGTGCTTCACATCTGCTGTACTTGAACCATTCAGTCATCTCATTAATAAGCCTCCACATTCCAACTTATGAAGACCTTGTACAAAGACCTGCCTTAGTCCTACCATAAATCTTTCATAGGGTGTCCACCAAATATGATGGAGGTCCTCTTTGAGATTAATTAACATTCATTAACATTAACATACCCCTTCAGTTCTCTGTAATTTCTAGTTATTAAAAAAAATAAACTGTATTTCTTAATTGACAATTATCAATAAATATGAACATGCTCATATACAAAAAATAGTAAAAGAGGACCATATATGACCACTACCAACCTTTTTACCTGTACCTTGTCTTAAAATAACATTTTCATTGTGGAAAAATATATGGATTTGCACATTTGCACTTTGATAGCTAGTTCAGGAGGTGGCTTCAGATCTATAAAACCATATACAACTATGAAGAGAAGTCTTACATAGTCATATATACTCATAGTCAACAATATTTACTTAACTCTATTTCATCTTTGCTTTATACATGTTTCAGAGGCAATCTTCAGACTAATTCTTCTTGGGTGGGTGGACCTGTAAATAGATGATAGATAGAAAGATAGATAGATAGATAGATAGATAGATAGATAGATAGATAGATAGATAGGTAGATAGAAAGATAGGTAGGTAGGTAGATAGATAGATAGATAGATAGATAGATAGATAGATAGATAGATAGATAGATAGATAGATAGATGGGTGGGTGGACTCATAGATAGATAGAAAGATAGATAGATGAGATAGCTACGTGGTGCAGTAAAAAAAAAGCACGGGCCCTGGAGTCCGGAGGACCTGAGTTCAAATCCAGCCTCAGACACTTAACACTTACTAGCTGTCTGACCTTGGGCAATTGTGCAAGTCACTTAACCCCAATTGCCCTGCCTTTCCCCCTCCAAAAAGCAAAAAAAAAAAATTTTAATGTAAACTTCTTTAGGACTGGGACTGTTTGGGTTGCTCCAATTTGTATCCCCAGGATAAGTGCTTAATAAATTCTTTAAAGAAAACCCAAGAAAGACAAATAGATAAAGGTTTATTATGTGACAAGCACATAATGTGCTAAGAGTTGAGGGTAAAAATACAAGCAAACAAGGCAAACCTTGTCCTTAAGGATCTTGCGTTCTTTTTGTAAATTAAATTTTATTTTAAAAAATTAACAAAGGATTATTTTAATTTTTATTTCTCTTGTTATTGGAGATTTAGAGCATTTTTCATATAGTTGCTGATACCTTCTCTTGCTTTTTTTGAGCACTCTATGTTCATATCTGTTGACCATTTATCTGTTGGGGAATGGTGCTTATTCTTATATATTTGAATTAATTCCCTTAATCTTTGGATATCAGACCTTTATCATAGAAATTTGCTGGAAATATTTTTCCAAATTTTGCCATTTACTTCTAACTGCATTGATTTTGCTTATGCAAAATATCTCAATCTTATAAAAAAAATTATTCGTTTTTATCTCCTGTGATTCTCTTTATTCCTGATTTGGTCAAGAACTCTTCCCCTATGCATAGCTATGAAAAATATTTCCTTCCCTCCCCCTCTAATTCGTTCAGGCTTTATGCTAGAAGCTTTTCTCAGATATAGAAAAGCCCGTGATAGGATATTTTGTTGTTCACTTGTTTCAGTCATGTCTGATTTTTATGACCCCATTTGGGGTTTTCTTGGCAAAGATGTTGGAGTGGCTTACTATTTCTTTCTCCATCTCATTTTACAGATGAGGAAACTGAGGCAAAAAAAGATTAGATGACTTGCTGAGGGTTGAGTTAGGTGAGTTAGGGGGAGTGTCTACTGCAAGCACATGAAGATGTTCCCAGGTGGAATGGGCAGACAAGAACAATTTGCTTCAACAGCCTTGAAGGTGGCTGAAGGGAGCACTGTGGAGCATTTAGAGTTTGGTTAGACATTGAGCATGCCAAAGTCATCCACTGCATTCCAGGCCATTGCCAGTCATCCTGACTTTTGTCTTGCCACTGGGCTTTGATGACTCTGGAAGAGAGAGTGGAGTTAACAACCCTGTGCCACTCTGCCTCATTGAAATCCAATTGATGCACAAGTTAAAACAATATCCTGTAATAATTCCCCTTGGAAAATGAAGGACAAATAACCAAAAAATTTGTTTAGGATATGACTTTTTATATCAAGGTCATGTATCCATTTGGTATTTATTATGGTATATGATGTTATATATTGGTCTAAAACCAGTTTCTGCCAGACAGTTTTTCCATTTCCCCAGCATCTTTTGTTGAATATTGTATTCTTATCCCAATATTTGGAATCTTTCAGTTTGTTGAACAGTGTTCCTTCTGCATTTCTGGTACTTAATGTTTCACTGACAAATTTGTCTACTTCATAATTGGTACTGAATAGTTTTGATGATTAATGCTTTGTAGTGTAGTATGAAATTTAGTCCTACTTGGCCCCTTTCCTTTTTTCAATATTTCCCTTGATATTCTTAATCTTTTGCCCCTTCAGATGAATTTTATATACCTCACCTAGAGCTTTCAGGTTGCCCTTTGGTAGTTGGGTATGGCAGTGAAGCTGCAAATTAATTTGGGAATATTATCATGTTAATTATACTGACATGGCTCAACAAATTCCCTTCAATATTTTTCTTCCTTTATTTCTGTAAATAGTGTTTTGTAGTTGTTTTCATGTATCCCTGCATGTGTCTTAGTAAGTGGACTCCTCAACATTTTGGACATTCTGTGGGCATTTTGAAAGACATTTCTTTTTTTTCTATTTCTTTCTGATAGGATTTGTTGGTAATATGTAGAAAGGCTGATGATTTTTCTGTATGTTTTTATATTTCATTACTTGGTCAAATATTGTTTCAGTTAACATTTTGGTCAAATTTCTAGGTTTTGCTAAGCCAATCATCATATTATCTGCAAAAGGTGATATTTATGTTTTCTCTGTGTTGATTTCTTCAATTTATTTTTTGTCTTGTTGCTATTACATTTTTAGAACAATATGAAATAATAGTGGCAACAGGATACATTTTTTCTTTATCTCTGATCTTATTGGAAAGAAATCTAGTTTTTTTGCCATCAGATAATGCTAGTTCTTGGTGGTAGATAGATTCTATGGAAGATACTAAGCAAAGCACCATTTTTTTCCTGTGATTTTTCATCTTTTTTTTAAAACAAAAATGCTTATTATATTTTGTCACAAGCTTTTTCTGTGTATATTACTATGATGTTTTCTACTGGTCTTGTTATTAATATGATTTATTGTATTTATAATTTTCCTAATTTTGAACTACCTTTATATTCCTGGTATAAATACAAACTAGTCATACAACCTATCATGGTATAATATCTTTATATGTATGTGTATATATTTGTAATCTTTTTAATAGGTTGCTATGGCTTCTTTGATAATATTTTTTCAATATTTTATATGGATATTCATTAGGGATATGGCTTTATATTTTTTCTTTGGTTTAGTTATCAACATAATATTTGTTTTATATAAGGAATTTGGTGAGATCTCTTCTTTTCCTGTTTTTATAGTTTTATGTAAAACTGGGATTAATTTTTCCTTGAATATTTGATGGAATTCACTTATAAATCCATCTGCTCCTGTTTTCCCCCTTTGGGAATTCTTTTAGAGCTTGTCCAATTTCTTTTTCTGAGATTGGATTATTTAAATGATCTAATTCTTATTCTGGTAATTGGAACATTTTATATTTTTAAAAATATTCATCCATTTCATTTAAATTACCAAGTTTTTTGGCACATAAGAGGACAAAATGGTTTCTCATTATTAATCCCCTCTTTCCTCTTCATTTGTTGTGAATGTTTCTTTTTCAATTCTGATATCAGTGATTTGATTTTCTTTCCTCTTTAATCAAATTAGCAAATGGATTATTTATTTTATTAGTTTTGTTAAAACAAGAAACAGCTCCTACTTTTAGTTAGCAATTCTTTTTTTGTTTGTTTTCAGCTTTGTTAATCATTTCTTTGATTTTTCAGGATTTCTCTTTTGTCATTTAGCAGGATCTTTTTGATTTGTTATTTTTCAATGTAAAAAAAAAGTGGATGCCTAATTCATCAATCTTTTTTTTCCTTTGTTGGTAAAAATGTTCAGAGATAAAAAAAAATTTCCTGTAAGAGCTATTTTGGCACCATCAACATCAACAGTTTTGACATAGTTTTATTGCTTTTTAATGAAATTACCTACTATTGCTATGCTTTATTCTTTTTACCCCATATTCTTTTGGATTAATTTATTTAGTCTTCATTTAAGTTCAAGTCTTTTCTTCAGATACCCTTCATTTATGATAATTTTATTTTATTATGTTTAGTGAAAAAAGTACATTTAGTATTTCTGCTTTTCTCTGTTTATGAAGTTTTATTGCCTTTACACAGAAGTCAGATGTTGTAAATGTGTCATTAAGAACTGAGAAAATCTGTGTACTCCTTTGTAATCCTATTCAGTGTTCACCAGATATCTTATATATCTTATATATCTTATACATCTTACAAATAAAATTCTTACCTTCTTGTCTAGGTTTGAAAGAGACACATTGGGATTCCCAATTATAGGTTTGCTGTCATTTTGTCCTATGATTCAATTAACTTTTCTTGTAAGTGTTCAGATGCTATGGCATTTAGAGAATGTAGTAACGATATTTAATTTGTGTAGTGCCTTTAAGCATAATCTAGCTTTCCTGCTTATCTCTTTTAATCATATCTTTTTCTACTCTGGTCTTGTTTGAGGTCATGGTTGCTGCCCCTGTTTAAAAAAATTGCCTGAAGACTAATAATTTTTGCTCCAGCTACTCATTTTTAAAACTGTGTGAATTTTTATGGTTTAAGTGTTTCTTGTAAATACTTAAACATTTTGCTTTTTAATCCATTATCTCACCCTCTTCTGTTTTATGGGTAAGTTCATTCCATTTACCATCATGGTTATGGCTGTTAATTATGTTTTCCCTACCATCATATCCTCTTTTTCTTCCTGTTTTCTTCTTTATAAAGGAGGAGACTGAGTAGGGACAAAGGAATCTGATCTACATCATAAACAAAGGCCTTCTGTCCCTCCTTCCTTCATGATACCCGGACAATATCAGGTTCTTGTACATTTTCCTTTTTTTAATCTCCCTTTATGATCTATGTTCTAAAATTGAAGTTTGTTTTGCTTGTGTCTTTTCTCTTTTCTATTCTACCTGACTTCTTAAACCTTCCCTTTTCCACACTCTCTCCCTTCCTATTTCCTTATGTTGTGTGTGTGTGTGTGTGTGTATACGTGTGTGTGTTTAACATTTTTGGTCTGGTTCAAGTAAGAATAAAATTCATGAAACACATACTTTTCTCATCCCTTCCTCTGTTTTCTTCTTTTAGAACCCAATTATGAGAAACAGTAAGTTCCTTCCTCTTCTTTTCCTAATTTTTTTCATTTCCTTCCTTTCTTTCCTCTTTAAAAACTAATAAGTCACAATAAAACCACACCCAGGCTCTGGGTTTTTCTTTCTTAACCCCATTTGTGTACCTTGAAGGTGGTGGGATTCTAAATGTATACTTGTCTATTATCACCCTATTAGAATGTAGATAATTCAGTATTGTTGAACCTAATGTTCAACATTGGCCTCACATAGTAGCTCAAATGTATCTCTCTTTCTAGATTTTGCTTGGTTCTATTTACATTTCAAAATTTTTACTTAACTCACTAATTTAATCAGAAATGCTTAAAAGCCTTCTATTTTGTTCAAGGTCTATTTTTTCTTTATCATAATAAATTTAGTTTTGCAGAGGGAATTAATCACCAACCAAACTCATCAAATGAATGAGTTGAGGCTCTTCTTTCACTTGCCAGGAAGCTAGGCTTTTAGATATCTCTGGGATAGCCCCACTCCTGTTGAAACCTTAAACATCCTAATCTAGCTGCCTTCATCATCAGAACACCCATCCACTGATTTTCTGCCTGAATTAAGTCCCCAATATTTAGTATTCTCTTACCCTATCTTATGCTTCTCATATTGGTGATAATGAAGTCCCAATGCAGGAACTCCCTACTGGGTGACTGTTATCTGCCATCTCATTTCCATCTACCTCAACCCTAAAAGCTATGCACCTCCAAATGCAACCTAAGACTGCATAAATGTTTTTGGCTGTCACATCACATTGCTGAACGATTTGTATTCCACTAAACCCTCTCAAAGCATATTCAGAACTGTTTTCTATTCATGCCTCCCCTATCTTATACAAGGGAAGGTTCATATATTTTATTCATTTAAAAAATAGTGCCCCTAGTTTTATATATTAATTCAACTTTTTTGCTTTCAGTTTTGATAACCTCTTCTTTTATTTTTTGAAATTCCTACTTTTGGGTTCAACTTTAAAATTTGTTGGTTTTCTGCTTGTTTTGTCACATCCTTGGCTCATCAATCATTTCTTTCTTTTATTGATGAAAGTGTTTAGAGATATTAATTTTCCCCTAAGGACTGCTTTGGCTATATTTTAAAATTGTGATGTGTTATCCTTATCACTGATGTAATTATGTATTGTTTCTATAATTGATTTTTCTTGAACATACCAAGTATTTAGTTTTAAGCTAATCTCCAATTAGTGCTTAATATGGCCTTCAATAGTCCTTTCTTGAATACAATTTTAATTGCATTGTGGTCAATAAGAATGTGTTTAATATTTCTGCTTTTCTGCATTTGTAAGGTTTTTATACTCTTATTCTTTCATTCACTTGCTTTGGGGGGGTAGGGCAGTTGGGGTTAAGTGACTTGCCCAAGGTCACACGGCTCATAAGTGTCAAGTGTCTGAGGCCGGATTTGAACTCAGGTCCTCCTGACTCCAGGGCCGGTGCTCTATTCACTGCACCACCAAGCCACCCCTATACTCTAATTTATGATCTTTTTTTGTAAAGTTACCATGGTCAGCTGAGGAAATATGTATACTTTCTGTTCCATTCAATAATTGCCAGAGATTTATCATATCTATCTTTCCTACGATTTTTTTTGTTAAAATTGTTTAGTTATGAAAGTGGTGCATTGAGTTTCCCAACTCTTATAGTTCTACTTTCTATTTCTGCTTATAATTTATTTAGCTTTTGTTTTAAATATAATGTGATATTTGGTTTGCATATGTTAAGCATTGATATCCATTGTCTATTTTTTTCAGTGTAATGTAGTTTCCCTGTTTATCTCTTTTAATCAAGTTTATTTTTTGTTTTTTCAATGTCATTATGGATGATACCCTTGCTTTTTTGAGTTCAGCAAAAGTATAATAGATTTTGTACCAACCCCTTACTTTGTTATTGTTCAAACATTTTCAGTTGTGTCTTCCAACTCTTTGTGACCTCATGTGAGGTTTTCTTGGCAAAGACACTGGAGTGGTTTGCCATTTCCTTCTCAGGTCATTTTATAGATGAGGAAACCGAGGCAAACAGGGTTATGTGACTTGCCTAGGATGGCACAGCTACTAAGTGTCTGAGGCCAGATTTGAGCTCAGGAAGAAGATGAGTGTTCCTGATTGCAAGCCTAATGCCCTATCCATTGCATCACCTAGCTATCCCTGCAGACTTTAAATCAGGGTAAATCTTTAAATATGTTTCTTATAAACAAAATACTGTTGTATTCTACTTTTCAATCTATTCTGCTGTGTTCTTCCATTTTATTAGTGAATTAAATGCCATTCATAATATCAGTTATGATTATTATCTGTTTCTTTCCATCCTGTTCTTTTATGCTGTTTTATTCTCTTTGTTAACTGCCCCACATCTTACTAATGAGGTGATGAGAGAAGAGTGCACTCAGGACCAGTGCTCTATGATTGAGGCAAACAATTTCCACTCCCTGCCCTTCTTTTCTTCTCCTCATCTAGCCCACAATCACACATTCTTACCCATTCTTTCTTTCCCTTTTTATACTTATTCACAGTCTTTCCTTCTGAGGTCAGAGTTTGGTCTGCTAATGACTAATTCTTCCCTAAATTTACCCCACCTCTCATTCTTCCTTCTTGCCATTATTTCAGTTTCCCTGTTGAGTTGAATGTATTTCTGTACCCAACTCTGTATGTATGTGTGTTTATGTATGTGTATGTATGTGTTCTACTCTACTTTGACCAGTTCAGATGAATGTGAGGTTCAAGGAATACTAATCCCACTCATCTCTTTCTCCTTAGATTGACAGTCTTCTAATTGTATACTCCATTTTTGTAAGACAACAAATTCCTCTATTCATTGTTCTGTTTCCTTACTTAGTATATTCCCTTTTCCTCCCTTTCCTTTCTTTCTTTAAAACTAGTTGAATCGTAACAAAAACCACTTCCATGCCTTCTGTCTTACTTAACTCCCTCTATTACCTCTGATGACATGTATAATTTCCTCTATTAGGATGTTTAATCCCTCCTGATTGCTCCCTCATTTTTTTGTTTCTCTTGAATTCTGTGTTTGCTTTTTCAATTTTCCATTTAGCTCTGGTCTTTTTGTCAGGAATACTTTGAGTTCCTCTATTCCATCAAATGTCCATTTTTCCCTCTGGGATTATATTTCATTTTTCTGGGAAAGTTAAAGATTTATTTTAAATCTCTATCTTTTCCCTTTTGGAATATAGTATTCCAAACATTCCACTTCTTTATAATGGTAGCTGCAAAATCTTGTATGAGTTGACTGTAGCTCCTTGGTATTAGATCTTTACTTTTTTGGATGCTTGCGGTTATCTTTTTTCTTTGACTTAAAAGCTCTGGATTTGGGCTATGATATTCCTGATAGTTTCACTCTTAGAGTTTTTTGCAAAAGGTGATAGATTCCTTCTATTTCTACTTTGACCTTTGTTTCCAATAATTCTGGGCAGTTTCCATTTATGGTTACGGAAGATATGATATACAGACTCTTTTTATTATTATGACTTTTAAGAGTTTTGATTTTTTTAAAAATTATTTCTTCTTAAACTATTTTTCAGGCTGTTGTTTTCTTTTTCTCTTTTGGCTTTTTACTTTGTTTGAATATTTCTGTTATCTCAAGGAGTCTTTTATTTATGTGGTTGCTTCTAAATTTCAGGGAGTATGTTTTTTTAGTAAGGTTTTCATTCTCTTGGCATAAAACCTGTTAAGTCTCTTGTTGATATTCCTTTTAAGTGTTTCCTATAGCACTTCAATTTTTCTAATTCTTCCCTCAAAAGAATTCATTTTATATAAAATTTTGTATATTGTTGCCTTATTTCTTCCACGCACTTTTGTTCACCTTGTGACAAGCTGTGTTTTTCTTTGAGGCTTTACTTAGAGATGTTTTGGAGTTATTTTCTTCTTCTGGGTTGGTATCTTGGACATCCTCATCTTCTCAATTGCCCGTTATCATCAAGTCTTTTATGTTTACTTATTCTAGCTTTGCGTTTTGAATTGGAATTTTGTGTTAGGGCCAGCCTCTGTGCACTTCTGGAGGGAATGTTGGTACCTTGTGTTCTGATCTTTGTCATTTGGGGTTCTGTCACTACATTCTCTGGATATTGTGTTATGTTCACCAAAGATTTCAGAAATGACTCAGGCTAGGGGTCTACAAATTTTCACCAGGCCCTCTTGTAGTGTTGTCTGGGGCATAGTCTGATAGCCTTTTCATCTGAGCTTTTCTGACTCTGGAGCTCACTTTGGGTCTGGAGAACACAAGTGCAATCTTACCCTCGTTTGGAGTTCCACTATACTATATATCTCTACAGATATAACATGACAGACATGGCTCAATTCTGTCCCATAATCTACAGTCACTGTCCTTTTTACACAGTTGCAATTCCCAGGTCTACAAGGATAATACTCAGTTTTGCTTCGTAGGTTATTTTTTGTTGTAAATCTTGCTCTTTTGACTTCTGGAATATCATATTCCAAGCCCCCTCTGCTCCCTTAATGTGGAAGCCACTAAATTTTGTGTTATTCTGATTGTGGCTCCATGATATTTGAATGGTTTCTTTCTGGCTGCTTGCAATATTTTCTTCTGGAACTAGGAACTCTTGAATTTGGTTATAATATTTCTGGGACTTTTCCTTTAGATAACTCTTTCAGGAAGCGATTGGTAGATTCTTTTGATTTCTATGTTATCCTCTGGTTCTAGAATATTGGGGCAGTTTTCTTTGATAATTCCTTGAAATGTGTTGTTGGCTCTTTCTTTGATCATGGCTTTTAGACAATCTAATAATTCTTAAATTACCCTCTCCTCAATTGTTTTTCCAAAGAGTTATTTTACTTTTTTCTATTTTCTCATTATTTTGACTTTGTTTTATTGTTTTTTGATGTCTCATAGAGATATTAGCTTCCACTTGCCCAATTCTATTTTTGAAATTAATTTCTTCAGCCAGCTTTTGTACTTTTCCATTTAGCCAATTCTGCTTTTTATTTTTTTATTTTTAGTTTTTAATTTTTAATTTAATTTAATTTTTTTTTTTTTTGCTTTTTGGAGGGCAATTGGGGTTGTGTGACTTGCCTGAAGTCACACGGCTAGTTTTTGTGTCAAGTGTCTGAGGTTGGATTTGAACTCAGGTCTCACTGTACCACCTAGCCGCCCCTCAATCCTGCTTTTTAAGGCATTCTTTTCTTCAGTGAATTTTAGTGCCTCTTTTTAACAAGCTGTTAATTCTCCTTTCATGATTTTCGCACCTCACTTCTCTTTCCCCGACTTTTCTCTGTCACTTTTATCCTTTTCTTTAAGGTTTCCAGGTATTTTTCTTGGACTTGTGTTCAATTAGCAGTTTTTCTCTGAGGCTTTGCTTGTAGCTATTTTCACATTGTTATCATCTTCTGACTTGTATCTTGCTCTTCCCTGCTACCATGGTAGCTTTTTATGGTCAAGTTATTTTGTTGCTGTTGTTGTTTGCTCATTTTCCCAGCCTGACTTCAAACTTTATGTTAAGGTTGTGCTGTGCTCACCTGAGGGTGGGGAAGCACTGTCCCAAGCTGCAGGCTTTTTTTGTACTGCTCTTTTCAGAGCAAGTTCTAGAGGGCTGCAAGTTTTTAGTGCTTCCAAGGTAGTATGATCTGAGGAGAGGTGTGGTCACTGTTCTCATGGTCTGTGCTGTGGTTTTTACTCAGAAAGGGCCCCTGATCCCCTCTGGCTGTTAAGTGCTATGGTTGTTGTCTGCTTTGAAGCTTTGACCAGGGCCCCAGATTTCTTGTGACAGATCACAGGCATTCCTCTCCTCCCTGGACCTATGACTCTCAACTGTACATGGGCAATACAACCAGGTCCTGTGCCCAGTACCAGCAGAGAGTTCCCTGTAATCTCTTTCTGACAGTGGCCTAATCCCTTTACTGTCTCTGGTCTGAGAACTGCCAAAAATTCTGGTGGTGCTGGCTCAGCCACCTGCAGGGCCCACCACCCGTGCTGCCACCTTGGGTGTTCTATGCAAGCCCCTAACAACTTCCAATTCTTTTGAGAAATGTTTGTTCTTTTTCTATAATACACTAGAAAATAACTCTTGTTCTCACATTTGTTTAAGTTCTCTATAGAATTTGAATATCAGACACTTTCCAGGGATATTTTGTGTTAATATGGTAGGAAATGATGTAGAAAGAAGAACAGCAAAGTCCATGATTTGGATCATTTCCCATAGAGGCAGGTGATCTGGGGCACTCTTGGGGCAGCATGAGAGCATGAGGGTCCTTGAGGGAGCAAGAAAATGCTAAAAGGAGGTGAAAATGTGGGAAAAGAGATGGAAGGTGATAAAGGAAAACATATTCTATCTTATAATTCTGTGGAGGGCTAGCCCTATTTCTACCACTCCAATATAGTAAATGTTTTCTATTAAACTAAGTAGGTGGTCTTTCAAGAAGATCAGCATATGTCCGTTTATGCTTCATCTGTGGTCACCTATGTCATCCTTTATTTAGGAGTTCATTCCCATGCAGCATCAGGAGCTGAGCAGACATAAAACTTCAGCATGTGAGCTTTGGCAGGTGCTAGAGTTGATGAAACCACTACCATTCATTCATACAGCCACTTCATAAACATTTGAGTGCTTAGGATTTACAGAGCACTGTGGTGGGTATTGGGGAAAATCACAATCTTAAAAAGACCTGGTCCACCCTCAAGGTGCTTAAAATCTAGAAGAGAGATGAGATACACACCCAGATCAATATAATTCAAGGAAGAGTAACATTAATTCCTATACAAGTTCCTGAGTTAGGAAGAAGGAATTATTCTTTATGACTGAAGGAATCATGGAAGAGTTTTCTAGAACAAGTGAGCTTTAAAGGATTGGAGAACTATTAACAGATCAGTGTTGGTGGAAGAGGTCCAGGTGTGGCTGGTGTTTTCTTTTTTCCAGTTTCATGAGTATTCATGCTTAAATACAGAAACAATTCCTCCATTTTATGCCAGGAATTTTTTTCTTTTAATTTCCTAACTCAAGAGACTCCTTGAAGCTGGCTGGGAATCTAAAACACATATTAAGCATTGTATTAAAGGAAAATATTATTAGTAGATAAAGGAGAAACTGCTAAGGTTGTTTTACTTTTGCCTTCTGAAATAAGCTTCTCACTTCATATGTGTTCGTGGTACACCATCCCTTGATACCAAATGAACTTCATGTGGAAGAACCAGCAGATCTATAATTCCTAGTCTGACTGTTAGTGCCGGGTGTTGTCTGGGAATGGTATTGCTCCAAAATACCCCAAAGATGAGGTCACAAGGCATACCACATTTCTCCAGCATGACCATATGAGCCTTGCTCACATTTGGAATTTATGAAACAAGAATAAACAAGAAGAATATCATTTATAATTGTTAGAAAGTTCTGTAACTGTTACACTCTTCAAAATGGCCTGTTACATATGAATTGTTAATTCTCACCCATGTTCTTGGAAAGCAATTGAATGGATAATGTAGTGACTATTTTGTGGTGGGAGAAAATGAGCATAGAAGCTTTGTAACTTGATTCTACCATCTGCTGAGGTTCCTCACAGTCATGTAAGCTGAAATGACATAGACCAGGGGTGGGGAACCTGCAGCCTTGAGGCCACATGTGGCCCTCTAAGTCCTCAAGTCCTAAGTCCCCTTAATAAAAGCATTTGTTCTGTAAATCTTGAATTCAGTCAAAAGGCCACACCTGAGGACCTAGAAGGCCACATGTGACCTCAAAGTTACAGGTTCCCCAACCCTAACATAGACCCCTCCAGGGTTCTGTTTTTAATTTGTGACAGCTCAATAATAAAAATAACAAAAACAAAATCCACCAGCTTTATACAGGATGAGTACTCTCAAAACTAAAGCTATAGAATCTGAACTAGGAGATAAGGTGATGAAATGTCATTTGTCTTAGGAGGCGGTGTGGCCTAGTAGATAGTGCCCTAGGCTTGGAATCAAAAGATGCCAGTAGTCCAGTTGAGTGGAAATGGGCATGGAAGTGGCAGGGGAGATAGACAGGTGTGAGAAACATTACAGCCGCAGAATTTGCAGGTTTTGACAATGGATTGAATGGAGGAGGTAAGGGAAGGAGCAAAGGCAAAGAAAATTCTGATGTTGTATGCCTAAGTTACTGGGAAGATGGTAGTAATATCGACAGAGCCAGAGGAGTTAGGAGGAGTAGGGTTTGTTGAAAATATTTAAGTTCTTTTTTGGATATTTTGCCTTTTGAATTGCGAATGGGAAACAAATTGAGAAAGATTGAAAAGCCTTAGAAAGTGACACTTAGAATTCTTGGGGGAAGGGACTAAGGAAGAACCTAAGGAAAGTATTTCCTAACAATATTAATGTTCAATAAACAGAGAAGACCAAAAGCAAAGAACATAAGTCATGTGCTAGTTCGGAGCAAAATGAAAGCTAAAATATTGAATAAGTGCTTGCTGTGTGACAGGCATTGTGCTAAATCCAAGAGATTCCTATACAACCAGAAGGAAAGTCAACTCCTGCCCTCAAGGAGCTTACGTTCTAATAGAAAAAGGCAACAAATATAGAAGAGGGAACAAGGATGGCATGTGCGTGACTGCATGGTTTGGAAATGGTTGAGAAATGATGTGGAGGCCTGGTTCCTGCAAGGCAAGGCAAAAGCTTACTTGTCAGAGTTCAGGGACTCAGGGGCTGAGTTTATTGGACTGAGATTTTTCTCTTTAAAGCCAAAGGATAGTAATAACTTTATGTATAAATAAAAGGATATTCAGCTTCTGGGGCCTGTTACTTGTGCTGTGAAAGTCAAGCCAAATAATAAGCACTCATTTGTTCTTCGCTATTCACATCTACCTGATACATACTATAGAAAGGAGAATTGTTTGAGGGAGCATTCTGTGTCCAGGACTAGAGCCCAGATAACCATTCAAAAAAAGATCTTGCCTTCTCAAGAACTAGGGGACAAGAGAATGAGACTTCCCACCTTGGGCTGGAAGCAGAGGGAAACTAGGAAATGAAACCGCATTTACCTCATAATCCGGACAAAACTGGGTTCTGGTTCTATATACCTAGAACTGGGAATAATCTGTGTGGCATTTGTCCCCTATTGTAGAGTGGTTTCTGATACTCTTAACGACTGGTTGAATGGGGTCACATGTATGACTTACTGAAGACAGGAGCAGAGGAAAACTAAGAGGCGGATTAGAGTTCCCAAGGCTGAAGCTTCAAGATGATTCTTCCCTTTTATCATCTTTCAGATCCCATCAGCGGGGGTGCCTCCTATTTGAGGGGAACCCTTGGTACTCTGTTAGGCTTAGTATTGCAGAGCAAAAAGAATGGGTCTCCTCTCATGTGACCTGAGACCTGGTCATTTTCCCTTTTTTCATAAAACCCAGTGAATTTGAGGGATTATGAAGAGTTGAGACTCTGGAGCGGGAAAATAAAATATTTTTTAATATGAAAGAGGAAAATTGAAAAGTTCTTTCATTTCTTTTCTTCAAGGAGTGAAGGGAGAAATGGTGCACAAAGATAATAAAAAAAATCTTTCAACCTTGAATACAAAATGAACACAGAGGGGACAGGATGAGGATGAAGACCACCAGAGGCAGGTAGGTTCAAGGGAAATGGTCCAACTTTTCAAGTAGTTTCCTCTGTTTCATTGGTTTCAATGTTCCCTTTAGACTGAAGGAAAGGCTAAGGAAATTACCCAGGCAGGTCAAAAGTGACTTTATTTTTTGCTTTTTTTGGAGGGGAGAGAGCAGGGCAATTGAGGTTAAGTGACTTGCTCAAGGTCACATGGCTAGTAAGTGTTAAGTATCTGAGGTCAGATTTGAACTCAGGTCCTCCTGACTCCAGGGCCAGTGCTCTATTTACTGAGCCACCTAGCTGCTCCCAAAGTGGCTTTTACAGATGAAAATTCCACACACATTTATTCAGCACCTACACCTGTGTGGACAGCCCATTCAGCAATCAGTCTGCATTTACCTCCCTTTTGCTCATGTGTTCTAGTCATCTGTGGTTGGTCAGTTGAAGTTAAATTTAGGTTTAAAAAAACCCAAATGTATTCAAGTGGAAAATGAAATATGGATTTTCCTGTACTCAGTCAGTCAAAAAAACCCCTTTATTAAATAACTTACTATGGGGGGGGTGGTAGAACCAAGATGGTAGAGTAGAAGCACAAACTTGGCATGGGCTCCAGCTTCAAACAATTCCAATACATGTAAAAAATGACTCTAAACAAATTTTAAAGCTACAGAACACACAAAGTGACAGAGAGAAACAAATCTCCTGCTGAAGACAGCCAGCAGGCCAACAGGAAGGATCTATCACAGCACACTGGAAGCTGAGCACAGTCCTGCAGGAAGTGTGTGATTCCAGCCCCAGGGCAGCTTTGACCAGCAGTAGCCAGAGCAGACTTCAGGAGAGTGAATAACCAGCAGCTGTGGCAGCTTCCAGACTTGTGAACCCACAAACGCCAAAGACAAAGTAAAAGGTTAGTGTGGAACTTTGTTGGAATGGGGAGGTTCCAGCTGCTGCCCCTGGGGCAAGAAGCAGCTGAGGTGCAGTGGCTGTACCTCACGGCTGCCTTAGGAGCTCCTAGGCTGCAGATTGTAGGGAGACCAAGCGACCGTTAAGAGGGTAATCACTCTTGCTTTAACCTGCTTGGATCTAGATCATGGTCTTGGGTGGTGGTCCTGGGGTGTGTGACCAATGAGCCAAAGCTGATGGGGGCTGTAGAGATGATGTACTCCTAATAGCTCTGGCAGCTGTGAAAACCCCAGCAATTTGGGACAAAGCTCTTTCCATTCTGGGAGCAGAGTTCTACCATGGCAAAGAGCTCAAGTAATTGACTGGCAATATGAGCAAGCACAGGAAACACAAACAGACCATAGAATCCTTTGGGGGGACAAAAAAGAACAAGGCATAAAGTTGGAAGAAGACAGTGAAGTCAGAACTCCTACATCAAAAGCCTCCAAGAAAAATATGAACTGGTTACAGACCACGGAGGATCTCAAGAAGGATTTTGAAAATCATGTAAGAGAAGTGGAAGAAAAATTGGGAAGAGAAATGAGAATGATGCAAGAAAATCATGAAAAGAGAATCAACAGCCTGCTAAAGGAGACCCAAAAACACAGTGAATAAAATAACACCTTAAAAATAGACTAATTCAAAAGAGGCCCAAAAAGCCAGTGAGGAGAAGAATGCCTTGAAAAGCCAAGTTTGCCAGATGGCAAAGGAATTTTAAAAAGTCACTGAAGAGAATAACTCCTTCAGAATTAGATTGGAGCAACTGGAAGCTAATGACTTCATAAGAAATCAAGATACTATAAAACAGATCCAAACAAATGAAAAAAATAGAAAGCAATGTGAAATATCTTATTGGAAAAACCAGTGACCTGGAAAATAGATCCAGGAGAGATCATTTAAAATTTATTGGACTACCTGATAGCCACTATTAAAAAAAGTGTCTAGACACCATCTTTCGAGAAATTATCAAGCAAAATTGCCCTGATATTCCTCTATAACCAGAGGACAAAATAGAAATGGAAAGAATTCACTGAATGCCTCTTTTTAAAAATTTATTGACTTGTTTATTTACTTTTAGTTTACAAGATTCATTTGCAGAATCACTTGAGTTTCAAATTTTCTCCCCTCCCTCGCTCCTCCCCCATGGTGGCATACAATCATGTATGGGATTTGCAAATGCTTTCACGTTGTACAATAGTCTTGTTGTATAGAAGTGTTGTAACAATGGAGCAAATAATGTAAAAAGAAAGATAAAAAAAGAAACAAAACATGGAAGAGAAAAATAGCATGTGTTGCTTCAGTCTCCATTTAAACTCTGGTCTTTCTAGATCTTTCTCTGAGTGTAGGTATCTCCTTCCATTCTGAGACTTGTAGAGTTGTCTTTTAACTGTGTGTTGCTGAGAAGAGTCCAGTTTATCAAGGTTGGTTGTCACACATAT
>CM053602.1:17802064-17828655 GCA_028646575.1 Pseudocheirus occidentalis
CTGCATGATGCCATGGGGAGGGGAGGGAGGGGAGAAAATTTGAAACTCAAGGGATGTGGAACTGAATCTGGTAAACTAAAAGTAAATAAACAAATCAATTTAATAAATTAAAAAAATAAAGAGACAGCCTCTTGTAGCAGTAAGCCATTTGGGATCTCAGTAGGTGGCATATAATTTCTCAAATCTGGTACACCTGCATCTTTCCTTCTCCTCAATTTTAGGTACATCCAAACTTGTGTGTGTGTGTGTGTGTGTGTGTGTGTGTGTGTGTGACACATACTTGGCAGACTGTTCAACCACTGCAGTCGAGATTGTATGTGTCATTCATCTCCTTTGTTAGGCAGTTGAGTGGTACAGTGGATAGAGTGTTGGGCCTAGTTGTTTTTGTTCAGAGTCTGCCTCTTTGTGACCCCATAGACCATAATATCCTTCTCTAGTAGATGAAGGCAAATAGAGTTAAGTGACTTGCCCAGGGTCTCACATTTCATATCCAAGGCTGAATCTGAACCCAGGTCTTTCTGAGTCAGGCACAGTGCATTAGCACAGTGCCTGGCACATAGTAAGCCCTATTTAAATGTTAGCCAGTAGTACCGGTAAGTAGTAATTGTTGTAGCTTTTCTATGAGGATGGTGTGACTAACTCTCTCAGGGTGCTGGGAATTTCACTAAAGAAATCACAAGACCCATCTATAATAATCATGACCAAACAACCAACAAGAAAATAACGATGTAATAGAGACAATGAAGGAGACAGAATATCATGTGTGAGGAACAACAAAAATGTCTGTTTAGATGGACTGTAGAATGCTAAGGGGAAGTAATATCTAATGTAGCTACAAAGACAGGTTGAGTTCAGGTTGTGGAGAACTGGAAATTCCAAACCAAAGAGTTTTTATTTGGTCCTAGAGGCAATAGGGAGCCATGGGGAGTCACATAGTCAGACCTGTACGTTAGTAAAGTCACTTTGGCAACTCTCTGGAGGATGAATTGGCTATCAGGCGTGATGAGGCGATGAGAGCCTGCACTAGTGTGGTGGTCATGTGTATAGAGAGAAAGGGATGGATGTGAGAGATGAAGGTAATCTGGAGATGAGGAAGAGTGACAAGTTAAAGATGGCCTTGAGGTTTGCAACCTGGGAGAATAGAAGGATTGTAGTGGTTCTGACAGAAATTGGGAAGTTTGAAAGAAAGGTGCATTTCAGGGCCAGATAGCAAGTTCTGCTGTGGACATCACGCATTTGAGATGCCCAGGGGACATCCAATTCAAAAATGTCCAATAGGCAGTTGGTGATGCAAAAGTATAGCCCAGGAGAACTGGACTGCATAGAGAAATCTCCTGACTCCTAGGCTCAGAGACTTTGAGGTGAAAGAGGCCTTCATTTTATAGATGAGGAAACTGAGACCCAAAGTCTGGATTATATTTCCTCTAAAATCTGTACCTTCCCAGTGTCCATCATTGCACATAACAGGCACCTAAGCATCATTTGTTGAATTGAATAAAAACCCTTTGAAGGAGGATGCCATTTAAGCCACTGCCTGCTTTAGGTCCTCATTGGCCTCCTCTCACTCCATGCTTCATGATGAGGCCTGAGCTTCAGGGACACACACTCTCCCTTTTGTAACCACTAGGGGGACAAGTCAAGTAGGCAAATCCTCAAGCAGGGACAGGCCCATCTTTCCGAGAGTAGATTTGTCACACGCAGCTACCATGGGACATTTTAAGAGTCCCGTGGGTGGAAAATTTCAGGAAACAAGCACAAACACGTGTGCCCATGCATACACACACATGCACCTACACATACTCGTGCACATATGAACACAAAAACACGCACAGACACACATTCACATGTGCACATGTACACACAACCATGTGTACACACACACTCATGCACACATGCACAAACAGGCACACATGCACATACATAACCTTTTGCACACGCACACACACATGCACAGACACACACTTGTGCACACACACAAACATGCACATGAACAAAAACACACAGAGTATACCTCTTGCAATAAAGTTGAACATAAACATTAGTAGACAAATGCAATAGCCAGCCTTGTATTGGGGGACCACAGGTATCAGCACGCAGTCTCCTTCTACTTGTTTTCATCACGTGTGATGGGGCAATTTTAATGGAAACTAGACAGTATTGCTCAAAGGTATACAAACACTGGGTGATTTCTAGGAGCTTATGTTTATTTTGCTAGAAAAAGCACTCGATAAATGGCCTTTATTAATCCTCCCATTCTGCAATTTTGGAGACAGCTGGCAGAGTGAATTATAGCATCAACAGAAACGTTTCATCCCAGCCAATAAAATCACTTGGAAATGTGTAGAGGCATTCATCTTGAATCTCCGCCTCACCTCCAGCCCTCCTTTTCAGAGGCCTGTTGATCATTTTCAATCATCTTTGATAACCTACCTGATGCAAAGAGTCATGTAATCTTCTCTGTTGTCTTAAAAGTTCAGTGAATGGGGGTGAGCATGGGGGTGAGCGTGGGGGTGAGTGTGGGGGTGAGCATGGGGGTGAGCATGAGGGTGAGGAAGAGAATTTAATTTAATGAATTCATACAATAACAAGCAGCTCAGGTGGACCAGAGAGGGAGTGAAACTGACCATTCCTCTGTCGTTTTTGGTGCCAAGTGGAAGTAAAGTAAAACAATTACTCTGAATATTTTGTTCTTATTAAAAAGCAGAGCTGGTGAGTCAGAGAGAGCACTAGCAACCGGTCCGAAGCAGCCCAGGTAAAAGGAAATTTCTTTCTGTTCCTTTTGGCTCTTCAGATGAAGGAATTGCTTTTCAATTCAGACTCGTGCATCCTAAGAAGTCAGTGAGTTCTGTATTGACATTATCTATTTAAAGACAACCTGTACCCCCAGAGGAACTCACCTTCCTCTGCTACTGCACCTTGGCAGGAATTAGCAGATGTGACATGCACCAAGTTCTCTCATGTGGGCAATCCAGAGCCACAGATGTTAGAATGTCTGGGCTCAGCCACAGCAGCCTTTTCCTCTGCCTCCTACCCATATCTCCATTGTCTGCATGGCAATGGGCCAGGAACTAGGCTAAGCACTTTCAAAGCAAGGTGCTGCCTTCAGGAATATAAGCCGTGTCCTTATGGCTCCCGGACTTGGGGAAAAATACTCCAGCTTTTATTCCACAAAATAAGGCAAGAGTTTAGAAGTAGGATCTAATGGCAGTTGATACTGTAGAAAGAATTTGGATGGCTACACAGGGAAAAAGCCTCATTAATCAGACAAAGAGGCACCCTGCTCCTGCAAAGCCTCAATTTCACTTGCAGGAAAGGAGCATTTAAGGGGTTGTGGCCTGCCCTAGCTTTCTCACATTTCAGACCCACAATAGCTGTCTCTGAACCTTGCCTTACTGGAACCAGCAACCACAGAGTGTATTGGGTGTGTTGGCCTAGCCATATATAGACTGTGTCATTTATGTGTATTTTGATTGCGTCCATTTCTTTCCAAGAGAGCATGGCCAGTTGTCTTTTGCCAAAATAACCAGGCGGTCTGTTTTCTCTGCCTATCACATGATGGTGGTGGCACAAGAGCCTGTTTTCGCCTTCTTTTTTGGGTGTTGCTTTCTGTTCCAAGCCAATGCATGAATTTTTTTTTAAAAAGGGAAGGGACAATGGCTACATCCCAAAAGGGAAAACCCCCAATAGGTTGAGGCCCAGATTTCTGTCTAAGCAGTCATTTCAGATGTTGCCAAGAGCCAAGATAGGGCTCCTGCTTTGTTTTACCCACTGGCTTACCTGAGGGTGGCCTGGGGATCTTCTTCTAGGCATGGTGCCAGAAAAATACCAGGGGAAAGGCTTCTGAAGGACTTCAAGGAACCCTCAGCTTCCTGTGGTGGCAGCCTAACAGCAGCAGCTGAGGTTGCATCCCCAGTAAGGCAGGATGGGGAGGTCAGGGCCAAAAGACCAAGGTGGCTGCCAGAAGGTAAGTGGGCATTATAAGATCACAGCCTTAGAGTTGGTGAGAACATTAGAGATCACCTAATCTCCTCAGCTTTAGATGGGAAAACTGAGGCCCCAAAGAGGCTAAAGATCTCACTCAAGGTCAAACAGTAAATGCCAAACACAGAATCTGAACCCAAGGCCTCTGATTCTAGATCTAGCAATTTTTCCACTGCCCTATTCAGAATATTCCTATGGGTTTGAAGGAATTTTGGGAAAGGGCAGTTGCTATTTGCCCATGTTCAGAGTTCAGTGAGTAGCCGCCCCCCTTTTTTCTCCATAGGAATATTAGTCGAATATTCCCCTTTGTGATTTTGCTGAGGACAGTGGTCATCTTGCACAGTCCTCCAACTAGGGCTGGCCTCCCAGAGGCTGAGCAGGCAGTGGCCTCCAGTCTGTGGTGGAATTTGAGAGCACACCTCGAATGCTAGCCTCAACCAGAATGAGAGCTTTCTGGTATCAGATTCTCTTTCAAAGAGCTTCTCCCACATTTACTTCCTATACACCTGGGGAGTACAGAGGAATCTGAAGTATGAAATGTGAAATGAGATCATAAGAATGAATTCGATTGTTATTCTGGTTTCAAAATTCCATCTGGCAGGGCCCAGCCTCATGATGTCATCATTTCTACATGGCTAGGTTAATGCACCACAATTTTCATGAATTACCTTCAATCAATTAAAAGAATTAGCATTTGTTACTGCACATCACTATTTCAATTATCGGTTGCTTTTTAAGGCTTTAGAAATGCATACCAATGAATTCATGTGACACAATTAGCATTTTAATATCAGATGGTTAGAAAGGACAGATGATGTTTAAGGCAGCTAGCACAGTGCTTAAGAAGAGCGTTTGGTTTCATTTGATAGTTAACTATAAGTAACACCCTATGCTTCCCCGAGTGAAACTTGACCCGTCTCTAAGATAAGTTTGAGTAAGACTTTCATTTCCCTTTACTCTTTTTCTTTACCTCCCAATTTAAAAGGGGGCTGGACAAAAAGTCAACAAGGCTTGGCTTCCAATTCAACCACTAACACTTAATGGCTGTGCAATCAGGGACAAGACTGAGCCTCTGATTTTTTCATCTGCAAAAGGATAATACTTCAGTTCACACATAATCAGAGCAGGTATGCAAAGCGTTTTGCAAACTACAGATAGACAGACTGATAGATAGATAGACAGACACAGACAGACAGATAGATAGGTAGATAGATAGATGATGGATAGATAGATAGATGGATAGATGGATGGATGGATGGATGGATTGGTGGGTGGGTGGATGGATAGATGGGTGGGTGGATGGGTGGGCGGGTAGATGGATGGATGGATAGATAGAGGTAGAGATAAGAGATAGAGATAGATATACACACATACATATATATGAAAAATATCTGCATACATTTGTATATGTATGTATTTGCTACTATTGAACAGTTTGGGTTTATTTGCTTAACTATGGATGGGAAAAGGGAGGATTCACTTGGAGAGCCATCAGAAAACAAGTGTGGCATAAAAAGCCAAAAAGGCATTGCTAAGCATTTGGAAAGAAGAAAGAAGGAATGCTGAAGCTGAATGACTGGCTTGGAAGCAGGTGTATGATGAAACCATTTCCGAAGCCCTTTCCAGATACCACCTGAAACCCTGGGAAGGATATTTGATTATCCTCATTTTTCTGATGTGGAAAATGAAGATGAGGGAGGTCACATGGGTAATAAGTTTTTGAGGTGGATTTGAACTCAAGTCTTGGAGGGTTGTGAAGGAGGGGGAGAACTAGCAGATAATCTGTTGTTCTCAGTGGCATATAGTTGGAGGGGGCACTTTAAAGGGCATTTTATCTCCTTCTAGTGCCTTAGTTCTAAGGGCTGCTGCTGTTCTAGCCTGAGGTGCCCTGTTGGCTTTAGAATGGACAGCTTCAGGCCTAGAAAACAGAGCCTTGGGGAGTGGTTATGCTCCCCACCACATAACAGAAGATGAGACTTTTTAAAAAAAACAGGTTTCTTAATTCACTTTTTAAAAAACAGAGGTAAAACAGTTAGAACAAAGAATAACAATAAAAAGCCCCCCCCCAAATCAAAGGTCCACTCACAGTGGTGTCTTAACCAGCTACTCTGGTTCTCTGTCTAACTCAGTTATAGTTGACAGGCCACTAAATTACCCAGAATGCCAAAGACTCATCCAGCTGCTCGTAGGTTTTTGTATTTCCCAGGTAGCCGGCCTCTGCTTGGCATGGTTCTTTCTTGGGTATAAGCCTCTCCTTCCTGGGCCACCTAGAACAATCCCATTGCTCTCTCTCTCACTTAAGTGGAGTCCTCTCTCCTTTCTGGTGGAGGCCTGGAATGGCAACTCTTTCTAAGGGAGTTTCCTTCAGATTCTCTCCCAGGACATGGCTCAACAACTTTGGCTTTTTAGGTGGCATATATGATCTTACCACCAGAAATGATCTTGTCATCAAATGAAGTTCTAGACAGCTAAACTATTAAACAAAATAAATACAAGTCAAATACCAATTGATTTCTTTCCAGGGCTAAAGTGCTCTGGGCCTTGAATGAATCAAAATAATCTGTGTGGAGAATGGAAAACCAGGTACCTTGAATGAGCCAAAGCACAAAGACAGTGACTGTCCCTCTAATGCAGGCCATCTCCCTGACCAAAGGTGTTACCATGCCCCCTGTCTACTTTTGGAGCCCTTAGCTGCCTTCGACACTCATTTGGGGGACTTCCTTCCTCACTCTATTTCTTGTGTCCCTCAGTGGAATGGAAGCTTGTTAAGGCCACGGACACCATTTATGTGCTATATAAACACAGTATAAAAAGAGCGAGGGTTTTATTAATATTTGTTGAACTGTACCCCTACTAAAACCACACCACTAATTATATTTTACTGAGCAATGAACAGTAAGTGTATGGTTTTTTAAGCACCTACCTTGTCAATTAATTTGAACCTGAATGAAACCTTGTATTTTATAAAATTACTGAACCAAACTCAAACATCAAAATATCCTCCAAAGCAAACCTGAACTAATCCAATATTTCATTTGGCTCAAGTCCTGGGAATAACACAATCTGTTGCCAAATGAAACACAGAATTCCTTAACCAAGCCCATTCCAGGTACTAGTATTCAACCATACAAATTTTATCTCCATGACTGCAAGGAGAGAACCGCTTGCCAAACCAGGCTACCACTAGCCTCTTCCTCACCGTAGACCAAGTGTATCTCCAAAGGCTTTGCCAAGAAACACCTTCCTCCAGTCCAATTCTACCCTATTCTCCAACCCCAACTCTCAGTTGCAGGTTGCTTGCCAACACCTCCAGAGGCCAGAAGCACCATCCTCTGAGGTTCAAAGCTGTCTCTTTCCCTCCCAGTCCTAAGGATGAAAAGGAAGAAGAGAACAAGATGGTAAGTAAAGAGAGATGCCCCTAAAAGAAGTGCTAGATTCCTTTTTGTTAAAAACCCTGATTTGTGAAAGTAGGAATTTGTACCCAGGTTCAATAATCTCCTCTACTATTTACCACTGTGTGACCTTGTGTCTCTTCTGTCCCTAGGTTTCCTCAATTTTTTCATCTGTTTAAAAAAAGAATCCTTCCTCCCTAGGACCCTACCCTCCTGATGACATGTTTTGCTCCCCCATCCATGTTTCGCTTCACTGTCTGCTCTCATACCACCTCCTCAATGCCAACATAAAACCTTCCTTTCCTGGCCCTCCCTCCAGTTCTGGAAGCACTAACTACAATCAAATCAACTTTGGCACTGATCCTGAATGGGATGTGCCTACTCTCTATGGCCCCACTCACCATTCCTGGAACCCGATGATCAAACTGTTACTCCCCGGCCACCACTCCCCTATGTGCGTTGCTTTGCCCACTAGAACATCAGTTCCGATGAGGGCAGGGATGGCCTTTGCAGTTGGATTTCTATTCCTCGAGCTTAATAAATATTTTTTATTCATTCATGTGAAATGAAGTCGTTAGATTACTGACCTCTGATATCCCTTCTTTCTCTAATCTATGATTCAAAGATCCCAGGATTCAAGAGGGGAAAATATGCTATATTAAGATTCACATTGTTAAAACCAGGTTTTCCCTAATTATAAGCATTTTTTATTATCTCTAATACTGTTACTTCAAACTCTTATTTAAATAAAACCAAAATAACATTTATTCATCAAATACAAAATGTTGAGAAAAATCTCTACCTACTCAACTTCTGGTTGAGTTCTAACACCCCCTGACTATATGCTATATAAGTCAGAGAAAATTCACAGATGTTTCTCATCCATACTTATGCATGAACAGGGCTACCAAAGTCAAACATTAAAGAAAGGAAAAGCTTTCTTTCTTCTTGTCTTTCTGGCTGTCTACCCATAAAGCTGCATATCAGTAAGAAGTTTCTAGAATAAAATACTCACCACTCAGTGACCCTGTATCCCAAACATCTATCTTCTAACTCTTCAGCAGGGTTTTTATGATGACATACTTAGTCTAGTGCTTGCTGCTGTCCTACTATGTACAGAGCACTCATCCGGGCTCTGGGTGATACAAAAAAATGTTTTTAAAAGACCTGACTCATGCCCTCAGGGAGCTTACAATCTAGTATGGGAGATGAGATGAGATGTGTACAGATAATTCTAGTCTGAATTAGATTATGTGAGCAAGTGAGGATTACAAAATACCATGGCAGTTCTGAGAAGGGAGAAATCATTCCCAACTTGGAGGGTATGAGAAATTTAGAAAACCACAGCAACTCTATTTGGTCTGTAGTACTTCTATCTTGTCCTGAACCCCGTTTGTATTACAGTCAAAACCCTTTCTTTCTGCAACCTTCCTTTCTGCTGAAACAGTAAGTATCCAAAATAGTCCTATTATGGAGGGGTTATAAGAGGTAACTAACCTGAAGCAGAGTCATTCCTCTTACGAGCCCCAACAACATGTCCTGTCTGATCAAGGGATACTAGATCCCCTGTTGCTATCCTGTAAGCCCCCAGCAACAATCACTATCCAATTCAGAGATACCCCACATCCAATTAACCTCTTGGCTAAACTGAAAGCTACATAGGCTTTGTCCTTTTGTTCCTAAGGAGAGTCTCCAGCCTTTGAGTGAGGCTCCATTGCTGGCAAACTCAATAAGTACTCCTTGGTTCCCAAATTTCTGGTTCTGGTTTTTAGGGCACTGACAATTTTTCCCACAGGGGAGATAGAGGGGAGATCAGGGAAGGCTTCTTAAAGAAAAGTGCCATCCCTCCTGCACACCCCACACCTTTTACCCCCTTCTACTTCTTGCTCTGGGAATAGTCATTAAATACAAGTCGATGCTGCCATTGCTTCAAGAAAAGGCATAAGTGACTATTCTATGTCTCCACTCACAACTTCTGTGACTCCACAAAGAAAAGTGGCCACCACTTCCCTATATACGATATCTCTCTATTAGATTACAAGAAGCCTGAGGAAAGGGTCTCTGTCTATTTTACCTTTGTATCCCTAGCACGGAGTGGAATTGGCCTTGGAAGCAAGAAGAACTGAGTTCAAGCTCCATCTCCTAGGTAGAGTATGTGTCACAGGAGACAGTGTGATTTTAAGCAAGTCATAATCTTTAGACAACTCTAAGACCCAGAGAAGGCACTAACCTGCATTGGATGAGGGCATTTCCTGAAATCACTGGTAAAGTACCAATTGCTGATTTCCACACTACCTGACACATAGCACGCACTTAATATTTTTTCATTCATTCATTGGCTATACAGAATAAATATAAAACAAACACAAGGTAGTTTATGGAGGGAGGTCATTTACAGGGTGTGGGTGGGGCAAGCAGGAAAGGTTTAATGGAAAATGTAGTGTCTTGAAAAAGAATAAAGGCTTCTCTGAGGCAGAGGTGAGGCCAAGCAAGGATGGCTAGTGCACGGGCAAAGAGACCAGTGATTGGAGAAATCGAGAGAAGGCCAACATGTATTTGAAACATGACTTTCACCCAACATATTAGCTATTGCTCCTAGACTGAAGTTGTCTGCAGAGTTGACATGAATGCTGTCTCTCTTTCTCCAAGTCCTAATAAAGACATGAAACAGTCCAGGAGCCAACAAGCACAAATTCCTGAGACACTTCACCTCCTTCCAAGCTGAATGCAATCATTAATGATAACTCTGAGTCCAGCAATTTGAACAGTTCCAAATCGACTTGATCATACTCTCTTCTAGCCCATATCTCTCCATTGTTTCCACATTAATTATGTGAGACATTTTATTACTGGATACTGAATTTCTTGCTTACACACCATCTGTTTCCTTTGCTTCTCCCACTCATACTGCTGCATGGAGGTGGAGGAAATCATGCAACTGGGCTACCACAACAAAATTCTGTTAACTAATTTTAACTAGGCCTTCACCATAGCAAGACAATACTGTTACTCCTTTTATCCCAATTGATTCCTTGTCCTACTCCCCCATGAGGCTGTCGAAAACCTCCTCTTCTCTCCTCAAGCCTCCCACACCATCTCCTCCCCCCAACCGTTCAGGTGAAGAACTTGATCTATACTTAACTGAGAAAATTGAGGCCATTCTCCACGAGCTCCCTCTTTTGCTCTTCTGTATATGTCAAATCTTCATGACATAATCCTCATTCCTTCCTCCTTTGCTCGTGTCTGTGATAATAAGTTTATCCTTCTCCTTGCCAAGGCCAACCCTTTTACATGTACTTTATAATTCCCTCTGATCTTCTGAGCAGATTGTCCCCATAATCAGCCTAACCCTCTCTCTGATCTTCAATCTCTCCATCTCTTCTGGCCTCTTCCCTGCTGCCCAAGTCTCCTCTAAGCATAAAAAAAATCCTTATTAGGTCTGAGTTCACTACAAATTTATGTTACATGACCTCAACTGGGTCCTCACTGTGATAAGGCAATACTTTTACAGTTCTCTAATTGACTCATCCCACTCACCACAGCAGCTTTTCCAAATCTTCTCGAACTTCCTATGGCTCCACTCCACCCACCCACCCACCTAACTGAGAATCTTGCCTCATTTCACTGAAAAAAATGAAGACCAGTTGCTGAGAGCTCACTCTCCTCCCCTCCTCTTCATCTTTTATCACCCAAATGCCTTCTGCCATTACCTCCACCTTCACCCCTATCTCACATGAAGATAGCCCTCTTCTTGCCAAGACAAACCTCTCTCTGTGCACAAGTAATCTCCTTCCATCCCATGTTCTTCTGCAGATTTTCCCCTTTATCATCCCTGCCTTCTTGTTTATCTTCAGTCTCTCCCTGTCTACTAGGTGCTTACCTACTAAGAGTTACTTCATCCATCCATCCCTGTTAGCTGGAGTCCCACAATTCTCCTCCATTTTATGGGTACATTCCATTAAAAGGGCATCTCTAATTGATGTCTCCCCTTCCTGTTCCCCTCCTCTCTTTGTAGGCAGGCTTTTAAGCTCATCATTCAACTGAAATTGCTCTCCCTAAAGTTACTAAAGACCTCTTAATTGCCAAATCCAGTGGTATTTTGTTAACCCCCATCCTTCTTGACTTCTCTGCAGCCTTTAACACTGTCAATCACACTCTTCCCCTGGATACTCTCTTCTCTCTAGGTTTTCATGAGATTACTTTACCCTGGTTCTCTTAAATGTCACATCTCTCCTCAATCTTTCTTGCTTCTTCCAGGACACACCCACTGAAGGTAAGTGCCCCCTGGGGCTCTGTCCTGGGCCCCCCGTCTTCTCCCCCTAATCTTTCACTTAGGGATCTCATCAGCCGCCATGAATTCAATTACCACCTCTGTGCTGATGACTCTCACACGCACCCTCTCTCCTAACCTCTAGATTCACATATGCAACTAACTGCCTTTTAGGCATCTTGAAATAGATGTCTGGTAGACATGTTAGACTCAGTTTAGCCAAAACTGAACTCATTATCTTTCCCCCAATTCCAAACTTCTCTGTCACTGATGAGGGTGCCACCATCCTCCTAGTCATCCATACTTGCAACATAGTTGTCATGTGCTTCATAGCATCTCATCTGCCCCCTTCTCTCCTCCAATACTACCACCACCCTGATGCAAGTTTTCATTACTTTACATATGGACTACAGCCTGGTCATCAGTCTCTCTCTATGCCAGGCCATTCTTTCCTCAGCTGTCAAAGTGATCTTCCTAATGCGCAGGTCTCACCATGCCCATCCCTCAGAAACTCCAGTGGTTCCCTATCACCTCCAGGATCACACATAAAATCCTGTTTGGTGTTCAAAGCCAATCATAAGCTGCCCCCTCCACCTTTGCAGTCTTTTTATACCTGATACACCACCTCCACATGCCTACCCCACATACTCTGTAGTTCAGTGACACTGGCCTCCTTGCTCTTCCCTGAAGAAGATGCTCCACTCCCCATCTCCAAGCAGTCACTGGCTAGCTCCCAGGCCAAAATGCTCTCTTCTCCTTATCTCCATTTCTGGGCTTCCTTCAAGCTCCAGTTAAAAATCACAACTTCTACAGGAGGCCATTCCCAATCCCCCTTAACTCTATTATTTTTTTCAAACAAATATGTATGTGTGTGTGTACATACAGAGAGAAAGAGAGAGAGAGAATACAGAGAGACAGAGTCTTCCTGTTTTAAAAAGAACAGAAAAACATGAGAAGAAAATGAAAATGATTTATGGCACCTAGTCCTATAGAGAAGACAGAAGAGGGAGAAGACAGGTCACGAAGAAGGGAAAAAGACACACAGGCCATGACAAAAAAGGCACAAACACACATACATGAATACAAACACAGAAGACAAAGGGAAAGGAGGAGGGGCAGCTAGGGTCATGCTCCATGGAGGTTTCTAGCAGTTACTTTTTAAAGGATTTGTTCAGAGCTCAGCAGTGTGTGCCCAATGATGTTGGGTTCTCCTAGAAGACTCTGGGTAGATAATAGAATGGTTCTGGCATTATAAAGGACTGACTATTTGTCCTTAAAGATTTCCAAGCAGATTCTGTCTTTGATGTCCACACTAGGATGGTAACAGGGTATGACAAATTGCACAATGGGAGCTGCTGGGAACTCCAAGAAGAGCTTATACTTCAGGTCTTGATATACTGTCTCAGCTGCCCTGTGGATATTCTCAACCCATTTGCAGAGATTAACTCTGGGAAGGCAGAAATTCCTTTGTCTCTGGATATCATTAAGGTCATCAATTGCTGCACTTTGGTGGACCAAAGGACTCTCAGCTCGCTGCCTGAGGCTTGGGCCCCTTAAGATTAGGGATGGTTGGCAAGGGCCAGCTCTGGAAGACTAAAGGGGACAGGAGCTAGAAAGAGAGAAATACCCATGTGGCAACAGCAGGATTCCAGCCATCCTTGCTCAATTCTAGTGCCTTCCCTCTGTTGATTATTTCAAACTTGTCCTGTATATAGCTAGTTGGTACATTTTCCATCATTTTCCAGTCATGCACAACTCTTGGTGACCCCATTTGAGGTTTCCTTGTCAAAGATACTGGAGTGATTTGCCATTTCTTTCTCTAGCTCATTTTATAGATGAGGAAACTGAGGCAGTTTGAAACAGGGTGAAGTGACTTGCCCGAGGTCACACAACTAGTTAGTGTGTGAGACCAGATTTGAACTCAGGAAGATGAGTCTTCCTGACTCCAAGCACAGCATTCTATCCACTGTGGCACCACCTTGCTGCTCCAGTTTATACATTAGGTGTTTGCATGTTGTCTTACTCATAAGACTGTGAACTACTTGTAAATAGGGACTGTCTTTTGCCTTTGTATCCTCAGGGCTTACACAGTGCCCAGTGGATAGTAAGCATTTAATTTGCTATCATCCTATACATTTTCTCCCCTTCAGGGCCAAACTTATAGGGAAAAAAGCTATCTACGTGGGTTTCTTCCACTTCCTCTCTTTTCACTCATTTCCTTTGCAATCTGACTTCTGACCTCATCATTCACCAGAAACTGCTCTCTGCAAAGTTACTAAAGATTGTTTAATTGACACATCTGAGGACCTTTTCTTAGTCATCATTGTTTTTGACCTCCCTACAGTATTGGACGCTATGGACCACCGTTTCCTCCCTGGTTTTCATATTGCTCTTTCTTATTTTTCCTTCCTGTCGGGCCACCCCTCAGGTTCTTTTCCTACTACATTATCCATATCACATCCCCAAACTGTGGGTGTTCCTGCAGGCTCTATTCTGGGTCCTTTTCTGTCTTTCTGCTTATTTACTTGGTGACCTTATGAGCTGGTCATGAGCTTAATCATCTGGGTGCAAATGACTCTTGAATCTTCATATCCAGCCCTACTGTCTGTCAAGCTCCAGTCACACATTTCCAACTACTTACTGCATTCTTTTTAATATAATTTTCTAATTTGCCCCAAAAATATTTAATGCAATAACTGTGATCTTGCATGGATAATTACATGGATAATTAACTGAATTTATGTAACAACATTTTTCTGCTGATTTTAAAGTGACATTTTGAAGGTTTCAGAAGAAATTCTAATAACTTGTTTATAACTACAAGTAACCATTAATCCAATTTTCTTACAAAAACAGAAAGCTGCTATTAAATGTCTTTATATCAATTTACTTAATTTTTATAAATATCAGAATTAAGTCTTCACTACTAGAATCTTTAAACAATATTCATCCGTGTAGTTAGAATGTGTAATAGCTAAAATACACTACCATAAAGTATATGTGTTGTCCATGTAGCTTATGTACATGTCCACGTAGGTTTGTCTAAATTCAGCTTCCAAGGAGGAGTCAATATCTGCCTCCAGAATCTTACCCACCCCTCTCCAAGGAAGACTCTTGTTCATGCTTGGAGGGGAGCAAGAGACAGAGACGGAGCTGATCTCTTCAGAGAGGGAATACTGGAGCTCTAAGTTCATACTTTTCTGCTCACCTTTCTGGTCTAGAGGAAATGTTGCTTTTTTCTGGTTGCAATCACTTAACAGGGAAAAGATGCCCCAAGCTATACTAAAAGGCTGGATCCTTTCTCTATCAAATGCTGGTTTCAGAAAGATTATCACAAATAGTGAACAGCAAATCAACCCATTTATTCACGCTATTAGCAAGCATAAATCAGAGAAGTTGTATAATTTCGAATATATCAAACAATTCATAGTGTGAATGAGCTTTCCTTCTGGGAGCAAGATATATGGGCTCTACCCAGAGAGTCCTCAAGCTCCCCCAAGGGGAAATTCCCTGAAGTCTCTAGTGTGACAAGCTGGAAGTCAGAGTTGTGCTTGAGGGACACCCTCTGCTACATGGTGGCTTCTTCCCACAGTCTTCTTTCAGTTTAGGGCCTCTCCCTGAAGAGAACAAGAAACCATATGTATTCTCTCTTAAAGCTGGGAGGCCAGAAGAAAAATATTCCTCTCCAAAGGTCTTTCCAACTCTGCCTCTCATGCAGGCACAGAGCATTGAGTCATCCTCTCCACCAATGAGGAGAATCTTATACAAAGGTCCAGACTTGAATTCTGGGTTCACTAGAAACAGTCCATCGTTTAGCAAGTAGTATTTTTAGTCATTAAAATGATTTTACCCGGGTCTCAACTCTTCAAAACATAAATACTAAAATTACTTAAGGTGTTTTTAGGACGATAAATGGCCCATCTTTGGCATATGGTAGATATGACACTGCACAAGACCTTTGTTACTACATTGCATACATCAAACTGGGTAGGCAATAGCCATCTCAAACTGAGCATGTTCAAAACTGAATGCAATCTCTTTTTCCTAAAACCTACCCCCTCTTTGGAACTACCCTACAGCAGTACACAAATTAGCTGGGACAAAGTAAAAGAAAGTTATTGATACACAATAAAGCTTACAACTTTCACATTTTTTAAAAAAAGTTTGAATATGCAGTATGTCCTTTTACCACAATCATTTGTTTTATATGGTTTAAACATGAGTTCACAAGATTTTGCCACATATTCCTTAGTCCTTCATCATGAAACCACACTTTTATCACAATGGATATTGAGTATGATTTTGATGAGCAGTCCAATTTCCTAAATCTAGACTTGAGTATAGTTCATAGGTTTTCAATAGGGTTTCAGTCAAGCAAATTTTCAGGCACTGAATGAACCATGTTTATCTCAATGTCTTGGATCCATTTCTTAACCTTTTCTCGTGTGTGGCATGGTGTAAATTCCAGACCATTTCTTAGAACAGCAATATGTTTATCAATTCTGTAAAATACATCATGATCCTTCTGGTCACCCAGATTCACAATTGTGGCATCATCCTTGACTCCTCAGTCTCTCTATCAAATCTTGTCATTTCTACCTCGGAAATACCTCTCACTGTCCCCTTCTTCTACTCATACATACAGCACCCTAATTCAAGGTCTCACTACCTAATACCCTCCTATTTGGCTCTCCTATCTTAAGTTTCTCCCATCTCTAATCCATTCTCCCTGTAAGAACACAAACATTTATTAATTGTCACTATTTGCCAGGCATTGTGCGAAACATATTACAAATATTACCTCACCTGGTAAAGCGTTTCTATTATTCCCTTCATTTTAAGGTGAGGAAACTGACTGAGGCAGACAGAGGTTAAGTGTCTTGCCCAGGGTCACAAAGATACCGCATGCATTTTCAATGTTTGTCTGAGGCCAGATTTCAACTCTGATCTTCCTGACTCTAGGTCCAGTGGTCTATCCACTTTACCACCCAGCTGTCTTAGTGACTGCAGCTGCCAAAGTCCTAAAGTACAGGTCTGATGATGGTATACCCCTCCCCAAGAAAATCAAGTGGCTTCTTATTACCTTTAGAATCAAATGTGATATCCTCTCTTTTGCATTTAAAACCATACAGACCCTGGACCCAACCTGCCTTTTCAACTTTATTATACATGACTATCCTGCCCACTCTCTATGGTATAGCTAATCTGGTCTTCAGGCATCAGCAAATTCCAGAGAATGAGAGTGTTGTTTAGGACAGCAGATCTCAGATCACACCCCACAGGTGCTCTGTTTATACATAAGACCAGCCCAGGCACAGAAGAAAAGATCAGTGAGGTGGTAGTGGCAATAATGTGTAGGAAAGGAATTATGCCCAGACTTCTCAGCATCCACACACTTGGCTCCTGAAGATGACTTCAGAAGAAGTGTCCGAGAAATCTACGAGTGGAGGACATGAGCAGTCCACTTTACTGATACAATCATTCCTTCCTGACCTTCTTAGACTTCTAACAAAGACCATAGACCAGAGTAATCAGTCATCCAGGAAAAGGAAGAAGTAAAAAACCCTAACAATGGGAACATCTCCTCTCCTTTGGTAGGCTCAAAGGAATCCACCGAATTAATACATGTGCTGACAAACTCCTGGAGTGGCTGAAAAATATCCTGAGATGAGAGTGAACTCGGACTCTAAAGTCAGCCCTTCCACATCCACTGGACCTCCCAAAGTATCTGACAGGATGCTAGAGCTAGAAGGTCCCCCCCTCATTGTACAAAGCAGAACATGGGCTGGGTGGGGGGAAGGGAATCCAGGATGTCCTGCTTCAGATCCACACCTCCCTGACCTATCTTCATCGAACTGAGAAAATGTTTATATGTTCTTCTTTCAACAGTGAGAAGGGGCATTTGGATATATTGACAAAAGGAAGAATCATAGGTCTTGGGGTTGATTTTTCCAACTGTGTGCCTGAACCTGTCATACTGAATTCCCTTCCTGCTGTTCTCTCCAGAAATGCTATTCTTAGACCTTCTCTGCTGCTACCACAAGCAGTAATTGCTGGTTTGAACCTGAGGTCAAAAGACATCATCATCTTTGAAAAGAGAGAACAATTAGAGAACCCAGTGATGAAAAGTCACTGTGACCCAGGCCCAGCTGTTCCTACTGGCCTCCCTCCCCATTCTGCTAGAGATGATAGGAAGTCTCTTTTTACTGGGATGGTGAGATTACTGCAGGCTGTAATTAACTGAGGGAGCCTGTCAATTCAGGTGCTCTAGGTCAGGCAAACTGGCAGGCAGCTACCAAGTATCTGGGTACATAACACCACAAAAAGAGGTTGAGTTACAGATTAAAGAGAAGATACAGGGTTCTTTTCTCAAAGAATACTTAGTAAAAAAAAGGGCTCAATGAACAGACAAACACAGAATCAGTGAAGATGTTCATATACAAATCATTATAAGTGGAGTTGGGTCAGGAGACATACAGGGAGAGAAACTACCTGACAATGTATCCCATAAGAAATAGTCTTGAGTTGAAATTTACAGAAGTTGAGAACTGTGGTATGGCAGGAAATGACAAGTGACATTGATACCAATAATGGTGGGCACTCTACTCATTCCAGTTTCTCCTGTCTATATCTTGTTTGTACATATTGTTTGCATGTTGCCTCACTTGTTAGGCTGTGAGCTGCTCAAGGGCAGGGCATATCTTTTTTAAAACTTTCTTTGTATCCCCAGAGCTTAGCACAGTGCCTGGCACATAGTAGGCAGTTCATAAATGTGAATGGACTGACTAATAGCTGACATTCCAATGGTGCTTTAGGATTGCTAAAGAACTTCCCATACAGTATCTCACTGTTAGGTAAATACTACAAGCACCTGACAAATGGTGGAGCTTAGGCTCAGAGATGTTACTAGGAAGTGTGAGAGGCAGGATTCAAATTCAGGTCTCACCTGACTGCCAGTCTGGAAGTCTTTCTACTGAACAGTACAAGAGTACAAGCCTTCTGCTGTATGGAATAAAGGCCTCATGGGACATATTCAGTATAGTGATCAAAATAGGAAACAGTATAATATTGCAAAGGTTATAGTATTATAACACTGAGAATGAGCTTGAGAGAAACAGAGAGAGACAGAGAGACAGAGAGATAGAAAGGGAGAGAGGGAGAGAGGGAGGAGGGAGGAGGGGAGAGAGGGAGAGGGATGGGAAGGGAGGAGAAAATTCTCCTAATAGAAATTCAAAAGGAACATGCCTTTCATTGCACTTTCTTCTTTATGACATGTCTTGGTAAATGGAGTTACTTCGAACACGGTCCAAATTTACTAATGATGTGGAAATGGTGTGTCCACCCTTGTTTGTAAGCTTTTGTGAAGTTACAGAGGGGCAAGAATTTGTCAGAATATTATCAGCCATTAAGATAATAACTTCCTGTAAGTGGGTGTTATGGAAATCTGAAGATCTTCCCTGCCCCTAGGCCCTTTGATAGGCTTAAGTGGCTGTGAGAACCTTCCCTTATTTGAAAGTATACTCTGCCCCCTAACAGGCTGAATGTGGTCACATGGAGGCTTGTTCTTCAGGAATGCCCACGCCTTATTACTTTGTGATTGGGCAGTGAGTCAAGAGGGCTGTGACATTCTGTGCTCCAGGAGAAGGCTATATATACTGCTGATGTGAGGTTTTGCTTTGGGGCTTACTTGGGGAAGAGTTGTGTGATTTGGCCAGACAAGACTCTAGGAAGCTGTTGAGCCCCCTGGTTTTGAAAAACCCAGATGCTGGTGCTTCTCTCTCTGGTAACTGAATAGGTATGGATGTAATGGTCAGATGGTTGGAAGCCCATCTGCTGATCTGTTTCTCTGCCTGCTTGTAACTTGTGTTTATATTCTGTTTGCATTCTCTGAAGTTCAGGGTGCTGGCTTTTTTCCCTGAACTAGGTAAATAATATATGTTTGATTGATTAAAGAAAGATTGTTAGCCCATTTGAGTTGCTTTCCTTTAGAAAAGCAGATCTAAGAACCTGTGCTAGCAGCCACCCTGGGTATGCTAGGGTGCTTGCTGATACAGCGGGTCCCTAAAAACATGCTTATTTCTAAGGTCCAATATTTATGATTCTACAATAGATCTCCATGTGCCAAATCTGAGGGCAAATACCAGCCTTCTTTCCTAGTAACACCTGACCTTGTCAGGAATCCCTTGGAACAGTCACAAAGCACACAAATATCAGCTAATGATTTATCCTGAGATCTCACTGGCAAAGGAAGCTCTACCAACACAGATTAGCTCTTTTTTCTGCACCTTAACATGGAAGAGACTTACCCTACAACACTAAGATGTCAAATACTTTGGCCAGGTTCACAAAGCCAGGCTGTATCAGAGATAAGACTCACACCCAGGTCTTCCTAACTCTGAAGCCAGCTTTATAGCCACAACTATGCCATGCCACCTCTCACAAAAGTCTGTTTAGGATGAATTCAGGATTCATGCTCGTCTCAAATGCAATGAAACATTGGGAGGCTGAACTTCTTCCAATTCCAATACAGGTTTTGAATACTTTCCTTGAAGCACTCTTATCCATGGACCCTGCAACGATTTGAAGTCCATATCTAAGTGAAATCAATCATTCAATGATCAAAATCCAGAAGGTAATGTCTGTGTTTCAACAAATTCCAATCTTCATAGTTCAATCCAAGGGCAAATTCCTATAGGAGCTTGGCAAAACTTTGAAGCGGCCCAGACACTAGCAACAAAACCCAATTTAGCTGACTGTTTAATATAACCAATTGATTAGTCCAAGCAAGTTCTGCTTTATGAGAGAAATGGCGGCTTTTGATGAAAGGGACTGAGAGACATAACTGAAGAACCACAACCAGGAAAAGTATCTTCTAGAACTCTCATTCCACCATGGTTAATGGCCAAAAAAACTGAATAGATTTTTTTTTCCAAAAAATGGAAGCAAATCATTAATAATCACTTAAAAATACTTATCCTTTCTAATAATCAAAGAGATGAAAATTAAAATAACTATAAGGTTATACTATAAGGTTGCACCCATTAAATTGGCAAAAGAATGAAAAACAGTGAAAGTGATCACTAGTGGATTGTAGGGAAATAGGTGCAGCCACTCATCGTTAAGGGGAATTGTAAATCTGTTGACTCTTTTTGGAGCTCAACCTGAAAACATGCAGAAATGTTATAAAATAACCATATCCTTTGATTCAATGATTCTACTGCTGGGATAGCACCTTGAGGTGTTATCAAAAACAACAACAAAAATATTTTTGTGGAAACATTAAATGTAAGTTTGAAAAACTAGAGGCAACCTAAATGTCTAACAACAGGTGACTTGCTAAAAAAAAATTGTGGAAATGGAATAGTCTTCCACAACTAAGCCCAACAAGTATGAGGAATACAAGGAAATCCGGAAAGACCTTTATAAATTAATGACAAATGAAAAAAGCATCTGAAGTGGAACAAATTATCCATTAACTCTGACTGGGGAACACGGGAGAAGGATGTAAGTAAGAATCCTAATGGAGATTAAAGAGGGGTCTGAAGATCTTCTTTTTAGAATTGGAAAGGACCTCAGAGGCCATAGAGTCCAACTCCCTTATTTTACAGAGGAGGAAATCAGGTCCATCAGAAATGACCACCCCAAGATCACACAGGCAGGATGTAGCAGAGGTGAGATTTGAATGCAAGTCCTGACAAGCAAAATTGAGTGCTTTTTCTACTCTACCAGGTTGATTTGCAAGGATACTCTAGACAATGATATGAATTTAAATATAAAGGTCTGCTAAGTTTAGTTGACTATTGATGGTCAGTGTTAAATTTTTAATAAAACACTTAAGGTTTTGTTTGTTTGTTTAAAGAGGCGTTTCTTCAAAGCAATGCTTTTATGGAAGCAAAGAATTGGAAACAAAGTAGGTCCCTATGGATTAGCTGATGCTTAAACAAACTGTTATACATTAATATAAGGGAAATCTTACTGAACCATAAAAAAACAACAAATGGGAAGAATCCAGAGAAGCAGGCAAAGATGTACGTGAAGCAATATAACATGAAGTGGCAGGGCCAGAAAGACATTATACAAAATGGCTACAGTAACATTGACAGAAAGAACAAACAAAAAAAGGAATCGCAACACTGCACAAATATACTGACCAAGCTTAACGTTGGAAAAGAGCCGAGAAAACGGGCTTTCCCTTGCCCCCTCTCCCCTCCAGAGTCCCTCCCCCTGCCATTCCCTTCCCCTCCCTCCTCCCTCCTTCCCTTCCCCTCCCTCCTCCCTCCTCCCCTTCCCCTCCCTCCTCCCTCCTCCCTCCTCCACTTCCCCTCCACTGTGGAGGTGGAGCCTCTGGATGAGGAATACTGCAGATACTGTCAAAGATCACCTCGGCCATATGTCTGGTATGTCTTCCCCTAGGTTATGCCACTTCTCTGCCATTGAGTTGTTGGTAGGTTTTGGTTTGTTCTCATTTAAGATACCATATAGGACTAGGAGACGAGGAGAGGCTGTCAGGAATACTACAGAAGAAAACCCTGCATTGTGCCTATAACACCTCTGAAAGGTAGCTGGTATTATTAACCCAATTTTGCAGGTAAAGAAACTGAGGCAAATCAAAATTAGATGATTTGCCTGAGTTCACACTTTAAACTCAGGTCTTCTTGACTCCAGGCCCAGCACTCCACCCACTGTGCCAACTAGCTGCCTCAAGCATTACACAGGGGAATGACAGACTGCTGAGAGATAGTGTGGCAGAGAGATAATTCAGGGAGACCTAGGTTCAAATCCTGCTTCAGACACTAAGTAGTCATGTGACCCTGGGAAAGTCATCCCACTTCTGAGACTCAGTTTCTCTTTCTGTACAAAGGGGATGATAGTACCTCCCTCAGTGCATTGTGAAGTTCAAAGTAGATGACATATCTAAAGCACTTTGCAAGCCAATGTGAGAAAAAAGGGGCTCCTTCTAATTCTGAGCTTCTTGGATTCTACAGAGCCTTTGATATCATGATACAGGGTTCCCCAGAAAGTTCCCCAGAACTGCTTGCTTTACCTTCAGAAAAGCTCCACTAGTGGAAAAAAATAAAATTCCCTCCACTGGTGCTCACTCTGCTCCCCCCACTACTGTATATTTGCTAAGCACTTCATAACCCTCACATTAGGATTATTCTTGGAGCATTTCTCTCCTAACCCTTGGCAAGTAAAACACTGGCAGAAGCATTTGGAGATTGGACCTCACAAGGGCAGCGGGCAGAAAGTACATGGCACAAGGCCCCATGGATTGTGTGGGGCTTTTTTATCTCCAAATCAAACTTGGTGATAAGTACCAACAGCACCTCACCATATCAGGTGCCTGGCTGTCCTTCAGGTAAAAATTTTCTCCTACTGACCCAATGCTGTATGGGACAGGTTTTCTCAGTTAGGATTAGTTGCTTAAAGCTAGTCAAAGAAATCCATATGCCCATCTATCCTCCCCCACCCCCAGTCCTTTTGGGCTGTAACCATGAAGCCATGGGATTCATCAAGGCTGGGGTGGTACAATGTGGGGCTCATTATTCTCCCCTGGTAGCTTTGTACGGTTCTTATTTAAGTGGGGAAAAAGGAATTTACATTTCTTGAGCATCTGTATTAAAGAGAAAATAGTTTGTGCCACAGGGAGATGGATATTTGCATGTAGGTTTATAGAGGGAAAAAAAACCACTTTCACAATAGAGACATAACTTTGTCTTCTTTAAAGCACTTATTCCTCTTCATTGAAATATTTTTAGCCATGTGACATGCTCTCTGTTAAAATACACAGACTCCCCATGACAGTTAAACACAGCAGGCAGTTACAATTAAGGAAACATGCAAGACTTGACGTGGGCAGCACAGGAAAGGCTGGGATGGGTCTGCCTTGTCTGCTGATGCTATCTTTCCATTGAGCCTGGGCCTCCTCAGCCCTGGCTAGTTGGGCCCTCCCCACTGCAACACCCATTCACCCCCATGTACCCCAATTCTGACCATCGCCCAGACAGAGAGTTCTGAGGCCTTCACACAACTCGGGCTCCTTCCCCTGGAGAAGCCTGAAGAGCTGTTTGCAAACATATGAGGGGCTTCTGAGTGGAAGGATTCAATTTGTTCTGCTTGGCCCCCCAGGAGAAAGTAGGAGCAGAGGGTAGAAGGTACAGAGGCATATACATTCAGGCTCGATGCAAGAAAAAAGAGCATGGGCCCTGGAGTCAGGAGGACCTGAGTTTAAATTCAGCCTCAGACACTTGATCACACTTCCTAGCTGTGTGACCTTGGACAAGTGACTTAACCCCAATTGCCTTGCCTTCCCCCCCTCCAACAAAAAGAAAGAAAAACCTTCAAAGGGAGGACAGCTGTCCCCTTCTGAGATCACCCTGTATTCCCCACCACTGAAGGGCTTTCAGCAGAGGCTGTCACCACTTCCTGGGAATGGTTCCTGTAGGGTATGAGGTGGACCAGAGAGCAGGGAAGGTCCCTTTCCGCCTGAAGTTCTGTGGGCTATGATGGCCAAGGCTATTGCAGAGCCAGGGCAGACCTCAGGTGTCTTTATTCAAAGTCCCATGCCACATCTTCCCCTTTGCTTTCTTACCTATTTGGTCTCTTTCTCAAAGTGGAGAGAAGGTAATGATGCATCACCCTGGATGGCAGAGAAGGGGAGAAGCTTGTGCTGGACAGCAGCTTGATCACTCCTCCCTAAACCTCTCGGTACTCAGTGACTCTGGGGTCTGCTGATTGCTTCTTCCCTGGAATGGTACATACCAGATGTGTACAGAGAGGCAAAGGGAGGGAGGCTAACAAATGCACCTGTAAGTGTACTGGGCCAGAGCCTTGGAGAGTCTTCCCACATGTACACACACAACTCATCCCATTTTTCAGCAACATTTTCTTGCGAATAGAGCCACTGAACAGCAAGAATGGGAGGCTACTTTAACTTGCTCTTCCTTTCTTCTTTCTCTCTCCTATAGTCTAATCCCAGACTCACACCAGACCTTCTAAGGCAGCAGTTCTCAACCTGTGGGTCGCCACTCCTTTGGGGGTCGAACGACCCTTTCACAGGGGTTACAGGGGTCACCTAAGACCATATGAAAACACACATTTCCAATGGTCTTAGGAACTGAGACACAGTTCCTCTATCCAGGTCTAGACCTCTGAACCTTTCTAGTTCTAGGTCTAGGTCTATCCTTGTCTCCAGGCGGGTCCACCCACATGCAGATATGTCCACATACAAGTATTAAAGGGTTGCGGCATCAGGAAGGTTGAGAACCACTGTTCTAGGGAATCTTTCAGTAACCTATTCCTCTAGTATCACCCTTCCTCATAGTCCCAGACAGAATAAGGCTTATTTAGGATTCCTTTTTAAAAGTCACATACTCTGGTTTTATGTCATTATTCCTTTGGATATTTGGGTCACTTACCTAGCACATAGTAAGTCATTTAAAAAAAATTTATTTATTTATTTTTAGTTTTCAACATTCATTTCCACAAGATTTTAAGTTAAAAAATCTTCTCCCTGTCTTTCCTCTACCCCTACCCCCAAAATAGCAAGCCTACTGAATACCCCTTCCCTCAGTCTATTCTCTCTTATATCCTCCTCCATCATTCCCCCTAACTTTCTAGTAGGATAAGATGGATTTCTATACCCCAGTGCCTGTATAATTTATTTCCAAGTTGCATGTAAAAAACAAATTTTTAAACACTTGTTTTTTAAAACTTTGAGTTCCATATTTTTTCCCTTCTTCCCTCCACACCTGCCCCCCACTGGGAAGATAAGTAATTCAATTGAGGTTGTACATGTGTAGTTACCCAAATCATTTCCATAGCATTAATATTGTGAAAAACTATATTTCCTTCCATCCTATCCCACTCCCCACTTATTCTACTTTCTCCTTTGACCCTGTCCCTTTTCAAAAATGTTTGCTTCTAACTACCCTCTCCCCCAATCTGCCTTCCCTTCTATCATCCCCTCTCTTATCCCCTACCCCCTATTTTCCTGTAGGGTAGGATACCCAATTGAGTATGTATGTTATTTTCTCCTTAAGCTAAATTCAATGAGAGTAAGGTTGTCTCATTCCTTTTCACCTTCTGGCTCTTCCATTCCATTGTAACAGTTTTCTCTTGCCTCTTTTATATGAGATAATTCATGCTAATCTATCTCTCCCTTTCTCCTGCTCCCAATAAATTCCTCTCTCACCTCTTAATTTTATTTTTTAGCTATCGTCCCTTCAAATTCGACTAATCCTGTGCCCTGTATCTATGTACACATGAACATACATATGCCCACATTCACATATTCACATACATATATATTACTTTCAACTATCCTCATACTGAGAAAAGTCTTACAAGTTACAATTATCAATTTTCCATGTAGGAATGTGAATAGTTCAACTTTCATAAGTTCCTTATGATTTCTTTTTCCTGTTTACCTTCTCATGCTTCTTGTATTTGAAAGTCAAATTTTCAGTTCAGCTCTGGTTTTTTGATCAAGAATGCTTGAAAATCCTCTATTTCATTGAATGACTATATTTTCCCCTATAGCGTTATACTCAGTTTTGCTGGGTAGGTGATTCTTGGTTTTAGTCATAGCTCTTTTGACTTCTGGGATGTCATATTCCAAGCCCTTTGATTCCTTAATGTAGAAGCTGCTAGATCCTGTTATCCTGATTGTGTTTCCACAATACACAAATTGTTTCTTCCTGCCTCCTTGCAGTATTTCCTCCTTGATGTGAGAACTCTGGAATTTGGTTATAATATTCCTAGGAATTTTCTTTTTGGGATATTTTTCAAGAGGCATTCAGTAAACCAGTATCTCTGATAAAGGCCTCATTTCTAAAATATACAGGGAATTAAGTAAAATTTATAAGAATACAAGTCATTCCCCAATTGATAAATGGGCAAAGGATATGAACAGGCAATTTTCAGAGGTAGAAATTAAAGATATCTTT
>CM053602.1:17834155-17844220 GCA_028646575.1 Pseudocheirus occidentalis
TCATTAGAGGAAGGACAAGTCATTAGCAGTACACAGTGAGGACCATTCCGTGAAGCATGCTCAGAGTGGCCCTTCCTAATTCTCCAGACCAAGTAGAAGCTTTGGGGCCTCCTTCCAGCTGTGTGTGACTTAGTGCCAAATAACTTGTGATTTCAGAAAACAAAGACTTCCCTTTATTGGTCACTGAGTAGGAAGAGCCAGTGACTCAGTAGACATTAAAAAGGACCTGATTCTGCCATCAGGGTTCTTTTCGATTCCAGCGCCAAACTATGGAAGGGCTGTTTTTAGCTGCTTCCCACAAGGGGTGAGGAGAAAGGAAGCTTGGCCTACCCTTCCTCACCCTACCCCCCACCATTACTTTGAACACATGGTATCGAAAGCATATCTTGCCTACGTGAGTCTGAGCCTGGATTTTATCCAGGCCATCCACATCCACATATAAACACACACATACACATACACACACATACACACACGTGTGTATGTATATATGTGTGTATGTATATATGTGTGTATGTAGATGCATACCTATGTATTGTTTTTTTCCCTGATCTTAGGTAAATAGACAAATCCAAAGACACGTGTCTAGGCTCTGAGATGACCTTGGCATTTTACAGAGCTAGAGGTCCTGGGGCTTTTTGATTGTAGCTGACTGGTGGGAAAGGGGGAAATCCCTGGCCACTACTCTTCATGTTTTTGGAGAATACAAGGATCGACCCAAACCCAGACCACTTTACCAAAAGACGTGGACTAAGAATTATTTGGATGGTGTGGAACTGGGAAAAAAATCTAAAATGCCATATTAGCCATCCTGTAATACACAACAGTAGTTGTAAGTTACAGATTCCTGTTGTCAGTCATTTGTGTGAATCAACATTTCTTTCCTGTATATAGGAAATAAATACCTGTCCTATGTCTGATTCATATTGTATGCTAAGTAGCTTTTTATTTCACCTTTTGGAGAGACCTAGATGTGAGCCAAAACCTAAGCTTTAAATAGTTCATCTTTGGGGGATCAGGGTTGGGGCTCAGTGGGCTAAAGAGCATAAGGAAAGAATGCCTGGAATGAGAGGCCAGTTTCCACAGTACTGAACTGGTTCTGGCTTTCCCACCTAGGGCCCGAGATGAAAGGGGTTCCTTAGTGGGAAGGGAATGGGTACAACGGCCCCAGCTTCTTGGATCTTACACTGATTCTCAAAATTAGAAACAGAAGAGAATTCTCTAGGGCACAATTGACAAGGATGGGCAGGGATGGCATGTCTGGGTATGAAAGAGAATAAAAGCAGGAGAGAGAAGCTTCATTCCTTGTTGAAAATTGTCTAAAGTTCTGCATATGTCACCTTGCCTCAGTTTCCTCAACCATAAAATGGGAATAATACTAGAACCTACCTCCCAGGGTGGCTGTGAGGATCAAATGCACTTAGCACAGAGCCTGCTAGGTCATAAGCACTATGTGAATTGTTGCTGTTGTCATGCTGTTCCCAAAGATGAGTTACATCTCTGATGTTCCAAGTTTCTTTCAGGCTTCTCCTTCCCAGAGGGGTCCAATGGTCTCCTCAGGGGGTCCAGTGGTGGCACTGCCAACATTTTCTCCTTAAGCCCTCCTTTGAGGTATAACAAGGGAGGTTGTGGGCCTTCTCAGAACTGGAATAACACCCCAACTTGTCATCAGGCATTTTTAGTAAGTGAATCTCACAGCATAATAGTACCACCACCACCAACAACATTTATGTAGTGATCCTCACAACAAATGTGTGAGATGGATGCTGTTAGTTAGAGTTGAGAAAACTGAGGGAAGAAGAGGTTAAGTGACTTGCCCAGGGTCACACAGCTAAGTAAATACCTGAGGTTGAATTTGAACTCAGGTCTTCTTGACACCAGTCCTGACCCTTCATCTCTTGTGCCACCTAACAAAGCAGGTTTTGTTGACGGCGGCCACCAACTAGCACAGGGTTAGCAGGAATGTAGAACTAACTGTGTGTGTGTCCGGAAATCTTGGGAGTCTTTGATTTAAGGGCCTTCTATCACCTTGTCATTTGACCCCAAGCACTAATGGGGTGCTCTGGCAGCTGCTAAAGCATCCATGTGAGGCCCAGTTCTTGTGGGGGAGCCTTTGAGAAACTCTAATGCTATAGAAATTGGAGGTGCTGATACCAGTCCATAATGGCCCGCAAAGGATCTGCACGAGGTTGATGCCTAGTGAATGAATGAACTGAAATCTAACACAGCACTCATCTCATCTGCAAGGGGACTGATAATAGAACCAAACATACTGGGGGGGAGGGTGACAGGTAGCCAGAGGTCGGACATCAGTTAATTAAAAATACTCAATCTCTTTCTTATTCCTGTGGCTTAGAACTTTCAAGATGGTTACAAAGATGAAGCAAGTGAAATTAATATGAATAATCTCTGAGGAACCTTGCCTGAGTCCAGGGACAAGGGTATTGATGATAACCTTCGGGGCCTACAAATGGGTTGCCCTTTCTCTCCGTGTGAAAGGTGGAAACCTTTGGAAAAATTCCAGAGTTGCAAATGAAAACAGTGGCCATTGATTTTGTCATTAAGCCTTGGTGTTTGGGGCAGGTCAACTCCAGACCGAAGTGCTTAATGATGGAACAGGTTGACCTTCTCTTGCTGAGACCCTGGGCTTCCCGGGCAAATTAACCTTTGTCTCGACTCCAGGCAATGACAAAACAAAACCAGCTGATAAAGTGCTCACTTAAGACAATCCAACTGGTAATAAAATTGACCAAGGTGGCAAACTGACTTGGGGATGGCTGAGAGCTAAGCACTTACTGATAAGCCCTTGCATTTTAGAGCTATTTTTATACTTTTCAAAGCATGAGAGGTCAGCACAGCAACTATTACTATGCCCACTTTCCAGCTGAAGAAACTAAGGCCCATCATTCACATACTGCAGTCAGCTGCTGTAGTGGATGCAGACTTGGACCTGTAGTCTGGAAAACTGAAGTCTGAATCCTGCCTCAGAGATTTATTAGCTGTGCATCCCTGGGTAAGTCACTTAACCTCTATTGGCCTCACTTCTCTCATCTGTAAAATGCGCACAATACCTGATTTCCATGGTTATGGTGAGGATCAGATGAGGTAACCCACATAAAGGACTTTGCAAGCCTTAAGATGCTAAAGGAGTGCTTGCTATTAAACTGATGTTCCTAAAGCAGGGCTGGCCTGTGCAGACAGACCTAGGGGCTCTCAGCCTTTGAAAGCCCTTTCCAATCTGGCTTGGGCCTACTTTTCTGGGTTTATCACATCTTGGTCTCCTTCAGGCAGCAGACTTTGGGAAGAATTCAACTAACTCGCTGTTTCTCATACAATATTCCATCTTTCATCTCTGCCCATCTCTGTGAGTTTGTACTGCTTCCCCCTCATCCCTGCCCAGAATGCTTTCCCTATAGAATTCCTAGGAGGTGACACAGAACCTAGAAAGAGCCAGAGGCCTCAGGTTCAAATTCCACCTCTGACTTTACCATGTGTATGACATTGGGCAAGTTATTTACCCTCCCTGGGAGACAGTTTCCTCAATTGTGAAACGAGGGGGTTGGACTTGATGGTCTCTGAAGTTGTTGTTGTTTGGTCCTTCGTTTTCAAGAGGCATCATGATGTTGGGGTAAGATAGAGGATGATGGGTGATTCTTGACTTGATCATGAACTGGATTTCAGTTAAGGCAGAGTTGCACAGTCGGCAGCCTCACTCTCTCTTCCTGAATCATCAGTCTAGTGGGAGGACAAAAGTCAGGACAACTGGTGATGGCCCAGGACACAGATGTCTGACCAACCTCTAAGCACTCCACAGTGTCTGCCACTGGAACTGTTCTCATCCTCTCATTCTACTTATGAAAGTCTTCACATGCTTAGGGTAGATAGCCCCCTAACTCATCAATGGGTCTGAGGCCTGGCAGTTACCCTCACCCTGGTTTAGCCCATCTGCTGAGACAGTTTTACTAGGGTGTGGCTACTGTGGATGTTACAGCTTTTTGGAGACACAGGGGAACTGGGGGACAGGTGGACGCCAAAGGTGGATGAAGAACCCTTCAAAGGGCTTGGCAAGTCCTCCCACCAGGGTGCTAGTCCTCCCACATACCCCATATGCCCCACAGCACCTCCTAGGTAAGTCCTCTTGTGATACCCTTAATTTCCAAAGCTTTTCCTCCCCCTCTCAATTACTTTGTATTTACTTCCTATGCATTTTGCATTTAATGATCTTTGTTCATGTCATTTCTAAAAAGGAGAATGGAAACTCTTTGAGGGTAGGGACTGTTTAATTTCTGACTTCGTATCCATAGTGCCTAGCACAGTATATGGCATATAGTTGGCACATGAATCCCCTTCAAAAAGGGGAGACCTCCCAATACCAATGTTCCTCTTACACAGTTATTTACATGTTCAAATGTAATGTGGCTTTGGACAGAGAACACTCTGTCTGCTTCTCAGCAAACTCTAATCCTAACTGAAGGTGGGGTACAGCTTCTAGTCACGGCTAACTGTCTCGTGGGAGGGAGGGGTTTTGCAACATAGATGAAAAAGAGTCTTCTAAACTGGCTGATGATGACTCAGTGGACCTTTGAAAAGAACTGGCAATTTCTGGTTGGTATCCTCTTGGCTGTGATGCTCCACAGGACAAGATATGACTCCAGTGGGGGATGGGAAAAGGATTATCATTCTACCTCAATATCACAGAAACCTCATCTCTGCTCTAGTTGGCCTTTGCCCTTTTGTGTTTGTTTAGGCAAGAGTACCTTGAGAGGCTCATGTCCGAAGGACCTGATGAGTTTGGGAGATCCATGAGACCCATCAGTACTCTGATCAGTAGTTGGAGCTGAATGGTAGTGGCAGGGGCATGCACCAGGGCAGGGGCAGCAGGGGCTGAGAAGAATAGAAGTGCTTACACTAGAGAGACAAGCCACAAGAAGGAAGAAGGAGCTTGGTATCTGACTGTAGGGTACAGAAGCAAAATATGAACTGAATGATGAACAATATTGTAAAACTACAATATGATCTGATGAGACTTAAAATGCTAGCTTTCGAATTGATTATAAGCATAGTTAGAAGGTAGGTTGCTGAAACTATGTTAATCCTGCTAATTCTGTTGATGTACATTGTGATTCTTCTATGGTTGGCATGGTTTCTGTATAAGAAAAAACTACCTGTTCTTTACAAGATTCATAGTATAAATTGAGTATCTTTTTTATTTTCCCTCCTTTTGGAGAATCCTTTGGACTTTCTGGACAGGGCCACCTAAGTGCCGCTACAGTAGATAAAGTGCCAGGTCTGCAGTCAGGAAGACTCGTCTTCCTGATTTCAAATCTGACCTCAGAACCTTACAAGTTGTGTGACCCTGGGCAAGTCACTTCACCATGTTTACCTCAGCTTCCTCATCTGTAAAATGAGATGGAGACGGAAATGGCAAATCACTCCAGTATCTTTGCCAAGAAACTTAGGGTCACAACAAGTTGGACATGACTGAAAAAGAACTAATGACAACAACTTGGACTTTCAAACCACGGTTATTATTATAATTAGCCACTTTCCAAGGGAGAGAAGGGTGGTTATCAGTGAACCAAGAAATATGAGAATAAGGAGCCAAATCCCCCTAATTAGAGAAAGGCTCTATGTGTTTCAGTCAAGTAGTGTCTCAACATTTTACAAATAACTATTATTATTATTATTATTATTAGTAGTAGTAGTAGTAGTAGTAGTAGTAGTAGTAGTAGTAGTCCAGTTGACATGGCATGATATTTAATCCTACTATTAACAGGCCAGTATTTCAAAGATCTAAGGTTTCACTTCTACAGTTTAGTAGAAGATGGTTTTGAAAAGTTGCTACAGATGAAAAACTCATCATTTTGTAACCAATGTGACAGTGAGCATTCAGCCCATGTAGCCCGTGGCTGTACACTGCCCCATACTTGAAACCTTTTCAGTCTGGCAAAACTTGCCAGAGCCTGGATTCTGCTAGTATGGCCTATGAGAGTCAGGGTACCACCACACCACAATGAGCCATCATGCAGACTGTAGCTGGGGACCCTAGTAGAAAGGCAGCATGATACAGCAGAGAGGGCGGTGAACTTGGAGTCAGAGAGATCTGGGTTCCCATTATGCCTCAGATGCTTAGTAACTACATAAGTAAAAAATCACTTCCCCCTCTAGGCCTCAGTTTCCTCATCTGTAAAGTGAGGGAGTGAAGCTCAAAGATCCCTTCCAAATCTGGATCTATGGTACTTTGACCCTACAATATTAATAGTGACTTTCCAACATTCTTAAAATGTCTTCTACCACCTCACTAAACTTTGTGTGGCACAACAGAAGGAATGCTGGATTGGGAGACAAAACAGCCAGCCTCTAATCCTGAAACAGACTAATCTTGGGCAGCCCTCTTCTGTTCTCATCCCCATCTGTAAAACAACGGGGGCTAGACTGAGTAATCCCAAAGGTCTTTCTACCTCTTACCCACCCTGATTCTATTTTTAGGCCAGGAATTCCCCACCCCCTCCCACTCCACTTTCATGGTTCCAACTGTGGGAACTTTTAATAGTAATTGATCTATCCAGCTACTACCACAGAGTGAAAGGGGTGGGGGGAAGACTAGGCCTAAACAACTCACAACAATTTCCCACCTAGATGAAAAGTGGGAACATCTAAAGTTAGCCCAGGTCTATGTATTCAGTTCTTTACTACTGTGCTAATAGACCCAGGAAAGGAAACAGCGTTTTACCAATAAGGCATTTAAGAGAGACAAAAAGGAATCCTAAAGAAACCAAGGACAATGCAGCAGGCTTTTAGAGATGGATTCCTCTGCAGGCAGAGAAAGGAAGCTTTCAGAACTAGACTGTATAAACTCCTGGGAAATGTAGTTTCAAAGAGATAGCATTGTGTTGTTTGGTTTTGTTTTTCTTTCCCCAGCCCTGGGAGAGACTCTTGTAGGAGCAAAGAACAGAGGCATAGAAGGGAATTTAAACTGAGAGCCTCAGTCAGTGGGGGAGGAGGAGGGACACAGACAGACAGCACCAGGCCTGCCCCCTCCAAATGGCCATAATGTTCAATAGCTTTTTTGGCTGGCTGTTCTGGCCGACCGAAAGCTGATCAACGGGCCTCCTGGCTGCCGCTGACATTAACAAGGTGTCACTGGTCTTGGAGAGGTAACTTATCTCACCCTCTATCACTTAGACGTTTTACATGGCCCATAGCTCCCTCTGATCTCACCAGGATTTAAATTTGCTCATCGACTCTGAGTTAGCAGTGGAGGGTTTAATGACTAATGTCCCACCAAGTATCTCTTTTCAGGTGCCTGCATAAAGGGTTGGGAAGGCCCCATGGTTTCTGTTTGCTCCATCATCTTTCTTGTGCTCCTTTCCCAGCAGTTTACATCTCCCTCAGGAGTCTGCAGTATTATATAAGGCACTTTCAAATTTTTTCTCATCACGGTCTATAGACTTCCTCAAAACCAACCGTCCTTGATGAATTTCCACCACTGAGTACTGGTTCTACAACAACTGAGTGTTGTTAGGCCTAGGCCCCAAAACCAAAATATAGTTAGTACTACCAAGAAGCACCCTCACTCCATCCAATATAAAAGACACTTTCAATTAGTCCCTGTTGTGTTAATATAGGCAACCTTAATTTTAAAAAATCCTAATCTTAATATCAGATAATCCCTCACAATTTAGCTCATTTGGTTCCATCAACTCTGAATGGTTGCAGACAGGATCAGATTCTGGGCTTTTAACAAATTTTCTTGATGCGTATTTTTTTTCAATAAAACAAACAGCTCCAAACATCCAAATAACCCCTTTTACAAAGTATATTCCCAGAAAAAAAAAACACTGACTGAGGAACAGAAGAGAAGGTTATGTCCTCTTACTCCAACATGGCAATGTTAGTTATCCCTTCTTCCTAAACCACACTTTCCCATGTGCTTCTCTCCACACTCCCATTTTTCACCTTTAAATTGAAGTCACTATCTCTTCATCCTTTGGAGCCCATGCTGGCTCATGAGCTGTGATGAGGAGCTCCCCATAGTAATATAACAAAAGCACAGGGCCAGGTCCTAGTGGACGGCAGGATTTGTTCGGCCTTTTTTCTATCACTAGTCACAAACTTTGTTTCTAGCTTTTTTGTTATAATGAATACTGCTGCTATTGGTATCAGTGGACATCTGAGTCTTTTCTTGCTGTTAGTAACCTCCATGGGATAGTCCCAGTCTCTGGGTCAAATGATAGGATGAGTTTAGTGACTTCTGTGACATAATTATTCATCACAAAAGAACAGAGATTCGTTACAGTTAATTTACCTCTCAGGCTTTCTTTGCTTGCCAACCTAGGAACAGCTGAAGTTAACTCAGGTCTAGATATTTATTCAGTTAACTCACAGACCCAGGCTAGGAAAAGCATTGAACCAGTGAAATATTTAATGGAGAGAGAAATGAGTAGTGAAACAACATAAAACAATTTCAAACATGTTTTCGAACAGAAAAGTAGCTGTGAGGCAAGTAGCAGTGGGGAGCAGGGGAAGAGTCCTCTCAAGTGGGGCACAGCATCAGGAAGAAGACGTATGCATAAGGATCTGATGAGGTTTTTAAATGGCCAAAAAGGGAAGAAATCTCTCGAAGACAAGAGAAAATGATCCCAGGACGGTGCTAAGTGACACCCTCTAATAAAAAAAAATCCTTAGTTACAGCTTTGCTTCCAAATCATTCCACTTTCATTTGCCTTCTTCCCAGAGTCCTTTGGGAATTGCATCCCTTTGACAAAGAAGCTCACCCACATCTCCTCAGTCTATGTGGACTTGGCAGTAGGTTAAGGTTCTCCTGGCTTCCAGCTTGGAGAGGGAAGATGAACAATGCTAACTTAACCCCATTATAGGATGCTGAGGGGGAGGAAGACTCCACAAAGTAACTGACATCAGAGAAACAGCTTTGTACAGGAGAGACTTTGGGAATTTCCCTGTGGATGCCATCTGGGACTCACTCTGTCTTGGTTATGCTGAGTTACCTCACTCCCAATTGAGGAGCTCCTTCACTCTCTGTTGCCCAATATGTATTCTCTTCATATACTTTCTCTGATTTCTCTTTTGTTATTGACTTGGATAAATGAGTTTCTTTGCTTAAAAAATGCATGTGTCCACCAGGAACAAGGTTCTTTGCAAGTGGAATGAAGTTGTTGCAGTCTTGATTCAGATGGACCTTGGTGTTTTGCTACCTGAATACTTCTTGTGTTGGCATCTGCTGTCTGCTCTTAGTCACTCGCCAGGCCACTTTGGATTTCTGATGCTACTCATGGCTTGGCTTGCTGCCCAAGCTCAGCTCTTCCTCCTTGTAGTACAGACACCACAGGCATCTCCACCATCTCTCCTTTGTTCCTGTCACTGGCCCTCAGTTCCCTAATGGGGGAAAAAAACCCCAAAACCAAACAAAAATGAAAACGTGTGCCATGGGCACACAGGGTCTCATGGGAAAATAGAACCTTTATTTTCTTCCATGAGCATTTGGAACCTCATGCATACTTATTCCATTTCTTTAAAGAATGAAGAACTTCTCAGTACTGGTGCCAAGACTGTCACAGTATGGACCCCAGACAGAGAAAGGCAATGAGGCAAAGTCAGAGATCATAGCAGAGGCCTAGCATAGGAATGGGATGGCAGGCCAAGAGCCTGGGCCAAGGACATGGACCCTAAAGAGCAGGCAGGCAGAAGTCAGGAAGTCCAACAGATAAGCTGTGTGCCAACTGACCCCAGGTAGATGCCATGTGGAGTCAGAGGGGAGTGGTGCCAGGGAAGTCTTTCCCAGACAATCTTTCTGGCTCATGCCCCAACCCAGAAAAGCCCTGGGAATGTACTGACTCATTTTGCTCCTCACCTAAAGAATTCCTTGCACTCCTGTAGGCATTCAGACTGAGAAGTAATGTAGGATAACAGTTTAATGAGAATACAGGCTAAGTTTTATTTAAGTATTTTTTTAAAGCTGCAGAATGGGCTCATAGGCAAGCCCCTTTAATTTTTTTAAATTTTAATTTATTTTCTTGGTTACATCATTCATTTCCACAAGGTTCT
>CM053602.1:17847220-17903148 GCA_028646575.1 Pseudocheirus occidentalis
CTAACTGCATGGGGATAAGGGGCTTTTTTGGGGGGAGGGGGGACACAATTTGGGATATGCCGATATTTCCTCGCTTATTTCCCTTAGGCCACCATCTGGAGTCAATGTATTGAAAAGTTTATGGTGGGAATATCAGGAGAACTGTTGTTTCTGTGAAAATTTGTGCAAAAATTCTCTAGTAGTCTTAACTATCCTAAAACTGGTACAGCTAGAATATTTCAGGTTGCTAACTAGGAATGGGGCAGCTAGGTGGCCCAGTGCATAGTGCCCTGGGCTTGGAATCAGGAAGACTTATCTTCCTGAGTTCAAATCTGACCTCAGATACTTACTAGCTGTGTGACCATGGGCAAGTCATTTCACTCTGCTTGCCTCAGTTTCCTCATCTGGAGAAGGAAATGGCAAACCACTGCATTATCTCTGCCCAGAAAAGCCCAAATAGGGTCAGGAAGAGTTGGAAATGATTAGACAACAGTGATAGTCTATCTTTCCCCCCCTTTCCAGTTTTCTAGTCCAACTGCCCTGTTCTCTGTTCCCTATAAAAGATGTAATCAACCTTGTATGAGTGGTCCCCCGTGTATGGAATGTATTCCTTCCTTGAAATCTCATAGAATCTTTAGGTTTCCTCCAAAATCTACATGTGATTTCAAAATTCACATGTGTGAATCCTCTCCTGATCTCCTCACCAGCTGTTAGGCTCTTCTGCCTCTTGAAAGCAGCGTACAGTAAGTCATGGACACTTGGTTTTCTTGTTCACTTTTTGTCTTCCTGTCCCCCCACCTCTTCTGAAAGGCAGCAATTGCTCTGTTTTCATCTGTGTCCCTCTACTTCTTAGCACAGTGTTTGGCACAGACATACTTTACGATATAGTGAATTCCATTTTACAGGGTAGGAAGCAAAAGCTACTGGGATTGTGTGATTTGTTCACAACCACACACAGTTAGAGTTAGAGGACCAGGCTTTGAAATCCCCTGAATCCCAGCCCAGTTTGGGTTGTTTGGTCTTTGTTTTGGTCAGCTGCTTCATGTTGCCTTCTCAGAAGAGGGAGGACTGGTCCCCAAGCCTTGGATACAGACTTCTCCATCAGCCACTGTGAGCATCATTTAATGAACCCCAGCAGAAATCATAATATTCTCCACTGTGGTTTACATTAGAAATCTTATTCAGAAATAATGGGTCAAAGATGAATCTCCAAGCCATAATAAGACGGGATGGATGGAATTGTGGGGAGCAAGTCAGGAAGGCATCTTTTCTATAACCCTAGAAGAGGTCAGTGAATTAATATATTATATGCATCAAATGCTGACTCCAGGCACAGAGTTTAGATAATATAGCTTATATACAGAATATCTTGCCATATGCAAATTCTAAAAGCTTCTGGTCAAACATGATTTATTTTTCTCTTGGAATATATTTGTCATGCCCTCTTCCCTTCCTCATGCAGAGTAGAATAATGCCAGTAATTTCAATGCCTGGTAACAATGGCTCCATGTAGTATATTATCTGTGAAGTAGAAATGATATTACTGACCCCACCCCACCCCCAGAGTCATTGTGAGGAATAAGTGGTAAAAAGGGATTGAAAAGCATATTGTGAATAGAAAGTCTTCAATCAATGTAAATGCATGTGTCTGTGTGAGTGGCATGTATGTGTCTTATTCATTTATTTCAGACTTAGAGGGATAATGCAGAAGGTCTGACACATGGTAGGAACTTAATAAATGCTCATTGATTGATTCATCGTCAGTCTTATGCACAGACGGTGTTTTGTCTCCTCACCTGTAATGCAGAAAGCACTGGACTGGTAGGGGGAGGACTTGGATTCCAATTCGGGCCATATCCCTAACTTGCTGTATGAGTTTAGGCAAAGTGATCTAATCTAATTCAACCATCATTTCTTAAGCACTTATAAGGTGCCAGGCCCTGAATATACAAAGGCAAAATTTTAAAAACCAGAAAACAACACAGTGGCAGTTTTGCCTAATGTTTAGAGGGCCAACCTTCCAGTCAGAAAGACCACCTCTGGCACTGGCTGCATGATCCTGGGCAAGTTACTTCATCTCTTGCTTCCTTGGGCACTTCTCTAAGATTCTCAGTCACAGAGAAGGTGCTGTTCTGCGCTGGAGAAAATGTTCTCTCCTCACATAAAGGCTGCCACACCAATGGAACTATTAGTCTTGTTTAAAAAACAAACACACACAAGCAAAAACCTGAAAACAAAACTGAGATCCATAGGCAATGGAGATACAGCTTTTGAAGCAGTCTGGAGAGTGTCTTTAACAACAGCTTCCAGGGCTTTCAGCCCTGAGACAGTAGGAGGTCAGACAACTGGTCATAAAGAGATTTCAGGGAGCCCTTTGGTGCTGATGGGCACCCCATTCTGGGTCCTGGTTCCAGGACAGAGAGGAGCATAGTGCTTGGAAGCTCAGGGGAGCAGGGATCCTTCCTGGATGAAGTGACCGTGAGAACAGTCACCACATCTCTCCCCAGATCGCACCATTTGGCAGTTCTGAAAACGTGCTGACCCCAGAATGAGTTCTAAAAACAGTAGTGCAAAACCTCCCAGAATCTTGGGCTAGGGTCTCCCCACTCCTCGGTGAGCCATGAACTTCGCTGTTGATCAGGTATCCTGATCCATTAGACCAGAGAGCCACCTGGGTAATCATTTTGAAAATGATTTACATAACGGTATAAGGTCGATTGACTGAGGTTCACATAGTTACTCAATAATAATAATTAGATCCGGCAGTTCAGCATAGTCTTCATTCTCTCTACAGGAAATCACATCTTCGGTGATGTCAGTAACACCAAAATGAAGCAAATGAACACATTTCTGGAGTAAACTGAAAACATTTATTTCCAAGTCTCGTGTTTTATTCTTGAATGGGCATTGTCCATAGCAATCCATCTTCATTGAAATCTAGCTCTGGGATCTATCCTCAAAGGTTTTTATTTTTGCTTTTTTTTTTTGGAGGGCAGTTGGGGTTAAGTGACTTGCCCAAGGTCACATGGCTAGTTTTTGGTTTTTTTGTTAAGTGTCTAAGGCTGGATTTGAACTCAACACCTCCTGACTCCAGGGCCAGTGCTCTATTCACTGCACCATCTAGCCACCCCTCTCAAAGGTTTTTAAGTGATGAAGGGGATGAGCTTTCATTTGGGCCTGGAGGCTCTTGGGGGATCATAGTCAAAAGGAAAAAAAAGTTTTATAATTTAAAATAAATAATATTTGTCTAGCACTTTACGGTTTGCAAAGCACTTCACTCCCAACCTTGTAAGATAGTTTATTTATATCATACATGGTAATTTTTGGCAAAAAAAGGGAAGAGGAATCAAGAAAGATTTCATGTAAGAATTGATGTTTGAGCTGAGCCTTGAAGGCCAAGGTGTGAGGGGACAGACCTTCTCCCAAGACAGGGAACGGTGTTGTATGTGGAAAAGGATAAGAAGTATGTCTTTTCTACTATCTATCTAGAATAGAATATTAGATAGAAAATCTATCTATAGAAATAGAAATATTTCATTTAGAATAGAAAATACTTAGGAACTGAGTATTAAGGGATGTCCAGAATGTGTGAGCCTCTATCTCTACAAATTACAATAGTGTTTTCCCCAACCAGCCAATAAGCAAGTATTTATTAAGTACCTACTATGTGCCAGGCACCATGCTATGCTCCAGGGATAAAAAAGAGAAGAGAAATGGTCACTTCCTACAAGGAGATCACAGTCTACGTGGAGGATACACACACACACACAGAGACAAAACAACTCTGAAATGATGGAGAGGGGGAAGGCAATCTCAGCTGGGCAGATCAGGAAAGGAAGGTGATGCTGGAGCTAAGCCTTGAAGGAAATTAGGTCTTCTGAGAGACTGCCATGAGAGGAGAAGCAAGGGCAGAGTATATTCCAGGCATGGGGGCATTGGAGGGGAGAATGGCACAGGACAGGATTGAGTTTTATGTCATTGGATAATTATACAACAATTTAAATAATTGATTACAAATTCAAGCACCAAAGCATCATTGGCAAGGTAATCAAATGAGACTAAAAAATATCCCACTGAACATTTTAATGAGGAATTTCTGAGACCTTGGGTACCTTGCTTGAGGGAGAGGGCGGTGCAAAGGCAGGGAATCTCTCTTCAAAGAAGTCAAAGAGCAATGTGTAAAATGCATCAGTGCCTACAGAAGGTGAGTTTAGCTCTTCAGGGTGCTAGACTGGAGCTGGGGATAGGGCCCAATGTTAAGGAGGACCACTTACTTAGGCAAACATTCATGCTTTAGATGGCCTCCCTAAGTAAGTGGCTTCCCAGCCAATGATGTAAGCAATGAGAAAGCAATTTGGCATTCTGCTAGTGACGTGTCCTAATTTTTAGGGCTATATAAAAATTAAGATGAGTTATCCAATATTTGCTTTGTCTCTGTCTCTTGGCTCTGAGCATTTCCTCTGGCTGTTCCGCCATGCCTGGAACTCTCTCCTGCTGCATCTCCACCCCATTGCTTCCTTCAAGTCCCAGTAAAGATCCCATCTTCTAGAAGAAGCCTTTCCCTACCCCTCTTCATTCTAATGCCTTCTCTCTTTTGATTTTTTCCTATTTAGCATGTATTTAGCCTGACCATACACATTTGTTTCATTCTTGTCTTCCCCATTAGAATGTGAGTTCCTCGAGGGCAGAGACTGTCTTTTGCCATTCTTTGTAGCTTTATAGCTTTGTAGCACAGTGCCTGGCACATAGTAGGCACTCAACAAATGCATATTGACTAACTTCTTAAGTTTTATGAAAATGTTATAAAATATTTATTTCATTTAGAGTATTTTCTTTGGCCAATGAAATTAATTTCCCTCACTGGTCCTGAGATTCCCTATCGGAAAAATGATTGCTTTGGGAGCAGTTTAGTAGAGTGCAAAGAACACAACATCTGCAATCAGGAAACCCGGGCTCCAATTCCAGCTCTGATATTTGTTATCTGTGTGACCTTGGACTTCACCTCTCTGGGCCTCAGTTTCCCCTTCTGTAAAATGTGGGGACTGAACCAGGCAATTTCTAAGACCCTTTCTAGTTCTAAATTCTCTGGTGCTATAAATGTAAATGATTCATAAGGTCCTTTCCAGCTCTATCATTTTATGTTCAGTTAGAAGTCAATAAACCTTTACTAAGCAAAAATCAAATTAAAAGCAAATTTTCCTTCCTCCCTTCTTCCCTTCCTCATTTCCTCCTTCCCTTCCTCTCTCCTTTCCCTTCCTCCCTCCCTTCTTCCCTCCCTCCCTTATTCCCTCCTTCCCTCCTTCCCTTCCTCCTTTCCTCCTTCCCTTCCTCTCTCCTTTTCCTTCCTCCCTCCCTCTTTCCCTTCCTTCCTTCTATCCATCCATCTAGCATCTATCTATGTATTTCTAATGTTTCTCATGGCTAGACTTCAAGCTAAAGACAAGGACCATTTTCACTTCTGTCTTCATATCCCAGTGCCTAGCACAATGCCTGCCACAGGATCGTTGATTAAGAAATATTTGTCAATTGACTGATGATTGCCTTCCTACAATATTATGAATTTAATGACCAGCTACATCCTGGTCAGCTGAAAGGCAACATTGCGTAGTGCAGAGATTCACAACTGGTTTTAATCACCGGAACTTTTGACTTTTTAGTAAACTTTTCCATATCCTTTTTCTCAATAAGAAACAAAATCAGTTGAAGAGCTCACCATGCATATGCACATAAATGAAATAGATTTAAAATTTTTCTAAGCAACCCTAAATTTTTTTCTGGATTCATCGATTGAAAATAATTTCAGATTTTCTGAAATATTTCAATCGCATTATATAACTACTTAGAAAATACTTCCTGGACCCCCTTACAAGGGAGATATAGGTCCTCCAGGTTAGGAATCCCTGCTGTGGTAGCTAGAGTACTCTCTGAACTTAAAATGAGTACGTCCTGGTTTCAAATCCTACTCCAAACACTTCCTAGCTCTGTGACCCTGGGCAAGTCACTTACCTTCTCTGAGCCTGAGTTTCCTAGTTTCTAAAATGAGTATCATAGGATTGTAGGCCTAGAGCCAGAAGGAACCTCATAGCTCATCTAGTCTAACCCTTCCATTTACCAGTTGAAGAATCTGAGGCTTGGACAGATAAAATGATTTGTACAGAGTTATACTGGTACCGAAGGACAGTCAGCATTCGAATACAGGGCTTCTTGGCTCCAAATCCAACACTTTTACATTTGTATAACTTTGCCTAGTAATTAATAAGGATGCCAGTAGTAGTTAACTCTTTAGATTGTTGTGAGGCTCAAATAAGAGGATCTGTGTAAAGTACTTTGTAAATCTCAGATCTGTCGGCTTTTACTATTGTTGTTGTCATGCGGTTCTCAACCTGTGGGTTATGTTCAATGTGTAACAATGAAAATCCATCCTGCAGATCAGATATTGACATTATAATTCATAACAGTAGCAAAATTACAGTTAGTAAGGAGCAACGAAAATAATTTTCTGGCTGGGGGTCACCACAGCATGAGGAACTGTATTAAAGGGTTGCGGCATTAGGAAGGTTGAGAACCACTGATCTAAATCATCTTTTGTAAACAAATGTAAACAGAAACAGTTCTGAGACAAATTTCTGTCCTGTCCTCTGTATTTTATATTCTATTATGTGTGTGTGCTTATGTTTCTGCCCCCATTCGATTGTAAGTTCCTTGATGGCAGGGACTGCCTTTATTTATTGTGTCCCTAGAGCTTAGCATAATGCCTGATATACAGTAGGCTCTTAATAAATATTTATCAGATTGGATTATTGGAGTATATCTAATGTTCTTCAGACTGCTCTAAGGTAAATAACAAACGCCCTAGAAAGTAAGCTTGTCTTCTACAGGTTCTGGGAAAGCATCCTCTGTACAACTAATGGTAGACAGGATGGTGAGGTTGCTCCGTTTCTGGTGTCTACATTTTGAACATTTTTCTTTCTGAGTAGCTAGGAGATCAAGAGTGTTTGGGATGGCAATTTCTATTAAAGAAGTCATTCTTTAGTTTTTACGGACCAACAATTTGCCTGGGCAATTCTGGGCAGCCGTTTGGGGTGTGATAAAGGTCTGCTTTTTATTGGCTGACTTCTCCCGAATATTTGGAGGTCTGTATGATATGGGGATTTGTCATCTGTCAATCCATGAGAAATTGCAAGCTTCTAATATATAATTGTCCTACCAAGTCATGTGCAGCCCATATCAGCAGGGATATGAAATGAGGCTTCACTGGGCTTGCTGGGTCTGTATTTTGATCTACTGTGGTCATGATGTGTTGCACAGTCCCTACTGTTCGCTTGCATAATTGGCACTGACCCTGTCTGGGCTCTTTCAGAATAATCCTTACATAATTTCAGACAGCAGTGACCTGCTCCTGAGTTGCCACCATAAACCCTTCTGTTTCCAGCATCAAATCGGGATGATTCAACCATTGCCTGGTGCTTCTTTGTGCACACATTGTTCAGGGAGTTCATGTAGATGTCGCCCTTTTGATTCCCGTTTCCCAGGCTTCTTTCAGATGTAAACCCCACTTACAGTTACATTGAGCAAACCTAATGGCATAGCTCTGGTATCGACCTAGTGAAATGCTGCTTGATTGAATGGGGTCTGCTTCATCCAAAAGCGCGACTCTAGGTTTTCGACCTATTTATCATATGCTCTGAGAATATGTAGCCATTCTCTTTCTCCTTTTTGGTGGGAAGTATTAAGCTTTTTATAGTTACCTTAGGGTGCTGGGTACTGGTTTTCATTAACCTGAAACCTTGTACCCATTTGTTTCTTAAAGTAATAGGAGTTTCGTTCCATTTTCATCTTTATTTTATCACGCTGGCAGCAGTGCTAGTGTGATGGTGTGGTGACCAGTGACCACCAACTCTGGGTGCTCATAGTATACCTGTAGCTACCATAGCAGTCTCTCCTTATATCACTCTGCAGGCCTTTCCTTACTTTTCTTTTGCTCCCACCTCCTGTAACATGAATGGAGGGTTGGGCTTTAAAGGCTTTATTACTGTCATTGTTATTATTCTAATATGACTGCTGAAAACAGGTTTTTTGAGAGCAGGAATGTTATGGGTCCTGGCTTAGGGGGCTACCAAATGGAGGGCAAAGGACACTGGAAGGGAAGATGAGAGGTCACTGAAGACAAATCTTGCTTATTTCACAACCTTGTTTAGGGGGCAGCCTTGTCAAAAGGACTTCTAGATTTGGTTCTGTTCACTAGGGGCAATCTGTTGCTTAAATACCCAAATTATAATCAATATGTCTTAATTTTCGAGGTATAGGGCATAGAAATGTAATGGTAAAATGTGATATGTGATGACTTACAACAAGTTTTCAAAAGACCAGCCTACTATAGTTTATGATATGAATTAAAACCTTGCTCAGTTTGGTATTTGTTGTTGGGAATGATCATGTCCTATTGAATGGCGTTCTCTGACATTCTCTGCACTGTTTGGAAGGAAACACAGAACTTGGGTCAAAAGTATTTGGTTCAAGAGAAAACCCAACTGCCTGTTTGATTAAAAATCGTTTGAAAGGAAGGCTAATGATGGTGTAGTGAATTCAATTGCTTGCTCAAATGTATTTTTGCTTTCCTTAAATCCAGAGTATTTTGAGAAATAGCTCAGAGTGTGAACAAACCTAAAATGTCACCCAATGTGCTCAATCTTAATCATGTCCCTTTGAAAATCAATCAGCAAACATCCTTTTATGTGCCAGGAATCTTGCTGGAACCTGGGGATACAGAGACAAAATTAAATAGCTCCTGCCTTCCTAGAACTTATGTTCTCCTGGGAGAAATAGCATACATATTTAAGAATATATAAAATCAGCAAGGTAATTTGAAGGAGGGAGGAGGCCCCAGCAGTAAGGAAGCAGAAAAGTCTCTGTAGGAGAAAGCATTTGACCTGAGCTTCAGAGAGAGTTGGAAGAGGTAGCGCTAAGTGGGGAGTGCATTCTAGGTAAAGGAGACAGGCATCAAGACGAGACACACTGTATTCAGAAACCGTCCCTCATGTGTATTTTTGAGTGATGTAGAGAGAAGCATATCTGTATAGCTGACAATAAAAACCACTGCTTGGCCCAGGGGCCTGGGCCACTTGTCCTCTCCCTATCCCTTCTGCTCATGTCTGTGTAGACCAGGTACAGTTCCAGGGTAACCTGGCCTCAAAAGAGAAGACTTAACCTCTCTTTTCTCATACTCTTTACTCTTTATACTCCCACCACAGAACTCAGGAAATTTTACTGAACTTTGAGTAAAATTTATTCAATTTACTTAGTTTATTTTGGCTCTAGTGTCTGTCCTAAGGGGGAGAGTGCAAAGGTATTCAGTGTACGCTCTAGATCACATATACATCAGCTACTTATTTTATCCATAAAGAAGTCCCAAACAGATAAGACTTACTGGCACAGGTTAATAGAAGAAATTCAAGACACAGAGTAATGACCTAAGTGTTGTTTTGTTTCCACTGAAAGTTGAGACTTAAAACCATTGAAATATAAAGGAGTTTGGGAGACTGCTCCAGGGTTTGACACTGCACATTTCACTTCAGTTCTGCACTATCCAAACAATTCCCTCCATGTCCATGTCAGAAGCTGGGGCCTGGGACACTTCAAGTAAGCCAGAAGTTGGGCCCATCTTCCTGTTGGTGGTTACCTTCTCCAAGTAGCATTGTGGCAAGTGCAAAAAGGGTACCTCCCATAGTGTAGCAAACACCTACTGAGGACTCAATATCTTCCAAGCTCTTACATTTACAAGGTTGCCTCTATGCCTGGACTTGTTCATCTTGGGATCATTGCTCAGTCGCCTACAATTGGGCAAAGAAAACCAAAGTGGAAGAGGCAGCTCAGACTCAAACCTGCCTAGCTGAGCCTAGGTACCACATGTAAGCAGCTGCATGAGTAGAGAAAGCCATGCCTCCCCTGTGCCACATGGATAGCCTCAGCTAGGTGGTGCAGAGTGGTGGGCCAGGACTCAGAAAGGCTTAAGTTCAAATACAACCTCAGATACCTGTGCAAGTCACTTAATCTCTCTCAGACTCAGTTTCTTTCTCTGTAAATGGGGATAATAATAGCACCTTCCTTTTAGAGTTGTGAGGGTGAAATGTGATAATATTTGTAAAGTGTTATATATGTCAGCTGTTAGATGAATTATGGCAGAAGTCCATTGAATGGACCACTTCTTTAGGCTTGGTGGTCATTCCTGTCTGACGCAAGTTTAATTCATCCTGCCTCTCCCTTCTGCCCATTGTTATGGGATGAGAGACCAAGGAACCACTTGGGTTTGGGGGGGTTTTGCCAAGTCCCTCCCATGAGAGCACGTTTTCCGGAAGTGGCCATGGTAACTCAGTGCGTGCTTCATGGAATGACCGCTGTAGACCCAGCATCATACATGCTTCCTGAACGACATTTCCGTTACAGAAATATCAGGATCCGTTGAAGTAAAGTTCAATAAAACAAATAACGATCTGCATTTGTGTGGCATTTTCCTCTCAGTAACTTTATGAGGTTAAGTAATGCAACTATTGTGATAATGAGTATGACGATTATTTTCCATATTATAAATGAAGATATTGAGCTTCTTAATGGTTTTTGCTCATAATAACCCAACCAATGTCTACACCAGGATTCGAAACCAGGCATTACCGGATTCCAAATCCAGCAGTCTGTCTATTCACTGCGTTCCATTGCCTCTCTAGATGGTACATTTATGACATAAGCAAGGTGCACACCTTAAGTATTTCTTTCGTTTGGTTAATATGCACAGTCTCTAGTCTCTTGGGAACACTGAAGAACAATATTTTATAAATTAAGACACCAACCAATAAGATGGGGTGGGACTTTAGGGGAGAGGAACAAGGAGAAGAGAGATCTTAAATAGTGCCTTCTTAATAGACCATTCTTTCAGCAAAATCTGGTCATTTTTAAAAGAGCCAATAGAAAATATTCAGAAAGATATTTCTATTCTGAGAATATTAAACTCCTTAGTTAAGAAGAGGAAAGTTGTGGCTTGGAACCTGAAAATACTAGTTCCAGAAGACTATTGGGGGGGGGGGGTTGGGAAACTTGCCCATTCTAACTGATTTCAGTACAGATACTGAAAGGGAGATTTCTTAGAGGACAAAAAGATTTCTATACTGAGTCCTCTTTTAGCTTGGGAAAAAAAGGATTCTACGACTAGAATGGCGTGATCTGTGAAAAACAGAATGGGAATGATCTGTAGAAATGATGAAACCTGATGGATACATCATGACCACCATCTTATCACTGGATGTGTCTTGGAGGCAGGGAGACGATAAGAACAGAGACTGTCAGACATGGAAGTAATGTATTCCCTCTGCAGCTTTTGTCTCTTGACAATGTCTCTTCTATTGCAATCTTATTGTTTACTTTTTCATTTTTTAAAATTTATTCTATTTTATTTTTTAAATAAATGTATTTATTTTCTTGTTTACATCATTCATTTCCAAAAGATGTTGAGTTACACATTTTCTCCCCATCTTTCCCCTGCCCAAAACCTCAAAACAGCCATCCCACTGTGTAACCCCTCCCCCAATCTGCTCTCTCCTATGTCCTCCCCCTTACCTCTCTGACTTTCCAGTAGGGCAAGATGGATCTCCCTACCCCAGTGCCTGTATATCTTAATTTCCAGTTGGATGTAGTTAATAATTATATATATATATATATATATATATGTATATATATATTTTAAAATTTGATTATAGAACTTTAAACTAGATTCTTTTCCTTCCTCCCTCATCACTCACCCCCACTGGAAGGACAAGCAATTAAGTACAGGCAGTACATGTGTAATTATCAATAACATCTCCATAGTGGGCATATTGTGAAGGACTGATTATATGTCCCTCCTCCCCATCCTGCCCACCCTTGTTCAGCTCTCTGCCCTGTCCCTTTACAGAAGTGTGTACTTCCAGCAATTCTCGCCCCCTGCCCTCCCTCCATCATCCCACCTCTCATCCCTATCTCCCCTACTCTCGTGTGGCAAGATACCCAATTTAGAGTTTATGTTATTCCTTCCCTAAGCTAAATGCAATGAGAGTAAGGTTGATCCTTTCCCTTTTGCCTTCCTGTTCTTCCCCTCCATTGTAACAGTTATCCCTTGCCTCTTCTATATAAGATGATTAATCCCATTCTGTCCCTGTCTCCTCTCATTCTAATCCTCTCCCACTTCAGAATTTCACCTTTTAGAGTATCATCCCTTCCTATTCTATTGATCCTGTGCCTTCTATGTACTCATATATACACATACTCACATATGTGTTCGTATGCATATATAAACTCTCCTATATAGACATATATGTATGTATATATTACATACATACATACATATATACACTTATATTCCCTTGACCTATCCGCATACTGAGAAAAGCCTCTTTTGCCATTGAGTTAATTTATTTTTAAGGCGTTATTTTCTTCTGTCAGGTTGTTGACTCTCTTATCATGATTTTCTTGCATCATTCCCATTTCTCTTCCCTATTTTCATAAGTTACAATTACCATTTTTCCATGTTGGCATGTAAATAGTTCAGCTTTGATAAGTTCCTTATGATTTCTTTTCCATGTTTACCTTCTCATGCTTCTTGTATTTGAGTGTCAAATTTTCTTTTCAGTTCTGGTTTTTTCAGCAAGAATGTTTGAAAGTCTTCCACCTCACTGAATGACCATATTTTCCCCTGAAACATTATACTCAATTTTGCTGGGTAGGTGATTCTTGGTTTGGGCTGGTTCAGATTCCCAGCGTGCTGCCATGAGCCCTTCCTGCCAATCTGTGTTCAGTGGAAGATGTGTTTTTCTGTATTTTTGTGTGAGTTTTGGAGCCCTAAAATTTGTTTAGAGTCATATTTTATGGATATTTGAGGTGGTTATGTGTGAGCTGCAGCGTTTTCTTGCTTCTATGCTGCCATCCTAGCTCCACTCCCAATCTCATTGTTTAAAAACATTTGGATTCTGTTTATGGGGTTTTATGTGTATGTGTTTCTACTAGAACAGTATCGAAATTCAGTATTGTGTTTTCTCATAAACATCTAAGTTTACTACTTTTTTTAAGCTTCTCACTTTAGAAAGGAAGCCAGGTTGTTCTAACTAGCTCCCATGTTTTGTAAGCATTTATTAGGGCAAAGTACCCCACACTTAGGTGTAGGGATAGTTGCAGTATTTAGAGGCTCTTGAACACCCAAGACAATGGATGCTTAGGTGAAGTGGCTTGAACCAGTATACTAAGAAGGAAGTTTGGAAAGCTAAAAAAGAGGCTTTGAAAGCTGGCTGTCGGTAATAAGGGAACAGATTTAGCACAGAGTCTGGGACTGAGGGCAGCAAAGCATAGATGTTTAGAGCTGAATGACAAGGAAGAGGCCTTCAAGAGACATGCTAGGGATAGTTAGTATGGAGAAAATATGTTGCTTCAGGACATTTATTCAGTATCCAAAAAGTGACCTTCAGTTGACTTTCACCAAAATCTACTGGGATTGGGGGGAGGGAGAAAAAAAGACAGAGAGAAAAGGAATCAATATACGAGTACTTAGTACATACAGTGTGCCTACTAGGTATTAGAGAGAAAACTATAAGTTGAAAGCCCTGCCCTTGCCCCAAAGGTGCCTCTAGTGTTTGTGGGGAGATAGCTCTGAAATGGTTAACAATATGAAGCAGGATATGACTAATGTCAGGTACTCTGTAGCTGTTGTTAAAGCCCAGGCTGAATGTTTTTGTCACAAAAATGAGGCCTTTCAGTACCCATTTCTGGGGTAGAAATGATAGCAGAAACCTGTTATTCATCATTTACAGCAGGGTTTCTTAACTTGGGATCCATGAACTGGTCCATAGATAGATTTCAACGAGTCTATATGAACTTAGGAGGGAAAACAATGATATCTTTAGTTTCACTAACTTCTAACAAAAGTCGAACCTTTCCTTCTATAATTTAAAAACATAATTCTGAGCAGGGGTCTGTAGGCTTCCCTAGATGGCCAGAGGGGTCCACAACACAAAAATGATGATGAATCCTTGGTTTAGGGTGAAGCATTCCAAGCACAATGATGTAAGGAGAGGATTACTTACCCAACAGATGACATCTGGGAAAGCAGAGCCAATACTTTTTTGACTCAGCTTTGTCATAAATGTCATTCTTCAAAAAGAGAATCAGAGCTTCTTTTCTGCATCTGATTCTCACCAAGGAGGGTTTCTTTTTTGGCTATGTTGGAAAAAAAGAAGCGGATACAAGATGGGATAAGGGCCCTCACTCAAGGAGGATGGGACAAGGGTAACAGCAAACAGATAGGTGGCAAACTTGGTCAGCTCTTCATTTCCTTTTGCTTTCTCCACGAACAGCAATTTTGTCAACGGGAAAGGACATAACAAAAATGGGTAATAGGAAGTTGCTACCCAGGTTAGATAGGAGGCTGGTAAGAGAGCACCTCAATGGTCTTGATGGGTTGAAGTCACTAGGCTAATATGTCAACTATTTATTAAGCACCTACTGTATATCAAGGCAGGTACTTAAAGAATTCAGGTTCTTATGTCAGTGATGCTTGAAAGATCTTAGAGAACAGGAGAGTTGCCACAATACTGGAGAAGTACAAATGCAAAATCAAATTAAATCTGTGCATAGTAGACCAGTCAGCTTGACTTCAATTCATCACAAAATGCCTATTAAATTTAACATATTCAAAAACATTTTCTTGAAGAAAATTCTCATGATACATAAGAGTGAGGCTTCTTTGTAGTCTAAGGGATTTTGACTATTTTTGTTTCTTTCTTGAGCCTGAACCTTAATTTCCAACACATTTTTTCCTATTTTTGTACCCACTTTTGCATTAAAGTAACCAAATATTAAAGCATTGTGTAGAACAAGCTGGGGAGGGTGGAGTCAGAAGAGGGTGCATGGATCCACAATTTCATCAGTGTTGGGAACTACCAGTATAGAAACTGCCTTCATTAATGCAGATTGGCCTGGTCTGTACCCTTTATATGTGAGAGAGTCACCCTAAGACCTGAAGAGGACAAGGAGATTAGTGATGTTATTCATTAGAGGCAGGACTGAACTCACGTCTTCTCAATTTTGATGCCATCCATCTGCCCATTGCACCATGATGTTTCACTTTTATCCCATCTAGCTGTCCATCATCTATCTTGCCATCTATCTGCCACTAATGCTATGCTTCTCAGCACCTGCACCAGGATCCTCTGTACCAGACACGTGCACTGGACCTCTGCCCCAGTCCCTGGGGAAATTAGTCCATTCATCTTTGGAACTCCTGCCCTGGAACCCAGCCATATTAATTGGGGACTGAGTGAATACAGATTTACCTACATGGCGATGTCTAGGTAGCCCTAGACCATACTGTGTTTCCTATTTCATATCTGATCAGCCCATCTACTCAGACTACTTTGCCATCTGCTTGCCAAAGTGCCTTTACCTTGTACCTCTCCTTTCTCCTGCACAGTTTCCATCTCTTTCAGTGGGCACAATGGTAAAATTACTAGGTCTGTTGTGTCTGGAGAGAGTATGCCAGTTGGCTTCCATGGACCTTCTTCCCATTGCTAAGACTTCCCAGATGCTCGTTTCCCTGGCCAAGCCTATCCTATATTTGTTGTCTTCCCCTGTGATAACTGTAAGCTCCCTGAAGGTGGGAACACTCTCACTCTTTTGCATTTGTGCTCTCAGAATTTATCAAAGTGATAAATGAAAGCACACAGTAAAAGCTTAGTAAATGCTTTTTCACTCAGTCACTCATTCAAAGTATATGTTCATTTAATTTGGTGCACCTTCTTGAGTTCTGATCATTTCTCCAACTGTTCATCTTCTGCCACAGATGTTGGTACCGAAGCTTCAATGATCTTTATGGTGGACTTTTTTGCCTACGCTCACTGCAGAGGAATGCAATAAGAAGTGACCGAGTCCCCCAAAATGATGTTTCTTGTATGGAGGATAAAACCAAACTCCATCTACCCCCATCATTTGTCTCTCCAAGGAGATATACCATGTGCCATCCTTTTATTTAGCATCAAATTCCTTTCATTTGGTTTCTTTTATATAAAGATTGATAGTCAAGATTGAAGCCATTCAGTTTCTATTGTATTCCAACTTGTTGGTCACTGGGCCAGAATCTTACACTGAGAGGCCCTGTTGGGATGAGTCAATTGCTATTGCTTATCTCCGTCCTCTGCCAGGACACCCTGACTTGTAGGCCCCATCTCTGGTGCCTACTGTTGGCCATGTGACGTATAACTTAGTGCTCCTTAAGAATATAAGTTACAGAGAAGGTGTCAGTCTACATTGGTAAAGGATCTACCTGGACTGATTAAATTATATGCTCAGTGCCTTTCCCAGCCCCACTTTTTTTTTGAGAGTTGCCATGGCCAAAGCATTTGTCATCAGGAATCCAGCCTATTCGCCATGGGCTTCTCTATATCAACCCAGGCTGGTCTTCAGAAAGAAGACACAATCCCTAGAATGTTAGTCAAGGCTTTCTGGCATGATAGAACCTGCCAGCATTTCGATTCTGCTAACATAGCTCTTGAGAAACCAAGTCAACCCCGCCCCCTGCACGCACCATGGTGAGGCTGTGGAGAAGGGTTTTTGTGGGAGTAGCTATTATACAGGTACATAATTCAGACATTTTCATTTCTTTTTTTCTTGACCCCTTCTACAAATAGTCATCACTTAAGTGAAGAAGAATTTGATTATTTGCTTTTTAGTAAATCCTGAATATAAATATAGCACATAAAAAGAAGGAAAATAGCTCAGTACAGTGTTTCTAAACCAAGGCAATAGTAGCAAATGATTACTTCTCTTTGAAAAGACTAGTTTTAACAAAGTAAGCAAGAATCATTTCCTTTGGTAGAATGTTGATTCCCCAGCATGCTCTCAGTAAGTAATTAGAATGGCCCACTGAATGGCAGCATCAGCTTGTTTATTTTCATTATTTTATCATTTTAAAAACCCTCTAGGTGATGAGACATGCAGTATAGAACATAATTACCATTATTAGCATACTAATTGGACACAAAAATAGGCCAACTACAAGGTAGCCAACTGAATAATTTCACATTAATCAAACAGCATAGTGAATAAGCCTATTGTTAAATTGACAGCCACCGTAATTGGCAATATTTTGCAGGGAAATATCAGAATTTCCTTGTAATACCTCTCCAGTCCCATATTATTTAGTAATTTCACATGTTCTCATCTTCATATTTCCACACCTAGTTCAAGTTCAAGAAAACATCACAATAAGAATGTTGTCTTTAAAAAACAATGACTGTTTTAAATATATAAAGAGAGGCTTCTTGGCATCCAGTAAGAGATTTGATGCGCTAATAAGCCAAGGAGTTACCAACCAAGTCACTTGTTGATGCTGTTTTCAATTCATTTTCCAACGTGTGTTTCTCCTGTGTTTAATTTCCTAGAGACAATAGAGACAAGGGTTAATTTTAGAAAAATTAGTTTAGTCATTAGGAATTCTACTGAAAACTAAAGGGACTCTAGTTAAAAAGTAGACCGACATCATCCCCTCTAGTCTGGAAGATACAGTGAAAGAGCAGCTGGCTCTAGAGTTGGAAACAATGGCTCCAAAGTCATAGTTCAGCCATTTATTCTCTACAGGACCTTAGGTAAATCACTTTTCTCTGGGTCTTAACTTCCTCCCCGGTAAAATAGGATTAAACTAGATGAGCTCAGTGGTTCCTTTCATCTAGTTAGTTATGATCCTGTATAATATGTAATTCTTTTCCCCCTCTCCCATTTTCTGTATGTGTCATGGACCCTTCCAAATCTGTAAAATGGAGCTGTTTATTCTGTTTACCTCACAAGATTATTGTGAGAGAAGCATATTTAACAAAAAAATTCTTAAAGTAGTACTACATCTTAAACTATACCAAAAGTAAGTGATCATCAAAATGATGAAAAGGAAAGGTGACTTCAAAACATTCATTCAGAGTTCAGCAGAGACTCCATGAAGGGAGAAAATGATTTCTGGTAGCTAGAAGTTATGAGATTCTCCTTTGATCATTTGTGCTCATTAAGTTTGAGTTCATTCTTCCTAAAGACCTTGCTTAGTAAACACCCTTTCTAAAAGCTAGGTGGCGCTGCAGAGAATAACACACCAGGTGTAGAGTCAAGAAGAGCCGAGTTCAAATATGACCTCAGACACTTACTAGCTATGTGACCCTGAGCAAGTCACTTCGCCCTGTTTGCCTCAGTTCCCTCATCTGCAAAATGAACTGGAGAAGGAAATGCAAACCAGTCCAGTTCCTCTGCCAAGAGAAACCCCAAATAGGGCCATGAAGAGTCAGACATGACTAAAAATGACTGAACAAAAACAATAGGCCATCTTCTGGGTATCTGACTTGCCAGTGCAAGTTGGGAAAGTAGTTCATGAGTGGTGATTACCTATATAATTATTTTATGTGTAATATGATGGATGTTGTCTAATACCTACCACATGTACATATGCATCTGGTATAATTTACAGGAGCTATAAATTCTTTAACTTGGAGGAAAATATTGCAGATTAAGGACAGTAGGAAAAGATCACATTTCCCAGAAATGCTGTAGGTCAAAGGTATATGTAAGAAAGAACAAAGAATGTATTGTTAAAAGAATAAAAAAGAGCTATAAAAAGGAGGGACCCCCCCCCCAAAGAGAACAGCAGACATAGGCAGCAGTTTTCTCTAGGTAAAAGATGGGAGCCTTCAAAACAGTGTTGGTCAATATATATGAGCTGGTAGTAGCAGAGTGACAGGAGTTCCTAAATGACATTGAGTTTCTGGACCAATCAAAGGAATTCCTGAACTATTCTGAGTTCTTAGACCAATTGAAATGAGTAGGGAAGACACCTGAAATAGAAGCTAGAGACAGGTTGGAATGGGGCTAAAAGGGAACACCAACATGGGCCTCATCAAAGAAGTACCAACTCTACCTATGGGGCAGAGAGATCACTACTGATGCTGTGAGTTTGTTTCTTGCACTTAGACTTGGGTTCAGATTCCATTTACACCTTTTATCTGTTCCATAATAAGGATGTTTGTGTTCAAAATGTTTATTGGTTGCCTTTATTATGAACATCTGAACCAGATACCCTAGAAGTGAGACAAATTCAAATGTTCCTAGATTTATCTGGGTGGAGGCATGAGTTATCATAATATTATTATTGCCAAATCTACAAGATGGAATGGTGTCTGTCCTCAGTTGACGCATGGGTTACAAAAGTATGAAGAGACAGGCGTAGAAAACTTTAATCTCCCAGAAAATTAATAGATTAGGCATTTGGTCTTGGGCTTAGAGAAAGAACATTTCACTCATGATTTCCTGGCCATTGGAAACAGAGACATATTTGGAGAGGCAATGCAGTGCAGTGGATAGAGCACTTAATTTGAAGTCAGATGATTGGGTCAAAGGTATATGTAAGAAAGAACAAAGAATGTATTGTTAAAAGAATAAAAATGAGCTATAAAAAGGAAAAAAAAAGCAAAAGCAAAGCAAATATAAAAAGCAAAGCCTTGCTTCTGCTACTTAGTATTACCTGGGTGACTTTTGGCCTCTGGAACTCACTTTACTTATCTATAAAATGGGCTATCTTACCTCTGATGTCCCTTCCAGCTTGAAATCTGTTATCCTTTTATCATGCCAGCTGCCTTCTCCCTTCAATGATTTCCTCCTAGGGGCTCCATTTTGGGGGAAGGGCCTGGTTGGACAATGTGTATTTCCCTCCAGGCTGTGCTTCTGACTTTCTGGGTTTCAATGCTACACCTGGTGCCCCTTTGTAGCTCCCTTGTCTGTGTTGCTTTCCTCCATTAGCAAGTAAAACCCCTTGAAGGCAGAGAATTTCTTTTTGCTAGTATTTATGTCCCCAGAACTTAGTGGGGTGCCTGGCATAGTCAGAAGCACTCAAGAAATTCTTATTTCCTGCCTGCCTAGCTATGCATTAGAACTACCAGACTTTAGTCAGGCATTTTCAGTAATTTGAAGAGTAAAAGGCAAGTGGAGAGGAGAGAATTACATTCTTCTTTTTAATTATGTACATACTGTGAATTTACTTATTCTGCTCCAGGATGTACTCTTCTCCCCTCCTTCCATAGACTAGAACAGGGGTGGGGAATCCATGGCTTCGAGGCCACACATGGCCCTCTAGGTCCTCAAGTGCAGCACTTTGACTGAATAGGGCCACATATGAGGACTAGAGGGCCACATGTGACCTTGAGACCACAGTTTCCACAACCCTGGACTAGAAGCTTCTTAAAGACAGAGAATGTGTACTTTTTTTGTATTGAGGCAGCTAGAGGGATAGTGGACTGGCCTTCACGAGTTCCTATCCTGCCTCAGACACTTACTAACTGTGGGACCCTGGAAAAGTCACTTAATAACCCCTATCTATCTCCATTTTGTCATCTGTATAAAGGGAACGAGGATTAGATGAGAGAATATAGGTAATATTTTTCAAACTCAAATGTACTTTTCAAGTATTAAGGCAAAAGGACGGGGACAGGAGCCCTGATTTCATTGCTGTAGGGAACTCCCAGATTAGGAAAGTCCCTCTACCTATGCAGTAGGTACCTTCTCTTCCACTCAAGAGTCTTAGAGAGTTTCCCAGAGCATTGAGAGATGAAGTGATTTGTTGAGATTCATAGAGCTAGTATGGATCAGAGGTGGGGCTTGTGCCCAGGCCTTCCAGGCTTTGAAGGCAGCTTTTTAGCCGCAATGACTCTTTTTACAGTAGGTGCTTCCTCCAGTAGGAGGACTTGCCGAGCCCTTTTCTGGGCTCTTCATCCTCCTTCAGTGTCCATCTTTGCCCAATTCTTACCTGTGGCTCCAAGAAGCTCTGACATGCACAGTGGCCACACCCTGTAAACCATCTCGGCAGATGGGCTGAGGGGAACTGACAGGCCTCTAGATCCATCAGTAGATTGAGTGGATGACAACAATTTGTTCCAGTGGCCATGAAGGTATCGGAAGCAGGTGCTTTGGAGGGCTTAGAGCTTGGTCAGACATCAAAGAAGCCAAGGTCATCTACTACGTCCCAGGCATTCACTAGTCGTCCTGACTTTTGTTCTGCCACTGGACTTGGATGACCCTGGAAGAGAGAGTGAGGCTGACGACTTTATGTAGCTCTGCCTCACTGAAATCCAATTCATGGGCAAGTCAAGACATCACCTCATGATTTCATTGGTCCTCTTGGAAAATGGAGACCAAACAACAAGTAGGTGATTAATTCATGCTAATTGAATTACCTTGAATCATTACCAGCATCTCTTACATCAGGGTCATTGCCATCACCTTAATTTAGTTTCTCATTACCATGTAGCTGGATTATTTGTTTAAACCAATGAAGGCTCCTATGCTCTTTTCTTAGACAACCTATTCATCCATTTAGCTTAATTATTCATTTAATATTTTTCTGTTCTTTAGCTTATCAGATTAATTAGTGCCTCCTTTAATGAAATATGATAAATTTGTTTGAACCTTTAAAATGTGTGTTCCTTGAGGGTGGGGCTCATACCTTTACCTTTCTTGGTAATCCCAGTGCACTTAGCACTGTTCTCCCCTCACACAGTAAGTGCTTAATAATCAGCCAGAACCTTTAGCCACCATTATTCAAACACCATTCCAGGTCCCTTTCATTGCTAAACTAAATTCATTGCAGTTTGACTTGAGATAGCTGGAACTATTCTTTCCCAAAGTTACCAATGATCTCTCAGTTCCCAGATCTAATGGCCTTGTCTCCATCTTCATCCTTCTGGATCTCTCTGTAGCCTTTGAGATTGTTGATCACCTCTTTGGACACTCTCTTTTCTTTAGGTTTTTATGACACTGCAGTTTCCCAGTTCTCCTTTTAACTTTCAGACTACTCTTTATTAGTCTGCTTTGCTGGACCTCTATCAGGTAAAACCCTGCACTCTGACCTGGGATCTCTTCTCTTCTTGCTCCATATTGTCTCCCTTGGTGATCTCCTCAGCTCCCACCATTCAATTATCATCTTTATGGAGCTGATTCTCAGATCTTTTTATATGGACCTAACCTCTCTCCTGACCTAGTGTAGCCTCTCATCTCCAACTACATTTTAGATATTTCAGACTGGATGTTTTGTAGACATCTTCAATTTGGCACATGCAAAACTCAACATCTCTCCCCCTCCAAACCTTCTCTTCTTCCAAACTTCCTGTTACCGTTAAGAGCACAACCATCCTCCCAGTCACCCATGCTCACAACCTAGGTATCAGTCTTGATTCTGAGAGCTAATAACTAATCACTTGTCTGGTCCTTTCCTTTCTGCTTTCACAACATCTCTTGTTACTTGGAACAGCTGTCACTCTGGTGTCGGCCTCTATCACTTCATACCCGGTTGATTTTCTTACCTTCAGTCTGTTCCCACTGCTGTCCATCCTGGACTCAACTGCCAAAGTGATCTTCCCAAAGCATAATTCTAGCTCCTTATCTAACACTTCCCTCACCCCAATTCAGTAAACTCTAGTAACTATTATTTCTAGGATCAAATATGAAGGCTTCTGGCTTCTAAAGCCTTTTAAAATATGGCTCCTTTCTACCTCTCCAATCTTCTTCCCCTTTCTTCAACTCAGTGTACTCTGTGCTTCAGTGACATTGGACTTCTTGTTATGCTTGGGGGTTTTCTCCATCCCTGGAATGCTCTGTCCTCACCTCAGCCTCCTGGTTTCTCTGGTTTCCTTCCAGGCTCAGCTCAAATTCTACTTTCATCTTGATAGAGGCTTCGTGACTTGACTTGACCTGTTATTTTGGACTTAATAAATGCTTGCTGACTGACATACTGGCTGATTAGGGAAAGGGGAAGATTCGGGCCAAGTAATTCTCCCTAGGCAGCATAGACTCATAATCGGCCTAGGAGAGGGGTTGGCCGGGTGCTGAGAGACACTGTAAGAACCCTGAATAGGCACGTCAGGGAAGGTGCTGAAGGAAAAGAAGAGCATTTTGGTGGAGGGGGGGGGATTAACTAATGATAGATTTCATCTGAGCTTAGTTTGAAAGTTTGGTCAGCAGCCTTTGACCCTGCTTGCTAGGTCTGGTCATACTGGGTTGTGATAGTCTCATCCATCCCAAAAGTTAGAGAATCTCCAGTTTGTTTGGGTGCCTGGGCCGATCACTTCCAGAAGTGGGTTCAAGACTTAGAATATTCCCTCAGGAACATTTGGGCTAGGCCAGGATCCTCTGACGTAGGGGTGAGCAAGGAAATGGTATCAGTAACCATGGAACTTGGAGGGGGCCTTAGAAAGAAGGGAACTCTGGAGTGACATAGGTAGCAGACTGGGTAGGGCAGGGAAAGACTGGTGGTTTTCACTGTTTGATTGCCAGAATGCAAAGGCCCTTATAGATCATCTTCAGTCTCTGCTTTCTATAACTGAAGAAGGCTGAGGAAGAGAGCAAAAGGGTTTTCCCAGCCTTTATTGTGCTCCATAGCAGGGATGCCAAGGGCAGAGATAGAGCAAGGTTCCAGTGTTGTTAGGAGTTCTGATATAGGAGTGAGAAGGCCAACAGCCTGGTCCTGGCTTTCCTATTGATTGCCCTGTGACCTTGGGCAAGGCATCACTACTCCATGAGCCTTAGTTTCATCCTCTGTAAAGTGAAATGGTTTGATCTCCCAGAATGGCAGGGATGGATGCAGGGGTGTGCTGGAGCCACCTTGAATCTTTTCATTTGGAGCATGTACACCTTGGCAAACACTACAAATCCAGGCTTGATTTATTGTTGGGTTTTTTTTCCTTGTCTAGACTGAAGAAAGTGTTGGAGAAAATATTAATGCAGCTTGAGCTTAAAAAGTGTGTGTTGCATTGTTATTGTTGTTGTTGAGTCATTTCAGTGATTTCTGACTCTTCATGACCCATTTGGGGTTTTCTTGGCAAAGATACTGGAGTGGTTTGCATCTCCTCCAGCTTGTTTTACAGATGAGGAAACTGAGGCAAACAGGGTGAAGTGACTTGCCAAGGGTCACACAGCTAGAGTCTGAAGCCAAATTTGAAGTCATGAAGATGAGTCTTAGTTCCAAGCCCAGTGCCCTATCCACTGTGCCCCCTAGCTGTTTAATGCATACAATTTTTCCAGAGACCTGGTTGTTAAATATTTAGCAGCCCAATACCTGTTGGAAAGGATCTCAGTGATCCTCTAGTACAACAGTATAGGTGAAAGAGAATGCTTTCCATACCTCTGATGAGTGGTTATCCAGCCTTTGCTTGAAGACCTCTATTGAGAAAGAAACCACTACCTTCCAAGACAGTCCATTCCATTTCTGGAGCCAGCTAGGTGGTACAGTGGGTACAGCACTGAACCTGGAGTCAAGAAAGTCCTTAGTTCAAATATGGCCTCCCTCCGACATTTACTAGTTTTGTGACCCTGGGCTAGTCATTAAACCACTCTCTGCCTCAGTTTCCCCAAATGTAATAGCACCTATCTTCACTGTGGTTGTGATAATCAAACAAGATGTCTGTAAAGTGCTTTGCACAGTCCCTTGCAGATAGTAGCACTTAAAGCTTGCTCTCTGACCCCTTTTGTGGAGAGAGGTAATTGGTAAGAAGCTTCTCCTTTTTTTTTGCTTTTTGGAGGGCAGTTGGGGTTGTGACTTGCCCAAGGTCACATGGCTAGTTTTTGTGTTAAGTGTCTGAGGCCAGATCTGAACTCAGGTCCTCCTGACTCCAAGGCTGGTGCTCTATTCACTGCGCCACCTAGCCGCCCCCTAAGAAGCTTCTCCTAATAGCAAGCTGAAATCTCTTCCTAAATGCCACTCATCACTCCTAGGTATGCCCTCTGGGGCCAAGGAGAACAAGTTGATTCCTTTGGCCAGGTGGCACACAACCAGCCCTTCAGAGGCCTGAAGGCAACTTTCTCTGCCCCTCTCCAGATTTTCTGCAGCCTAAACCACCCCATCACCTTCCACTGACCCTCATTCACCTGTGAAATTTCATATAAATATACATATATATGTGTATAATTGCATTTCAATATAATTGGCCTCCTTTGTAATCTGCTTTTTATTTTATGAGTTTCAAACCTCCAGCCTGAGAAGGGAGGCCCACAAGCTTTGCTAGGTTGCCCCAAGGGTCCAAAACAGCTCAGAAGTTTAAGAAGCTGTGATCTAGAACAGTTGAGTGGAATGAATGTGTGGAATGCCATGATTGATATCTTTGGAGCCACACTTAGTAGACCTGAATCCCAGCTTTGCCGCCTCTTACCTCTGACCTTGGCCAAGTCCCTTGCTCTAGCTGAGCCTGTTTTCCCATCTGTAAAATGAGGGGCTGGCCCAGGTGGCCTCTAGGGTCCCTTCCAGCTCTAGGGGCTAGAATCATCTGAGCCTCAGGATTTCACAGTCCTCTGGATGCTCCCTAGCAATCTGTGGCAGTATTCCTCAGTGCTCCTATGAAACAAGCCCTAATTGAACTCCTGCAAGAGGTAATTCCCAGCACTGAGAATTTTTGGAGTCCTTAAAACCTTTATAAAGTTCAAAGAAGATTGATTTAAAATAATACCATTTAAAAATTTGCCCTCTGATGGTGTAACAAATGGGAGGGGGGAGGATGGGGGAGGATGGGGGAGAATGGGGGAGGTTGGGGGAGGTTGGGGGAGGTTGGAGGAGGTTGGAGGAAGAGGGGTGGGGCTTTTGCCCTGGTGGTGGGGCTCAGCCAGGTGATTCATAGCACTTGTCTTCAGGGCAGAACCACTTAATGGGCAACAACTGGCCAGGATGGGCATGTTCTTCTTGGCCACTGCCCTCAATTAGTCTGGTGCTTCGAGAAAAGAACCCTTGGGAAATTCACTGAAAGGGAAAGAAGCAAGGTCTCCCACAGAGGCAGAGCCTGGTAAGAAGAGGCCAGGATCCCTTCCCTTACCTGCTGTCTTGGCCACTCTTGGCCAGGCTTGTTCCAGGAGACACTGGGTGGAAGGCTGAAGAGAAAAGGAAGAACCACTAAGACAACTTGTTGGTTTATGGTAGGCAAGATCCTTTCAGAAGCCTTTCATTCTCCTTACCCTAGCCGACTCCCACCCCCTTTCTGGCTCTGCTCCCCATTTTCCCAGGGCCTTTGTCCTCACAGGAGCATTATGTAAGGTGTTAGCTCTTTCTGAGGTGTCTTGGATTGTTGACTTGGAGTTTGAAGGGACTTAGAGGTCAAATTTACCTCCAGTTTGAGGACAAGGAAACTGCAGCCCAAGACCTGAAGTGACTTGCCTAGGGTCATACAGGGCAGTAACTGGCAGAGGGCAATTCCAATTCTCGCTCTCTTTCCACTACAACTCCCAGCCTCAGTGGAAGTAAGGTGGATTTTAATATGTGTGAAGTGGATTTTCATTATTTCTTAGAGTTCAGTTTCTCCAGGTCCATAGCTATAACAGTCTCTTGTTCCCAGGTATTAGATATAAGTTCTCACAATTATGGTTCAAAACATCTCCACCACACTTGCACAGCATTATATAATAACAAATAATATAGACATTTGTTCTTAAATTGTAAATAGCCACTGTGATGGTGCAGTGAGATACAGGGATGAGGTGATGTAAACTTGTAAGGCTCTTGCTGACAATATGCCTTGTTTGTCTGTTGCCCTATAAAGCAAGTGGGCCCCGGTCAAGGAGAGGCGAACCCTTACAGTTGAATGCACAAGCTGGAATGCTGTTTGTATCAACTGGCCCCACAGAAGCTTGAGGCCTGTCTGGATTCCCCCCCCCCCTTCTTGAGGCCCCTGCAAGAAGGGTGATCAGGGAATGCTGTAGGGTTTGGTACTCCCATTATCAGCAACCCTTGTGAGAAGACTAGACTGGAATAAAGTCAGATTATTAACCCCTTCGAAGCTGTCTTGGTGTCTTTCCTGTCTGACCAGATCAACAAGGAACCTGTGCTAGCAGCCCTCCTGTGTGTTGTCTGTCTTATGCTCAGTAACCACTTATGGAGAGATTGCTTGCACTGTCACATAAGTACTTGTAGAAATCTAACTTCACGTTTATTCAATACCTCCCATGTGCTAAGTGCTGAAGGCACAAAAGACAAAAATAAGTGAGCTCACATTACAGATGAGGAAAGTGAAGTGACTGGCTCAGGGTCACACAGGAAGTAACTGAGAACAGACTCCAAGTGTGTCCAGGAAAAGGAGGCTTCTAGCAGTATAAGGGCGTATACCCTAAGGGAAACCAAGGGTTAACATCTCTGTAGAGTGTATTCATTGGAGCCTCACCACCCTTCCCCTGAATTAACTGAGCAGCATTTATTTAGCAGGAATTCTGTGGCCACACTTATCTAGTGCCTACTATGTGCCAGACACTGTGCTAAGCTCTTTATCAATATTTCATTTGACCTTCACAACAACCCTGGTAAGAAGGTGCTATTATCATCCCATTTTACAGTTGAGGAAACTGAGGCAAACAGATGAAATGGCTTGTCCTGAGGCACATGGTCTAAGTGTCTCAGGCTGAATTTGAACTCGGGTCTTCTTGACCCCAATTTGTCCAGTTCAGTCAAAGGGCCCCACTTGGGCGCCTCAGGGCTGCAGGTACCCCATCCCTGGCCTACTTTCAGCTCTCCTGCTCTATGATTCCATGGCTCGAGGAAACCTGCCGTACTCCCAGAGACTCCAGCAGTGCGAGGGATTATGGGGGTGGGTGAGGGCCGGCCAAAGGCCAGGAGAAACCAAAGCCTTAAACAACTTTTCCCAGCTGATGACGATGAGGGAGTGGGGATCTGTGGAGCCGGAGTGGTCACTGAGGAGTTCTTGCCCCATTTGGAGAGAAGAATTAGATGACAAGTCTCCGCATTTGTACGGAATAGATTCTCGAGATCTCTGAATAGAAAGAGCCCAGAGTATTTGTTCGCAGTGGAAAATGCTTTGGCCAGCTGCCTGCATTCTCCCCCCGAAGCGCTCCCTTTTTTTCAATGCTTTTTCTATTCTTCTGATTCCATCAGGGAGAAAGCCTCAATTAAGTGCTAATGGTCTCCTGCACCTCTTTTCACACCTGCTAATCTCCCTTTTAACAAGGAGGTCATTGGTAAGCAGCAGCTGTAGCAGCCTTTGCGGAGGCAGCCGGCCCAGGAGGCAGCGCAGAGGCTGAATCGGGCATCCACTTGGGGAGGGTTTCCGACGTTGCTTCCCACCTCCTTCGTGGGGAGAGGACACATGAGCTGATTTTTGAAAAGCCTGCCTTGTATGCAATAAACCATAGTTATAAAGGAAGACTGAATGTGGAAGCAGTAGGGAACACCATTAAGCACTGTGCCTCACAAGGCTTTGCAAAGATGATGCAGTCCAGCTGAACAGCCCAAAGGTCCCCAGCTCCAATGAGCCCCACAGAGGAGGGCCTGGCCAGCGGCTTGTTAAGGGACTAGCTTGAGCTTGACTTAGAAGTGTGTAGGGAAGGTCCGGCTAGCGGCCGGGCCTAGGCTCAGACTCAGCCATCCGTCTGTAGGAAGGCACCATTTGCGGGTGTAACTGGGCGCTCCTCACTTGGTCTCATTCTCCTAGATGGAAGAACCCAGTGTGCCTCCCAGGGATGTTGTGGGGAGTGTCGGGAAGAAAGCTCTCCCCAGCATTAGGAGCAGGCTTATGCGCCGCATAAGGGACCTTTTCCAAGCAGCACCACCCAAGTGGCGAAGGGGGTAATGGGGAGAAACTTCCTGGGTTTAGTTTGGCTTTGCCCAAAATCAAAGAACTTCTTGGTTTTCACCAAGAAATTTCACTAATCTTTTTCTCAACGGGTAACAGGAAGGGGGAAGGGAAGTTCTGTTTCTGTTCTCTCTGTCCCGGTCCTTCCCCAGGCTGAGCAGCTTTCTCTGGGGTCCCTTGTACCGGTGGCCAGTCATTTCCCCTCAGTCCTGCTAAAGCAGAGACCGCAGTGGGTGCTCATGCAATCGTAGGTGAATTCTTTAGTGGGGGACCTGAAGGACATTGAATGGAAGCTCAGAGAGCCCATAAACACTTGAGGAGCCTGCTTCTCTAGGTTTCATCTGCCTGATCATCAACATGGGCTACATAGGTCTCAGTATGCCAGCTTTCAAGAGCCTGATTGAACTTTGCAGAGACCAGATTCCTCAGCATGCAGTCTGGCTGCTGCTGGGGGGGGGGGCTGGTTAAAATCAGACCTGTGTGTTGTGTTCCTTCTTGCCCCCCCCCAATTTTGTGTAGCACATACTCTAAACTTCTCCCATCCCCCACCCACATTTTGGTAGGCTGTGTTTTGCTGCTACTTCTCCACTCAGTATTCTAGGGGACCCTGTTGGACTGAAAGGTGGTTTTCTAGTACCATATTGCTTATAACTTCCCCCCTCCCAGTATTTCTCCTCACTTCATATCATTTGATTTCAATTACCCAGCTGGTTTTAATTCGATTTTAGTTAGGGGTATTTACTAAGGTTGGAATAGCTGGGAGGTGCAGTGGATAAGAGCACTGGGCCTGGATTCTGGAAGACCAGAGTTCAGATATGGCCTTAGACACATTAGCTATGTGACCCTGGGTAAGTTACTTAACCTTGTTTGCCTCAGTTTCCTCATCTGTAAAATGAGCTGGAGAAGGAAATGACAAACCAGTATCTGTACCACAAAAACCCCAAGTGGGGTCCCAAAGAGCCAGACACAACTGAAAACAATTAAATAACAATTTACGAAGGTTGTATGCTGAGAACACTTGATCCAGAACATCTTTTTCCCCTGCAGAGTCTGACACATTTTCTTACAGATACATACAGAGTCCATAGGAAAGTGGTCTCACACCCAGAGAGCCACAAAGTAATGGGGGAACTTCAGCTCCTGACTGCTGGCACTTCTGTTCTCTCTTTGTGGTGTGCTCACAAAATCTCTTTGGTTATGGTGGTGTTCTCTCTCTGCTGGGCTCCTTAGGTGTGTTGATGCAGGCCCTGCTAGGATTCCAGGCCCCATTCTTCAAGCAAATGGATTCACTCGGCTGCTCTGGCTGGGGGGACTGAGGAGGCAGAGACTCCTGTCTCCATCACTCCAGGCGCTGCTATCTCAAATTCCTCATTGTCTTGCTGTATTCCAAAAGACCACCAGGATTTAGGGGGCACATATTAGTTTAATGCTTTGTTTTCCTACTTCCTTGGGGATGTTCTCACCAGGTATAAGTTTCAGGGCTAGAACAGTTTGTTATGTTAGGTGGGCTGAGGTGATTGACTCAATTGATTTTCATCCTTACACTTGAAAGATTCCAGAGCCTTATTGCTAATGTGATTCATATTCTATTAACCTCCCACTAAACTAGATGTTGGGTGACCAAGGTAGAGTGCACAGAGGAGACCTTTCAGATCAACTGAGTAGAGCCCAGCTAGCAAGGTAGAAAATGGCCCATATTTCTATTAGGGACAGTGAATGACCCAAGTGCCTCGGCTGAGCTTCATTCTTTTTTTTTTTTAAACAGGGAGCTAAATTGGTCCGCCTCTGAAGATTTGACAAGGAAGAAAAACATGGACGTGATTTATTTGGGCTCCAGGGCTTAAGGGCGCTGCTGAGTCAGTGGGCAGAGTTGAAGAGAAATGGTAATAACTCATATTTATCTCATGTTTTGTAATTGTCAAACATTCACACATAGGTTTTCATTTCAGCCTTCTAGGAACCCTGTGAGGATGTGCTGTAAGTATTATCTCTGTTTTACAAATGAGGAAACTGAGGCTTGGAAGAATTTGACTTCTCCAAGGTCACTCAGCTAGATCATAGAGTTTATCTCATCCAAACCTTTCAGTTTGTAGAGGAGAAAATGGGAGCCCAGAGAGATTAAATGATGTCCTCATGGTGGCCAAGGTGATGGGCAACAAAACTGAGATGTGAACCCAGATTCTCGAAATCCAAATCCATTGTTACTTCCACTGAAGTGGGACTTGGGAGTTAGGCCTTCTGACTCTTGACACAGTCTAGTCACTGTGCTCCTCTGCTTTCTCCCTTACCCATCTACCCTCTGAAGATGACAAGGTCTATCTGTTGGAGTTGGGGAAGTAGTAGTATCCAAGCTATGGGGAGCAGTGGGTGGCATGGTAGGTGCAGTAGAGAAAGTGCTAGATTTGGATTTAGGACTTTGGTTTGCATCCTGGCTCTGCCACTTGTGTGACATGGAGTAAGCGTTTTATCTTTCTGGGCCTCAGTTTCCCCCTCTGTTAGCTGAGACAAGATGAGCTCTTGGGCCTCTTTAGGTTGGTTGTTTGGTTCGCTTGTTGTTCTTTGTTTTTAGAGAACCACCATGATGACATCACTATATTGGGCTCAAGGAACAGTGTGTCCAACTGTGACAGATCACACCAAAACAAGTTCAGAGGTCGGGGCACAAAGTCCATGTTTGGAGCACATTGGCCTCATGCTGGATCCCCACCACAGTACACTGCCTCAGCCTGTCCTCTCCTAGAATTCTCTGCTCTGTTGGAGTGTGCCCTTTTTGATTTTCATCAGACTCCTCTAACTTGTGCTCCTTCTCCTCAGCCTCCTGCTCTCAAAATTGTAGGCTGTTTTTCTAGGCAATAATTTCTGGTCCATGGTAGGCATATAATCTCAGGATCTTTTGATCAGATTAATTCTTGATGGCATCTTAATATCTCCATTTGTTTAAATTTTTATTGGCATTTTTGTTTTTGCATCAACTTCATTTCCCGGGTGGCACTCTATACCCATAGGTTCCCACTTCTGTAGAGGACGGAGGGAGGTGCCTTCTTGGGGCCCACCTTGTTTGTTGGTATTTCACAGCCTGTTGTTTCAATGGTTTTATTGTTCCTTCCATATACACGATGGTCATTGTGCATACTATATTCTTCTTTATGCTCAATTTGCATCAATTTTTTAAAATGTCCATCAGTCAAGAGACATTAAGAACCGACTGTGTGCCAGGCATTGTGCTTTGTGTTGGGAAAACAGAGACAGTAGTAGAATATCCCCTTATACTTCTCTGAATTCGTTATCCTTATTCTTATAGCAAATTACTATCCCTGGATATTTATGATCCCCAATTTCTTTAGCTATTCTCTGGTCAGTGGGCGTCTGCTTTGTTTCTAGTGCTTTGCTACCACAAAAAAAGTGCTCCAGTAAATATTTTGGTGCCTGTGTGGCCTTCTTTGAGGATGTGCCTAGCAGGGGGATTTTGTTGGTCAAAAATTATGGGCATTTTAATTACTGTATTAGCATCATTCTAAATTTCTTCCCAGAATGGTTGGACCAATTCAAAGTACATATGTTAGTGTGCTGATATTTCCACCCTCCTTCTGGTGCTGTGTTGCCGATATGCTGGGTATAAGGTATAAGTTCAGTTCTTGATTTGCTTTTCTCTCAGTGATTTGGGAGCATTGTTTCATATGGTTAAGACTTTTCAATTCTGTCCTTTGACCACTTATTAGTAGGCAGAATGGCTTCTGGTCTTATATATTTCTATTCCCCATACATCTTGATAATGTTTTATAAAATTAACTTATTACTTATGCCCAACACTCATTCATTCAATTACCTTTTTGTGCAACTGCTGTGTGTACCATCATATAATGTCTTGATCCAGAAAAATGCTCATCTCCAAACAACCTGTGATGATTGTGTCTGATGGTGGAAATTGAGGGTAGTTTGGCAGGAAGGGGTGGTGGAGCTAGCTACCTAGCCTGCACATAAGACCAAACATACATGGCGACATTCAGAAAAGAATAAATACCCTAGGCCTTTGTGGAGCCATCTCTCTGCATTGGCAGCGCTCTCTCGCTCTTGAGATAGCTTGATCGTTTTGTGTTTACTTCCCTCTGTACATATTGCATCTCCTCAAATATTTGTAAGATCCATGAGGGCAAGGACCATTTCATTTTTGCATTTATGTTTGTAGCACCTGAAAACATTTCTGGCATATGACAGGCATGTAATCATCGAATTATACCTTAAACTGTTTTACAAACTTGAACCTTGTAGGAGTGGTCAAGATGCCACATCATGACGTAAGGGCTAGAGTTATGTGTCTTAGTCATGGAGTCTTGGATTCAAGTTCTACCTTGAAGTTCCACTTACTGGATTAGATACATGTGATGGGCAAATAATTTCACTTCCATCAAAAAAGGGGATGAAAAATCCTCTAGTACGAACCTCACCAGGTTGTTGTGAGGTCCAAATGAGCTAATGCTTACCAAATGCTTGCAGGCTTTAACATACCCTGCTTTTATTATTGTCACCTGTGTCTGAGTGGGGCCAGCCTTGCCCAAAGAGCTGAGCTCAGTGTCCATGTGTGGTTGGTTCACTTCTGAGTGTTCTTCCAGCATTTTTTCCCTCAGCATGCTTGGCTGCTTTTGCTCAGGGTGGCCATTTCTTTCCTTTCTGGGACACAAATGACCCCTCCCTTTTCAGTCTCTGCTGCTCAAGCTGCTAGCTGGGGCTGTACATTTTTTTAAGATCCTTTCTGCTCCCAACCTGTGCTTCTGTGACCTTCCTGATCAAGAGATCCCAATGACTCCACCATTCTTAAGATTCCTTCTTTGTATGTGGGTGTTTTTAAAATTATAAGCCTGCAGTGACAGTGTATCCAACTACATCTTGGAACAGCAACTTCGTTACCCTTCCCCGTAACATGCTGAGAAAGTTTACAAACAAATATATGTTCTGATCAGATGCTAAACACTGTGCTGCAATGGAGGATGAAACCTAAAACTATTTTTAAGAGGGGGTTTTAGAGGATCCCACTTGGTATTTTCATCATTTGGCCTTGTCTTCAAATTGAGATTTCTTTAGGTATGTGAGGAGCAATGAGAAGATCTTGGTGCCCTGTTTGCTCTGAATTTCACAAATGTCTACAGTGATTGAGAAAACTGGAAAGAAAGAGGCATTCGTTTCCTCTGAATGTCATCCAGCTAGGGGAACAGGCTGCTGTAGGGAAGTCCGCTTCCACTCCCCTCCCCTCCCCTGCCCCTCACTCACACACACACTCACACACTCACACACTCACACACTCACACACTCACACACTCACACACTCACACACTCACACACTCACACACTCACACACTCACACACACACTCACACACACTCACACACACTCACACACACACACACACACTCACACACACACTCTCACACACACACTCTCACACACACACACGGCAAGCCATTTTAGGGAGTACTGGGATGACAGTCAGCTGCTGGTATATTTTCTTCTCTCTGGCTTGGAGAGTTAATGGATGAAAGAGTTTGGAACAATCTTTAAGGGTATATTGAGATTCCTAAGCAGAGGAAGAAGAGTTTTTAAAAATTAAACTTCAGAATGGGAAGAAAGAAAAGTGAAAGTACAGAAGGGAAGAAAGGAAACTAATTTGACCTTGTTATTTACCTGGGGCCAATGAAGTATTCATTGTAGTTGTTTGGACTACAGGGTCCCTTATACTGAATGGATCACATCCTGTGCCCTTTTCCCCCTTCAAAACTCAAGCAATACTTTTCCTGCTTATAAGCAAATGTTTGGGCTTTTGAGGGGGAGGGGAGAGGGAGTGGAAAGCGGTTCTATTAAATATTCTTGTCTGTTTTGAAAGTGTCCTGAAGTTACTGCATTGCCAGAGAAAACCTTCACTCTTTTGATGCCAAAGAAAGCTCGCCGGACTTTCGGTCCCCCTGGATGGTATTTTAGTGTCCTGCATCCCACTTTGTTGTGCTATTCGCACTCTCAATCATGTGTGATCCTTGGTTGTTTTGTTGGCATTATGGGTGGTGGTGGTGGTGGTGGTGGTGTAAGAAACTTCTTTATAAATGAATCTTTTTTGGGAAAGTGGCTACTTCTATGGACATGACAAAGGTCTGAATCATCATGTTGGATTTGGAATGGAAGGTTAGCTTTAATGCTGAGGTTGCAAACTTGTATCAGAATCACTCATTGAAAGCCAAAACAGCAAGAGTGGAAGGCGAGCTGTTGATTCTGAGGTGAGATTGGTGATAGAAGGCAGTAATCCACCTTTCAGAGACTATAAAATCATAGTTTTCTAACAAACTTGTTCAGAGTTCTTGTGGAGCTGTGAAATAAACCCTGGGCTTGGAGTTCGGAGAAGAGTTCTTGTTCTGTGACCCAGAACAAGTCACTCATTTCTCTGTCTCCTCATGTAAAATGGGGGTTCTAGGATCATTGCTCAAAAATTGGAAGGACGGTTCCTTCACAGGCTTGCTGTACAGAAAGGAGTTTGTTCCATAAAAACAAGTTTTCATGGAGCATATCCATGTAGGGTGTGCATTTGTAATGTAAAATCCCTTCAAAGCACATCTCTAGGAGACCTTTCCAGATGGCTGCAGTGGTTAGCCCTCTGTTCCTCTAGAAATTATTTCCTTACCAGCGTACATGTTGTATCCCTTTATAGAATGGAAGCTCTTTGAGAGCAGGCACTATTTGGTTTTGTTTTTCCACACTGCCCACTACACTAATTTGTGTGCGATAGGTATGCTACAAGTGTTCGTTGGATGGGATTTATTAAATGACCAATTTTATGGTTCTCACAGTTTCCATAATTATAGTAAGTGGCTAAGAAACAATCCCAATGCTTGGTAACATAAATATTATCTAAATAATCAGAAGCCTAAATAGCGCCTTCAAATGCTCACTCTAAGTTTTGTACCCCAGTGATGAGAAGGGGAACAAACAGCTGAATTGTTGTGTTCCAGCTATTGGCTGACCAAGATGATTTGAAGAGAAAACATATAAACATTTATATTGGAAGTAAAAACGATTAACAAAGGTATTTTATTTTGAAGCCAAAACACCAACTTGGCTTTGAATGCTATTGTAAGCATCTCTGCTCCTATCCTGAAGGACATCTACTCCTGTATGCTTTGGCCTCTGTCCAGGGTCCCAAGAGGGAAAGCAATCTTGCAATTTACATATCAAAGCAAATGAATAGCCAACTCCAGCCAACCAAAGGAGAAAGCAAAAGTACTCTTTGAATTTGGGGTTTTAACAACTTTCCCTCAGTGCCAAGCCTACCTCCATGCCCTTCTCGCAGCCCTCAGCCACCCAGTACAGTGCAGTAACTCACAGAAGAAACAACTAGGGTGAAGGCAAGGAGAGTTGCAGATGTTAGACCGATGGCATGGGTTGGGAAATATTTTCAAACAAAATGCTTTGGGTAAAGTTGTAAGAGAAGGAAGCTAGAGTTCAGGGCAGTTCTAATGGTTTTATTGTTTAGGTGGCTATATATAATTACAAAGCCTCAGGGAAGTACACTGATCACAATGGTGTGCTGGATAGAAAAGGTTGGGGTGTGCAATCCCAGAAGGTGATTGAACTTGGTATAGACTGGCTGTTGAAAACAACATTTTGCAGCCAACCGAAATTAGTGATTTTTTTTTTTTAGCTGAATACAACTTCTGATATGTTTGTGGCTCATCTGGCTCTTTTCCTGAAGTCTGCAGCCTGATCCAGTCTGTAACAGATACTGAGCCAGGGTGGAGTCCTAATGTTGGCCTCTCCCAGATGTTCTCAGTAAGGCTGTCTTGCACATATGGTGTCTGATGCCTCCTAAGAAGATACGAGAAACGAACACAGCTTAAATACATGAATTAAAGAAGCGTATCATCTCAACAAAAAAGAGCATGAAGCATTTGGGTGGCTGCTGTCTCCTCCCAGAAATGTGCAAGCACTTAAAAGACTTCCTGCAAGCACTTGATATTCCCGTTTCCAGAGGAATTGTAGCGGATCGGCTATTGACTGTTTCTAAAAGTTTTCCCAGATCACTCTTTTCCAGCTCTTCTTTTTAACTGGGATTGAAGTTGTCTTCACTTGATTCCAGAACTTCTTCCAATTTTTCTGCCTCCTTGAAAACAGAATAATAGCTGCAACCATAATCCCTCTCCATCTTTAAACTCTGCAAATTTGCTAAATCAATTGAATTTAGAAATCATCTATTAAGTGTCCACTATGTGCCAGGCCCCATGCTGGGAAAGACCATGGAAGTTGTGTCATTGGGAAATAATCATCAAAATAAAAAGAACAAAAGAGAGATACGGCTGCCTTTTATAAACTGAGTCAATCTGTGACTCACAGGGTCATTACGTGTGGCTTAGTGGCCCCTTGATAGAATGTAAGCTCCCCAAGGGTAGGGACTTAGTTTATTGTCCCTATTTCCCAACCCCTTACTATGACAGGTACTTGCTGATGATCTGTCTAAGCATCCCCATCATTCTTGGTCATTTCCTTAAAGGCTCCTGTGCATAAGATGCTGCTGCCTTGGGACTGTCCTTTCCACTTATAAGTGATGGCGACTTCAGAGGATGAGCTGCTATGAGGCACAGCCTGCATGGGATTCCATGGATTGGTGCACCCAGTGTTGAGCACCTCCATCCAGCTCTGAAAGGTCTCCCTGCTCACAATCTCTTCATAGGGACTCGGCCCTGACATCATGGTATGCTATCAGTTTCCATGAGGCCTCTGTGAACCACAGTTTCCCAAAGTTTCCCAGGCAGCATTTGCTGTTACTGAAATTTCTGCCGCTTTTTAAAGAGGAAGGTGTTCAGAGCATCTTAGAACAGTGGTTCTCAACCTGTGGGTCACGACCCCTTTGGGGGTGGAACAACCCTTTCACAGGGGTCACCTAAGACCATTGGAAAACACATTTCTGATGGTCTTAGGAACAGAGACACTGCTCCTCTATCCATCTCCAGGCAGATACACCCACATACGAGTATTAAAGGATCACAACATTAGGAACCACTGGACTAGACGTTGCATCTCTTCATACACAGGCAGACTTTCACCACATATATGGAGTTAAAATATCCAGAGATGCCAAGCTGGCTCTAAGTGGCTAAGAAACTATTATGGAGCCTAACAGAGGGGAACCCACTCTTACTGGGTTTTGTCCATTATCAGAACACAATAGGTCTTGCCTTTTCACCACTTTTCTCATTCCACAAAAATTTAAGTGCCTACTGTATACAGAACATTCTTGTACATTAAGAGTTCTTAACTATTTTGTATATGGATCCTGTATGGATCTCAGTCCAGTGAAACTTATGAACCTCTTATCAAATGATGTTTTAAATGCTGAAAATAAAATGTATAGGATTGAAGAAGAGCAACAGCTAATTTGGAAGAGTTAAGAAAGCATAATTTTCTTTGTTTTATACATCCTGTACCTTCAAATAGCGTCTGCCTCTCCTGTACCATGTCGCCCTCTCCCATTTTCTTTATGTGCAATAGACTCTTTCTAGACCTTCAAACAGTCTCTGGATCTCTCCTCCTCCTTTCTACTCTCTTTGTTTCATAGATCTTAGAATTTCAAATACTCCCTGCTTTTCCCCCCTCTCCCATTTTCTTTATGTGACACTTCTTAGACCTTCAAATAGTCTCTCTCCCCCATTCTCCCACCTCTCCTATTTTCTTTACGTTGACATAGACCTTTCTTGGACCTTCAAATAGTCTCTGCCTTTCCACCCTTTTCCCCCCTCAACCCTCCACACTAGACCTTCTGATAAACTTTCCCCTTATTTCCCATTTTCTTTATGGGACATAGACCCTAGGTCTTTCTTTATGTGGCACAGGCCCTTCCTAGGCCACACTGACATATATATAGATGGCTATAATCATCTTCCCCAGGCGTCCCCTATCCCTCCCCCTCCTGTCTGTAACATAGCCACTTCTATATCTTCAAATAGTTTCTGCCTCTCCCCCCAGTCACATTTTCTTTGTGACATAGACCCATCCTAGCCCTTCAAATAGTCTCTGCCTCTTCCCCCTCCCACTCCCCCTTCATTTTCTTTATTTCATAAATCCTACTCCTTCATAAACCCTACTCTGGGTCTGATTTTTCTCTCCACCATTTCCCATTTTCTTTTTCTGTCTTGAACCATTAGTAGACCGCCCAATAAATTCGCCCCTTTCTCCCCTCCTCTTCCATTTTCCTTGGGTCAGGGAGCCTTCTAAGACCTTCAGATATTCTCTGACTCTCACTCATCTTCTCCCCGCCATTTTCTTTCTGTGGCATAGACCCTTCCTAGATCTTCAAATAGCCTCTGCTTCATACCCCTCTCCTCCCTTAATCGACCTTCCAACAAGCTATTCCCCCCCACCTTTCCTATTTTCTTTGTGACGTAGGCCCTTCCCAGGACACACTGACATATACATGTTTTTAGATGTCTGTACTCTTCCCCAGGGCTCCCCTCTGCCTCCTTGTCCTCCCTCCTCCTCCCCCATTTTCTTTCTGTGACATAGCCCTTTCCTAGGTCTTCAAATAATCTTTGCCTCTCTCCCTTCCTCCTCCCTAAAATAATTGGAACAATGGGGAGAGTGTTGGGCTTGGAGTCAAGAGGACCTGAGTTCAAATCTGGCCTCAGAGACTAGCTGTGTGAACCTGGATAAGTCACTGAACCTCTGTTTCCCTCAGTTTCCTCATATGCAAAATGAGTTGTAGAAGGAAATGGCAAAGCACTCCAGTATCTTTGCCAAGAAAACCCCAAATGGGGTCGTGAAGAGTTGGACATGAATGAAAATAACTAAACAACAAGAAAAAGTTGAATATTGTTTAGTATATATTAGATTTTTATTTCTCTCTTTAATAAGCCAAGTTAGGGGGATTTCTTTTTTTTCTAATTAACTTTTGTTTATTTTTAGTTTATATCATTCATTTCCACAACATTTTGAGTTACAAATTTTCTCCCCATCTTTCTCCTACCCACGACTCCAAAACAGTGATCTCATTACCCCCTCCCGAAATCTGCTCTCTCCTATATCCTCCCCCATGACCCCACTGACTTTCTGGTACGGCAAGATGGATCACCTTACTCAAGTGCCTGTATATCTTAATCCCCAGTTGCATGTAAATAATAATAATAACATCACACACACATATATTTAACATTTGATTATAGAACATTAAATTCTAGATTCTTTCCCTTCCTCCCTCATCACCCAAGCAGTTCAATGCAGGCTGTACATGTGTAGTTATGTAGAACATCTCCCCAGTGGACATATTGTGAAGGACTGAGTTTATTTCCCTCTTTCCTATCCCGCTGCCCAACTTGTTCTATTCTCTACTTTGTCCCTGTCCCTTTACAAAGGTGTGTGCTTCTGACCACCTTTCCCCCTCACCCTGCCCTCCCCTCCATCATTCCTTCCTTTCATCCCCATTCCCCCTACTCTCCTGTAGGGCAAGATACACAATTTAGAGTGTATGTCATTCCTTCTCTGAGCCGAATTCAATGAGAGTAAGGTTGACTTATTCCCTTTTGCCTTCCTGTTCTTCCCCTCCATTGTAAGAGTTAACCTCTTGCCTCTTCTACACGAGATGATTAACCCCATTCTGTCTCTCCCTGTCTCTTCTCATTCTATTTCTTTCCCACCTCTCAATTTTACCTTTTAAAATATCATCCCTTCCTATTCAATTGATCCTGTGCCCTCTGTCTATGTACACACATATATACACACTCACATATGTATTCGTATGCATATCTATATACTCTCCTATATAGACATATGTGTATATATACACATATATATGTATATATGTGTGTGTATATATGTGTGTGTGTACATATATATAATATATATGTGTATGTGTGTGTGTATATATATATAATATATGTGTATGTATGTAAGTTACAATTACCATTTTTCCATGTTGGCATGTAAATAGTTCAACTTTAAGTTCCTTGTCCTTCTTTTCCATGTTTACCTTCTCATGCTTCTTCTATTTGAATGTCAAATTTTCTATTCAGCTCTGGTTTTTTTTCATCAAGAATGCTTGAAAGTCCTCCACCTCATTGAATGACCATATTTTCCCCTGGAACGTTATACTCACTTTTGCTGGGTAGGTGATTCTTGGTTTTAATTCTAGCTCCCTTGATCTCTGGAATATCGTATTCCAGGCCCTTTGATCCCTTAATGTAGAAGCTGTTAGATCCTGGGTTATCCTGATTGTGTTTCCACAGTATTCAAATTGTTTCTTCTTGGCAGTTTGTAATGTTTTCTTCTTGATCTGGAAACTCTGGAACCTGGCTATAATATTCCTAGGAGTTTTCTTTTTGGGATCTTTTTAATGAGATGATAGGTGAATTCTTTTCATTTCTATTTTGCCCTCTGGTTCTAGAATATCAGGGCAGTTTTACTTGATAATTTCTTGAAACATTGTGTCTAGGCTCTTTTTTATCACAACATTCAGGTAGTTCAATAATTTTTAAGTTACCTCTCCTGGATCTATTTTCCAGGTCGTTGGTGTTTCCAATGAGATATTTCACATTGCCTTCTATTTTTTTCAGTTGTTTAGATCTGTTTTATAGTATCTTGATTTCTTATAAAGTTATTAGCTTCCATTTGCTCCAATCTAATTTTGAAGGAATTATTCTCTTTGGTGAGTTTTTGAAATTCCTTTTCCTTCTGGCAAATTTGACTTTTTAAGGCATTTTTCTCCTCATTGGCTTTTTGGGCCTCTTTTGCCATTTGAGTTCATCTGTTTTTTTAAGGTGTTATTTTCTTCAGTCAGGCTGTTGACTTTTCTTGCATCATTCTCATTTCTCTTCCCAATTTTTCTCCCACTCCTCTTATTGGATTTTCAAAATCCTTCTTGAGCTCCTCCAGAGCTTATAACCAATTCATATTTTTCTTGGGAGCTTTTGATGCAACAGTTCTGACTCTGTTGTCTTCTTCCTGTTCCATTCTTTGATCCTTTTTGTCCCCAAAAAAGGAATCTATATCAGGATTGTATTATCTGTGCTTGCTCATGTTGCCAGTTACTTGACTTTTGAATTCTTTGCCATGGTAGAACTCTGCTTTCAGAATGGAGAGAGCTTTGTTCCAAATTTCTGGGGTTTTGTAGCATCCAGAACAATTAGGAGGGAGCCCTCTCTGCAGCCCCCACAAGCTCTGGCACCTGGCCACACACCCCAGGACCTCCACCCAAGACAGCAACCCAGATCCAAGCAGGTCAAAGCAAGAGCAATTACCCCCTGAATGGTTGCTTGGTCCCCCTAGGATCTGCAGGCCAAGAGATCCTGAGGCAGCCACCCTGCACAGCTGCCGTGCCTCTGCTGCTTCTCACACTGCTGGGGGTAGGGGCCAGACCATTCTTTTTCAGTCCACCCCTGTTCCAACAGAGCTCCACTCTGACCTTTTGCTTTGTCTTTGGTGTTTATTGGTTGAAAAGCCTGGAAACTGCCACAGCTGCTGGTGCTTCACTCTCCTGAAGTCTGCTCTGGCTGCTGCTGCTCCTGGGGCCAAAACCACTTATTTGGGGCTGGCCTCAGCTCCCAGCTTAGTGTGATAGCCCTTTCTTGCCAGCCTGCCAGGCTGCCTTGAGTGAGAGATTTGTTTCTTTCAGTCACTTTGTGGGTTCTGTAGCTCTAAAATTTTAGTCATATTTTACATGTATTGGAGGAGGTGGAAGCTGGAGCCACAGGGAAATCCTGTTTCTACTCTACCATCTAGGCTCCTCCTGTTTCTCACTTTCTTTATCTACATAATAAAGAAGTTGAACCAGATGACCTCTGAGGTTTGGGGTTTTTTCTAAGTCTAGATCTGTGATTCTGTGATCCTTTATCATTTGCATATGGAAGTCATCTAGCACCCAGACTGAAGAGACATTTCTCTTTTGCTTCCCCCTCACTCCCCCCTTTTTTTTGGCTTGCCTTTTCCTTCCTCTTTATTTTCAGAGAATTTAAATTTGTTTTCTTATCTTGCATCTACTTCTTCCCCTTCTTCCTTTTCCCCTTTCTTCTTTATTTTTTTCCCCTCTTCTTCTCCCCCCCTCCCCACCATCCTTTCTTTTTTTATTCCCTTGATTTCTACTTCCAATTGACTCACATGTGGAGGGTTGAGGACTTGGGATGTTCCTCAGTCTCACTCCTCCATCTTGCTGAAACTCCATTTCTCTCATGCTTTTATTAAGCCACTAACATGGCCAGGCTAAGGAAGCTCCACAGATGAATGACATGGTCCTTGCCCCCAAAGGGCTCATATTCTGCTGGAGAGAACCAAATGTGGGTGTAGCTGAACATGATATTGTGTTGACATAATTAGAGTGTCATTACTGAAATCATTTAGCAAAACAAACCCCTAATTTATATATTCACTCTTTTATGAATTAGTGGTTTAAAATTCATTTGTTCAGTGGATGGAGATCTGACCCCTGATTCAGAGAAACTGAGTTCAAATTCTAACTGTGACACTCACTAGTTACCTTTGGCAACTCATCTTCTCTGAACCTCAGTTTCCTTAATAGTTTAATGGTGATAATGATACTTTACCTGTCTATTTCGCATTATTTTCCACTGAGCAAAGGGCTTTATAAATCTCAGTGTGCTATAGAAATGTGAGCTGTTTTCATTATTCTAAATATTCTTAAGTTATATGCAATGGGGCTCCCTGCGCTGCTCACCCTGCTCAGAGTACAGGGAAATAGCAGGAATACAATGAGATAACAGCTGTAGAAATGCTTTGAAGAGCAGGGAATATTGGACAAAGGCAAGGCATTGTTATTAGATATGTCAGCTTGATGGTTAGTGCCTTCAAGGCCAATTTTCTCTCTTTGACTATTATTCTTTACATCTTTTTCTACTTGGTCTTTTGTAGTGAAGATTATCGAGTTATATTTCTTTGCAAATTTCCCAGTTGGGAGAAACCTGGGAGGCCATCTAGAGTAACAGAAATCAAATGAAGAATTCCTTCTGCGATCCACACAACTTGGCATGTAGCCTCTGCCTGAAGACTGTGCCAGGGATAGGAAAACCAAGGCTGACAGAGTAAACCAATTCCATTTTGGGAAAGTTTAGGTGGGGAGGAAAGGTTTTCTTAATGTGAAGCCTAACTATGTCTCTGGACCCTGGATCCATTGCTACTAGTTCTACTTTCTGGAACCAAGCAGAATGTATCAAGTATTTTTCCATATGAATTTTGTTTTTAGTCATGTTTTATTCTTTGTGACCCTATTTGTGGCTTTCTTGGCAAAGAAAATGGAGTGGTTTGCCATTTTTTTCTCCAGATCATTTTGCAGATGAGGCAGATGGGTTAAGGGACTTGCCCAGGGTCACCCAGCTAGTAAGTGTCTGAGGCCAGATTTGAATTCAGGAAGATGAGTTTTCCTGAGTCCAGACCCAGCACTTTGTGTACTGCAGTGCCCCCTAGCATATGACATAGGATAGCCTTTCATATAGTTGATGAGCACTGTCATGTCTGAGATTATGTGTACTCTTTCTCCTGTGGTGTCATCAGTCTTTGATCAATCCCTCTTGCAGATGATCACATTAGGGGTGGGGAATCTGCAGCCTCGAAGCCACATGTGGCCTTTAGGTCCTCAAGTGTGGCCCTTTGAGTGAATCCAAACTTCCCAGAACAAATCCCTTTATTAAGGAGATCAACTAGTGTGGTCACTGAGGCTAATGCACTAGTGGGATGGGAAAGCCCATGGGGAGCTTTGCTGATTCAGCCTTGCTGGTAGTCTTAATGTGGTGATCCCATACCCTTGACATATAGTCTGAGGCTTTCCCTCCTCAAGAGCCATCTCCACTCATGAAGAACAGTGACCCAGCTTTTCTGGCAGCTTGATGGAACCTTCCACTACCTCTATAAATTCAAATCTGGCCTCAGACACTTACTAGCTGGGTGACCCTGGGCAAGTCCCTTAACCCATCTGCCTCATCTGCAAAATGATCTGGAGAAAAAAATGGCAAACCACTCCACTCCAGCTCTGAGTGGTCTTGCCCAATATAATACCTGGTCTTAGACATTTATACCTGCCATTACAATAAACATATTGTGTTGAGCATCACTCCTGACTGGACCCAAGTCATTCATGGCACTGACACATGACATATGTGTACACATGTACACGTCAAGGTATGCTCTATTTGAAACCTCCTTCTGAGTTACCATTGAAGCGCTGATGCTTCATTTTGGGTCACTTAACTCATTTATTTCTGAATATACTTAATTGTATATATGAGGGGTGGTGAACCGGAAGCCTTGAGGCCACATATAGCCCTCTAGGTCCTCAAGTGTGGCCCCTTGACTGAATCCTGCAAGTCTGGATTCAGTCATTCAGTCAAAGTGCTGGCTTTTTTGGTTCCCCACCTATGGTCTAATCCAGATCTTACCTGTTTTGGTGTCATGGACTCCTTAACTGGTAGGATTTGGTAAATTCAATGAGCCTTTTCTCAAAATAATTTTTAATAAATTAATAAAGTAACATAGGATTACGAAATAACTCAGTTGTACTGAAATACAGTTGTCAAAATATTTTTTTAACTCTTTCGCTGACTCTAGGATTAGAGTCCTTAGATGTTAGCTCTTACCTTATCAACCAGAAAGGCATAAGAAACTGTGTCAAATGCTTTACTAAGATGGGGAGACAGGGCCAAGGTGATAGAGTAGCTCTACCAAGATAATTCCTCCACAGTTCTGATGGGGAAATCCACATAAACACCCAAACCCAGGGAGTTCTTTTTCTACTCTAGTACAGCATAGAGAGACAGGGTAAGATGTCTGCAGACACTAAAGAATGGGTCTAACCAGGAGTGAACTGTTCAGAGCATTCCAGCTCCCAAGGGCTGAAAGAGGACTGAGGTGGTTCTTAAAGACAGGAAGAAGTAATAGTCACAGGCTGGGGCTGTGATCTCATACAAGGTATGGGAACAACTGGCAGCTGTAACTCATTACCCAGTTCCAGTTTATTGATCCAGGGCATAAGGAAGAGGGGACGTCGCATTCTGTGGTAAGGAGCAGTGGTGGACCCTAGATTGGGTAGTGAGCAAGGAACAAGTTCAGAAGAAAAGAGCTTAATCTGAAGCCTGCAGTGGAATAACCAGGGCAGGAATCCCAAACCAAAGTGGAATAGTTCCATCCCTCTCAACCTGCAGAACTTTCCGGATGGTTGATACTGAATCTAGCTACAGTTTATTGGAACTTCCAAGTATGGACAGGTCCACAAGCGTGTTGTTCCAACCCAAACCAAGGTCAGCAACTTGCTGAGCTCACACCATGAGACCAGTGATCTAATTTTTGCCCCAGATCACCACTTTGGGACCACTGAAAGCTTGTAGGTCCCTAGCCTGATATGTCACTGAGATCTTAGAACATTCAATAACACAACATTCAGTAATTCCCGAAAGCAAAAAGACCCAAGAAGAAATAAGATCAACCCAGATATTATTTCTCCTTAAAAAAATTGCACAGAGCCTAACTCTAACAAAGTCCAAAGTAAGTAGGCTAGAAGAATGAATAAAAAAGAAAAAAATACATTGTAAAGTTCTCCTATGCTTACAGGGATGCCCAAGACATGAATGTAGAGGAAGAGATTGAGTATGTAATGTCTACAGGCAAACCTCAAAGAAACATATGACTTATGCCATTAGTCCAGGCAGAATTTCTGAAAAATATAAAGTAAGTCTGTTAATGAGGTAAGAATATTTTAAAAACCAAATGAGAACATTTAAAAAAATGGGAGAAGAAAAAACAATGGAAGAAAGATTTAGAAATATGATTAACAATTGGAGCAAGAGGGGAGGAGCCAAGATGGCAGCATAGAAGCAGCAAGGTTCTGCAGCTCCCACATAGCCACCTCAAATACCCATAAAATATGACTAAACAAATTTTAGGGCTCCAAAACTCACAAAAATACAGAAATACATCTCCCATTGAAGGCAGCTCAGCAGGAAGGGCTCATGGCAGCACACCAAAAACCAGCCCAGCCTGAAACAGTGGCTTGGTCCCAGGTAGGCCAGGAGAAGTTGTAGCTGGAGCCTTCAGGAGAGTGGATCAGTGGCAGCTGTGGCAGTTTCCAGAATTATGAAGCCATAAGAAACAAGTACATAGTGAAAGGTCAGTGGAACTCAGCTAAATTTAGGGGAGAAAAGTGGTCCAGCCAAACTGCCTCCAGGGCAAGGAAGAAGCAGAAGGAGTAGGCCCTGCAGCCACCTCCACATGGCTGCTTCAGAGCTCCTGCCCAGCCTGCAGACTGCAGTGGGGCCAAGCAATTGTTTAGAGGCTAAGTGCTCTTGTGTTAAGCGGCCTGGATCTGGATCATGGTCTTGGGTGGTGGTCCTGGAGTGTGTTTTCAGTGAGCCAAAGTGGGTGGGGGCTGCAGCAGCCTCCTAATAGCTCTGGCAATGGAAAAAACCCCAGCAATTAAGGACAGAGCTTTCCCCTCTGGAAGCAGAGTTCCACAGAGCTAAAAAGTCAATAAATTTACTGGCAACATGAGCAGGCAAAGGAAACAAAGTAAGAATAGTAGTTGAACTCTAGATTCCTTCTTGGGGGACAAAAAGGATCAAAGCATGGAATGGAAGGGAGACAACACAGTCAGAACTCCCACATCAAAAGCTTCCAAGAAACACGAAGACTACCTAAAAGCCATAGAGCAGCTTAAGAGGATTTTGAAAACCAAATAAGAGAAGTGGAAGAAAAATAGGGAAGAGAAATTGGAACAATGCAAGAAAATCATGATAAGAGAGTCAACAACCTGACTGAAGAAAATAACACCTTAAAAACATATTAACTCAGATGGCAAAAGAGGCCCAAAAAGCCAATGAGGAGAAGAATGCCTTAAAAAGTCATATTTGCCAGATGGAAAAAAGAATCTCAAAAGCTTTCTGAAGAGCATAATTCCTTCAGAATTAGAGTGGAGCAAATGGAAGAAAATGACTTTATGAGAAATCAAGATGCTATTAAACAGATCCAAACAAATGAAAAAATAGAAGGCAACATGAAATATCTCCTTGAAAAAAACACTGGCCTGGAAAATAGATCCAGGAGTGACAATCTAAAAATTATTGGACTACCTGAAAGCCATGATCAAAAAAAGAACTTAGGATACTTTAAGAAATTCTCTCTTTTTTTTTTTGCTTTTTTTGGAGGGCCGTTGCCCAAGGTCACACGGCTAATTTTTGTGTTAAGTGTCTGAGGCCAGATTTCAACTCAGGTACTCCTGATTTCAGGGCCAATGCTCTATTCACTGCGCCACCTAGCCGCCCCTCCTTTAAGAAATTCTCAAGGAAAATTGCCCTGATATTTTAGAACCAGAGGACAAAATAGAACTTGAGAGAATTTACCAATCACCTCTTTAAAAAGATCCCCAAAAGAAAACTCCTAGGAATGTTATAGTCAGGTTCTGGAGCTCCCAGATCAAGGAGAAAATATTACAAACTGCCAAGAAGAAACAATTTGAATACCGTGGAAACACAATAAGGATAATCTAGGATCTAGCTGCTTCTACATTAAGGGATCAATGGGCCTGGAATATGATATTCTGGAGATCAAGGGAGCTAGGATTAAAACCAAGAATCACCTACCAGCAATATTGAATATAATGTTCCAGGGGAAAATGTGGTCATTCAGTGAGGTGGAGGACTTTCAAACATTCTTGCTGAAAAAACCAGAACTGAAAAGAAAATTTGACTCTCAAATACAAGAAGCATGAGAAGGTAAGCATGGAAAAGAAATTATAAGAAACTTATCAAAGTTGAACTATTTACATGCCAACATGGAAAAACAATCATTGTAACTTATGAAACTTTTGTCAGTATGAGAATAGGTGAAGAGAATACAAATGTATATATACATATACATACACATATGTCTATATAGGAGAGTTTATATATGCATATGAACACACATCTGAGTATGTGTATATATGAGTACATAGAGGGCACAGGATCAATTGAATAGGAAGGGATGATACGCCAAAAGGTGAAAATCTGAGGCAGGAGAGGATTAGAATGAGAGGAGACAGGGAGAGACAAAAAGGGGTTAATCGTCTCTATAGAAGAGGCAAGGGATAACTGTTACAATGGAAGGGAAGAACAGGAAGGCAAAAGGGAAAGGGTCAACCTTAGTCTCATTGGATTTGGCTTAGGAAAGGAATGACATAAACTCTAAACTGGGTATCTTGCCACACAGGAGAGTATGGGGGATGGGGATGAGAGGTGGGATAATGGAGGGAAGGGAAGGGTGGGAAGGAGTATTGCTGGAAGTACATACCTCTGTACAGGGACAGGGACAGGGTAGAGAATAAAACAAGGAGGGGGCGGGATAGGAAGGAGGAATATATAATCAGTCTCTTACAATATGCGCACTGTGGAGATGTTCTGCATAATTACACATGTACAGCCTGTATTTAATTGCGTATCTTTCCAGTGGTGGAAGGGGACGAGGGAGGAAGGGAAAGAGTCTAGAATTTAAAGTTCTATAATCAAATGTTAAATATATGTGTGTGTGTGTATGTGTGTATGTATCATTATTATTATTGTTAATTAACTGTGCATCTGGGCATTATGATATACTGGCACTGTTGTAGGGAAATCCATCCTGCCCTACTGGAAAGTCAGAGGGGCGTGGGGGAGGACATAGAAGAGAGCAGATTGAGGGAGGGTTATACAGTGGGATGGCTGTTTTGAGGTGTTAGGTAGGGGGAAGATGGGGAGAAAATGTGTAACTCAAAATCTTGTGGAAATGAATGATGTAAACAAGAAAATAAATAAGTAAATTTATTTTTTTAAAAAAGAAATCACTACACAGTAGGAAAAAAACAATTGGAGCAAGAGGTACACATTAATACCAAAACTCACTGAAAATTAGAATAGACCAAATAGAAGAGTGAAATAGAAAACCTCAGATTGGAATTATTTATGTTTATTGTAATTTGGGGCAGCTAGGTGGTGCAGTGGATAGAACACCAGGCCTTAAATCAGGAAGACTCATGTTCCTGAGTTCAAATGTGGCCTCAGATACTTACTAGCTGGATTTGTCTCAGTTTCTTTACGTATAATATGAGCTGGAGAAGGAAATGGTACACTACTAGTATACCTGCCAAGAAAACCCCAAAGGGGGTCACAAAGAATCAGACATGACTGAAAATGACCAAACAACAATAACAAATTGTTATTTTATTTATTTTGTTAAATACTTCCCAATTACATTTTAGTCTGGTTAAGGCTGCACTCAGGAGTTTTGCAGGCCACTTTAGGATTGCAAGCTACTAGTTTGAAACCTCAGCCATATATTGTATCAATACTCAACATATATGTACCAAATAACATAGTATCTAGGAGCAGTTAAGTGAGTTATAGGGAGAAATAAACAGTAATACTATAGTAGTTAGAGATCTCAGTTTATGCTTCTCAGACCTAGATAAAGCTAACAAAAAAGTGTGAGCTATTGAATATAATTTTAGAGAAGTTAGATACGATAGACATTTGGAAATTATTGAGTGGGAACATATGGATTATACCTATTCTCAGCTGTACATGGCACTTAGAAAATTAAAATGTTTTTGAGTGAATAAAACTAAATGCAGCTGAAATTAGACAAACAGGTAAATGGGGGGAAAATCTTTGCATCAGATTTTCTTGGATAAAATTCTTATTTTTAATATATAGAAATAATTTACTTAAATTTATAAAAAATATGAGCTGTTCTCCAATTGATAAATGGTCAATAGATATGTTTTCAGAGGAAGAAATTCAAGCTCTCATTAACAATTTGAAAAAAATACTGTAAATCACTAACTGAGAAATGCAAATTGAAACAACTCTGAGATCCCACCTCATGCATCAAATTAGCAAAGTTGATAGAAAAGGAAAACAACAACTGTTAGAGGGGCTGTGGGGAGAAAAAGGACATTAATGCATTGTTGGTGGAGCTGTGAACTAATCTAGCTGTTTGTGGAAAGAAATTTGTGACTCTGTCCCAAAAGCGGTTAAACTATAGATATTCTTTGACCCACTGATACCACTAACTGGTCTCTACCCCACAATGAGATCAAAGCAAGAAGAAAAGGACTCATTTGTGCAAAAATATTTATAGCAGCTCTTTTTTGTGGTGAGAAAGAATTAGAAACTGAAGAGATGCCCATCAATTGAGGAATGGTCGAACAAGTTATGGCATATTTATGTGACAATAGTAGGGATGTGCTGGAGCTAGCTCAAACTGGCTTACAAAGCCAATTGCTAAATTTTCAGTGTGACCTTTTATACCTTAGAAATTGGAAAACACCACAAATCAGATCTCAGTTGTTTTATTGATTGTCTAGACTTAGGAAAATGATGGGAAAATATTAGCAATGCAAATTAAACTTAAAAATGTATTATGTGTGTATTTCTCCCCACTTCCACCCCCCTTCAACCTCTCCTCATGAAGTCCAGTTGTTAAACATTTACCAGCATACCACTGTGGTATTGTGGTGTAACAATGTGTTATTGTGCTGTAAACAATGGTGAAGGGGATGGTTTCAGAAAAACATGAGAAGACTTGAATGAACTGAAGCAGAATGAAGCAAGCAGAACCAAGAGAGCAATTCATACAATAACAGTAATGTTGTAAAGACACAAAATTGAAAGACTTAGAACTCTGGTCAACATAATGATGAATTTCAATTCCAGAGGGCTAAGAATGAGATCTGACTTCCAGCTACCTTTCCTGTCATTTCACATTACTTCAGTCCAGTCCAATCCGGCCAAAGTTGGCATGCATCTCTTGCCTTGGTGTTTTTGCACAGACTATTCCTGTGTCCTGCTTGGAATGCTCTCCCTCTTTCCCTTCACATCTCAGTTCAATTGCCACCTCTCACCCCAAGCCTTTCCTTTTCCCTCTTCTGCCTACCCCTCCCATATCAGGTTCTTGATGCTTTCATCTCTCTGAAATTACTTCTGTGTGCACATTGTGTCCTCCATATGAAAGCTAATCTCCTGAGAAAGGGAAAGGAAAAGGAAGGGTGGAAGTAAATAATCATTTATTAAGTACCATCTATGCGCAAGGCCCTTAGAACTGTTTTTTTGTCTTTATATCCAGAGTGCCTAGCACAGTGCCTGATGCACAGTAGGTACTAATGGAACTTGTTGAGCCTTTGGTGAAGAGGATATATCAGTAATAATAATTTTTATTAATAATAGCCAGCATTTATATAGTACTTTCTGGGTTACAATGTGCTTTCCAGTTTACAATGTGCTTTACTTAGGTAATTTAGTTCTCATTGACAATCCTGTGAAGCAGATGTAGTAAGGATTATCTGCAACAGACAGGGCCAACTACCTCAAAGTAAGATATTACATTGATTTGACCGATGGAAAGTCCTTTTGTGATGGTGTCTGGTCCCCTCTTTGCTGTGCTGGGCCTGTTTTCTGATTTCCTACTCTCTAGTCCTCATAAGTCAGTCAATTATCATGTGGCACATTTTACAAATAAAGAAAGCATTTGAACTGGGCATATGTAATGCGGTGTAAAGGACTTGTCTCTTATGTTTATAAACCAGATAAGCCTATTATTTTTAGCAGGATCACCCACAGATGTTTTACAGAAGGGCATGAGTTGGGGGGTGAGAGAGAATCTGCCCATTGTGAATGCTTTATTATTTTTACTAGGATGACTGAGTGAATTGTGAAAACTGTGCAAAAATGTTCATTTTAAAATCCCGTGTTTCATGTGCTTCTCTAAAAAGAGAACATTTGCCCAATATAGTGATCATGGAGATATTTTACAAGTATTGACACCCATGACTCACCTCTGTGGATTTTAAGCACGGCTGCCTCCTGGAAGGAGATTGGGATTTCAGTTTTGTCCATGCTCTGTGGTAGGAGGCCAAGCCTCTACTTTTGCTACATAGATATGTGTGCGTGTGCATGCACACGCATAGTAGGAATCTCTACATCTCTGGGTCTCTCCCAAGCTGAGCACACCAAGCCAAGAACAGTTTCTTGGTTTTTGAACTTCACAATAAACTAGATGGGGCAAAAAGTAGGAAGAGGAGGAAGAAGATAGTATTAATGTCTGATATTTATCTAATTCTCATAAGGACCACATTTTCCAGATGAGGTAATTGAGATGAAGTGAATCAATCAATCAAACATTTACTAAGTACATACTACATGCTAGCCACATGCAAAACACTGTCGATTCAAAAAGAGGCAAAAACAGTGCCTACCCCCAAGGACCTTACAGTCTAATGGGAGAGATAACATGTGAACAAATACATACAAAGCAAGCTACATACAGGATAATATGAAAATGCTTGAAAGAGAGAAAGCATTGGGATTGAAAGGGATTAAGGAAGGCTTCCTGTAGAAGGTGGGATTTTTGTTGAGATTTAAAAGGAAGCCTCCAGTGAAGTCAGTTGTCTGAGCAGAGGGACAGCCAGAGAGAATGCCCAAAGCCGGGAGATGCACATGTCTTGTTGGTGGAACAACCACTCCACTGTCACTGGACTGAAAAGTGTGTGCCCTGGAGTAAGATTTAAGAGGGCTGGGAAGTGGGGAGGGGCCTAAGTCATGAAGGGCTTCAGATGCCAAACAGAGAATTTTATAGTTGATCCTGGAGACAATAGGAAGCCCCTGGAGTTTCAGTTGGGGGTGGTGGTGACATGATCAGACCTGAACTTTAAGAAAATCATTTTAATGGCTGAAGGAAAAATGGATGGAAGTGGGGAAAGAATTGAGGCAGGTAGCCCCCTAGCAGTGCTTGCAATAATTCCAGCATGAGGTAATGAGAGCCTGCACTACAGTGGTGACAGCCTCAGAGGAGAGAAGGGGGGGTGTGCATTCAATAGATGTTACAAAGGTGAAATTGGCAGGCCTTGGCGACAGCTTGGATTTGGTGGGGCTGAGAGAGAGTGAGGAGCCCAGGATGACTGTGACAAGCATGCCCTTCTCTCTGACAAACTTCTATAGCTTCTTGTTCTGGAGTCCCTTCAAATGCTGGAGTATAGCTCCTTAGCCACCCCTCAGTAGTCATGCAAAGAGAGAATACCCTGAGGTATTCAAGTACTCTTGTGATCTAAGAGATGGTATCAGCCAGGAGTCAGTTTACCTTGATGGACTCATTTTAAGACTTGATTCTTACAGAGCTGACCACCAGACCAGAAACTGGCTTCAAGTACTTACAAAGAGACTGTAGAAAGGATTCGATCTATTCTATTTCTTGGCAGAGAGAAGCACCAGGAACAATGGGAAAAGTTGCAAAGAGGAAAATTCAAGCTTCATTTCAGGATTAACTGCCTAATGATAGTGAGTTTTTTGTCACAGGATGTCTGCAAGTCAAGTCTGGGTTAATACATTGTTCTAGTGGGAATATTGTTTGGATTGGATGGTCATTTGAGGTCCTTTTCCAACTCTGTAAAACTATGATCCTGTGAACTTAATTTTGTCAGGAGGGGGTCAAGATCAGAGGAAATCAATTGACTGATAATCCAGGCTGACAATTTATCATGGGAGAGATTCTTTTTAGCAGAACTAGTACTCATTCTCCAGATAAGGCATTCCCTCTTGACGGCTAAGTCCATTGAGGAGACCAAATTATAGGCATTAAATGGCTTGATGAGCATGGAATCAAAGCAGAGGAAACAGAGTATTTCTGTCACATTGAAGGGAGCTTGATGCATTGACCTCTATTCTAGGGATCTTTCTATCCTAAGGGAAGCAATGCAAACACAATAGTGTAATGTTCTGTAAACACGAAGATCCCAGCTACGGTAGTAAGAGGTCAATATGCAACAAAAACCACTGGGAAAACTGGAAAGCAATTTGACAAAAATAGTCATAGAACAACAATTCTCCCCACATACCAAGATGAGCGCCAAATGGATACATGGCTCATATAAAAGGTCATGTCATAGAGAAATTAGAGGAGCAGGGTAGAAAATAGATTTTATAACTATGACTGGGAGAAAGGTTTATAAGTAATGGCTAGAGATAATCAAAAGCAAAATGGACAATTTTGATCACATCAAATTTTAAAATCTGCATAAACAAAAGCAGTACAGTTAAGTTAAGGAAAAGGGGAAAACAACCTGCAAGTTTATCTGATAAAGGTCTCACATCCAAGAGATAAAAGGAACTGACTGAAATATGTAAGAACAAGAGCCTTTCCTCAGTAGATAAATGGTCAAAGGATACATTTTTAAAGGGAAGAAATCCAAGTTATCAACAACCATATGAAAATGCTCCAAAACATTAATAATTAGAGAAATGCACATTGAAGCATTTATGAAATTCTACCTCATATCTAACAGATTGGCAAATTTGAGAAAAAGGACAATTACAGAAGGAGCCATGGGAAAACAGGAACATTGATTTACCATTGGTGGAGCTGTGATTTGGTTTGGTGGCCACATGTGGTCTTCTAGATCCTTGGGTGCAGCCTTTTAACTGAATCCTAGTTTTATTAAGGGGATTTGTTCTGTGAAATTTGGATTCAGTTAAAGGGCAGCACTTAAGGACCTAGAAGGCCACATGTGCCCTCGAGGCTGCAGGTTCCCCACCCCTGGTTTAGCCATTCTAGAATTCTAGAAACCCCATTTAGGGTTTTTTTTAGCTAAGATACCAGAGCGGTTTGCCATTTCCTTCTCTGGCTCATTTTACAAATGAGAAACTGAGGCAAAGTGGGGCTAAATGACCTGCCTGGGGTCGACGTCGCTTCTAAGTATCCGAGTCCAGGTTTGAACTTGTAAATATGGGTCTTCCTGATGCCTAGCCCTGTGCTCTATCCACTGTGCCACCCAGCTGGCCACCTTTGGCTTTACAATGTGGCTAAAAAATTATGGTACGTGATTATAATGGAATTTTATTTGGCTTTAAAAATAATGAAAAGAATGGTTTTAAAGACTCCTGGGAAGACTTATATGAACTTGATGCAGAGGTAAGTGATTTAAAAAATATATAAAGAGATAATATCTAGAGTTCATGAATCCCCTCTGTTTGACTAGGAGCTCTTATCACTCTTGCATTTTCTCAAATATGCTATAGTGATTATAATATAGCTTATTTTATATTTTATTGAACTTCGATTGACGTTTCAGTGGGACAATAACTCGTGTCCCCAACATCTCAAGACAGAATTCTTCTCTGATTATTTTAAGAATAGTAGTTCACTATTGATTCGTGAAATGCAAATCAAAACAACTTTGAGGTACCACATCTCACCAGTCAAATTGGCTAAGATGACAAAACAAGAAAATGACAAGTGCTGGAGAGGATGTGGAAAAATTGGAACTCTAATGCATTGTTGGTGG
>CM053602.1:17903648-17920102 GCA_028646575.1 Pseudocheirus occidentalis
CTCTCCTCTCAACTCCAGCTGTGATTACTCCTAAGGAGTTAACTGGAAGTAAGGAGCTAAGCCTTTGAGGTGCCAAGTGCCTTCAGTAGGTGCCAATAGAAAGGGGCATGGAAGATCTTCTGATTTCATTAACATTACAGTCATCCATTGGCTTTGCAATTACTGCTTTTTTTGGAATCATCTAATACAGTAGTTCTCAACCTGTGGGCCGTGACCCCTTTGGAGGGTTGAATGACCCTTTCACAGGGGTCATCTAATGCCATTGGAAAACAAGTATTTTCGATGGTCTTAGGAACCGAGACACCACTCCTCTGTCTGTCTCCAGGTGGGTCCGCCCACATACAGATATGCCCACATATGAGTATCAAAGGGCTGCAGCATTAGGAAGGTTGAGAACCACTGATCTAACACATAGTAAATCTTGTTAGAGAACTTCATTTTCATTCTGTATAAGTCTTTTAAAAATACATTAAATTATTTTATTCTCTTATTTATTCCAGTTGATTTTATGGGGATGGGGGTTCATTCACATTTTAGTGCTAAAATGTTTTGTGTTCCTTTTTGTTTGAGTCTTTTATATTAATTTCACCACTCTTCTTTTAGGCCAGTTCTTGACCCATGCATCTTTCCTTATGTTAATCTGATCTCAATCTCTTCTCTTCCCTCCCATTTCCCCCGCCCCCATCCCAAGTTTCTTGAGTTGGTTAAATTATTCTTTTCTTTCTTCTTACTTCTTTAGTTACTTAATTTTTTCTTCTCTCATCCACCAAATATAAGTATATGGTTTAGAATGGAACCCTTCCTCCCTCCTCAAACCCATCCATCTTTCTAACTTAAGTAAAATTAATTTGTGCCACTTTTTAAAAAAACAAAACAAAACAGTAATTTAGATTTTTTCTGCCTTATTTCTTTCCCTTTCTGTTTTATTCTGGAATCTAGTCTCTGCCCCCTCCCCATTCATAGGCTACTCATTTATGCATTTTGATCCCACCTCTGTGCCATTTATCTATTGTCCCGCTTGTAGATCATATTCTCTCCCCTTCTCCAGCTTTTAAAAATGTTCTTTTTAAAAAAATAAACTCAGTAGTCATCAACAAACACAAACATTTCATGATACAAAAAGAACAACATTTTACTTGAATTTTTCTCATTATCATGATTTTGACCATTTTTTCCCACATGGATATTGATAGCTTAGATGTCTTCTTTTAGAAACTGCCTGCTCATATCCTTTGACCATTTGGCAATTAGGTGATGGCTCTATTCTTATGAATTTAAATCAGTTCCTTATGTATCTTAGAAGAAAGACTTTTACCAGAGAAAAACTCAGTGCAAAGATTTTTTTTCTGTTAAATGTTTCCCTTATAATTTTTGCAGTATTAGTTCCGTTAGTGAAAAACTTTAAAAATCTTTTTCTAATCAAAATTGTCCTTTTTATCATCTTGTCTGCTTGTGAATGACTTTCCTCTTGATAGATGAGAAAGGAAATGTTTTCCATGCTCCTCTACCTTGTTTAGGATGTCACCCCTTAATATCTAAGTCATACATCCATTTGGAGCTTATCTTCCTGTATGGTGTGAGATGTCTGTCTACTCCTCATTTTTGCCAGATTATATCCAGTTTTCCTAGCAGTTTTTGTTAGTAGTGAGTAGTAGAAACCAGAAATGAATAAGAGTGAAAAAATGGAGACATTGAGTGGAAACATGTCTTTATAGATGTCTAACTGTAAAGGAGAAGAAAAATATGTGAAGCCAATTTGAGAAATCGGTGGCGTTCAGTGAAAGGTCTTTTTATGTTCTTAAATGGTAAGGTAGGAGCCAATAAATAAGGAAATATTTATTATGAGATAGAATGTTCAAGGAAGCAAACAAGAAATTGGAAGTAAGAGGATCAAGAGCACAAGGGGAGGGATTAAGGGATTGCCCTTGGCAAAGATATGGCCCCCCCCTTCCCTCTAAGAGAGCAGAGCAAAGGAGGAGAAAGTGGATGATCAAGAAGGGTTTGGAGGTTTGGAGTAGGGGAGACAAGGAAAATCCTGACCAGTGGCCTTTCTACTGAGAGGGGAAGTTCTCTCCTGGGAGGGAAAGGGGTGTTGGTGGCATTGGAGGCCTGAGGAGAAAGAAGACTGGGAATAGCCACTATGAAGTGTGTTTATAAAGAATCAATGAAGAATGAAGGTGTGCAGTGAAGGAGCTACTTGGGATTAGATTATAGCAATTTGTAGTTATCCAGACAGGCATGGTTACATGACATTCTTTAGGACCAGTCAGTGAGTAGCAATGGAAAAGGCTAAGACAGGGTTGGAATTTGGCATGTAATGATTCTTTTGTCCACATGTGAGCTCTCTTTGGTTGTAAAGAAATGTAAGAACTGCTTTTTAAAAAAATCATATAGTCTTGTCTTGCCCTAGAATCAAGAGATTCCGCTGTTTAATTTCTTCCTAGGCAGCTACACTGATTTACCTTTTGGTAGTGCTCCCATTTGAAGTGTGTCCATGTCAAACAGCCTGCTCACTCAGAGGTTCTTTTGGAGGAATAATTAGTAAAATGCTCCTGCTGTGTTAAAAGTCTCTTAACGAATAGGCTTAGTTGTGTGGGAGATGTTGGTCTGGGGTGCACCCTACTCTCCTATGGTTGGCCCTGTATCACACCCAGTCTCTTCATTGGGTCTCTATAAGGTGTGGAGGCTCTGAAAAAAAATAGATTTGGAATTGTAAAATACAGGTGTTGAGCAAAGTGTGGCATAACAGTGTCAAAGGACACGAGCGCTTGAAGAAGACATGACTCCCCTATGGTCAAAGTGACTGACCTTGAGGACCAGATAATTGGTCTGGATGCAGAGATAACCTGAGGATCATTGGGATCCCAGGAAAAGATGATGAACTGAAATGCCTGGATATCATCCTGGAGGAATTAAGAGAATCAAGTTGCCTTGAAGTGTCAAAGATAGTGGGCAAATTATTGATGGGCAGAAAACATGGATTACTTCCTTGCATTTCTGTTGTTGGAAGGCATTTACAAGTCAAATATTCTGCTCATGTCTGTTTTGTAGAAATGCCTTGACTACTTCTATTTTGTTCAGTTTTTCATTGATGGCTAGGTTTGTAGGGTATATAGTTTTATGTTGCATCTCAAATTCTATTTCTTTTAAGAATATATTATTTTTTTGTTTTGTTTTTTGTCTTTTGGAGCGCAATTGAGGTTAATTGACTTACCCAAAGTCACACGAAAACTAGTTTTTGTGTCAAGTGTCTGAGGTAGGATTTGAACTCAGGTCCTCCTGACTCCAGGGCCGGTGCTCTGTTCACTGCACCACCTAGCCACCCCTTCAGAATATATTATTCTCTTCCCTTCTCTGGTTTCTAGCAGGCAATGGGAAAGTCTTAGGTTACTAAAATCTTCTGTCCATTGTACTTAAAGGTCTTTATCCTGGCTGCTTTCAAAATTTGTTGTTTGTCATTGGAATTATTAAATGTAAACCTATGTGTCTTGGAGTTTCAAGTATATAGGCCCCCTCACCCTGCCCATGGAGTCAGTCTGTGGATTCTTTTGATTATGTTGTCTTTTCTCTATTCAGAACTTCTGGAAAGTTTCTTATATTATTTCATATATCATGGTATTCAGGTTTTGTTTTATCATCTGGGAAGCTTAGTTGTTTGTATCCCCCCCTTCTTTTTTTAATCAAATTTTCTTTTATTTTAGTATTATTGTATCCCAAATCTATTATTCCTTCTTTCATATCCATGGATAAACTTTCCACCATGGATTCAATTTTTTTTGTCTGTAAGTTTTTAATTTTTAATTTCCACTTAGAAAACTCTAAATTCTAACATTTGTTTATTTCCTAATTTCCCATCTTATTTTTCTACATCCCTTTTGAACCACCCTGGAATTTCTTGTTGTTAGTCAATGCTCCTTTAGGATTGTACAGGATTTAGTTTATCATTAAGCATTGGCTAACTTTCCTTTGTCTTGTATTTGTTATGAGATCTTTGTAATCTCTTGGAGGATTAAGTACCCATCTTTCATTTTAATTTTAGTTTCTTCTTTCTTGACCTATCTGCTTGAGCTCTAGGTTTTTAAATGAATTTTCTTCCTCTTGAAATTTCTGTTATCTATGTTTCATCTTTATGCTCCTTTGTCACTCATTTTGACTTATTCTCCTTTGATGGTGTGCATACTACCCTCCTCTGAGGACTAAACCACAAATATCCCTCAGCCTGCTCTCATATTTGTGGGATATATTTCATTGGCCTTGAACCCTGGCATAAGTAGTCTCTTGGGAGAAAGGCCTGGACCCAGTTGGATTTCAGTCTCCTTTCCTTCAGATCTAGTATACCTACTCTCCTTGTCCCTCTGTCCTGGTTTCTTCCCTTAGCACTCATCCTTACTTTCTGTGGATGGGCTAACTCAACTTCTCCCAGTTTTTATAGGGTTGGGAGAGACTGGGGAGCATATCTAGATAGATTTTCTTCAGCCTTGGGATTCTCTAACCTAGGAAACTGCCTAAGGCAGATGACAGCTCAATTTTTCTACCCTCTCCCCATCAGCTGAGCAAAATCACTGTCTTGGGGGATGGAGAATGGCAGGAAGTCAAGTGTGCTTGCAGTTCTTGCTTCTGGAGGGCAATGCTGGTGGGAGAAAGATGTTTAATGATAGCTTTAAGAATTAGTATTCCTCTCCTCCAAAAACAATTGAGTATTCTTCAGTGTTTATTCATAAGAGTGTTGAGTTCTCTTTTTTTTCTCATGTTGATTTAGCTGTAATTACCCTATATGTGGTACATATTTCCTTTTCTGACTGGGGTTTTGAGAGTTAGTAGAGACTGGGGTAAATGTCTAGTTCTTTATATGTTGATTATCCCATGACCCAGAAGTGGAACCACAGACTGCTTACCAAAAAAAGCTACAAATTTAAGTGGTCAAGTATACAATGGGGCAGGAGTGGCGGAAGTAGGGAGCCTCCTGTGATTTTCTGGTGCTTCCTCAGGCCTACTCAGTACTATTTTTTTTTTTTTTACTGATATTGCAGCTTCATGAGTAGGCTATTCTGTGCTTTCTATGCATAAAAAGGTAAAGGAGATTTTGCTGTTCTCTGGTTCAGCTAGCATTTCAGTAGATGCTTTTCTTTGTTAGGGTGGAACGTAGTCATTACAACCATACAGTCCTCACCTTGGGTGAGAAGACCTTTGTGTGTGCAGTCCCGTGATCATTTTAAATAGTACTGCAGATGACAAAGCCATGGCCTACTATTCTTCATTCCAGAAAAGGGGGATGGAGAATTTGTTGGGTCATTTAGAGAAACCTGGTCCAGTGCATGGGAGGCTTCAGGCAGTGCCTGCTTATATCTAGCTCCAGAAATATGGGGGAAATCCCTGAATTACTGCCGATTACATGGAATTTCCTATATCCAGCTTACATCTGTGTTCTTCCTCTCCTTTAATCACCCCTCTGCTGAAACCATCTCTAGTGCTTCCAGCCCACAGTGGTATTACTTCCTCTGAACTTTTAGTATATTTTTCATGATGACAACACAGGTTAGGATTTGTGGTTCCAGCTTAACTGGAACCTCTTTGAGGTCAGGAACCATGGTTCATACTTCTTTGTAATCTGTCCAGGGAATTGGTTGATGAATACATGCCCCTAAAGGGTCGTTGGGGCCCCACAAAGCAGCTTGCAGTGGAGTGTGATAGAGAGCAGGTTATCAAATTGTCATTCCTACAGTACTCAGGTATTACAGATATTAACTGGGCCCTGCTGAAATTCTTCCGGTTTGGTTCATTTTTCCCAAAGTATTCTTTTTTGCACTTTGTTTGGTTTTAGTAGACAGTAAGCAGAGTAGCACAATGGCATATTAGCACTGGAGTAGCAATCAAGGGAAGTGGGTTTCTACTTCTTTTGTATTTTTATGGAGGGGGAAAGGCAGGGTAATTGGGGTTAAGTGACTTGCCCAAGGTCACAGAGCTAGTAAGTATTCAGTGTCTGAGATAAAATTTGAACCCGGGTCTTCCTGACTCTGGGGCCGGTGCTCTATTCACTACGCCACCTAGCTGCCCCAGGGTTTCTGCTTCTAACTTTGATATACTGTATTCCTAACTGTGGGACCTTGGGCAGATCATGTTATTGCCCTGCTCAAAAATCGGCAGAGACTTTGAGAATCAAATAGGAACTCCTTGCCTCTTCTTCAAACCTGTTGTAATGTGACTCAAGCCTAACTTTCTAAACATATTTCTACAGCACTTCCCTTTACCCATGGCTCTATATCCCCCACCCATTGGCCCACTTGGTGCTCCCTAAATTCAACATTGTAGTTCCCTGACTTTGAAACAGCCATCCCCCCATGTTTGGAATGCTCCCCTTCCCCACTTACCTTCTTTGGAAAGTCTTGCCCCATGCCCCTAGTTTTCAGTGTTCTGTCCTTCATATAGTCTTATACTATAACTATCCAGTCATGTCTGACTCTTTGTGACCCCATTTGGAGTTTTCTTGGGATAGATACTGGAGTGGTTTGCCATTTCTTTCTCTGGCTCATTTTACAGAAGAGGAAACTGAGGCAAACAGGATGAAGTGACTTGCCCAGGGTCACACAACTACTAAGAGTAACTGAGGCTGGATTTGAACTTAGGTCTTCCTAACTCTGGGCCCAGCACTCTAATCACTGTGATATCCAGCTCCCATAGTGTAGTTAAATATCTATTTACATGTTGAATTCAAGAAGCATATATTGTGCTTGTACCAACTGCAAGGCATTGTGCTGGATACTAGGGATATAAAGGTGAAGAAAGAAAATGCCTTCCCTTGCCCACCAAAGTGATTTTTCTAAAGTATAGGTTATAGGGGTGGCTGGGTGGTGCAGTGAATAGAGCACCGGCCCTGGAGTCAGGGGGAACTGAGTTCAAATCTGGCATCAGACTCTTACCACTTACTAGCCGTGTGACCTTGGGCAAGTCACTTACCCCCAATCACCCTCCAAAAAAAATTAGCAAAAATTAAAATGTAGGTATACTGCTCAAAGAGTTCAGATAACTCCCTTTTACCTCTTGGATCAAATACAGCTTATTCTTAGTTCAGTCTTAGTGCAGGTTTAAGTTACTAAAGTATAAAAAATGAACTAAGACTTTTGGGACTCCCAGTATAAAGTTCTCTTTGGAGCATTCAAGGCTTTTCCCCAAGCTAGTCCCTTCCCACCTTTCCAGTTTTGTTTTATTTATAGATTTACCCCCCTCTGTGTATTCTACAAACCACCCACAATATGCCCTACTTGCAGTTTCTCCAATAGGACACTCCTGCCTCTTGTTTCTGGACCTCTCACTATGCCTATGACACTCACCCTCCTCAGTTCTACCTCCTGGCTTCTTGAAAGGTTCAATACAAACAGTGCTGTCTGCTAGTGTCTTTTAATTCTGCTGGCCCTGGCTACTCTCTATCTTGTACATACCAACTTATTTACACATCATCTCCCCCATTGGAATGGGAGCTTCTGGAAGGCATGGCCTGGGATAGGGCATTTCTTTGTAGCCCCAGAGCTTAGCCCAATGCCTGACCAAGAATAAGTGCTTAAGACATGTTTAATGATAGATTGACTTAAGTGACTCCTCTGGGCAAGGGCCTGGGGAATAAAAAGACAGAAATGAGATAGTTCCTGCCCTTAAGAACCTTATATTCTCCAGAGATAGTCTATTTTGGAACATTAATTCAGCCAAAATGTACCAAAAAAGGTTCATGTCCTTAGAATGGCCCCTGGAGTTTGGGCAAACTCTTCCAGTAGAACTTAGAGCTTATCTTACAATGCAAAGCACTTTGTGCTCCAAAGTGGCTCAAGGCCTGCCAGTGGCAGACAATATTCTGTGCCTAATTTCAGTTTATTGCTCACTATGCCTTTTATGGTGGGGGATGGGAGAGGGGACAGGAGGCATGTGAGGAATATAGTTCTGAAGACTTATGTTTGAGGGCAGAACACCAACAGCTTTAAGCAGAGGGGCTGCTGTCAGCCCTGCCAAAGCTCAACTTCCTGCCGTCTTCAGAGCCCTACTGTGCACAGCATTTGGATTGGGGCAAATCTACTCATCCATCCTACTATCCAAGGGGCGGTTGCTATATCTGTGGGGTCATTAATTTGCATCACGCTTTCATCATTCTGGGTCTCAGATGGCTTCAGATGGACAGAAGGCATAACGAGATCAAGGAAGACATTATGATATTCTTGGGTCAAAATTCGCCCAGCTTGGTTGCTTTTATCAGGCCCCGAGGGTTGGTGTCCCTGAGGTGTGAGCCTTTGCTGCTGAGTGACTCTGCAGACTGCTTTTGGAGTTCCATGTTATTTATTTGTGATATGAGTTATATTATTATCAATAGGGAGAAGTCTGCGACAAAGGCTCCCATTCATGTAACGGTCCACCCTGACCATTGCACAGAGCAAATGTCTAGAGAGTTTCCCCAGCTTGTATTTATAGTTTTCTCCAAAGCCGTTATTATTTTAGTAATGGAAAGACAAAGTAGGAACTTTATCATAAAGCCCAGCGAGCGTCATCAATGTGTCTTTGAACTGGGCGTTTTCATCAATGGCTCTTTTGAAGCTGCCAGTGGTGAGGAAGCATAGCAGAATGAACTTTGAACAGCTTGTTTGGAAAGCCTTCTGCCGTCTCTGGCTGAGCAGACAGGTGGCCGAACCCGGCGAGTTCCTGCCAATTTCTAAAGTTACACTTTTATCCACTAAACAAGCATCCTGATCCGGGTTACCAAACAGGGCACTCGGCGGGAGCCCCTGTGCGTGCATATTAAATATCGTTCCTTCCGCGGCTTGGGCCATCCACTTTCGGCGGGCTGGATCTAAGGCTGTTTCACCCTCTTCCTGTATTTCTGGCTTTGGCTAAGGGACTCACCCTAGAGACCTTTCTCAGAAAGGGTCTTCATGGAGAACAGTGGATGCACATGCTTCTATTTTAAAACCACATGTTCAGCACATTTGGCATTTGTGAAATGGAATATGGTTTAAGTTTGTTTCAATAAAAAAGCAAGTTCTGCTGGAAAGACCAGTGTCAAAGTGCAAAAGTTTTTATGCACAACGAGAGGATTTCCCCCCCTCCCTTCTCTCTCAAGGGCCAAAGAGGAGAAAATAATAAAGCTTACCCTTTGGGTCCCAATAGCCAGGCTGTGTGGCGGCTTGTTATGGAAACACCGTCTTTTTTATTTATTTTGGATTCAGCTGATTTATTGTAAGAGTCCTATCAAGAAAAGCAGCTCTAGCCTGCCATGTGAAACTCAGGATGTGTTCCCAGTAAACAGTCTCAGTGTCAAAGTTTAATGGATCATATTAAAAGACGATTATTGTGTGAACTATGCTTTTGTACCAGCACGACACATGGGAAGCTATTGCCTTTAAAGCCCCCCTCATTCCCTAAATCAATATTCATAGGCAGTAAATTGTCCAGCTGAAGATGAACCAGTGACCCAGACCAGGCACAGTCAAATTAAGATGTGAACTTTGATTCCCAAGCCTGATTATTAAATCAAAAGTGGTAACAGGGGAGAAATCTGAGGCTGAATTCCCCGAAGTGACTCTGTGGGGCTGGTGTCGCTTAGCACTAAGGGAAGGGATCTCAACAGGAGCTCATTGCACTGAAACAGGCAAACTCTTGGCCCAACTGAGCCATGAACTCAAATCAGCAACTGTTTATTGGGCTTGGGCTGTGTGCGAGGCATTGTGAAGGATATGGGAAAAGGGAAGATGCAATCTTAGTCATCGAGGAGGAGTTGAGAGTTTAACTGGGGCCAAAACACTTGCAAAAGCTAAATAGCCCACAACAATAATATAAGCAACATCAGGAGAGGTGGGACCTTGTCTTTTCTGGGCCACTTCCTTGCCCTGCAGACTTCAGAAAAATCATCTAAGCTCTTGGAAGTCTTCCATAAGATCAGGGTAAGAATGCCTCACCTGCTTGATGGGGCTATTGTGCAGATTTCAGGACAGCATGTGTGTGACAACCCCTGGGAAAGCAGGGCATCAACAGAAGGAGCCGTTCCAATACAAGGGAAGCACCTTGAGGGCAGACTCCATCCCTAGTGCCTTGTGCAGAATAGGTGCTCCTGGGCTGCCATGTTTGACTGTGTTTTCACAACCCCAAACCAACAACCCATGTTTCTTTAGCATAGAAAAATTTGTCAAAATGTTTTCCTCACAGCCACCCTAAGTGTCCAGAGAAAAAGGATCCAATTAAACTAATTCATCCGGATTTACATTCGGTGATGTGCTTTGTCTATAAATCCATCTCATCTAATCCTCCTCTTCCCCCACCCCGTCCCGTCCCCCAATCTCTTAAAATTTCTAGCTCTTCTTTGAAGTAGTTGGTAGTAAAAATACATAGCTTGATGTAGTAGACAGAGTTAGCCTCAAAGTCAGGAAGGTCTGGGTTCCAGTGCCATCTCTCATAAGTACTGGCTGTATGATCCTGGACGAATCACTCCCCCTCTTCATGCTAATTTAGGTATCTCTTTAAGATTATATAAATTGCAGAGGAGATACCAACCTGATTTGGTAGAAGGATTTCCCTCACCAGGAAGTTCTTCTCCATGTAAAGGCATCGTTCTAATTCTTATCCTCTTTCCTCATAGTGATGCATATGCCTTTGCTGTCTTCCTGTCAGATTACCAAAATGTACTCAACATCAGCAGTCTTTCCAGTCTCCTTTCCAGCTGCATTTGATATGAAAAACCTTCTCTTTCGAGAATTTTGAACAGAAGACCTAGGTTCAAGTGCCAACTCAGCCCTTACTGTGAAACACTGGGCAAAGTCACTTTACCTCTCTGTTCCTCAGTTTCTTCATCTGTAAAATAAGACTGAATCCAGGGTTCCTAGCTTGGGGGTCTGTGAACTAGGGTTTAAAAAATACATTTTGATAACTTTCACTACAATGTGTTTTCTTTGCAATCTTATACATATTCTTTTATTCATTTAAAAACATTGAGAAGAAAGAAGTCCACAGGTATCAGCAAATTGCCAGAGGGCTCGATGACACAAAAAAGGTTAAGAATCCCTGGAATAAATGGTCTTGAAGGTCCTTTCTAACTATAAAATCCTATGGGCTTCCAGGCCCAAGCCAGAGCCCAGTGGCAAGTCCCTAGAGATCTCTGCATGTTATTGCTAAACTGGTATTTGTCTATCCCCTAGACTAAGTCGTTGAGTCAACAAATATTTGAGGACCTTCTAGTTTCTTGACCATGTGCAGTACCTTCCTATGAGTTGCATTTATTGTTCTTGAATATTTAAAAGATGTGATTTGCAAACTCAATGATCCAGTATCCTGAAACCCTCATTCTCATTCTTTCTAGACAAATCCAAGAGATGCCAGAATGTTAAGGTAGAAGGAACATTAGCATCTAATTAACATCATCTAATCTAAGTCCCTGGTTAGTGGATGAGGGAACTGAGGCCTAGGGAGTTGAAAAGATTTGCTCAAATTGGGATAACTTGCCACCACACTATTATGTTACCACTCTTGTTTCCACAACTCTTTCATAATCCATCATACTCTGCTGGTGCTACTTGTAATAGAAAAACTAAGCAGGGCCATGTTCAGAAGCTGGTGGCCTTAGCTCTTGGTGACTTTACATGCCTACATATCTATAGCTAACCACTTCTTGGGGTTCCCTTTAGATGTCCCAACTTTAGTACTCAGGAGGTCTTACTTTTATCTGGGTTGGAAATAAATACTAGATACTACCTCCCAACCAGTGTTGTCATGGGTCCACAGCAGTTCAGAGAGGTGTCACCAGCAAACCTGAGTAAGGGAACTCGCTTTTGTGGACCAAGCCAGCTGTTGGATGGAACAGCACCACCATGCTGGGCATATTCACCTTGCCCTGGGACTACTCTTCTGGGACCCACCCTCCATGGCCAATTGATTTTCTGAATCCGATTTTCTTCTGTTTTGTCCCTACATGTTGCTAGGAAGCAGAATTCAATGACAACATGGAGGTCTATTTAGTCAATAAAACCATTGCTTCATATTGGGTTCCCATGTTTGATCCCTGCTATCGAGGGGACACATTTCCCAGTGGAATAGATGTACAACCTATCTTATACTGGTTTGGGTGGTTGTGAACAGTCAATGCCTACAACTAGACTTCCGGATGTAATCCTGCTTTGCTCCAGTAAAGTCAGATGATGCCTTCCTGAAGCAAGCATTTAGCAAATCAGAAAAAATAATCAGAATATATTGTAATAGTTAAGGTAATAATAATAACAGCGAAAGACTAATGTTTGTAGGGGGTGGCTAGGTGGCACAGTGGATAGAGTACCAGAGCTGTAATCAGGAACACTCATCTTCCTGAGTTCAAATCTGGCCTCAGACACTGACTAGCTGTGTGGCCCTGGGCAAGTCACTTAGCCCTGTTGGCTTCAGTTTCCTCATCTTTAAAATGAGTTAGAGAAGGAAGTGGCAAACCACCCCAATATCTTTGCCAAGAAAACACCAAATAGGGTCATGAAGAGTTGGACACGATAAGTGTTTAGTGCCAGATTTGAATTCTGATCTTCCTTACTTCTGGCCTAGTGCTCTATCCATTGCACCATCTAACCATCTCTATCTAAGGTAAGAGTAGGTCCTTACGTTGGCAGATATGAGATCTTGGCTCCATTGCCCATTGTCATAAAGGGGATTGAGGTGGACCTAGCATGACCTATTTTCGATGAAGTCATGCTGGCTCTTTGGGAGGACTGCTTTTTTAAATGAAATTTTCACTTTCCCTGTAAGTAATATGTTCTGAAATGTTGTCAGAAGAGCAACTACCCTCTCATGGGCTTTCAGACTTGTCTTGGGTATTAGCTACTCATTAGGCCTTTGTGCTCCGCCCTTTCCAGTCACAAGATCATTCCTCTTGGTCGAAAAGGCAGAAGCAAAATGGGAGTTGAGAGTTCTGTCTCCTCCAATGTTCCGTGGCCCTTGAGATAAGGCTTGGTCCCTTCTCTGATTCTATTCTTTTTTACCAGTATAACTAAAAAAAAGATCCTAGTTTGAATATTATCCAAGCAGAATAGCACAGAATATTGGGAGTTCTTTCCAAATTCAAAACTACGGAAGTATGAGTGAGGAAAGGAGATGGGCATTGGGTGTTGAAGGCCAGCTAACAACTATCCAGGTACAGGGGAGTAAGGAGGACCTGCTTCGTTTAAAGAAACCCAAACTAGGGAATTAGGGATGGGATCAGAACTAAGTAGAAATGTTGAGGTAACTAAGCCTATTCCCTAATTATAACCTGGCCTGCTAAGGTATATGGTAGTTTCGTAAGCACTTCTGGGCCCATTATAACAATGAGACTTACTCTAGCCATTAATTCCTGGAAACCATTTTTGTCCGTGTGCTTGGGTTCCAATTTTGGTCAAGATTCTTAATGGGTCTATGATGTGGGCATTCCATACTTGAAGGTACCTACTCCATTGTTTTAAGAATGGAACATCTTTAAGGACAGGGACTATTTAACTTTTGGATTTGTGTGCCTGGTCCATAGAAATCACTAGATAAGGGATTGTTGATTTCCTGGCCTTCCTACACTAATTCTGGAGCCACAAGCTGATGTGACTTGAGGTTCATGATCACTGCCATTCTCTGCAACTCTTGGGCCAATTCCCCCACTCCATCAGTTTTGGATGTAATTGATTTTGAAATACCTTGATACGTTTTGTACTTTTTCCAAAATTTTCTTATGATTTTCTTATATTTTACTTGATGGAAGACAAGGAAGGCCTGATAAATATTATCTACTAACAAGAGCTCTCGGACATCTCATTCTCACAAAGAAAAGGTCACTTTAATCAGAATTACCATTTCCTGGTGTTTCAAAGGAAACACTGAAACTAAGATGACATTGACAAATTGCCACTATTTATTTAAATGGTGTAATGCAATCTACCAGTAGTTCCCCAATCTGCATGTTTGGAGCAGTTGACCTGATCAACTAATGCAAACAAATTAGCCTCCTGGGTGCTCTCTGCATTCTAGAGGCAATTACATATCATAATCTAATAGTATTTGATGCACCAACTCTTCCATCTAAATCACTTTGTTGAACGGGAGTATTAAAATTACAACATATGTGTCTTTGTTAAGCATGATAATCATTTCTATAAACTGCACATTTAAAATATTTTTAAAGATTTAAAACAGGGAAAAAAAACCCAATGTGTGTGCAGCATTGAGATGCTAATTCATGTCTCTATCGCCAAAAGAGTTTTCTTTGGAGGCCACGCTTTGATCTACATTGTGTTATTAGGTTTTATTCTCTTCCAGGTTATTAAGCAATAAATTAAGCCAATTTAATTCTAATAAGAGAATCAATTAGCTAAACTGTATTGTCTGTCAACTATTTCTAATTGTGAAAGGGCTCGATTTATCTGAAATGGGGAGGAAGGGCATTTTTGTGTAGAATGCCAAGATGACCTGAAAGAAAACTATCATGTTTTCTTTAAAAAATTCATATTTGTATATGCCTTTTGTTTTTCCATCCTTCAGTACACAGCTACTACCACGAAGAAAAACAAAGAAGTAGAAGTCATCCCAAACAGTGTCCCCTCTCAGACAAGGCGTACAATATTCTGTCCGAATGGTCCCCTACCTCTTTCCTACAAGTATGGGAAAGTATGTCTCATTATCTTTTCTGTAGACTCTTGTTCACTTTTTTTGATGACTACCTTACACTTTTTAAAATAAGCTTTTCATTTATATTGATTTTTAAAATTTGACTTATTTCATTTGACAAGTATCTATTTTCTGTCCCTTTCCTCTTTCCATTGAAAACAAAACCCATGTAAGAATAAGTATAGGCAGGCAAAACAAAGTGTGACATTGGCCCTATAAAAATGTCGCATTCTGCATCTTGAGTTGCTGCCTTCTCTGCCAGAGGTCAACGGCATTCTTCATGTTGAGCCCTCTGGCACTGGGCTTAGGCCTCATATTGATCAGAGATCTGAACTCTTCAAAACTTCTATGTGTTTACATTGTTATTGTTATTGCAGAAATCACTTTCTTCGATCTCTTTACTCCACTCTGCACCAGTTCATGCAAGTCTTTCCAGGTTGCTCTGAAACTATCCCTCCCATCATTTGTCTGGCTCAGTGGTGTCCCACTGCATCCATAGAACAGAATTTGTTCAGCCATTGTCCAATTGATGGCCCCCTCCCCTTAGTTTCTAGTTGTTGACCACTATATTTTTTTAAAGAACTTCTATCAATATTTTTGCACATATGGATCCATTTGTTTTTCCTTTGATCTCTTTGGGCTATCAACCCAGTAATGGCATCGCAGAGTTAAAGGGTATGTGTGCTCATTTTCGTGCTTTGGGGGACAGAGTTCCAAATTGCTTTCCAAAATGGCTGGACCTTCAGGCCTCTACCAACAATGCATTAAGGTTCTGCTTTCAAGCAGCCTCTCCAACATTTGTCATTATCTGTTTTTGTCAACTTTGCTGATCCCAGTAGGTGTAAGGTAAAAATCTTGAGAGTTGCTTTAATTTGCATTTCTCTAAGTATTAGTGAGTTGAAGCACTTTTTCAAATGGCTTTTAATAGCTTGAATTTTTTCGTTTGAAAGCTCTGGTTCATATCCTTTGACTATCCATTAAGGAATGGTCCTGGTTCTTATGAAGTTGAATCACTTCCTTATATGTCTTTTTATTAGAGAAACTTGCTGTAAAGATTTGTTTTTTCCCCCAATCTTAGCTGCATTCAACCTACCACCTCTTTTTTAAAGAAGTAATTGTTTTCTTTAGTTAACAAAAATCCACCTTCTTCCCTCCCTCTCCCCCACCTCCACTTGAAAAAGAAAGAAAAAAAAAGACCTTTGCAACTAATATGCATAGTCAGGTAAAGTCCCACATTGGCCAAGTCCCAATAATTTTGTGGCTCAGTCTGCACCCTGAGTCTATCAAGGCTATACCAGGAGATGTGGGGAGCATGGCTCATCATGAGTCCTCGGGAATCATGGTTGGTCATATTTTCTTCATCAGAGTTTCAATCCCCCTCTTTATAAAGAAGAAGGAGGTAGGGAGATAAAATTTACTATTTCAATGAACAATTGTTCACTGAAATAATAAATTTTTACAAAGCGGTGTAAAGCGTGGTGAGAGAGAAGGAATGTGCCCAGCCTCAGTGCTTTAGCTTTGATGCATTCTGCTTTTGCTTCCTGGCCCAGAGCTCTGAGAAAGATTCATATCCTTCTTGTCTCTCCTTTTTATACCCCTCTTGACAGTATAGCCTCCCTGTTTAGAGTTTGTTCTGCCTAGGAGCTCCATTCCCACGCCTGGACATGGCTCCAGTTCTCCCGCTGGAGACACTTCCCTAAGATGTAGGCTGTTGAGGTCATCTTTTCTGGGACGGGGAGGGTCAAGGCCATCCCCTTTCCCCCCACCCCCCACCCCCCACCTTCCTTGACATTGTAATGAAGCCTTCTCAGAATAATTTATAA
>CM053602.1:17920602-18000588 GCA_028646575.1 Pseudocheirus occidentalis
GACTATTGTACAATGTGAAGGAGTTTGCAGATCCTATACATGATTGTATGCCACCATGGCGGGGGCGGGGGAGAAAAATCTGAAACTCAAGTGACTCTGGAACTGAATCTTGTAACCTAAAAGTAAACAAACAAGTCAATTTTAAAAAAGAGAGAGAAACTCTAAAAAAATACCATAGATATATTCTGTGTTTCGGATACGAGTCTCCCGGGAGTAATTTCATTTAATTTAATGTTAGTCTATATTTGAGCATCTCTAGTCTAGAGAAAGAGATGCCTAAACCTGCCCTAGCTAAGATAGTGGTTCTCAAAGGGTGGTCTACAGGCCTCAGGGGGTTCCCCAAGATCCCTTTGGAGGGGTGTCTATGAGGCCATTTTCATAATTACACTGAGACATTATTTGCCTTTTTCACTTCCATTCTCTTATGAGCATACAGTGAAGTTTTTCAAAGGCAACATGACCTGCTAATGAAAGATTTAGAGGAAGACTTAGTTAACACCTCACTTGCCAAATTGTACTATTGCTTTGTTGTTGTCCAGTCATGTCTGACCCCATTTAGGGTTTTTTTTAGCTAAGATACCAGAGCGGTTTGCCATTTCCTTCTCTGGCTCATTTTACAAATGAGAAACTGAGGTAAAGCGGGGCTAAATGACCTGCCTGGGGTCGACATTGCTTCTAAGTATCTGAGGCCAGGTTTGAACTTGTGAATATGGGTCTTCCTGATGCCTAGCCCAGTGCTCTATCCACTGTGCCAGCCAGCTGGCCACCTTTGGCTTTACAAACAGACAAGTCAGCAGAAATGGCTGGTCTCGCTGTTTCTCTTGCATTTGTCTGGTACCAGCAACAAACTTTTATCAAAGACCATCTTTTAAGCGGATGCTTAGCAAGAAACACAAGTACTTCCTTCTGTTGATATCTCCAATTTGTCCTGTATATGTGTGGTGCTTAAATGTTCAAAGAGCAGAATAACTTCTTTGAATCTCATAGTTTATCCTTGAACAACTGTTGGCATTTGTACTGATAGTACAAAAGCAAAGGTGATAAAAGTTGGATTGGTGCCTTGGCACAAATCAAGACAATGGCATCAAACTCTTCTAGTGGTTGTTGTATTCTTTCTTGCTATATAGTTGCATAAGGGAGGGGGAGCCAGTTTTGCTTAAGTATTTTTGATGAAACAATAAAAGTTAATTTTGTTAAAAAAAAAAAAGAATAGTAGTTCACATTTCTGTAGCCTTTGTCAGCTTATAAATTGCTGTCCCCATACCAGTCTGATTACCAAGGAAGACAGTATAGGAATTATTATTCTTATGAGCATGAGAAAAGAGAAGTGACTTGGCCAAGGTGACTCAGCTGATGAGTGGGGAAAAGCTGAAACCTGAATTAAGGTCTTGGGATGCTGTGTTCAGTGAGGTTCCCACTACACTACACTGGAGGGTAACATTTTATGATAACTCCTAATTGTAAAGATAGACTCATAGGGGATTCTTATAGCCTAGCCACTGACTAGAGTCAGCAATGCTGATACCATCCTACCCCAGAGGCAAGAATTCTGTGCTTTTCTAGGATAGGGGAGATCACCATCATGGCCTTTTTTCTGTGCCCTCTGCACACTTACAAGCAACTTTAATGTAACTGAGCCCCTCTCCATCCCTGCTCTGTGCCCTAGCTGTGGCCTCTAGAATAGCAGGCTAGCAATCTCCTAGAATCTCTGCCATCCCAGACTTCATCTGGGGTGATAACCAATCTCTGGATTCCTACCTCCCTAACCATTCTAGGTGTCAGTTGCTTCTTCTAGGTCAGGGGACCATCCACAGAGGAACCACATTCTTTTGGAAAAGGCAGTTGTCCTTTATGATGTTCTGGTCATCATATAGATTGTTCTCCTGGTTTTCCTCACTTTGTTCTCTGTTATCTCATAGAAGTCTTTCTAGGTGTGTCTAAATCAATCTCTTTTGTCATATCTTACAGCATAGTTAGGTTCCATTACATTCATATGCCACATTTTTCAGCTGTTCCTCAGTTGATTGGTATTCGCTTACATTTCCAGTTTTCTGCTACAATAAAAAGTACTACTATAAATATTACTTTTCTGAGTGTTGTTACCCTTTGATCTTACTTTTCTTACTTTGATCTCTTTGGAGGAAGAAAGTGTAAGCCTAGTAGTGGTCTCATTGGGTCAAAGAGTATGTACAGTTTGGTGTCTTTGGGGGCCTAATTCCAAATTGCTTTCCAGAATGGAGGGGCCATTTCACAGCTCTGGCAACTGAGCATCATTGTGCCAGTCTCCTACAGTTCTAATTATTTTAACTTTTCTTTGTCAACCTTGACAATCTTAGTGGCTGTTATGTGGAACGTGAGAGTTGCTATGCTTTTCCCTAGAAAGATTATTTCTTAGTGATTTAGAACATTTTTCATATTATTCTTGATTACCTGCATTTTGGGGGAAATTGCCTGTTTGTATCCTTTGGCCATTTATTGGGAAATGGTTCTTACATAGTTGAATTAATTCCCTATATATTTTGGATATCAGACATTTGCTACAAAGATGTTTTCCTCAATTGTGTTTCCTTACTAATTCTGACCTGCTTGATCTTATTTGTAGAAAAGCTTTTTAGTTTTATATATTCAAAATGGTTCCATATATCTCCTGTGAGCCTCTCTATTCCCTACTTTGGTTAAGAACGAACGTTTCCTATATTCTTAGTCGTAAAAGATAGTTTTTCCTTGCTTTAGAAATATATTTATCATACGACTTTTTTTGTATCTAGTATGTGGAACTTATTGTGGTATATGGTTTGAGATCTTGGTCTAAGCTTACCTTCTCCCAAGCTACTTTCTAATTTTCCCAGAAGTTTTTGTTGACTTGTGAGTCCTTCCCCAAATAACTGATATTCTTGAGTTCATCAAGAACTATGCCATTCTGCTCAACTGCTTCCGAGTCTTGCTTATAGAATCTATTCTATTGATAAACTTTTCTAAACCAATACTTGATTATTTCGATGTTTACTGTGTCAGCATATATTTAGTGATCTGGCACTACTAGGTCTCTTTTCTTTCTGCTTCTTTTAGTTATTTCACCTGGGATTCTTGACTGTTTGTTTTTCAGATGAGTTTTGTTATTATTCTGTCTAATTCTATTAAACAATCTCTTGGCAGTTTGAAGAGTACTGTTGGTCATAGTTCAACAATTAAATTCTTCCTGATTACTTGTCTTCCTTTTGTAAAGTGTGTTCTCTAGCTCTTTCTCTCTTAGAGTCAGGCTGGCTACACCTACCCCTCAGGGTTCTAGAGTACTCTTAAGGGTTGAGGTAGTCTGTTCTCTACTGTCATCAGTTCAAGCCCCCACTGACTCTGTTCCTCCCATTGTTCAGGGCCAGTGATTAGGACCCCAGATCCATTTAACATCACTTTGTATTTACAAGGGAAAATACTTACTTCAAGAATAGAGTAAGAAAAAAGGTAAAGGGCTGGCCTGGGAGGGGAGGAGAAGGAGGAAGTGACCACGGACTACCAGAGCTGAACTGGGCCATGGACCAGTCCCCAGACCTGTTCAGTGCCATCATGATGGTGGAGGAGAGTGAGAAGAGGAGGATGCTGGACTCACTCCTAGGGATGATGCAGAAATTCCCTTATGCCAACCCAACTTATGCCTACCCCACTTGTGCCCAACTTCATGAAGATTTGGACAGAATCAGAGGGAAGTTTAAACAGGTTTGCTCTTTGCTAAATGTCCAGCCCAACTTTAAAGTCAGTCCTGGAGGCTCCACACTTTCATTTTGAGGATGATAAGAAGACAGAAGCAACACTAAGGAACAGCTGTCTGTATGTTAAGTGTTTAAAAATGAGATTAAAGTCCAGACAGTGACCAAGCATTTGTTGTCCTGAAGTAAGGTTTATAGTCTCACCATGAAAAGACTCCCCTTGGTTCTTCCTTTGTCCTCTCCATATGGGCCGTACTTTGTCAGGGATGTGATTGTGCCGATGCCTCCATAGGAACCAGGGTCAAGCATCTTTGAAAAATTATGGTCTCTGTAACCCTCTGCAAGGGGAGAGACAGGAGGACCCTCTGTTCCCCAACCTCTGCCTCCAGAGGAATGGTCAGAAGGTGGAGAACGGAGGTGGAAATGAGCAAGTAGAGAATCCCTGTCCCTGCCACAGTGTGAGATCTGGAATTCTGCTCATTGATTCTGAAGAGTGATGGAAACAAAACCATTCCCTCCTTTGATCAGTGGTGCTTCACTGAACCTGAGCAGGTCTGGCTGACTCTGACTCGGTGAAACAAATGTTGAATGGGCAACTGACCATGACTGGTGTTCCCAGAGGAGGAGCCTTGTGAGTGAGGCAAGGAAAAAAAACCTCTGACTTCAAGTTGTCCTAGAAAACACTTCATAAACAGTCCTCGGTTTCTCTTAAATTAGCCATTCATTTGAAGATAGCCAGAGATGAGAAAATAGCTTTCGCCAAGATTAAATGTTGTGCCAGAAAAAAGAAGAAAAAAAGCACAGCTATTTCCCCCAACACTTCAATAGCATGCTTTTCCCTACAGCACCTCAGTCTCTGGGGTACCCCCGAATTTATGTCCAGCTGTGACCTGACTTCCACATGAGTTTTGTCTCGGCCGCTGCTGGGTTCCTAAAGGTTGCCTCTTGCTCTTCCGGGTATTATTGCTATGCTGGCTACAAACCTAACACTGCAATGCTGCTGTTCGTAGGTGCCCTTTAGACCTTATGGACTTGCAAGGTCAAAGGTTTATCTCACTTAAGTTGTAGCTGTGAGCCAAGAAGTCACTAAACTCTCTAAGAGAACTGAGGCCACAAAAGTCCCCTCCAAGTAGTCAAAGACCCCCTTCCTCACCCATTTTTATGAGTCAGTTATCAAATATCTGCTCCATACCTTTTTTCAAGTCACTTCCTTTATACATCCTTATGCTATCCCCTAGAAGCAGACTCCCAGCCGCCCCTCTTCATCCCAGGCACATGTGCCAGACTCTCTTATGATCTCTTCGTGTTTGAAAATTTTGTTGTCCTTAGCAAGCAAATGTGTATCTCAAACACATGCTTCATGACCCCAATTTGGAAAAATCCTCTGGGTATCTGGGGAGGCATAATCATTGTCCTTTCTCTTGGTTCCCCATTCCCATACTAGAAAGAGTTTGGAAATAATCAACATGACACAATCTTATACAGTCTCACATATATAGGGGAAAATCTCAATTGTTCCCCAAGCCAAAGTTATGCACATTCAACAAAGAATGTTTTGTGAAGTTTATAAAAAATTACTGCTTGCATAGTACTTAATAAATGATTGACTCCATGCTTGAATGGTGTTCCATACCCTGAAGACAAAAAAGAAAAGAAAAACTTGGCTTCCTGTGTTTAAAAGATAGTCAGTCCCAATAGAGCTTCCCAGACCATGTGGAGCTCTTCCTGAAGGGAACTGGGACCTGGGGTCACCTAGATGTAACCTTCCTCACTCTTAGGTGAGAAACCGAACTGTAAACTATAAATTCTCACTGGGTCTGGTTGGAAGGCGGTGGTGCAGGATGCTAGCACATGTCTCTTTTTTCATGTTCTCCTGGCTCTAGACTCTTATTAACAGAGTGGGTTCAGCTATTGACTAACTCCTAACAAAAAAGAAAATGAAGCTTCCCATGTAAGGGATCTGTGGGATTCTATACCGTGATTAGGGACCCTGGATGGATGGGAAGTCATCCCCTTACCTTCTAATGTACCCGATCCTAGGTGAGAACTCTACCATAATTCCCTCACACCTTTAGGCCATCCATCTAGGCTGTGGACAATATTTTCTAAGTGCTTCTTTCTACATAAGGCATGCCAGATTTCTCTAGGGGTCCCTGTATCATAGGCAATCTCTTGTAAGTAAGTAAGTAAATTTCCTCTGGGTCCTTATTCTAAGTGACAGCCCAGATTTTTCAAAATGGATCCCTACCACTGCAAGGGCATTATTCCTAGAATTCCAAATTACAGCCAATTGACAGAGCACCTAGGCCCAGATAGAGAGAAGAGATAATTAGCTGTTGTTACTCAGTCATTTTTCAGTTGTGTCGAACTCTTGGTGAACCCATTTGGGCTTTTCTTGGCAAAGATATTGGAGTGCTTCTCCAGATTGTTTTACAGAGGAAGAAACTAAGGCATCCAGGGTGAAATGACTTGCCCAGGGCCACATGGCTAGTAAGTGTCTGAAGCCAGATTTGAACTGAGGAGGATGAGTTTTCTTGACTCTAGGTCCACCACGCTATCCCTGCCACCTAGCTGCTGAAAAAATTATGAAACGAGGTTAAAAAGAAAGGAAGAAAGCAAGGCTCTAAGAACTAAGTACTTTGGATTGATTACTTAGCACTTCTTGGCACTGAGGCAACCTTTCTTGGACTTGCAGGGCATAGGGATATCACAGAAATGTGTGCAATATAGGTCTGTTTAAATAAAAAAGGGAAATATGGACACTTGGGGAGGCCTGAAGGTCATTGTCGAAGGTTTCCACCTTATTTCTCAGATCATCGGGTACTAGTGGTGATTGTAGATGGAGGCTCTGGGATAGGAGATTCAGAGGGTAGGCTCTATTGCCTTTATACTTCAGGGGCATCTATGTATGCTGGCTGTAAGCCAAACTCTGGAATGCTGGGATGTTGAGGCCTCCTCCAGACTTTTAGAATTCATTAAGATTCACTTCCTTTGTCAGTGGCCATTGAGCAGTAAAGTCAGTGAACTCTTCCAGGACCACCTATACAAAGAGAACAGAAGCTCAAGCCAACAGATCTTTTTGAATGCCTCTGCCACTAAAGAGTCTCCTCTTCCCCACATAGATATCCTGCTGAAACCAGTCACTAAATGTCTGCCCGTGTAGCACAGGCTCTGTCATTGTGACTCTCCTGGAAGCAGGCTCCCAGCCTCTCCATGTAGAGAACCACCACCATCTGAGGCACTCTGCATGTGTACTGGACTCCAGTTACACTCGATTTCTATCAAGTGTATTTTTAGGTATTCTCATATCATTTGTGTGTAGAGGGTGGGAGGTGGAGAGCCTGTATTTTATGTTTTGTAATTTTTTTTGAATGAAATTTCTTTTATGCTATCTCTGCTAGGTTTTGTTAGTAATATACTATATATAATATAATAATATACAACAGGAAATTTGATTATTTTTGCAGGTGAATTTTCTGTCCCGTTACTTGACTGATATCAATCATTTCCATTCATTTGTAGTCAATAACCTAGGATATATTAAGTATATCATCATATCATCTTCTTTGTTTATGTGTATTCCCTCATTTTTCCTTGTCTCAAGCCGTTCTAGGACTATATCCAAAAATAATAGTGACACTAGAAATCCTTGCTATACCCTTGACATTATTGTAACGACATGTAACATTTCTCCATTATAAATGCTAGTTTGGGGTTTCAGATAATGTTGACTCTATTTAAGGAAACATCCATTTACAAGTGGGTGTTTAAAAATCTTTTTGAATGTTGTATATTCTCAGAAACTTTTTTTTACATCTATTGAAACATTCATATGAATTGTTTATATTGGTTTCCTTACTAATATGGCCTGTTAGCTTTATGGTTCTAATACTGAACCAGCCTTTTATTCCTTGTGCAAATCTAACATGACCAGATTTCAAGAATTTTTTTTAATTTTAAAAATGTCGTTAAAACTTTTTTTATTCAGTGTTTTTGTATTAATATTCATTAGAGATGTTTGTCTATAGTTTTCTTTCTCTGCCTTGTCTTTCCCAGGTTAGACTATCAAGACCATATTTATCTCATGGGAATTTATTAGGATGACTTCTCCATTTTTGCAAACAGTTATATAATATTGGAACTAATTCTTCGACTATTTGGTAAAAGTCACATGTAAATCTATTTAGTTCTTAGTTTTATTTTTTTTTTTGGAACTTAGTCTTAGCTTGCTCAGTTTTCTTTTCTGAGTTCAGCTTATGTAAGTTATCTATTTCTTCTGAGTTTTATATTTATGTAAATTCATCCATCCATTTCATTTATATTATCTGTTTCACTGTTAGGCTATTCTCCCCGGAGGGGGGGGGGGGTGTGGTTCTACACAGCTGGGCTTGAATGAAGCATATTTACTTTAAAGGGTTGAGTAGTCAAGACTCAGAGGGGCCCTAGTAGCAGAATTACAGTAGGTTTTGGTCACAAAATGGGTGGGAAAAAGCTCTGACACTGCTAAGGGGAATACTTTGAAAAGTCATTGTTGCTGAGTCTCTTCTCCACTCTTCTCTCACTCCTATTGGCTGCTTATTTCCTTCTGTGCTTTATTAAATAGTTGTAACTAGCTCTCTGCTTCTAGTCTCCTTCCTCTCTACTATTCTTCTTCCCAAAGTACCACAGTTGTCCACTGTCACCCCCTCTCCTCGGCCTTTTAAGCTGCTGTGACTTATGGGCATTACCTTATCCTGGGAGTAGGATGCCCCTTATGACATTGCCATGGGATTAATTTCAAAAGTTTACAGCTAAAGTCACAGCATACACAATGGGCACAGGGCTTCCTCAACTGACCGTGGCTTACAGGTGTTGGAAGTGAGGCCAGGAACAATAATTATAAGCTTATATAAGCTGACTTTATTTTTTCCATGAAAAAATTATCTGATGGTGGACTTTTATGCTTTGTTCTTCTTCCTCTCATTGCTGAGTTTTCTGTATTGGGAGATGCTTTGCTTGTACTGTTTGGGGTGAAGGGGAAGGGTAGTACCTCTTTGGTATTGCTCATTCTCCATCTTCCTAGAATTCAAATTCGGACTTTTCAAGGAACAGTGACACAATAAAATGCATTTTATCTTTCAACAATGCTCAATTTAGTGTGGACTTGCTTTGAGACCAGGAGGGCTCTTCTCTAGACTTGGGTTTCTTCACTTGGGATCGCTATATGTATTTGTTAGATTGTTTAAATGTTTTGACTACTGCATTTTAGTGTAATTGCTTTCCTTTATGACTAATATGTATTTTATTTAAAAACATGATTCTGAGAAGGGCTCCATCGACTTCCCTTTAGTGACTGCCCAAGGCGTCCTTCATGCTTTATCTAGAGCGCCATTTTGGCTGAGGTTAAGCCCATGCAAGGTATGAGGGAGTGAGCAGAATCCAGGTGGCTCTGATGACACACTCTGGAAATCCCTAGGGTGAGCCTCATTGTCATTTTCTCATTTTCATAAAAAGAAGTCAAAGAAAACAAAAGAGTTAGCTGTCCTTGTTTGATAATTGAAGAGCCAGATAGCATTCTTGGACTAGACTTCTAGTTAGGAAGGTACTGACTGACCATACAAACATTGTATTTCCTCCTAACTCTGTGTCCCCAGATCGACGCTAAATATTTTTACATAAGTAGTGCACCAACGTGAATATGGGGAACTTGGATCCAGATTGTAGCATCCATCCTGATTAGAGGCAGTCCAGTCTAGTTAACAAATGGCTTTGGAGCTGGAGGATTTGGGCTTCCAGACTAGTTCTGCTCCTTAGATCAATTACTTTGGGCCTTGGCCCCTCATCTCAGGGGACTGGATCTCGAGAATTGCCTCTAGTTTCAAATCTACAAAGCACCTTCTGCTGCTGTGCATCCTGCTTTCTTTTTTTCATCTGAGTAAATTTCCTGGTGCTTTCTCCCTAATACCTTGATAGGAAATGAGAGATAATGAGAATGTTTACATAGAGCTTCACTGAATTTGAGCGTTCAAAGGGACCTTTGCAAAGTCTTAGTCTAATCCATACTGAGGGTTCCCCACTCAAACATACTTGACAAGAGCTCATCTCATTTAGCTTCTACTTGAAAGCCTTTGATTAGGGGGATCCCATGCCACTTTGGGACAGATTTGATTACCAGAAAGAAGTTGGGCTGGTTACAGACAAATGGACCTTCTATAAGGGGAATTGGATCAGTGACTATGAGTGAGTGACAGTCACTGACTGACAACTTGGATCTCTCCTTACTTAGCTTGTTGACACTAAAAAATTGTGTGTTATATAAATGTGCATCTTTGGGAAAGAGTAATAAATGATGGTCCCCATCCCCCAGGCTTAGACTCCTATACAGCTGCAGTTTCCCTGAGGTTATAGAGTTCAATTATATCCCAGGATGACCAATAATAAGGTAAAGGTGGCCTTTACCCCACTCTTAAAGCATGAGCTGCAGGAACCATCTAGTTTGGGGTTTTTTGGAAAACTATCTAGTTTTTGTTGGCATCTAGGACCATAGGAAAATGGATGTATAGCTTGAAAAGATCTCAGAAGCCTTGTCTGTATTCCCAGCTCCTGCTCCATAATAGGCACTTCATAAAAGCTTGTTGGGTGAAAATGGATCTAGATGGAGAATGTAGTTACCTTCCTAGTGTGATCTGAAAACAGCACAGTCTTGTGAAATGAGCTCTGGATTTGGAGTCAGAAGACTAGGTTTGGAGGCCCATTTGCTAGGGATGCACCTGGGGACTTAACCTAATTAATCTTAGTCTTCCCTTCTTCAAAGTAGGCATAATACTACTTTCACCTTCTACCCCACAGCCTTTTTTTGCTTTTTGGAGGAGGGAAGGTAGGGCAATTGGGGTTGTGACTTGCCCAAGGTCACATGGCTAGTAAGTGTTAAGTGTCTGAGTCTGGAGTTGAACTCAGGTCCTCCTGACTCCAGGGCCAGTGCTCTATTCACTGCCCCACCTACCTGCCCTCATCAATTGCCTTTTATAAAGGGATATTTACTGTGCTTCAGAGTCTTTGGTCTTTTTCCATCATGTTCCATTAGCCTTCTCACCATGAAAAATAACTTTGACCTTGAAGCCCTTTCCTCTGATTGGTCAGTTCTTCCTGGAAGTTTCCTTCTAAGGATGTGCCCAAGCCACCTGTGTTCATTCCTTCATTCCTTTCTGGGCTGTACTCCTGACTCTCCAAAAGACTTCTTTCTGCCTCGTGCCCCTGGGGGGTCCTTCTACCCCTGTCTGGCTTTTTGGCATCATTTTATGTGTTGTTTTCGTCCATGAAGGCAGGACTCACTTTGCTTTCTATACACGTCCTCAGCATTAAACAGAGTGGCTATTGCATAGCATGTCCTTGGGAAGTCATTGTTGACCTGCAGTTACAGAGTTGGAGGCCAGACATCTCTCCTGGAAGCTCAGAGGGAGAGGGGTGCACATTTGCTCTTAGGCCACTGCAATTCCTCTTGTCTAAAGCATTGCCTGCCCCCAAGTCCCCTTCCAAATGAGGTTTCACTGATACCTGGAGGAGGCTCCATTTCTGTTACTGCAGATAGTTGAGACCTTCAGTCCTTACCATGTTGGCTTCTGGCTCTTTCCAGTCTAGATTCAAGCTCTCAGTGCTGGTGGTTCACCTTCCAAGCTCCAAGGTCAGAGCTATCTCCACTATCTTTCATCCCTAATAGGGGAAAGAAGAGACAACAGGTGGGAGAGGTTGAGAGGGCCATGTACATGGAAAGGCCCTCACAGTTGTCCTTGTTCGAATGCCAGCCAGACTGAAAAGAGAAAGAGGCTTCCCTTTGGCTTTTGATTGCATGCCCAACTCTAGCTCAGCAGCCAATCAGAAAGACTCTTCCTCTTCATGTGGTAAGCAGACTGGAAGCAATACCTGTGTGTGGCCAAGTTTTCATGGCGCTGACATCAGAAGAGCCAATTCCTTTATTACATCCATAACAAAAGAGACAGAAGGGAAGGAGAGGGAGAGAAGGCACTAGTGGCTGGATAGACTGGGAAGGTCTTCTTGTACAAGATGGTATTTGAACTGAGGCCTGGAAGAAGCTAGAGAAATTGAGGCAGAAATGTATATGTAGGGGTAGAGTGGGGGCAGAGCATTCCATGCCTGGGATAGGGTGAGTGCTAAAATAATCAACACTTGGGGAGGGGGAAGAGAAGAGGAACAGAGCAGTCCCAAGAACCTCTAGTAATTGAAAAGAATTAAGGGAGTGAAGTTAAATACAAATCAGGAAAGAAAATTGATGGTTTAGAATAGGAACTGGAAAAAGACATCTTATTTTCAAAGAAGTATTAAGTTTTCCTTCCCATTCCAAAAATATCTCCTCCTTCCCACATCAGTGCCTAAAACTCTAGAGAAGGACAGAAGACACAGACTTGAGAGGGAAAGGCTAGGGTAGAGTCAGCACGCAAACAGTCCTGACAGGGGAGGGCACCAAACCACATTCAGTATAAAGCCATTAGTTAGGAGTATCAAAAAATCAACTTCATAAAGACAATATGGGGGAAGCATTTGAAAAAGATCTGAGGGTTTTAGTGGACTGCAAGTTTCACATGATTAAACAATGTGATGTGGGGAACCATCCACAAAAGCTTGCATGAGCTCATCCTGCATCCAGTGAAATAGAACCCAGGAGGTGAATAACTTGCCATCCTCTATCCAGATCCAACCACATTTGAAGGTTTGTGTTTTATTCTGGGCACCATATTTTAGGTGAGCTGGCAAGCAGCAGCAGGAGGGGAGGGTCCCTAGGAGAGTGTAGGGCCTTGTGTTCAGGCCATAAGAGAAACTGTAGGAACTATTGTTGAAGTTCCCTGAGGGCAGGAATGATTCCCCCACCCCAACCATTATTGTATCTCCAATGTACAGTATCTAGAAAATGTAAGTGCTTAATAAGAGCTGGCTCTTATTTGGTCTGAAGAGAAGGCTCCAGAGAGCTGTAATCATTGCCATGTACTATTTGAAAGGCTGTCCTGCTGCAGAGGGAGCAGTCTTGTTTGACCCAAGAGGGCAGAGCAGGGAGCATTGGGTACAGAGGCTGCCTCTACCAAGGGGATAGTGGTTTGCTGCACAGTCCCTGCAAAAATCTCCCTCTCCCTGTGGCCTCTGACAGCTTCCAAACAAGTCACGTCTGTTACCTTCAGTGATGTGACCTTCTTCTGGAAACATTCCTGGAGATGGTTAACTCTCAGTTAAGGAACGGCTGAGGAGATTTTCTTAGGGAAGTAAACTTTTCTCACAGTGGATGGTGGCAGGAAATGGACAGAACATCGATTAAGTTGTTCCAGCCCTTTGTTTATTTCAAAAAGTACAAATGGCTGTCTGCTATGTCAGTCCTGTCAAGGGCATGAGCCCTTCACCCTGGGCTGCAGGCAAGAACACAGGTGCTTCACGTGCCTTCAGTTACTTCAGGAACCTGGCCTTTTTATCACAGCAAAATAGTTCTGTCAATGGAATGTACTTCTCTGTGGAAAAAGAAATTGAATGTAGCGTGATCACATAGAGCTCCTTTCCCTCTTCCTCCTTCTCTTCTCTTTCTCCCTCTCTCCTCTTCTCCCTCTGTCACTCCCTCTCTCTCCCTCACCCTCCTTCTCTCCTCTTCCTCTTCTCTCCCTCCCTCCTCTTCTCCTTCTCTCTACCTCACCCTCCTCCTCCTCTTCCTCTTCCTCCTTCTTTCTTCTTTCTTCTTCTCTCTGTCTCCCTCTCCATCTCTGTCTCCCTCTCCCTTTCCCTCCCCCATCCCTTTCCTCTCTGTCACTTACTTCCTCATCCCTAGTGACAGCCAACTAAGAGCATAAGACCAATAACAACGCAATTGACACAACCTTCAAGATCTTTTCAGAATTCTTTCTGGCCCTTTGTTTATACCTGGAAACTGACATTGAATTTTTAACTACTTATTTAATTAAAAAAAATTTTAAAGCACTTCAGGTTCATTTGCATACCTGATTCCTCTGAAGTTTTTTGTTCCCAGTGAGAATCTGCCCTCCCTCCTTTCCCCCCCCCCCAAGGTCCTTGGATCCCTGGAGGCTGCTTGGTGCCTAACTCATTGCAAAATGTGACTTCTCAGGTTGCAGACTGCTGTTCTCAGAGCCTGAGCACATAGAATGTGGACCTTGGAGGAAGAAAGCCCCAGCTTCCGGCTGCTCGGTGCCTCAGCCCAGCAGGAGCTGCTTCAATTCAAGTCACTTAACCCCTGAGTCAGGCCCCCCGGGAAACTCTTGAAGGCTAGGCACAGACTCGTTGCTGGGCTATATCAGTGAAGGGAGTTTCCAAACTGCATAGACCAAAGTCAATTTTCAAAATAGGTATCTCGGCTTCTTAACCAAGTGAATAGAAACTAAGCATGGGATAGATACTTTCTGCAAGTGTAACAACATTGGCAAAAAGAGAAGAATCTCAAAGTGTGTGCTCTAGACAGTGCACAGTGAGGTGGTCCTGAGTTCAGGGGGAAGAAGTAGAATGAATAAGAGTCCAGGAGATGAGGGTTCTCACTGTGACTCAGCCATTCTCTAAATCTGTGGCTTTAGCTGAGCCACTCAATTGAATTTGAGATTTGCTAAGCCTTTCCCATGGTGAGAGCGGTGTGGTTCAGTGGCTAGAGCTGGACTTAGAGTCAGGAAGACTTGAATTCAAATCCAACCCCAGACATTTAACAGCTGCCTGGTCTTGGCAAGTCACTCAATTTCCTTTTGCTTCAGTCTCTTCAGCTATGAAACGAGGATGTTAACAGCACGCCTTGCAATGATGCTGCTAACGACAGGGCTTAGCGTCTATACTGTGCACCATGGCCATGAGCTCATTGGATCCTCACCACAGTCTTGAGGCTGGGATTATTCACGTCCCCATTTTCTAGCTAATGAAGGACCTCCGGGATTTGAGCACGCTTTCATGTGTTAGTGCTGTGTTGTGCAGCTGACTCTTTTGATGAGGAAACATCCTTTGAGTGGAGGTTTAAAACATTTGCCAAAATAAACAGGCCATTTGAAGGGGAAAAAAGAGGCCCGGACCCCAAGGCCCCATGGACTGGCCCCCTGAGGAGTTTCTCCGGGCACACTGAGAGGCTGCCTAGGGACTTCGGATTGAAGGGTGTGGCCCACCCCAAACTACCTCTTTTACTCCCATCTCTCCGTGCTTGAAGTTTCCTCATTAGGGAAGAGAAGGAATGAGTGTTTATCGTGATTGTTGTCATCATCATTAGCATTGCTATGTGTCAACCATTCAGTTTGCAGATAGTTCACCTGATCCTCACAAGCTGGGAAGTAGGTACTAATATATAATCTCCATTTTATGGTTGACGAAACTGAGGCTGAGAGAGGTGGAGTGATTTTCCTAGAGGCACCCAGCTAGTAAGTGTCTGAGGCTGGATTTGAACTCAAGTCCCCTTGACTTAAGGCCCAATGCTCTATCCACTGCATCATCTAGTCACGGATAGATAGGAGTCATCGTCTCTAGATTCACACTTGGCCTCAGACCTGAATAGGCAGATAGCAAGAGAAACACTAGCTAGAGTTTGGATTTCACTGTACTGAGGTTGAAAGCCGATCCTTTCGAGCAGGAGCCCGATTATCTAGTGTGGGTTTCTATGTTGTCTTCGCATTGTTCTCCATTTCATGTATGCAGTTGGCTTTTTAAAAATAAACCATATTGATACCTTTGTTCCTGCATCTGCATAGTTTCCATATATCCCACCTCCAAATGAACCCTCCCTATAGCAAATAAAAGCAGTTAAACACCAAACCAGTGCAAAGATGGAGCGTGCTCTTCTCACGGTGCATGTAGCCTCCTTCACCTCTTTGCTGAGAGAAAGGGGAAGGAGAGTTGATTCTTTGACCATTCTGTGACTAAAACTGTCAGTACACCTACTGGCTTTGGCTTCCTTTTAGTATTCTCTTCATTTACGTTACTGATGTGTATGTATTGTCCTGGTTCTGCTGATTTCAGTCTGCATCTTCCAGTATGTTTACAAAAATCTCTTGTTGCACAGTAGCATTCTGTTACCTTCATTTATCAGACTTTGTTATACCAGTCAACAAATAGCCATTTTGTTTCATGTTAATTTTCTCAAATGCATCTGTGGTTTCAATTCTGGATTGCCATCCAATCATGCTGATTGCAACTCATCTTTGTCAATTTTTCCTAGGTTACTATGATGATTTTCTTTTATATATTGTGTACCTTCTATCTTCCACTGATCAGTCTCTCTATGTCTCAAATAAGCTAGTGTCAAATCACTAACAATTATGGCTTTGCAACATGGTTTGGGATCAGGTACTGCTAGGCCTCCTTCCTTCCCATTTTAATAGCTTCTCTTGATATTCTTCCCTTTTTGTACCTCCAGATGATTCTGGGTTTTTTCCTTAGCTCTACAAAGTACTCTTTGGGTAGTTTGATTGGGATGGTGTGAGTAAGTAAATGAGTTTGGGGATATTTTCAGTTTTATTATATTGATCCAACTTGCCCATGAGCAATGACTAATATATTCAGTTGTTTACATCTGTCTTTATTAGTGCAGAATGTTTTGTAATTGTGTCGAGATTAGTTCCTATGCATCTTGGCAGGTAGATCCCTAAGTAGTTTGTGCTGTTGGCAATTATTTTCAATGGAATTTCTCTATCTCTTGTATTGGTAATATATAAAAATTCTGATGGTTTATATAGTTTTATATCCTGCACATTTGTTGAAGTTTTTAATTTTTTCATTTAGTTTTTAGTTGACTCTCTAGGGTTTTTTAAAAAAATATATCATTTTTAAAAAGTGATAGTTTTGTTTCTTCTTTGCCTGTGCTTATTCCTTCATTTTTTTCTTATTGTTATAATATTGAATCATAATGGTGACAATGGACATGATTGTTATACCCCAATCTTATTGGAAAATATTCTAGCTTAGGTCCCCTTCCAGGTTATGCTTGATCCCGGTGTGTGTGTGTGTGTATGTATGTGTGTATTAACAGGAAGGGGTTTTATATTTTATCAAAAGCTTTTTCTCCATTTTTTGAAATTTTTGTTCTGTTAGCAATATGCTCACTTATGTTTATAGTTTTTCTGAATACTGACCCATCCCTGCATTCCTGGTATAAATCTAGCCTGGTCATAGTGATCCTTGAGATACGTTGTACATTGCTCTCGTGTGTGTGTGTGTGTGTGTGTGTGTGTGTGTGTGTGTGTGCCTTGTTCAATTTCTTTTCCAGTGTTAGGATTATCTGAGTATTTTATTTCCTGTTCTTGTGATCTGGGAAATTTGCATTTTTTGTAAATCTTTTCGGTAAATTTCGTAAATCTTCATCCATTTCAATCAATAAACATTTAAGTGCCTACTGCATACCATGCACTGTAATTATTCATCTTATTGGCATATAGTTGGGCAAAATAACTCTTAACAGTTGTTTTTTATTTCTTCATTGGTTGTGAATTCAACTTCTTCCTCTTTGATACTGGTATTCTGGCTTTCTTCTTTTAAAAACTCAAATTAACTAATGGTTTATCTTATTGCTTTTAAAAAACAGCTTCTAGTTAATTTAGTGCTATTGTTTTTCTTGTGATTTTATTAATCTCTTCTTTGATTTTCAAGATTTCTATTTTGGTGTTTAATTAGGGGTTTTAATTGGTTGATTTTCTAGTTTTTTAGTCATGTGCCCAATTCATTGATCTGCTCTCACTTTTATTGATGAAATTGTTTAGATATATAAAATTTCCCCTAAATATTGACCAGCTGCATCTCACAAATTTTGATGTAATTTCTCATTGTTGCTATGTTTCATAAGGTTATTAATTGTTTCTATGATTTTTTCTTTTATCCATCCATTAATTTCCAATGAATTTTTAATCTTTGTTTTAAATGCTATTTATTGAATACAGTTTTATTTATTACTATTTAAATGCTAGGCCATTTCTTGCATGTATGACTGGTATTGATGTTAATCCATTCCTTATGGTACTTTTTAACAAAATGTAGTTTCTCTGTTTCTCACTCCTAATTAGGTCTGGTTTTGCTTTTGCTTTGTCTGAGGTAAGGATTGCTATCCCTGCCTTTCAGAATTTCAGCTGAAGTATAATAGCTTCTGTTTCAGCCCCTTGTTTTTTCCCAAAAACTTTATCTTAGATTCAAACACCAGAACACAAATACAGAATAGAGGAAAAAAAAACACATGATGAACTTAAATATTGGAACTTCAATACAAAGTTAGAAAGAAAAAAAGCACGTCATGTGCTGAGCAGAACATGCGAGAGGATTCAAAATATGTAACAATTTTCATTTCGAGAGAGCCTGGATGAGAAATAATATTTGTTTATATTTGTCCATCTTTGTTTCCTTGTGAGTTTTCTTTTGTTCTCTGCTGTGCACTTTTTTACTTTGTTCTTTTTTTCCCCTCCCCCCAACCCTTCCCCAAGGCCGTAATAAAATTTAAATATGTTTCTCTATACGTGCTCTCCCCACAAAAGCTATGATAAGGTTTAGACATGTTTCTCCATAGCTATAGATATATACATTCACATATACACATGTGCATACATATATAGACATATACTTTTCCAAACCTACTACTCCTGATCTTTGTTTTTATATATGTGCGTATCTTGTTTCCTATTCCTCCTGCCTCCTCTAATTCACTTTTACCCACTACCTTGCCCTCCTATGACTTGCCTACTCCCCTCCAAGGATCCCTCCCCCTCCCATTCCCATAAATCTAAACACCCTTCTATGCCCCTATTTTACCTATGCCCTCCTCCTCCCCTTTAAAGATCCCTCCCTTGTCCTCTCCCCCCTCCCTATGCCCTTACTGTTTTATTTCTTCTGAATTTAGAAGCCTTTTATACTCTTTTAAGTATATATGTATTATTCTCTCTTAAACCCATTCCTGATGAAAGTAGGTTACCAGCACTACCTGCCCTCCTCCCCCATCTAATTCCCAGGTATCAATTCTTTTTCTTGTACATCATTTGTATAAAATAATTACTCTTTAAAGCTGTTTCTAAATGGTTTTACTTTTTAAATTCCTATCATACTTAGGTTCACCCCGATCTTTCTTATGAGCTACCCAATTATTGATAAGAATCTTAGACATACATTTTAAATATGTACAAAGTAAACAGACTGTCCTTATGAATCCCTTATAATCAGTCTTTATTATATACCTTATATTTCTCTTGGATCTATTAAATTTAGGATTTTTTAAAATAAAGTCTTGAAAGTCTGAGAGTTTGTCAAATGACCACTTTTTCATTCAAGATAATATTTTGCAGGTTATGATATTTTTTTTACCAGAGCCCCAGTTTTTTTTGTTCTTCTATATGCTTTTTTCCAAGACCTGCGGTCCTTTAATATCTCTACTGCTACGTCTTGTGTAACTCTAACTGTGGCGCCATCGTATTTAAATTGTTTTAATCTTGATATTTTCATATTTTTTTCCTTGAGCTGGGGGCTTCAGAATTTGACTATGATATTCCTATGAGTTTTCCTCATAGGATCTCTTTTAAGTGGTAATTGTTTAATTTTTTCCTACCCTACTTTTTTCCCTTGTTCTAATGCTTCAGGACAATTTTCTTTAATTATTTCTGGTATTATTGTACCAAGATTTTGTATCATAACTTTCAGTTAGTCTAATTATTTTTATGTTTTTTCTTCTTGATCTACTCTCCAAATCTGTTGTTTTTCTTATAAAATCTTTCTCTTCTATTTTTTCATTATTCATATTTTGTTTAATCACTTTTTGATCTCTTATAATTTCACTGGCTTCACTTTGCCCACTTCTCATTTTCAAGGTGTCTTTGTCTTCCTTAAGATTCTGGATCTGGGAGCAGCTAGGTGGTGCGGTGAGTAGAGCACCAGCCCTGCAGTCAGGAGGACCTGAGTTTAAATTTGGCCTCAGACACTTGACACACTTACTAGCCATGTGACCTTGGCAAGTCACTTAACTCCAATTTCCCTGCCATCTCCCTTCCAAAAAGCAAAAACCAAAAGATTCTGATCTCCTTTTCTAGCTGGTTGACTTTCCTTTCATACCCTTTTTGTTTTTCTTGGATTATTCTTTTTTTTTTTTTTTTAGTTTTTCCTCCCTCTCTGTCATTTAAAAGATCTTCTATGAATTCTTTTTGGGCAGGTGACTACTTGACATTGTTCTTTGGGGGTTTCTCTACTCAATATTCTCCTCTGAAGATGAACCCTAGTCATCTCTATTCCCATAATAGGTTTCTATGGTTGGATTCTTTCTCCTTTGCCCGTGAATTTTTATGGTGATAGCTTAATTATTTGTAGTCGCCTCTTGCCCCAGATCTTCAGTTCTCCCCTCTAGCCTGGAACCAAAGCAAAATCTCCAGCCTCCTCTGAGTGCCCACAGCCAGGGACTTTCTGCCCCACTGCTTCTGGGCACACTGAGAACATACTGGTTCTGTCTCACCCCTGCTATTCTTTGTAGAACGGCTGTGTCTGGCATTCCTTGTCAGCAGAGGTTCCCTCATTCTTCCTGGGCTCAACTCTGCTCACTATCCTGGGGGTAAAAGTTCAGGTGACTGGGGCCAAGGCAGTCTCTCAAACTAACTCCCCCCAGGGCTTGCCACATGGTGTTAAAACAGAACCTAGCCTGGAGGTGTTTACTCTTCACAAGGATCAAACCTCAACATGGGCTTTTTCTTCTGATCCTCTCAAATTGTCCCAGAAGGACCCCAGTTATGCCCCTGTTCTTATTTATCTCCATCTACACTTTGTTTTTCCTAAGATACTATTTTAACTCTTTTGTGGGGGAAAATCTTGAGAGCTTGGAGTTTTCTGACTTACTCTGCCATCTTCCCAGAATCTTCTCCTTATCCCCTTGTTTTAATTCTGTGTGTATCTTTCTGTTTCAAGTGCATTTTTTGTAAACACATTATTAAATTCTGAGTTCTAATTCATTCTCTTATCCACTTCCATCTTATGGGTGAGTTCATCCCATTCACATTCAGAGTTATGATAGCTGTCTATGTATTTCCCTGTATCCTATTTTTAATTTTTTTCTTCTATTTTTTCCTGTCCCTCTTTGAGAGTTTGTTTTACTTTTGACTAATGACTCCTCTCATCTATCCTCCCTCTTATTCCACTTTCTTTCCTTTAAACCCTTTCCCTCCCATTTCTCCATTGGGTGAGTTGTGTTTCTGTGCCCAGTAGTATGTATGTCTATTCTTCCCTTCTTTTGCTAGTTCAGATGAGAGTAAGGTTCAAGTATCACTTCTTTCCACCTCCTTCCTTTGTTGTATGAACTCCTCTTTGTGCATTCCATTTATATCCCTCATTCTTCCTTTCCTTTCCTTTCCCTCCCTTCCAGTGTGTTTCTCTTCCCCAACATTTTCATTCTTCTGAGATCATCAAAATCTAACCTAAGAATGACTCTTAGACCTTCTGACAAATTAGACTCTCTTTATGATCACTGATGATAGTGGCTATATGTATTATCTCCCCATATAAGAATGTAAACTAGGTCAGTCCTTTTCAAGAAAAATCTCCAATGCCAAGAATATCAAAAGAAATATGGGAGACAAAGCAAATGAAAACTCAGAAAATGGCATTTTAGCAGAAAATTTTAATATTAAAATTAATGATTAATATAAATAATAATGATTAGTATTAAAAATATAAAGAGCTACCTATTCAGTGTGTAGATCCTTACATTTTTTAAATTTTATTTTAATATTTGGACTTTGTTTCAATATTTCTCGCCATTATTTAGTTCTAATTGTTCCATTGTTTTTTCTCTCATGAGTCCATTTTGTGGGTGAATTGTTCCACTTTGTTCTAAACTGTTTATTCTCATTATAGTGTTTTTTCTTCAGGAGCTCCAATTTTATGTTTTCATGTCTTGCTTCATTTCTGCCAGCCTTTCTAATCCCTGTGGCAAAGTCTTTTTTTTTTTCCTCTGTGGCTTTGCTTGTACTCTCTGTGTTCTCTTCTTTGGTTTTGCTCACCATTTCTTCCCTACGTTTGGTGTTTTGTTTACTCCCAGACTGCAAACCTTAGTGTCATCCTCACTCTCACTCATCTTGCAGATCTAGTCCATTGCCAATTCCTCTGTCTCCCCTCACAACAGTTTTTCTTCTCTTCACTCATACATCTGTAATGCTAATTCAGGCCCTTGTCACATTTCATTTCGACTGCTGCCATACCCTTGTAACTGATCTCTCTTTTTCAAGACTCTCTCCATGGCATTCTCACTTACATTAAGCTCCATAGGTGATTTTTCCCAAGTAAAGGTCGGACTATGTCATCTCTTCCTGCTCAATAAGCTCTAGTGGCTCCTTATTATTTTCATGACCAAATGTAAACTTTGGCTTTTAAAGTTCTTCATAACCTGTCCTCTTCCAACCTTTCCAGTCTCCTAAAATCATTTCAATACTGCCTGGCCTTTTGAAATTCAAACTGCCTTTTCCTTTTTGAATTTAGATGGTACACCATTTGGTGACTTTATGTTTTTTATATTGATACCCATTCATTTTGTGTGTTTGTTTATCTCTACTGATGTAAATTTTTATTTGTATTTCATGAACATATTATAGTATCTTCAGCTTTTTTTGGATTCACCTGCTGCACAGTCACTTCTTTTCTAGTCTCTCATTGTCAATGTGTGTTTGTTTATTCTTTAAATATGTTTCTTCCATGCCACACGTTATTGGGTTTTGCTTTCATGCTTGTTCTCTCATTCTCATTTTTGTTGGAGTGTTCAGCCCATTCACAATTACAATCATGATTGTTAGGCTTGTATTTTCCTCTGCTTCATTTTTATATTGCTTTATATTTGTTTTTGCTCCACTTCTTCTTTTAAGTTAGTACTTTGTTCTTGTGATTAGTTTTGCTTAAAATAATTTGATGTCAGTTTAGTCCCATAGGCTTATTCCCATTTGCCAACTCTATCCCAGATTCTTTGAATTCTTGATTTAACTTTTGTTTATATATTTGTTTCTTCCTCCTTTCTGTCCATTCTTATTCTTTTTCAGTTAAGTATTCAAAAATCTTGCCTCTTCTGTTCTCCCCAAACTTTTATTTTGTAATTTTTAATGCCATTTTCTGAGTTTTCATGTGCTTTGTCTCCCATGATATTTCTTTTGATATTCTTGGCATTGGAGATTTTTCTTGTGTTCTCTGACACTGTCCCTCCCTTTTTTGTCTTGCCCTTCCCTCCAGTAGACTAGTGACTGTGGAGGACTGCTAGTGGCTGAATTTAGCTTCCTTTCACTTGGTTTTAAAGGTTGACTGGTTGGGATTTGCATCGTGAGTAATATTGGGGAAGAGAGGAATGGGCTTTCATGTTCCCTTTCAGGCCTGGTACATATCTCCATTCTGCTCTTTCCTTCTTCTTCTGTCCCTTATGTAGCTGGAACAAATCAGTATTTGCCATTTCTTACATGGTGAGCAGGGAGGGAGGGGAGTGGTCAGAATCCCTGTAGTTGTGGTTCATGTCCATCTGCCAGTTTGCTTGTTTTCCTTGTAGTAAATGCAGAGTGCAAGTTCTAGGTATTAAAGTACTCCAACCAGTCACCATGTCCAAATCATGCCACCTCCACTTGGGTCCACCTTCCAGCTCCCTTTTATGTACTCTCTTCTGCTTGCTTAGTATGGTGCCTGGCATGTAGCAAGCGTTTAATAAATGTTTTCCCTATATTTCTATCTGGTTATCTAGAATAAATTTAGTGTGAGAAGCACCAAATGCTAGACAAGGTTAGAAAAAGGTAAAACCATTTCTGATTTTGGGGGATAGAGCTTTGTTCTGGAGGTAGCTTTTGAGCTGGGTCTTAGAAGATAGGCAAGAATTCAGAAGACAGAATTGAGGAAGAAGGGAGGAAAAATACATAAGAGTGTAGCTAGGTTATAATCCGCTTGAGGACAGGAACTATATTTTATAGCATTGTGTTATTCTATGCCATAGCAACATCTTGAATGTAGTGGGCAATCAGTAGATGTTTGACTTCAAATATCTCTCTTAGCAACTTCAGAGGGTAGAAAGGATCAGATGAGATGCAATGGGTGTGGAGGAATGAAGCAGATAATACAAATTCTCTTGGCCAACTTTCTCTTGTGATCTATGCATTTTTTGTTCACGTTGTACCAGAAGCAACCATGGAAATAAGTCGTAATTGTCCATACATGTGAAGGCTGAAATTTTGAAAGGGCCAAGGACATGATTCCATTGTCTCACCCTCTGCCATTGGATTACTGAAAAAGCAAGTTGGGACTCTTCAGGGTTTGTCTGGCCCCAAGTGCGGACCTACAGGAATTTGCTCTCTGGCCCTTCTTAGTGGCAGAGTGGGGAGCAAGGTACATCTCACTCTGGCAGATAAAGAACTTGCATTATTATTGTTACTTCCTGACAACGTGTGGGGAACAGATTTGAACGGGTGGTTCTCACGTTGAGAACAGACTAAAGTCTCTGTGCTCAAATTTAAAAAGAAAGAATGTTCCAATTTCATATCAATTAGAGGTTGTTTATTTCCAGGGGCTTCTACTTAATGGCTGCTGAAGTAGCGTCTTTTAATTTCACACTGCTATGTGTATACTCTGTTCCTCTACTTAGCATCTTGAGACAAGCTATTCAAAATGGTGTTTTTCTCAAGTCAAGGACGAAGCCACGTGCTTGCTGGGGAAAGGCTTGGAAAGGCTTGCTGTTGGATACAGTGCTGCCTCGGTTCTCTTGAACCTGGTTGGCCCCTCATGCCACTCAGAGGAAACATGTTCCTTCTCTCCAGCAAGGTTACTCTTTGCAACGAGCATTCAAAGATAGCTTCAAGCCATTCACAATTATGACCTTGGCCAGGAAAATGTAAGTTAATAAGGCTTCAACAAATTATGGTCTTTTTGGTCGATTTGCCTAGTGAACTGTTAATTGTAAAACTGAAAGACATTATGTTCAGCTTTCTCTAGCCCATCTTTTGTGTTTTCACAGTGACACTTCATTGAGTGCAATTAACAAAGCCTAGGAGATTTATTAACCCCCTTCTTCATGGCCAATGATCCATTCCACTTAAGACATAACACTGTAAAATGCACATTATCTCCTCTTGGCACTTACAATAACGCTTCATGAACTAGGAAGGCATATGTTAAAGCAGATAAAATAGCATTATTAGCTGACAAATCTTACAATTTATTAGACAGTTAATTTATCAGCTTAAAAGACACTTAAAACAGCTGTGCATTTAATGTCTTTTTAATGGATCCAGTAAAACTTGCATAATTGCCTTTCGCGCAATTTATTCTTAGCGATGCTGCAAAATGTCGGCATATACTGTTTACATCTTCTTTAATTTTTCCTGCAAGGCTCATCACATCTCATCCTGGGCCCTAACGGCCAAGGCCTAAGAGCAGGCCAAGGAAAAAAAAAAGGCTTTCCAGACAAATGGTTCCCCATGAATGAACTATTCACTAGTGCTTACTACTGTGTGGGACCAGGAGATGGGAGCATTTTTTCTCCACCCTCAGGGGAGTCAGAGGAAGAAGCAGAGAAAATAGGAGGCAAAATTAAAGCTAGGGTGACTCAGCCTTAAGCTCTGACAGACTGGCAAGAGCCATGTGCCATCAAGTTTCCCCCGGATTTAAATTTGGAGCCGTAGTGGCCCTCCAATTTGGGGGGAGGGGGTTTGAACCAGGAAGGTATTGAGTCAGCCTCAGCAGAGTGGTTTCGTCTATAATTCAGGTAACTGCTCTCTGCTAATGAGTAGGCTTCCTTCTACCCAAGTAGTTCTCAAAGAGCAGGCCCAAAGGGGATTCATGGGGCTGGCTATTGCCAGGTCTTGGTCTTGGTTTATTGTACTCTCTTCTCACTGTTCTTTCTTCAGACTTTCTCTCCCTCTCTGTTGAAAACCACATCTTTCCCTTGAAAAATTTCTAAGGGAAATGGGGTTGTGAGCTGATAAAATAAGACCGCAGGGCTAAGAGCATCAGTGGTTAGATCTGGACCTCTTGCTTCCAGGGCCTGCGTCTTTCCCCACTTCTGATACGGTGTTTTGGGATGGTTCCCACAAATTCCTGCTAGTGTCTGGTGTGATCAGAGGGACTCATGAGGCATGAGGGAGTCCACTCCCAACTCTCTTCCAGACCTTCCTGGGGGGTTGAGGGCCTAAGCCAGGAAAGGGGAAGGGGGGAGGTTCTTCACCAGGGATCACAAAAGGTTTCAACTGGCCCTTTCTCAGGAAGATCAAAATGAGGATCAGTAGAAGAGAATGGAGGCTGAGTGCTACAGAAGAAGCAAGAGATGGGACAGCAAAGACATATTCAATGTCTAGGATGAGATGCGGAATCTTTGGGAGAAATTGTGTCAACTGAGTTTTGTGATTTCAGGGGGAAAAAAGTTCATTCAGTAAAGCACCTGCTCTCTTCTTATTATTGTCTTTAAACAGTTTACTATCAGTTTATTATTATAAATATTGACTAATTCTAAGGAAGAAACTGCCAATTTACAATCATGAAAAACAATTTCCATTTACGTATTGTTCTGGAGTCCCTCCCAGCTGTGAATGCATGAGTTCTCAGAGCTCCTCCCAGACCTTCTCTAGGTTTCATTCAGACAGAGGAGCTGGTTGCATGTGTGAGTACAAACCCCCATGTTTCTGAGTGCTAGCATTGGGTCCCAAATGGCTCCAATATTATTTCCCAATAGTTTTTTTTTTTTTGCTTTTTGGAGGGGGAAGGCAGTTACGTGACTTGCCCAAGGTCACCCAGCTAGTGTTAAGTGTCTGAGGGCAGATTTGAACTCAGGACCTCCTGACTCCAGGGCCAGTGCTGTATATACTGCACCACCTAGCTGCCCCATTCTCCAATAGTTTTGTCAAAACAAACAAACAAATCTCAAGTATATAAGGTGACTCAGAAATCATTTTGCTTCTAAATAATTGCTTGTATATATAAAGTGGTTTAAGGTTTGCAGGGTGCTTCCCCCCCACCATGTGACCTTGAAGTGGGTGATGCCCCTTGTATTAGTCATGTTTAGGGACAAGAAAATGAAGGCTCTGATGTATGGGATGTGGTTTGTCCAAGGGGTCACAAGTGGCTGCATGTCTCCTGTGGTAGCCGATCTCACTGCTTGTCCTGTCCTCCTGTTCCTTTTCCCAGGGGCTTTGGCAATTGGCTCACTCCCAGGCCAGTTTGCCACCCCCCATCCCCACCCTGGCTCTGCCACACCCCCTTCCCATGCACATTAAATGAGAAGGTGTAGAGCAGAGTGCAGGTTACTTCCTGCCTCCCCCCCCCTGAACTTCCCAAAGTACTTTTTATTAGCCCTGCTACTCTATTTCTTACTTTTCTAGAGATATATGTGTATATGTATGCATGCATGCATGTAAATATGTGTATATGTATGTATATGTGTGTGCATATGTATATCTATCTATCTATATCTAGAAAGGTATATCATCATCATATCATACTTTCTGATGTCATCCCTGGGCAAATCTGGATAGAATGAACGAAATGGAGAGCTAATTCCTGCCATTTGGTTAATGTTATGATTTGGAGTTTTGAGGATGAGGATGGGGAAGGAGGCCTGGAAGACTGTATATAAAGCCCTAATGTTTCGACTGTTGCTGAGCACTTTCATATACATATATATGCGCTCATTGGTCGAGCTAAAGTTCAAATTCTGCACCTGATTGAATGTTTAGGGAGCTCTACAGACCTTATTCCCTCAGGTAAAGGCCACCACTCATCATAAAGGAGCTCTCCAGCTGAGAATCAGAGACACGGGTCAAGAGAGAATGACCCAGCTTGCACTAATTTTTCTTGTAGATGGCAATAAAGTGCTGGTTAAAAAACGATATGAAACTTGTCCTTTTATGGTGGACAAATGGCCCTTTTTATGAGAGCTATACTGTGAACGCAGCCTGTTACACTCATTGCCAGAAGAGTAGAGTTGGAATCCCTGCTCTCCCCTTGAGGCCATCCTCTCTGGTCTTCCAGTTACTCCCACTCAGATCAGGTGGCCTTACACTACAGCTTCTCTGACTGGCAAGATTTTTACTTTACCTTCCAAGATTTAGCTTTTCAAAGGCAGATGTTCCCAAGGCAAGATCCCATTTTTCATGGGAACAATCTTCTTAAAAATCATGGGTTTTTTACTACTCGTTTAAGTTTTTGATGCATTTTATTGTAAATTCCTATTCATTTGCATATATGCCTATCGACATCTTTTATTCTAAAGAAAGTTTACCAAATTGATCAGATACCTCTTGTTTTCACATCACAGTCATTTCCAGATTATCCTTTCCCCTGTCCCCATCCAGGTAGTTGTGTTATGCCAACAAATGCTGAAAAACAGGAAAAAAAAGTAGTTCAGCAAAACTAACAAACATGTTGGCCATGTCTGGCAACATATGAACTGTTCAACAACCATAGTCCCCAGCCTCCAACATTTTTACTTTCTCTACTTTCCTGAGGGCCAAGATTGTGGTCGATTTTTTCATTGTTCTCTTCTTTCTGCCAGCATTGTGGTAGTCATTTTGTTGAGTTTGTCGGATTCTACTTCATTCTCCAGAATTTCATGTAAGTCTTCCCTGATTTCTTCCTGCTGTTTCTTCGGGTGCAGTAATATTCCAACATATTCATACACCAAATATCATTAAGCTGTTGCCCAATTTATCAATATCTACTTTGTATCTAATTCTTTACTTCCACAAAAAAGTACTGCTATGACTATGATTTTGGTATTTATAGGACCTTTCTGGGTTTTTTAAAAAAAAATCTCCTTTGGGTATATGACTTAGAAGTGGAATCTCAGGGTCAAAGGGAAATCATTTTATTTTTAGCATGGTTCCACATTGCTTGTCAGAATAGTTGGACCAATTCATAGCTCCAAGAGTGTATTATGTATTAGTGTGCCTGTCTCCAAAGTTGCCTTTTCCCATCTTTTGTCATCTCTGCTAATTTGCTGTATAAAAGGTAAAATCTCAGCATTGATTTGCATTTCTCTTATTAGTGATTTGGAGCAATCTTTCATATGGCTGTTAATAGTTGGCCATTCTTCTCTTGAGAAGTACTTGGTCATATCCTTTGTTCACTTATCCATTCGACAAAGAGCCTTTTTTTATATATAACAAAGACAAACAACCAACGAACACGGTGACAGCATCTGACGTGTAGGATTCTGTTCCCATTGTTCTCATCTTCTCCAAGGAAAGAAAGGAAGTACATTTTCCCATCTCTTCTCCTGCGCCAAAACTGGAAGTTCAAACTACACAATGTTTGCTTTGCTTTTAGTCTTTTCTTGTATACTCTTTAGTTGTTGTAATGAGGCAAATTTGAGTTTTGTGTCAGGAAAAAATCTGTCTGACAGAGCTATCCAAGAGTGACATGGGCTGCCTTAGGGAGGGTGTAAAGCACAGGCTCCATGTCCCATTGTTGGGGATGTTATCTTGGGGATTCCAACGTGGTGATATTGAATGGCTTCTGAGGTCCTTCCCAACTCTATAAAATTAGATGATTATACCTTGTTTTCTTGCTTCTGCTTACTTTACTCTGCATCAATTCAGGCATTTCATTCCATGTTTATCCAAATTTTCTTAGAGTTGTCATTTCTTACGATATGATCATATTCCACTATAGTCACATACTTCAGTTTTTTCAGCAATTGACAAATTGATGGACATCTAGTTTGTCTCCTACAAAAAGTACTCAGGAATATTTTGGTCACTATAATAACTTGGTTTCTGTTTATGCCTCCTCCAGGGATCTGTGCTCTGCAGTGTGAGGGCATTGGGGCTGGGGGGTGGGGGTGAACATTCTCCACATATGGAACATACAGTTGATTTCCCTCCTAGGTCTATTGTAAATTTCTGGATGCATCGAATGTTTGGTGTTTCTGAGTCTGGTGTGTGTGTCTGTGTGTATGTCTGTGTGTTCACACGTGCATGTACAAAACCAAGAAAGGAAGAACTTATAGGTGAAGGTTAAGAACAATATTGGTGTTACTTACCTACATTCATTAAAAAGGCTTTATCTGGTACATTTGTAATTAATTATAAACATTTAATGGTGCATCATTCATGCCCTCGATATTCATCTAATGATAACTGCTTTTCAGTCGTCTTATGCTGTCGTGGTAGCAAAGTATAAATGCTGCAATGCCAAGCTTGTCATTCTCCCCATTGTGGCTTTAGATGCTTTCCTCATGGGGAAACCAATCTGCCAATTAGTGACTCTAATAGGGATCTTTTAATGAAGGCCCTGAAGTTTTAAAGAGCCGCATCAGCCCACACAATGTTGCCCTGACAAGCCTTTCATTTGCCGATTTCCAAAGCTGATACTTTTCTCAGCGTTTCAATCTGATGGCAACAATTTCAGTTGCCCTTGCATGGACATCAAGCTGGTTAGGAATGGGGATTTTGCAAGAAATCAAAGTCCCACATTATCAGCACTGCTCATTTGGATTGTGAATGAGGAATTCAGTTCCATTTTATTAAAAGAGCCGGAGAGCCCAAGGCATTGCAGCACTGGCCTAAGCCATCTGAATGTTGTCTGCCTTGCTTTTCTTTGGCTGTCCTGCTGTGCCCCCTGCCTGGGGATTGGCATCTTTCTAACCCAAGCTCCAAGGAGTCTTTCTCCAGGTTGGAGGTTCACATTGACTTTTTGGCCCTTCCTCAAAGTCTCTCTGATATCAAGCTTTTTGGAATTAGAGCCCTTAACCTGATCAGTGTCTCACCAAGGCAGTTTACCTGAAGCATCTCCACTTAGCAGTTTTTAAGGCTGATTCTGCTCTTCCCTGAAGTTTGCTTTCATCACTTATTCTTCTAAGCTACTACCTGGGCCTGGTCTCCTCAGTAACCATGTGGCATTTTCTCTGTAGCCTAATACTATTCCATCAGACTTTTTAAAGGGCTCATAAAGAACTCTTATCGACACCTTTTGTTCTTACCTCACTTTCCTTTTCAAACATATCACTACCCTTCCTTGCCCTACTCCAAGAGGAAATAAACATTTATACAGTGCCTACTATGGCCAGGAGCCGTGCTAAGTGCCTTACAAATATTATTCATTTGATCCTCCCTACTCTGTGAGGTAGGGGCTGTTGTTATCATTCTCGAATTATATTTGAGGAAGCTGAAGCAAACAAGACTGAAGTGACTTGCCTTTGCCCAGGGTCACAAGACTAGGAAGTGTCTGAGGCTGGAGCTGAACTCAGTCAGCAGGTCTTCTTAACTCCAGGTCCGGGGTCCTCTGTGCTGTGTTAGTGGCCTGCTATATCTATATCACAGACTGAAAAAGCAAGGGGGGAAAACCCCGTTCACCCAAACAAATTGCTGTAGTCCACCAGTGTTAGGCAGTGTTCAACTTCTACAGCTGCCCACCTGTGCAAGAAAGGGGAGGAGGTACTCGCTTACAACTCTTCAATGCCAAGCTCAATCGCTGGTATTATTCCGTCTTCGATTTGGATTTTTGCCGTTTTTCCCATTTACATTGTTGAAGACACCATAGAGGTTATTTCTCTGGTTCTGCTTGCTTTGTTTTGCCTCAGTAAGTGCTACTATATACTCCTGTGTTTGTCATTGTCATCGTTTCTTAGGTGGCAGTAAAATTCATTACGCGGATGTGCTACCCCATGGTGAGCCACTCTCTGGGGATTCTAGTTCTTTGCCTCAACAATGAGTGCCAATAGCAATATTCCACTAAATATGTGACTTGGGCCTTTGACTACCTTGGAGTTTATGCCTAAAATATGTTTTATTTGATGCCTTTTCTCTTTATATCATGGGCATTTCACCCTTCTCCAGACTGAAGCTTCCTTGTGACAAGGAAAACTTTTTAAGATGATATTTAGTGTAATGACCACATTGAGCTAACTCTCTCCCTCTCAAGTGTGTGTATGCTCATACACATGTACTTACATGCACATGCACACACACACACATGCACATGTACACACGCACATACACGCACATAATTTCCCAACAATCAGAGCTTTCTGAAAGTGAAATTGGCAACCTTTGGAGATAGCAATCCCCCTGTACTAGAGGCCCTCAAACTATACCTCTTCTGTTGCTGGTTGGGAACACTGTAGCCCATAATCTAGTTGAAATTGAGGTCAGACTCAATGGCCTTGGAGGTCCCTTTCCACTCAGAGATAGGGTAGTTTTGTGATAATGCCCCCTTGACTGCCTTTCTGCTTCAGAAGCTGCCATAAGGCTGATGAGGTCCCCAGAGATCTGGTTACTGATGTCTTCTGCCTTCAGTTTTGAAGATCAATCCAAGGTTCTTCCCTTATATGATGACAGAAAAAGCATCAGTAACAGAAATGTCAAAGTCTAAAACTGAAACTATACCTTGTGTTCCCAGGCTGTGGCCTAATGAAATTATAGAACACTGTGCCAAATGAAAAATGATATTCATTCTCTTGTATTTCAAAGGTACACAGAGCTGAGCAGCCAAAGGTAAAGAGGCCAGAACCCAAGGCCCAGTTGGGAAGGCGGGTGGTGATTCAGCATTCGCACCTTTGATGTAGACAGAGATCAGATCTGATTTGGCATCAATCATATAAGGTGCACGATTGTTCTTTCTCTCTTGTCGCAGATACACAGCAATGAAGGTTTGATTTTGTTTTCCTGACTAACAAGGCTTTGTTGAGTGAAATTCATACATTTTCATGTTATAAAGTTAAACAGATGGTGAAACTATTTCCCTGACATCGTCTGTTCAACTTAACTCAGTCATGTGGAGCTACCATTTCCTAGATTTCTATTGTGTAGGTAACAGGGATTCAGAGACAAACCCAAAACTATTCCTGCCCTCAAGAAGCATACTCTCTATTGCAGAGGTATCATATACATAACCCACAACACTCCCAAGTGATGCCCAAATCAAATGAGAATGTAATTGGGAATATTTAATGAAATAAAATATAATAAACCACAGATAATATATTTTAAAACCAAGTCAATATGCAACCAACATGGATCCTTACATAGGGTTTGGTGACCCCTGCTTCTATTTGAGCTTTTCTGAAAGCAGATTTGGATGCAGGGGCAGAGAGTGAGAGGACACTGGCCCCCTAAAAGGCAAGTGAATTTCCTTCCTTTGAGAAAAAGAGAAGTCCAGGACCAAGCAGCTGAGAGACATTCATGTGAGCCAGAGGAGGGCCCCTCAGCCTAGACCTAGTAAGTTGGCAAGGATAGAAAAGTGAAAAAAGATGACAATAAAATTGTCTTTCCCACGGAACAGATAAACCTATCAATCAAAATACCAAAGGCGAAAAAGTATTAAGCTCTCTAATAAAATGCAAAGAGTCATGGAGTGGATTAAAAAGCAGGATTTTACAAGTTGTACTTTACAGAAAACATAGTTGGTTTAGAATAATTTACATAGACTGATGATGAAAATTTCCCCTCCTACGGCCAAATCCTGAGCAATGCAATTGGTACTAATGTCCAATAAGGTTGAGGTCAAACCAGAAAGAAAGGATTTTAAAAGATAAACATTATGCTCCAAGGTTCTATGCAAAATTAGAGTATGGCAGCTTTAAATATATACCTATACACACATGCATATATACACATATCTGTACACACATATAATACATCTACATGTATGCATATCTATGCACACATACACTAAACTAATCATTTTACAGCTAAACTAATAGAGAAAAATCTTACAAGAAGAGACATAAAAAACATTGGGAGCATCTAATGCCCCCAATTATATGACAAAAATCACCAGGAGATAACAGAGCTAAACAGTATTTAACAATATGACCCTTACACACACACATGCACATGCGCGCAGACACACACACAGAGGCATGTGCGCATACACATGTTGGGGAGAGGAAGTAGGGAGGAAGAGAGAGAAGGGGAATGCCATCGGACAACCCAAGTTTCTGGCATCTGTGGCAGTATTCCTGGAACGCCCCCAAATATCAATAATGTCTTGAGCCATAGAGCTTACATGAGTAAATATAGACGAGCACGACCCTTACACACCACATTTGTCAAGTCAAATGCAAGAAACCTGATACTAAATGATGATGAAGTGAAGAAAAGGTACAGGCTCTTGTGAAAAGTAAAAAAAGAAGACAATCATTAAGTGAAGTAGGAAATGCTAAAACAAACCAGATTCCCTCAGAGACGGGAGTGGACATGGAGTCAGAGCCTGGGTTTGAATTCTTGCTTTTGCCCCTTTATTCCTTGTGGAGTCTTGAGCAAGTTACTTCTTCGTGGGCCTCAGTTTCTTCATCTGTAAAACAAATCAAGGGGCTAAAGTAGATGCCCGCAGATGTCCCTTTCAGCTAAAATATCTGTGCTATGAGAAAGAGAATACAGATACAATATGTAATAATCCCTGGCCTGTAAACAAAACAGTACTTAGTGGCAAATTCAAATCCCTGAATGCCGAGATCAATAAAAGAAAGAATAAATGAAAATCAGCAAATTGAATCAACACCTCCGAAATTCAAAGAGGTAGAAGGGGAACAAGGGATGTTGGAAAGGGGCCGGGGGAAGGGGGAACCAAAGACAAACTTGGTTGGGGGCTGGCCCTGGTAACCAAAATGTGATTTAGCTTGATTTGCTGTGGCCTCTTGTAGACTGGAGGACTCGTGACTGTGAGTGCAGGGTATTGTGGGATAGAGATGTGAGAAATACTGAACCTTGCTGCAGCCAGCAATACTCGTAGCCAGAATAAATACTTGTAATGTCAAGTTATTAGAAAGTGAATGGGTACCTACTAGAAAAAAATGAATCCTTTTTCTGAAAATGTTTCTAAACTAAGCAGTATGTCCCATGTCTCTTCCCTTAAAATACTTTTTGAACTTTTTGTCTGTGGCTTTAACCTGCAATTATAGAAGATGAACCTGTTATTAAACTTGCTTGCAGCTCATATCAGTTTATCCCCAAGCATCAGACGCCAGATGTTTTTGGTGAGAAGAAAATTAATGGCCTAAATAATGAATCAATTGAGGAGCAGTGGCCACAGTCCATCTGCTCTTTAAGCCAAGGCCCTGAGTCAGGCTGGCTTCTGTCTATGTGGAATATTAATCAGCTGAAGAGTTAAACCACCGCCTCAAAGCCATTGTTGGGAGATGCCTCTGGGTGCCCCCAATCCCCTCCTTCTGTAGGCCCCAGCCTCTTTGTGCAGTGAATGAATGGGTTAGAAGAACAAAAAGCAAGGAGTACATAGGGATCTGTATAGGGCTAGTAATTTGGATTTACTGCCCCTTACGTGCCCAAAGAGAAAATGACCAAATATGGGTACTCAAAGGCCAAGCCCTGGCTTCTGAATTGCTTCACCCCCTTCAAAAGTTCTAAGGAGACGTCAGTGTCTCATGTTTGGGGAAAAGCAGGCTCCCACCCATCTAAATCCATTTTGATGACAGTTCAATAATGTCGGTTACTTAGTTTCATCCCATTTATCATTGATGTCCTTATTTCTTTATCATTTACTCAGACTCCCGACACTTGATATTTTCATATGTTGAATGGCTTGCTATGTTTTACGGGGAGCAGGTGCAGATTTAAAAAAATTCTCATACAAGCTCGATTCCTAGGGATGGAATCGTCCTCAGCTCGTATGGCTCCTTGTGGTTCCAATTCCATCACTTTTGTATGTTAATAAAGCAAATTGATGAGGAGACAGAGTGACCCAGGTGCATCCAGTAATTAATACTGCCAATACCCAACTTTAGGTTTTAGACCAGGCATGTGTCCTATTTCTTTGCTTTCTGTCGCACTAAACTGGCTTGCTTAAGGGGATCACACGCATGCAATAAAAGACCATTGTCTTTTAGCAAACTCTTTAGACTAGAGATCACGGTCATTCGGGTTAAATCCCCCATTTCCTCAGCTGGTTGAGAAATTAAGGGAAAAGGTTAGTAAATGTGACTAATGGCTACATGACAAGGGTTTGTTGAAGCCAGCAGACTTAAAAAAATCCCTCTATTACCCCTGAGAGACCTATTGCTTAAGACATCTGAAACCTGTACTATTCTGACCATAAAAGACCAGAACTGGAAAGAAGAAGAAATTGCATAAAATCAACTTTGCCTATCTTGTTGTGTGATCCTGGGAATGGGTGAGAGGTTGGTGGTCAGGACGAACCCTAGGTACAACATGCCAACAAATGTGTGAAGGGGCCCTGCTTGCTCAGGAGAGAATGTTGGTAAACTGTGGTGGCAAAGAGAATGACAGTGTTATAGCCAGTCCACTAATGTACCTCTTTGAACATCAGCAAGCCTCACCTACTGTCTGCCATTCCATGCTTGAAAGCTTTGCAGTTTGCTGGGACCTGAGAGAGTCTAGGTTCTTTTGGCACAGCCTTTGGGGTCCCAGGGTCACTTCTGCATCACAATGAGGTGTTCCGTCTTAATAATGTAGGTATTGCCCCTTAAGGTTTACAAAGTGCTTTATTTACCTGCGCCCATAGTTATGGCAACCATGAATACAACATCCCTTATGTGGAAAGTGGTACCAGGGCTGTGGCTCTACTATGTGGCTGTGGTAAGTCTAGTCCATGTGGTTCCACACTGCCAGCTTGTGAGACCTGTGCAATAGTAAACTGGCTACAGTAAAATCCAGTCTTTTGAGAGAGACCTGCTTTGGGACCAAGGCAGAGGAGGTCCAAATTGGAAGTTAAGGTATGTAGCCAGAGGCCTTTAGTCAGGGCCAGACTTCCACGTAGGCAGCTGTAGTAAGATTTAAGGTTGTTTTCCCCTCCAGTTCCCTGCTTGTTACTCTATCTTCATAGATCCATTTCTTTGGGCCTTATTAGAGGCCATTGCTTCTTCCAGCGTCCCTTTTTGGTGTGGTATATCCCTGGGAAAAGTCACATATAAAGCTGACAATAGCTGATGCCTTAACTTTCAGTAGTAACTTAATGGAATTCTTTGGGATCAAGAAAAGAGCAATGGTCCTGGGTTCGTATTCTTATTATGAAAGCTTACTGTCCCTGTGACCTTGCTCAGGTAATTTAACTTACTGGGGGCTCAGATTACTTGTCTCAAATGAGCAGGGTAGACTAGATGGCCTCTGAGGTTGCTTCCCACTCTAGACTTATCATCCCATAATCCTAACTAGCTGAAAGTAACATGGGAGCCAGGTTAGGGTTGCTACTTAGTGGGAATGGGAGAGGGAGGAAGATGGTGGTTGTTGCAGTCATTTATTTGGGACCCTATTTGGCATTTTCTTGGCAAAGATGTTGCAGTGGTTTGCCATTTTCTTCTCCAGCTCATTTTACAGATGAGGAAACTGAGGCAAACAGGGTGAAGTGACTGGCCCAAGGTCACACAGCTAGGAAGTGTCTGAGACCGAATTTGACCTCAGGAAGAGGAGTCTTCCTGATTTCAGGCCTGACATTCTACCCATTGCACCACCTAGCTATGTCCCTAGAAGAGGGACACAGGAAAGAGAGACTAGTGGCAATAAAGACATATGTCACTTTAAAATTTTGCCTGTCTAAACCGTAGAGACCAAGGTTGAGACTTCTTTCCCTTAACCCTCATGGTATCATGGTTCAAGCTAAGTCAGTTGCCCCTTTATGCTTATCAGTGTGTGGAGGGGGGAGGGTCTTCTCTGAGCCACTTGTAATTTCTTCATTGCCTCTGATCAGGGGCTACTAGGTGTCACAGTGGATAGAGTACTGGGCCTGGAGTCAGGAATCTCAGTTCAAATCCATCCTTATTAGCTGTGTGACCATGGGCAAGTCAACCACTATCTGCCTTAGTTTCCTCATCCTTAAAATGGAGTTAATAATAGCACCTGTTTCCCTAAAATACCTAGGATTACCAAGGGGCAGCTAGGTGGTATAGTGCATAGAGTACTATAGACTCTTAGATCAGGAAGATGGATCTTCCTGGGTCTAGATCCAGCCCCAGACACTGAATAGCTGGATGATCTTGGGCAAGTCACTTCACCCCATTTGCCTCAGCTTCATCAGTAAAATGAGCTGGAGAAGGATGTGGCAAACCATTCCAGTATCTTTGCCAAGAAAACCCAAATGGGGCCACAAAGAGTCTGAAACGATTGAAAAATGACATCATCTGCCCAGGGAGCACTGTCTAGTGAAAATAGAATTAGATTTGGAGTCGGATGGTCTGAGTTCAATTTCTGAGTCTGATTCAGACAAGACAACTCTCTTCTCTTTAAACCTTGGTTTGCTCCTCTGTAAAATGAGAGATTTAGGCTAGATCAAAGTTTTTCATCTTTTTTGTGTGTTATGGGCTACCCTTTGGCAGTCATAGTGCCTGACACACACTTAGTAAATCTTGAATGATCTCAGAATAATGTCTGCAAATGAATAAAATAAAATAGGATCACAAAGGAAACCAATTTATTGAAATTCAGATATCAAAATAAATATTTTTTAAAGTTCATAGACCCCAGGATAAGAGCCTTCTTCCATCTAGAGCAGCAGTTCTTCTTGACCTGTGGTTTATGTTCAATTTGTAACAATGAAAATACATCCTGCATATCAGATCTTTACATTACGATTCATAACAATAGCAAAAGTACAGTTAGGAAGTAGCAACGAAAATAATTTTCTGGTTGGGTTACCACAACATGAGGTGACCTCATGTCACCTTTAACTGTATTAAAGGGTCGGGCTTTAGGAAGGTTGAGAACCATTGATCTGGAGCTTGCTCATTTTTTCCACTCATTCCAAAGATAAAAACAAGAGGTTTTTTTTTAAAGCCCAACTCTTGCTCTTAAATTCAAGGAAAGACCCCATGGCTGTTCACTAATTCTATTATCTTTATATTTATTAATTTAGTCCTTTGACATCTAAGAACTAGATTAGTGACACTCCCCTGCCCCCCCTTTCCAATCCTTTGTATAAATGATCTCCTTTAACACTCATTTCACTGGTGTCAATAAAAACTCCTTATCTTAACCTTCAGGTAGTTTTTTATTTCAGTTTTAATTCATGAACTCAAATTCCTTTTTTAAAGTGGCTTTTTTCAGTATTCCTTGATTTTGTTGCTGTATTTCTGGCATTTTTGCAGGGCCGTTTTCTGCTAAAATTGCCATGCAACTGGCCGTTTACAGACAGCAAATTCTTGCTCCTAACAAGAAGAAATAAGTGGTCCCACTGTGTAATGTTTGACCTCCAAGATCTCATTGGGATTTTAAAATATACACTGCAGGTACTCCCATACTGAAAGCAGTTTTTGTTTAGATTTAAAATTTGACTGAACTAATATACTGAAAACACACTAAGCTATATTAAAAATAAAAGACTAGGAATAATTTTTTTTACTAAATCATTTTTAAAAATAAGTAATTTGATTAAGATTTTATCTTTGAGATAGCTGAAGAGAAGACTTACTTCTTAAATCTCTGTGACAGTTTTTGTTTGTGGTCAGGGTCTCTGACATGCCTGTCTAATTATAAAAGTCAATGAAAAAAATCGGTATAAAAAATTGAGAAACATTCTTATTCTCCATTTATATCTTCTTACAGGAATAAAAGATTGCTGTTTATAATGTATGTGTGTGTGTGTGTGTGTGTGTGAGAGAGAGAGAGAGGCGGGGGGAGAGAAAGAGGGAGGGAGGGGGGAGAGAGAGGGAGACAGAGACAGAGAATAACGTTCATCCTAAACAGTCTTCATGACTAAAGTTTGCTATTTAATTTATCTCAATTTCCAAAAATATTTCAAGGTAGGACAAAGACATATGCTATAATCATTTCATAGAGAAGTTTAAGGGATACAAGTCAATTACCATAACAAGAAGACCAACAAAGTCTATAAAAGCACTGAGAGGGAGTAAACCCATAGAATTATTCATCATCGAAGAAGAAAAATACTGAAAGGAAGTTCCCAGATTGTTAACTGAAATCAGATTCCGAATAAAGCCACAGCTAGGATACAGCTGTTTATGTTTTTCAATAACATTGTCTCCTTGTTTCAAGTTATCCAGCAGTAAGCCACAACAGAAACTTTTAACTCTGTATTTCACACTAGTGTAATAAAATCCAGCCCAAGCAAGACTCCTTTCAGAGATCAGAACTTTGACCAGGAAATTAGAATATGTAGACATTCTGTAAAGTTTACATGACAAATTGTATTTCATTTTTTACACATCACTATTCATCAAATGTGACAACAGCACACTGTCCTCTACCACATTCATAATTAAATACTTTGGGAGTAGTCAGCAAATGCTTGATTTACTTGCCAAGTAGAGAGAGATTGAAGCCAAGGCAACACTGGTTTATAATATAAACTCATTTGAAGAATATCATAGAGAAGGATGATGAAAAGTTATAAGTAAGATTAGTTCATAAAACAGAGAAAACAACAGCGGGGAAGGGGCTAAACTGATATAAAGAGGAGCTGGTGAGAGATCCAACTAAGCAAAGTCATTCTAAGGGTGTTTGAGTATGAACATGGAAGGACAGCCAAATAAAAATGGAAAAGATCTGCAAAGATCTTCATGACAAACTTTTTTCACTGTCTTAGAGAGTAGAACTGCCACCCTCGAAGTGTAATGTCACAGTCTTGGATGCACTTTAGAGAGGAGGTAGAAATGGGAATAAAGAGTACAAAGAAGGGACAAGCAGTCTAATTAGGTTAAGCCTACATTGAGGGGGTTCATACTAGAAATGATACAACTCAATCTGCAAGGTGTATGAAATAGATGAAGGTGTGTAAAAAATGGGCCTCAGTAATTACAAAAGAGTAACAGTATCAACTGCCAGCCTATAAACCTATCTTCCTATCCACATAAATAATTTCATGAGACAAAAACTTCATGTGCATTGAGGATGGCTCTGATGAGAGAGGAAATCACATATTTATCATCTCTGGCAAGGACATTGTTATCTATCAGATTCCCCCACTATGGAGGCTGGATTATCTCCTCCTAAAATAATACTAAAATGGCTCCATGAAAATCAGGGGAGTTTGTCCTTAAGAGATATTGAAGCTGTTCTTTGGATTTGATTGCATCAGGAGCCTAATGCTTGGACATAGTCTGGTCACCTAAGAGTAAAAAAAGGTGGTCAGCCTTGTGGAGTTGGAATCCTTCAGACCAGTGGTTCTCAACCTTCCTAATGCCGCGACCCTTTAATACTTTTGTATGTGGGTATATCTGCATGTTGGCAGATTCGCATGGAGACAGAGAGAGGAGTGGTGCCTTGGTTCCTAAGACCATTGGAAATATGTGTTTTCCGATGGTCTTAGGTGACCCCTGTGAAAGGGTTGTTCAACCCCCAAAGGGGTCATGATCCACAGGTTGAGAACCACTGCTTTAGACTTACAGATCTCCCATGACTCTTTGCACTTTACCCTGCTGACCACATGCGCCCTATCATGGAGACAAGGGGATGGTGGTGAGCACATCTACCTGAACTAAGGGCTACATCTTTGTTGAGTATCTTTTTTTGTGCTATGGCTAAAACTTCCTTTTTCTTAACTGTTGAATGGCCTATCAGTTTCTTCTTTTGTTACGATATGGGACCTAAACTACCAGGGGCTGGGTCTGTGTTAGTTGGCTCCCACAACACCATCATACAATTGATTATAAGATCTAGACTAGTGATTCACGAAATTTTTAGTCTCAAGATCTCTTAACATTCTTAAAAATCAGGTAAGACCCAAAGAGCTTTTGTTCATGTGGGTTGTGTCTATCCATCTATATTTTCCATATTAGGAATTAAAACTGATAATTGTTTTAAAATATTTACCAATTTATTTTAAAATGGTATTGTTTAGCACATTTTTGCAAATATCTTGAATGTCTGACTTCAGAGAAGACAGCTGGAAACGCATGTCTACTTCCACATTTAATTGCTTTGGTTGAAGTTTGTGAAGAGAATCTGGCTTCATACCAATGTGTAACTGGAAAAGAAAGGAGTACTTTAATGGGAAGAGAGCATTTTCATTTTATTGTGAAAATAGTAGCAACCTATGAAAGGGTCCTCAAGGCTCCTAAACATTTGTCGATCACACTTTGCGAACCGCCGATCTAGAGAGAACAGTATCTCAACTTTGCTTTGTTGTTTGTTGATTATAAGAAGCATTTGATTTATTAGAGTAAAACGACACTCGGAAGGCTGTCTTCCAACAAGACGTCTCTCATTTCTATTGAAAGGAAAAAAACCAATAATCAATACCTTGAGTGCTTTACTTTGCTAATCATTTGTCAGATACAATAATTTTAATAGGATAAGAAGTAACTGTGTGATTTATGATAAGAATATAGTCCCAGGAGAATACTTATGTTAGCTAACCTTAGGAGTGTGACCATAATCATTATAAAGTATGTATCTTAAGTATGTGACTGTAATAACCATACCTATGTATTAGTCCTTATATAAAAATGATAAATAAGAAAGCACTCTGAAAGTGTAAAGGGCCTTGATGAAGGAAGAATGCCATGTAAAGGGCTAATTGAGACATCATGGAAAGAACAAAGTTAGGGTATGAAGATCTGCCAAGTGTAATATTATGTCATATATCAATCAGTTTCTAGAGGACTTTGTGGTACCGTACATGAATCAAGAGACTTGTAATTAACTGTGAATTATGTATCTCAGGTCTCAGACTGTACTGGGCATACTGTAGATTCTGCCTTTGTTTCTTTTAATAAAGGTTGATTTCTTTGCCCAGAAATGCTTCCCAGTTTCTTTCTTATAAGATATCAAAATAAATTTTAAGATACCTTGAAAGGTATTATAATAATAGAGATATCCTTGTTTGATACTCCTCTAATCAGAAATATCAAATAAGGAAAATAAACTCCTCAGAGTTGTTTGTCACTGTCAGAGAGGAGTTCCAGGGCCTAGTTCACATGCTTTTTTATGGATGCTAAGAAATCCCTCAGAATACTGCAGAGATCCACAAGCATTCAAATTATGTTTGACCTAAACATTCACACAGGAAAAACTAAGTGGATGGAAGATGTATACATTCCATGTTGTGATGCATTGTTATATGACCAGCCATATAGAGCTTATCTCCAAGTCTTGTATGGCCACAAACCATGGAACCCTATAGGGCCTGAAGAATTAAACATTAGCGTTAGAAAACAATTGAGAGGAGCATGACGGGTTACAAGTAGGCTATATATACTGTAGCAACTATGGAACTTGGAAGAAATGGAATAAAGGATGTCATCAGAGAAATGAATCAAGAAAGATGGTCTGGTCATGTGGTAAGAGCCAGGGATGAGAGACTGACAGTGTGTTCCACCAGTATCTTTGTGGAATCAGGAGAAAGGAGGAAAAGACTTCAGTGCTTGGGGCATACTCCTTGTGGTAAGCTTATGGGAGGATATGGAGAAGAAGAGTAGTGGACGGGTAAGCATGGATGTCTTGTGATTGGAGGGAGTGGCCACATTGATGAAATGACCTGCCCATTGGAATGTTTGAGTTCTAAGATAGGCACAGTTTTGAAAACCTTTTTGGAATTGTCCATATTTAGGAATGTCATGGAACCTAATGGGCCTTTCCTGTCTTCCTCCCACTCTGGGGCCACAGCCCTGCAACAGGCAGAGTTACTTAGAGAAATGTACCAATGCTCTTTGGCTCTTGTGCCACCAGTGAAAGCACAGCATCACTCAATGACTCCCCTCTTCACTGAGACTCCTGTTCAGGAACAACCATATGGTCTGTTTATTGGGTTAATGTAGAACTGCTTATTTTTGAGTTTTAGAGGTCAAGCTGTTTTTCTGGACAGAAGAAAAGAGATTTTACATGCAAAGAACAAAAAGCCTTATGGAAAAAGGAAGGGGGGGGACTTTTATACTTTTTCTTGTACTTTGTATTCCTATGTAACAAAAATCTCAAGTTACTATTGCTTCTCTAAAAAAACCAAAACCAAAATAAAACAAAAATGGTAGTAGGCCCTTTTTGATTGCTACAGGAGAGGACCAGGAAAACAGCCTGGCATTTGTTGAAGCTATAAAAGCTTTGAAGTTTTTCTAGAATTGTTTTAGGGACTATTCAGATGGCTCTTCCTCTCCTGTGCTTAGCTTCCTTTTGATTAGTTCTACCCCATGCTTGTTTGTTTGTTTGTTTTTTAAATTTTCTACACACACATGGAAAGCTGGGAGTCTTTAGTACTTCTTGGGAAGGAATCAGTCCTTGAACACCCAGGGCAGAAAGCCATTGATAAGGAAGAGTTTTGCTAACTGTAAAGAATGAGACCATGCCAGATGATGTTTTGATAAGGTTCAAGAAAGTCCTTAGAATGAGTTAGAAGGGGACCATGTCACTGGATGAACTCTAATCATTTAAGGCAGTTGAGGCAAGAAACAGCAGTCAGGAAAGAGTCCAGCAACTTCTTGCTGGGGAGGAGAATGAGGTCAATAGTATTCTGTTACATTCATATACCACAGCTTATTCAGCCATTCCCCAATTAATGGATATCCCCTCAATTTCCAGTTTTGGGCCACCACAAAAAGAACTGCTATAAATATTTTTGTACATAGAGGTCATTTTCTTTTTCCTTCTTTTTTTTAATCTTTGGGATATAGACCTAGTAGTGATATTACTGGGCCACAGTTTTATCACCCTTTGGGCATAGTTCCAAATTGCTCTGCAGACTGTCTGGATCAGTCCACAACTCCACCCACAGTGCATTAGTGTCCCAATTTTTCTACATGTCCCCCAACATTTGTCATTTTCCTTTTCTGTCGTATTAGCCAAACTTATAGGTGTGAGATGGTACCATGGAGTTGTTTTAATTTGCATTTCTCTAATCAATAGTGATTTGGAGCATTTTTTTTCATATGACTACAGATAGCTTCGATTTCATCATAAAACAGCCTGTTCATATCTTTTGACAGTTATCCATTGGGGAATGATTTGTATTCTTAAAAATTTGACTGAGTTCTGTATATATTTGCAAAATAAGATCTTTATCAGAGAAACCTGACATAAAGTCCACCCCCTCCTCTTTTTGGCTTTCCTTCTTATCTTGGCAGAATTTGTTTTGTTTGTGCAAAACTTTTTGAATTTAATGTAATCAAAATGATCTGTTTTACATCCTGTAATGCTCTCTATATCTTGGTTGGTCATAGAGTCTTCCTTTATTCATACATCTGACAGGTAAACTATTCCATGCTCCCCCTGATTTGCTTATGACATCACTCTTTATGTCTAAATCATGTACTCTGGATGCTGCTTGATCCCTAGTGTCGGCCAAACTTCTTTCCAGCTTTCCTAGAAATTTTTGTCAAATAGTGATTTCTTGGCCCCTAAGCTCGGATCTTTGGATTTATGAAACACTAGATTGCTATGGTCGTTTACTATTGTGTATTGGGTACTTAACATGTTCCACTGATCCACCACTCTGTTTCCTAGCCAGTTATCTGATTGTTTGGGTGATTTGTAATGACTTTGTTATATAGATTGAAATCTGGTACCCCTAGGCCACCTTCCTTCAAATTTTGTTTTCATTGGTTCTTCTGATATTTTTGACCTTTTGCTTCTTCCAGATGAGTGTCAGTATTATTTTTTTAGCCCTATAAACTAAATTTTGGTAGTCTGATTGGTTTGGAACTGAATAAGTAAAATAATTTAGTTAGAATTGTTATTTTTATTAGCTCACCCTACCCACTGGCAAATAACATTTCTCCAGTTGTTTAGATCTGACTTTGTGTGAAATGTGTTTTGTAGTTGTGTTCATATAGTTCCTGGGTTGTTAGACTTTGTTGGCAATATAGAGAAATGCTGATAATTTATGTGGGTTTATTTTATATCCTGCAACTTTGCTGAAGTTAATTATTTCAAATAGTTTTTGAGTGGATCGTCTATTTCTTGACTTCTAACTTTATGTCAAAATTGGGCTCCTCTCCTGGGCTGTCCCAATTTTCAGGGTTTTTTGTGCTGCAATTTTCAGAGCTGGCTTTGGGAGTCTGTAAGTTTTCCAGTGTTTCTAAGGTGGTATGATCAAAAGAGAAGTGTGGTCACTGCTCTCCTGACTTATGCTGTAGTCTTTACCCAAGAAAGGACCTTGTTCCCCTGTAGCCACAAGTGCTAGTGTTCCTGTTGGCCCTAGAATTGTGACCATGTCCCCTGATCCCTTGTGAGTGACCCCAAGCACTCTTCTCCATCTTGAAACTGTAACCAAGGCCCCTATTCCCCTATGACCACAAGCACTAGTGTCCTCCATCCTGGGTCCATTACCAGGAACTGCATATTGGCAGTACAACAGGATCCTAAACCCAACACCAGAAAAGGACTCCCTGTAATCTTTTTATGACTGGTTTTCCAACTCCTTTGCTGTCTGTGGGCGGAGAGCTCCCGTTGCTGCTGCTGTGACTTCCAAGGCCTTCTGCTGGTACCGCCAGGTATGGCCCACACTATACCCTGGCCTGACCACCTCCTAGGTATGACAGATTGTTCTCCTTGACCTCTTAAGCTTTCTTGGGCTGGAAAATTGTTGCATCTAAGCTTTTATTGGTTCTGTTGCTCCAGGATTTGTTTTGAGACATTATTTTAAAGTTATATGGGTGGGAATTTGGGACTCAGGAAGAGTTCCTGCCTTTCCCCCACCATATTGGCTCTGCCCCTGACCACTCTTTCTTAATTTCCCTTTTTAGCTCATCCTCTCTATTTTGCCCTTAATTATGCATGTTCGCCAAGGCTCTATCTTGTGCCCTCGTCTCAGCTCCCATAGGTTTAATTGCCACCTCTGTGCAAACAATTCTCAGATGTCTCCCTCAAGCTCCAGTCCCACATAATCAGCTATCTACTGGATCTCCCCAACTGGTAGGGACATTCAAAGAAGCAAAATGACATCCCATGTAAGGAGGTAGATTTGCTAATGATTACAGCTATCAACATTGTAATGAGGGTTTGGGGGAGGTAATATTCATCTCTCATTTGAGATTTTCTAGCAAAGGCTATCCTACTTGTTGGAAATATAGAGGATATTCCTAATCATATTCAGGTACAGATTGAACTAAAGAGCTTCAGATCTGCCTTCCAACAATGAGAAACTTCAATATTCATATTCGAAAAAGGAGAAAGACCTCTGAGTTTGCCCTAAAAAATGAAAAAATTATGACATACATGTTAATGTTTAATTTAGTCACCATGCACACAGCCTTGTTTTTTTAGTGATACCTTTTATTTTATAGCATCGACTTTTTCTGATATCTCTCTCTACCCCCAACTCACTCATATAACAAAGAAAAATAGGAAAGCCAAACCAATGGACAGGAACTGTGTCTGACACCATATATCACATTCCTTATCTGTAGTACTCTACCTCTATATGGAGAATAGGGTGATGTGTTCAATCGTTTCTTATCTAGCATGGACAGTGGTCATTACTATTCATCAGAATTTAGCTCTCTTTTAGTATTATTTCCATTTCCATTTTATATTTTTTAAAGTAATCCTTTATTTTGTATTCTGAGATTTTTTTGGTAGCAGAAAACTGCATAGGAGTTTCCAAATTCTTTTTAAAAGATTGGCTATAGGTTTATCAATTTTGTTATTCTTTTCAAGGAAATATCTTTTACGTCTGTTAAATGATTATCTAATATTTTGGTTTTTAACATTTATTTAAAAATTTTTGAGTTCCAAATTATCTCCCTCCCTCCCTTTCTCCCCTCACTGAGGAGACAAGCAATTTGATATAGGTTATATATGTGTAGTCATGCAAAACGTATTTCCATGTCAGTTATGTTGTGAAAGAAAACACAGAAAAGCCTCCCAAGAAAAATAAAGTAAAAAAAAAGTATACTTCTATTTGCATTCAGACTCCATCAGTTCTTTTTCTGGAGATGGCTAACATTTTTAATGATAAGTCCTTCTGGGTCATTGTATTTCTGAGAATAGCTGTCATTTACAGTTGATCCTCATAAAATATTGCTTGTGTACAATGTTGTCTTGGTTCTGCTCATTTCACTTTGCACCTGTTCATGTAATTCTTTCCAGGTTTTTCTGAGAGAATCTACTTGTCATTTCTTATAGCATTGAAGTATTCCATCACAGTCATATACCACAAATTCAGCCATTCCCTAATTTCCAATTCTTTGCCACCACCAAAAGAGCTGACATAAATATTTTTGAATGTAGAGGTCCTTTTCCCATGACCCCAACAATGTAAATGGAAAGAAAACAAAATGGAAACTGAATGTATTGAAATCATAATGACCAAGATTAGCCTGAAAGGAGATGAAAACGCCCCTCCCCCTAGAGGTATGGTAATAGAGGTGTAGAACATTGTATACAATGTGAAACTTTTTCAGTGTGGTTGAGATTTGCTAAACTTTTTTTTCTTTTCTTTTCCTTAAGTTATGGCTCTTTGGGACAGTTAAGGAATGGATATGTTAGAAAAAAGATGCAATGTAAAAAAAAAATCAATAAAACAGATTTTTTTAATGGCATCAATATTTTTAAAAGGGAAATGCCTTGTAAACAGAAAAATCCTTTTGCAAGTTATTACTGCATTTGGATTACGTAGTATGTCAGGTCCTCTGACACATTTGGTTAAGCTGGGATTCTTGTTTTAGGAAATATGTTTTGCAAATAAGTTTAATCCATTTTATTTATGTACTTGGTACACTTTTGAAGACACATAAATTACTTATTCCTGAATTCAATCAATTTTATTGGGCAGAAGAAAATAATTGAGCGAGGTCTTAACTAGTATTTTCAGAAAATGAAGTAAAAAACAAGATAGCTTTAATAGGAGTACAATTTATTTCAGCTTTTAATACACCATGATTTCCGTTAGCCAATCCCCAGAGCCCAGTACTGCGTCCCTCCATTGAATTCCAGTAACTTTCAATGACTTTTGGCATTTAAACCTAGTGCTCTCAATCAGTTGATTCAACTGAACTTTTCTCACCTGATGAAGGTACCAAGGGTCAATTTTTGATTAGTTACTTTCAGTGGGGTGGGTTGAGAGACTCACTCAAATGCCAGCCTTTACACAAATAAGCAGTGGATCCAAACAAATACCCACATAGGCCTTGTCCAAAAGTGTGTGACTTCCACACTTTGTCTCTTCTTCTGGCAGGTAGTAGTCATGAATGCTAGCTGTATCGATTAGAGACTTTCAAAGCTGTTTTCTTTTCAATGTTATCACTGTAAAAATTGTTATGGTTCTGCTCACTTGACTCTGCTGGTTGAGGCTTGGTTCCACAATGTTTTCTGAAATCCCCAGACCAATTAGAAGGCCCATGGACGGTGTAGCTGTCTCCCTGTGGCCCTTCCAAATGATTATGATTTTCCTTTGCTCTCACCTTTGCCAATCTGATGGGTGTGAGGCAGATCTTTAAAGCTGGTTTAATGGACATTTCTTTCATTGAGATTTTAAACATTTAAAAAAATACATTGATCGCTTGGGTTTCTCCCTTTGAGAACTGCCTATTTATATCCTTCTGACTATCTCTGGGGGAATGAATGCCATTCTTCTGTAAGTGAATCACTTCCTTATGTGTCTTGGATATGAGACCCTCCCCCACTCCCAACAAGTAGGAATTCTGAGCACTTGGATTTTAAATTTCTTGTGCTTGCTATGAGGGTGGAGAGGTGATGAGTCACAGATTTAGAACTAGAAGGACCCTTAGAGATCATGGAAATTAGTGGTTTTTAACCGTGTGTGTGTGTGTGTGTGTGTGTGTGTGTGTGTGTGTGTGTGTGTGTGAGTGACGGACCTCTTCTGAAAATCATGTTTGTTGCCTATATTTATAATGGAAAGAAATGCTATATTTCATTAAAACGTTAGAGAAAATAAAAATGTAATATTTTTCCCACTCAAGTTCAAGAAGCCCCTGAAATTTACCCACAATTAATATCTCTGACACATACTAAGTGTTTAAAAAGCCTGCTGGACCACCCGATTAGTCCAGATACTTCACTGTATAGATGAAGTTACTTGCCCAGAGTAACAGGGGCTGAAGTGGTTTGAACTTAGGTCTTCTGGCTTTGAATCTATTGCTTTGTTGGACCGGGAAGAATTACAGAGGGCTGCAGTTACTGCGAAGGAAAAATCCAATGCTAGAGAGAGACTGCCCTTTTCTCACCTGTACTTCCTGGCTTTGTCTACAAGGTTATTCTCCTTCCCTCATCCCCCCCCCCATAAGAATACGTGTCCACTTTTATAATGGAGGTCATTTGGAAATTTGGATTTGCCTTACAGAAATCACATTACCTTTGGCAAATATAGTTATTCTAAAAAGCGAAGAATACCAGTAGTAAATATGTTGACTGCCATTACTCAAATTCTGTCCTAGTTTCCATTGACAAAGAGATCACTTTCCTCCTTCTATCTAGAAGAAAAGATATTGAATTAAAAATTTGTCTTTAAACATTCCGAGATCTGACATCTTACCCGCTTGGGGTCTGAAAAGGATCTGTTGCTATGGGCTGCTCTCTGTTGATCCATGTTCCCTGGGTGATTTCTGCTTCTATTAATTTACCTGCTTTTGGTTCTGTGATTTACCATCTTATCCATCTACAGTCACTGCTATGCTACTTGTTTAAGAGTAACTAGATGGGGGACATTCGCTTCTTCTGAGTTTGCTCTTAATTGAGTTCCTGAATATGTGACTTTACATTTATACTGATGACTGACCTCCAGGGAAATCCCACTGTGGGGACACAAAGGAGGCTGTCCAGGCACAGAGACAAAAGATAAGCTTTCATTATGCAAACATTCTGTTTGGAGATACGTATGTGGGCTTCATGACATGTAAATGCTCTGATTGCAGGGAGCATGAGAGCTTGCTGTCATCTGGGGAAAGGAGCCAGCAGAAGGCTAAGGAAAGCACCCAGGTGAAGAGTAACCTAATTGCTGCCTGGAGGTGTGTGCACAGAGTCCAAAGAGGGCCAGGTGGGCCAGGTAGGCTGCGTGTAATGTGGGGCATACTGGAGTGGTGGCACACTTGCATGCATCCTTATCTGGACCCACATTTTGAGGGCCAACCTGGACCTGAACTCTTTTGGGTCTGTGATAGAATGAGGACCATGGAAAGGGAATTGGCCTGCAGGTAGATACTTGTAGTATTTCTTCTTTGCTCCATAAACTCGATATTTTTGCTCTTTTTCTCACAGTTTGCAGTTTGGGGTTTCTTTCAGGAAAAAATAAATGATGGACTCTTTCTATTTCTACATTTTCTCTGGTACTAAGAGAAATGATTGGGTTTTTTCCTATGATTGAAATATAAGGCTCTTTTTTGGTCATGGCTTTCAAGTAGTTTGGTCATTTTAAAATTCTCTCAACCCATTTTCTAGGTCATTTTTTTAGCCTATGAGAACACATTTTTTTCAGACTTTTGACTTTATTTGAATGTTTCTTGATGTCTCATGAAGTCATTAGCTTCTATCAGGCCCATTCTAATGTTCAGAGAGGGTTTTTCCCTTTGGGTAAGCTTTTGTATTTCTTGTTCAAAGCTGCTCATTTTTTTCCCCCAAATTTTCTTCCTCTATCACTTTCATTTAGATTTTGGAATCATTTTTAGCTCTTAAAAATTCTCTTATAGGAATTTGGGTTAGACTAGTAATGCCCAAGCTTCATATTCTTTGAGGCTTTTTGACTATAAATGTTTTGGAATCATACTCTCTTTTAAGTTTAGAAGTGAGTTTTCCTATCACTGTAATTAATAGCTTTTGTGGTAGGATTCTTTTTGTTTGCTCAGTCTTGTAACCTGTTTTCTAATTTTGTATTTTATGTTAGGACTGGGCTTCTATTATGTTCTTAGCATTTTGAGAGTTGTATTATTCCAGGATCTCAGGGACAGTTCAGTTTGGGGGCCTGCAAGCTTTTAGTTCTCTCAGTGTGACCTGATGAATGTCAGTCTGATTGTTGCTTCTCTGGTCTAAGTTTCCTGACCAAGTTATTCCTCTTCATGCTTCAGACTGGAACCAAGACTCTTCTATACGCCTGAGGTCAGAGCCACATAATTACTGCTTGCTTCTGAATTTGCTCTTTGTTCAGTCCACAGCCCAAGGCTTGCAACCTCTCCTCACTCAGCCCTGCATCTATGTATGACTCAGAAACAGGGAGTGAGCAACTGAACTGGCAGTCAGCAGTTCTTTCTGCACCCTTGACAAGTTCAGGATCCTTTCTGCTAGATCTGTCCCCTTTTTGTCCTCAGGTACCACCTCTCACTGAATCTCCCTGCATTGGAGTAGTCTCTGCCTGTGTACTCTTGGCCAGACTCCATCTCCCGAGGCTACAGCCTCTCTCTCTGTTTCCTTAAGGCAACCTAGGCTAGGAAAACATAATTCCCTGTGATTTTTTTTTCTTAGACTTCCTGATGAGGATTCAGTCTAGTGCATCTTCTAGATCTGTTTGTAGGAGTTGCAGGGAGAGGTGGGGCTTGGTACTTCTTTCTCCTACTTTGCCATCTTTTCTCCTTCAGTTTACTTATATTTCAGCTGAATTTTTGATAAAGTATCTCATCCATTCTTTTGAAGAAGATGGACAGTTATGGATTAGAGGATAGATTTTTTTTCAGATAGATTAAAAAAATGTTTGGCTGGAATGACTTAAAGAGTGGTTGTTAATGGTTTGCTGTCCACATGGCAAGAGGTCTCCAGTGGAGTGCCTACCATGGGGGTCTGTGGCTCTGTGCCATTTGACATTTTTCTCAATGACTGGGTATGCTTATCACATTTTAAGATGACCCAGAGCTGGAAGGAGAACAAACCCACTGGATACAGTGTTAGGATCCTGTAATGTCATGCACAAGCAGCTTCCCAAAAGAATGCTACTGTGAACAGCTTTTAGGGTTCTGATCACACAGTATAGTGAACCCTCCATTTATTCCATTACAAATCAAGGTAAACATTCACAACATTACATCTTATCACAGAAAATCACAATATACTGTTCACAACAGCTTAACATTAGAATGGCCACATAGTTTTCACCAAAGTGGTCACAGTATTTAGAACAAAGAATAAAAGAATAATCATCTGATATCCCTAAGGAGGTTTGCCTCTTCACTCAGTTATTCAGTCATCTCACAATACAATAATCAATCTTACACTCATGGGGCAATTAATAGATTAATCAGTCACTTATCTAGCAATCAATCACTAAGTATCATTAAGTAAATTATGTCTCTAAGTAAATACAATACTAAATAACAGTCACTAAGTAACTACAATCATTAAAAAATTACACAAACCCTCCACCCCTCAGTGTCTAGTAAACTTTAATTTCATCACACATTCAATATCCAAGGAGAGGCCTTTTCTTCATCTGGATTCTGGGTGGTCTCTCTGATTCCCTGGATCCCCTTCCATGGTCCTAGCTCCTACCTGAATTCACCAAACAGTCACCTGTATTCAGACAGACAGCCTGTTTCACCTCCATTCTTCTGGAGTTGTAATTTGTCAATACACTGAAAAGAATTGTAATGTCTTACAAAGTAGCTTTCTTTTATAATAGTGTCTATCATTGTATAAATTGTTCTCCTGGTTCTACACACTTCACTCTGTATCAGTTCATACATACATATATATGTGTGTATGTGTGTGTGTATATAATATATATTACATATATATATATATATATATATATATATATATATATCTTCCTCCTTTCCTCTAAAACTGGGAATTTCATTATTTCATAGAGTACAATAGCATTCCATTCCATTTACTTACCATAATTTATTCAGCCATTCCCTCATTTTATGGGGTTTTAGCCTTAAAACTTTTAGCTACCATGAAAAGAGCTGCCATAAATGTTTTTGCACATATTGATCTTTTTCCACTTAATTTTATTCCTTTGGGGTTATAGAGAAGCCTAATGATGGCATAGTTGGCTCAAAGCTCTATGGGTATGTACAGTTTGGTATGTATGAGGACACCATGCTGGGAAAAGTTCCAAATTGCTTTCCAGAATAGCTGGACTAATTCCCATTTCCATCACTGGTGTACCTGTTTCTCCACAACCCATTCATCATTTTCTTCTTTTGCCATCTTTGCCATTTTGATAGCTGTGAGGCTTCACAGTTGCTTTAATTTTTATTAGTTGAATTGTTAGTTGAATTAGAGCAGTTTTTTGACTAATTTGTTTATGAATTTGCCTGTTAGAATTTTGTTCACCACTAATTATTTTTAAATCCTTTCTTTAAGGGCCCTTTCTTGAATTTTTATCAGTAAATGATGTATTTAATATTTCCAGCCAGTAAGTGTTAAGTGTCTGAGGCTGGATTTGAACTCAGGTCCTCTGGACTCCAGGGGTGGTGCTTTATTTGCTGTGCCACCTAGCTTCCCCCTTTTCTGTATTTTTGGTGAGGCCTTCATGCCCCAGTATATGGTAAATTTTTGGTGCCAATGCAGTTAAGATAGAAATTACTTTCTATTGCTATTCAGCAAGTGTCAGAGATCTAATTTTTCTAAAGCTCTATTCAGGTCCTTAGCTCCTTTTCGTTTATCTTTTGGGTTAATTTGGGTCTGAAAGGTGTACATTAAACTCCTCTTCTAGTCTTATTAGCTATTTAAGTATTTAGATGATATATTGTATTAATCGGTGTATGTGCTTAAGCATACTGTAAGTTCCTTGTTTTTTTTTAAATTATCTATAAATGCAGTAGGCTTACTTGAAGTCATGTTTGTTACCTCTGGTGTTTTTAGTTTATCTGGGGCATAATAGATTTTGCTTCAGCCCTTCCATTTTAACTCTGTGTTCTAATCCATTTTATTCTCCTTTCATCTCATTCTTAGTTATAGCCTCTTTTTTTGCTTCTATCTCCCTCTTTAGAAATTGGTAGAGGGAGGGTCCCAGTGGACCTGCAAAGGTCCCAAAGTTGCTCTTTCACTCTCAGTGTACCTTACTTAGTGGGACTCATCAGGCACTTCCTGGTTTGGGTTGGGAAGGCTTGAGGTGATTCTTTTATTAGAAGGATGTCTCTCTCAAAGCTCCAGTCAGGTGTTTGCAAGGGGACCAGGGATGCTCTCTTCCTATCTTGGCCACCTCCCCACCGGGAATACATTTTGAAAATATGAACTGAGACTATTTGTAGAATTCTAGAATCAACACTATCTCTAATTATTAGCAAATTTTTTCAAGCCTAAAGATACCTTTTCTGGATGCCTTCCCTGCTTTCTCCTGGCCTTGAGATACCAGTGGAACAATAACAAATACGTGTAGTCAAATGAAGCAATTTCCTACATTGACTGTATTCAAAACCTGATTGCTCATTCTTCATTTTAAAGGTCATCTTCAGCCCTCTGGTTAAGAATATGCATCCTGTTCTACAGCTGTGAATGGTATGTAATGTGCTTTTCTTCTCATTTTTCATGGTGTGATCTTTAATATTAAGGTTATGCATCCATTTTGAATCTACAGTGGATGTAAATAAGATGTAAATACTGGGTTGCGTCTAATTTTGGTCAGACTGCTTTCCAGCTTCCCCAACAGTTCTTATCAAATAGGAAGTTCTTGTATTTGAGGGGAGGGGTTCCAAACATTGAATTATTGAGTTAAATTTTTTCTGATTCTCTCTTGTTTAATATGTCCATTAATCTACCCTATTACCAAGTGGTTTTGATGATTTCTGTCTTGTAAATATAGTTTGGGGTCTATAAGTGCTATTTCTTCCTCTTTCATATATATATATATATATATATATATATATATTGTATATATATATATATATATATATATATATGTATAAGTTCTTGATTTCTTAAAGGCATATACATATTCTGTGTGCTGTGGTAGACAGCCCCAAACATTGTAGGCATTTTGTAGTTATTTTCAGGGGTCATTCCTTTCTATTATTGCTTCTTGGATGTTATTATTATTATATAGAAACGTAGCTAATTTTTCTGGGTTCATTTTGAAGCCTCCTGAAACTATTGTGTATTAGTATCTTGGCTATTGCCAAGGAATTTCCAAGTTAACGATCATATTATCAACAAAATACGCATCGTTTTATCTCATCTTTGCCTATATTCATGAAACATGAGAAAAAAGTCAAAAATTAAAGGACCTTTGTATATGACAGAGCAGGATTTTGGTACACCTGAGACAAAACTCTATCTATGAGAAGAACCATCAAGAAAACCAGAAAGCAGTCTGGCAGAAATGAGGGGATGTGGTGTAAAATGCTTATTATCTAAACCTAACAAACTCAAAAGGGGAATGTGGCCTAAATATTAAGGGTTATGTTATTTAAAATATTCCTAACAGATCCCAATCAGGACTTCTTGTAAAGATGGCAAGCCCAGCTCTCCTAAAAATATCTTTATCAATGATTCAAAGAAACTGACCCTGCTTACTAAGTCTCTACAAAAGAAAGAAGAGACTGACAAATTGAGTAGGGAACCAAAAAATAAATCTTTCACTTGACAAATAAAATGATGTATTTTTTCCCAAGTAACAAAATAGGTATGCAATTTGCTCTTCTGGTCAAAATAAGAGGATCAAATGACCAAAATTTTAAATGAAAAAGATTTCACAGAGGACAAAAGAGGAAATTATTATAGACTATTTTGAACAGATGATTATTTACAAAAAAATATAAAATATTCAGATTTTACTTAAAGAATTGAAGTTCAAGGATTTCCTTCCCTAAATTTCTCAAGCCTTTTCTAGGCCTCTGAGTCCCCAGATCTTAAACTTTGAGACCTGAAGTCCTCCAAGTTTCAGTCTAGAGTTCCCCAATGTCCATATGGTTCTAAAGCTATGCTATAACCTTCCATTTTTAAACTGGCAGATTTCTAAGCTTCTCAGTCTAGGGATTTACTTGCCTAGGACCTCACCAATTTAAGTTTTCACACTTAAAGACCTAGAGAAATAAATGAAAGCTATAGCTCTAGCATTCTGGAAAGTAATTTGGAATTATGTTCTTATATCCTGGGAAAGCATTACTAGGCTTATACCTCAAAGACAGGCAAAAGCTTCGTATATGTGTGTGTGTGTGTGTAAATATACATAAATTCATATATATACACATATATAAATAAATAGATTATTTAGATTATTAGATTAATAGATATAAATATTAATTTATATATGTGTGTGAATTTATATATATATATATATGAAATTACTTACAGCAGCTCTTTTTGTAGTGTCAGAGAACTGGAAATTAATGGAGCTCCTATCCATTGTAAAATGGCTGAACAAGTAATGTTATATGAACGTAATTAACTATTATTGTACCACAAGGAATAATGAGAGAGAGAAGGACAGTTGCAGAGAAACATTGGAAGAATGTATAACTGATGAAGGAAGCGAGCTGAACTAGAACAACTTCTAGAGTAGTTACAACATGTAACGCTAGAAAACTTTGAAAGATTTAATAACTCTGATCAAAGCAATGAACAACCCAGATTCCAGAGGACCAATGATGAATGTTACCACCCTCCTTGACAGAAGGATCAATGACTTGAGATGAAGAATGACACATCCATTTTTTGATATGGCCAATATGGGAATTTGTTTTCCTTGTCTTTCCTACTAGGTGTAGGTAGGAGAGAAAGTAAGTGCGGTTTCATTAAATAAGTAAAATCTTGGTGATTTAGAATGAAAGCTCTAAGTCTACAGTTCCCTAGTTCCCAGACCTAGGGAAGGGAGTCCAGGTCTAAGCTGTACACTTTCAAAGCTCTAAGCATTGAGTCTTTGAGGTCACTAAATGTATAGATTTAGTTCTGTAGTTATCTAAGTTTCTAGGTTTCTAATCTAGGTCTCCAGATCAATATGTGAAGAAATTAGCCTAAATTTAAAGAAGCGCAATTAAAGCTCCGTGACATTATGCTTATAAGCCTTATTAGGCTTATTAACTTAAAGGAAGGGGTGGCTAGGTGGTGCAGTGAATAGAGTGCCAGCCCTGGAGTCAGGAGGACCTGAGTTCAAATGTGGCCTCAGACACTCAACATACACACAAAAAAACTAGCCATGTGATCTTGGGCAAGTCACTTAACCCCAATTGCCCCCACTTTCCCGCTCCCAAAAAAGGAAAAAAAAGAAATAAGTTAAAGGGAAAAAAAACTGTGGTAAATTACTTAAACTTAAGGAAAGAGAGGTGAGACCTACAGAGAGAGAAATAACAATAGTTCACATTGCTATAGCACAGAAACAGCTTGCAAAGCACATTCTCATTTAAGGTTCCCATCTCTTTGGGGAGGTAGAGAGTGAAGGCCTGATGTCTTAGGAATTTAAATCTCAAAGTATAAAGGAGCCTAGAGAAGTTAATCCCTAGTCTTAGGGAGCCATCAACCCAAACCCCTCAATTATTTACTAGGTCTCCAAGTCTAAGTCTTAGAGGCCTAGAGTGGGCATTAGTAAGGTACCACAAAAACACCCCCTCATCATTCAGAGGCGACCCATCTCTCCTCTTTCCCTAATATTTAGGATCAAAATATTCTCTAAATGGATAACTGGGTGGTAGATGTTACTATCACTCCAGCAAAAAGTGAGAGAAGAGTCAGCCACACTACTTGATGCTCAAAGTTGGATTATCAGAATGATACAACATATCTGTCCAGGTCCCAAAATAATGGAGAAGGAGTCTAGAGCATGACTGCATTTCCCATTCCTCCCACATCAGGAATGGGTCTTTTTCATTCTGTCGGCCCCTCTGTTTCTGCAGAAGAAAGTTCTTCAGGAGCAGTCACCTTTAGCAGAGTGCAATTTGAACCTAAGAGAGAAGGGGAAAGCTTCATTTATCTGCAGAAATGGACTTCATAATATGGGCTTGAAGGTTTGGGAATACTGCTTCACGTGGCTGAGTGCATGGAAAGTCTTTCTATCTATTCAGTGGCCTTGGGAAGAGGTGTTATGCTGAGCAATCTCTCACAAGTAGCCTAAGGATGACACACATTTAATAAGTAACCATGGAAGGCAGCTGTGTTCTCAGGATAGGCACCTGTCTGGCTCAAGTCCTCCTTATCCAAAGAATACCACTGGAAGAGGTTATGTTGTCTTGGAATGGGGGAGAGGCCAAGTCATCCTTACTGCACCATCAACATACTGTTAGAGCTGGGGCGGAGGGCACTAATAGATGGCCAGTCAGTGGGTATCAGAGATAAGACTTCGACCTAAGGTCAACTCTCTATCCACTCTGCCACACTCCTTTTGGATGTGAAACCGTCAATTTCTTAACCCTGCCTCCTAGGAGGTTGTAAGTGTCTATGCTTCAAGCAAAACTTTTCACTCTTAACCAGTAAACACCAAAGTTCACAATAAACTATGGCGGTGGGAGGGGGGTTGTCTTTGGAAAAGGCTTTGACAGATTGAAATTCACCAGTCATAGCACCTTGAAGTACAGTATGTGTGGGGTCCCACCAGTCAAAGAAGTCACTAGCCACTGAGGACAGGAAGGAATAGAGGTAGGTATCCAGCTATATCCTCATATAGAACTAGGTCCATAGAAATGAGAGCTTACACATACATGGAAACAGAGAGAAAGGACTATATTTTATACATGTGCAAACATGCCCTGAGGAGATTGATGAGGACCCTTCAGGCCAGCTATCCCCGGGCCAGGCACACAGCCCAAAGAGGTCCAGATTTGAATACTCATTGCTCAGAGAAGTAAAAAAGTGGAAGTAGACTCCCCACCCTTTTGCTGGGGAATGGCATCATCAAATAGGAAAAATAAAGAGGGCAGTGAAGATTCATATGAACTGAGGCAGAGAGCAACGTAAGCAGAAACAGGAAAACAATATCAACATGAATGGCATCTAGCATTCCTCTAGTGGTTTAAGTTTTGCAGACATGCCCAGGGTAGCACAACTGAGGAGTGTCTGAACCAGGATGTAAACTCAGGCTTTCCTAACTTCGAGAAGAAATGAGAAAGTGCCCCCTCCCCCATTTCCCTGTAGAGGTGAGGAACATTACATCTATTGTCAGGATCAGTTGAAGTCTTGGTTAGTTTTGTGGAACTCTTTCTCTTTTTTATTTTGTTAGAAGGGGATAACACTCTGTGAAGTGAATGTGGGAAATATAGATATTATATCATACCTTGAAGCATGAATCTAATATCTATTTAGAAATGAAGGTGATCTTCCACTAAAGTGTTAAAACAACAACAAACCAACTTTGCCCTTCTGGGGCCATATATGCTGATGTTTCCTTCTTGTTGCGTGATCTCCACATTCTATAACCACAGCACAGGGCCAGTTTTTCCAAAGGCCTTTGAAAAAAGGGTCAAATGCTAGGGTCCCATTTCCTGATATATTGATATCAAGGGTTGAGGTTTCAAATTCCTATTTTCATGGAAACTAGCACTATTCATTGCATGCTGGGGGAAAGCAGCTTTGAAGTTATCAGAAAGGTTTTTTAATCTAAATGATCTGGAGCAAAATAAAGCTGCCTGTTAGGATTACCCAGAGTACTTAGCTGTTCTGTTGCCCTTGTGGGTCAAACTTCAGTGTAAATAACTTTATCCAGAAGCAGCTCTTTGGATGGGCCTCGGATCTGTCAGTGAAGCATTTGGATCCAATAAAAACAGGGTGGCTGCAGCGCACATGAAACTGAAATTCCCTGATTTCCAAAGTCCTGTTTTTGTTTTTAAATACACATATGTAAGCAAAAAGGCAGGCGCTTGACATTTCAGGCTCTGTGTTGTTTTTCTTCCCTTTGATCTGCCAGGCAAGTGAGGAATACTCGGGTGTCACTTGTCCCCATAGGTGAAAGCCAAATCATTATATAGTAAAGTGAACTGTGTGGAAAGGGAGCCTGCTGCCCACCCCCCAAAGGCAGTGAAACTCTGAAGCAGAGCCCAGTCTGGCTGACAACATGCCTTGGGGTGTTACTTGGTTTGGGGGAATTGGAAGGTAAAATAACTGTGGTTTGTAGCATTTGAAGTGCCTGGGAACGATCAGAGAATAAAAAAAAAAACCCAAGGTACTTTCTCAATCTCATGTCAATTTCCAGGTAGAAATGAGCTGTCTTGGGAGCAATGCAGCAGGAATTCCTTTTCAGATACCATTTGTACTAGATGTCCTTTGGAGAGCCTTTAAAAACTCTTTGGTTCTTACCTGGCTATGGGCACCTAATAAACAAAAGAAAAACTAGCCCAGATGCCTGAAAACCTTTGCAGAAGAAGCATATGGTTGGAAAAGAGCTGTTGCCCATACTATGGCCTGCAGCGGAATGGCGAGTCCCTAGTAAAGATGGTGTTTTGCATGCTGGCTCTGCCCCTCAGTCTGTTTTCTTGTGCAAGTCACTTCCCTCTCTGTAAAAGGCAGAGCCTGCACAAAATGGTCTCTAAGGCCTGCTCGAGTCTATGATTCTAACAGAGTTCAGACATTGCAGACAAGATCACAGACTGCAGAGCAACTACAGATCTTCTTATGCCAATCCAAAAGCAGCTCCTGAGTTTCACTCAAAGTGGTGTCTCTGATAACTTCAACTGTCTGCATTTTACTCCCTGTGTTGCTCCTCTCCAAGAGAACCTTCCATGATGACAGTTTTTAAATGAGGAAGAAATGAAAAAATTCAGCAAAACTAAGCAATTCTTTAAAAAAAAAAATCTCATTTCATATGCTATATTCCACACCCATGGACCCCTAGCTCTACAAAGGAGAGGGGGAAGGAAGTGTCTTATACTTATTTGAGGCCAATCTTGTTCTTTATAATGTATGTCATTTTAAATCAATAGGAGTTTACTATACTGAGAACTAGAGAACATTTGTATTATGAATATGAATATGAATACTGTGCCCCGCCCAATTCTGCACTGTCCATCTAGAACAAACTGCCACTGTCATAAAAAAAAAACCCTAACCCATTCCTGTTTTTCAACCAGAACTATAATGCTGGGCCTGGAGCCACTGAAGAATTTGGATAGTGCTGTGATCTGCTCTGCTTGTTGATAAAGAAGACTTCGAAGGCATTTTCTTCCCCAAATGTGAAGTCAGGCTCTTTCACCACGGTATGTTCCCTCTCCTCGTGACATCTAACTAGCATATGATCTTGTAGCCATCATCCCTGGGTCAGAATACGCAGAACTTGGCTTCTGGATCCTAGACTGGGCAATAGGTTTTGCTTATGCATTTGAAATATTTTCAAGATCCACTAGAATTCCACTTAATTATTGACTTCTTCCTGTCTAACATCTGCAATAACCAGAAGTGATTAGTAGTTGAGACCTATGGTTGTGATAGGGAGCCTCCTTCTGGGACATGTCATGGACTTGCCTATTCAGAATCACCCAGTTAGTATGTGCAAGAGGCAAGGCTTGAACCCAAGTCTGAGTCCAAGATGGACTCCATCCATTATGGTCTATGTGTGTGTGTATATAAAATGTATGTAACATTGTTCAGTCATTTCAGTCACATCTGACCCTTTGGGGTGCCATTTGGAATGTTCTTGCTAAAGAGACTGGAATACTTTACCGTTTCCTTCCTCAGCTCAGCAAACAGGGTAAAGTGACTTGCCCAGAGTCACACAGCTAGTGACTGGATTTGAAGTCAGGAAGACGAGTCCTCTTGGTTCCAAGCCCAGTGCTCTACCCACTGCATCATCCAGATGCCCCACAAACATAATACATACATGCATATTAAATAATAATGGCTCTTATATATAGAGTGCTTTCAATTTGGTGTTAAAGGAGAGGGAACATAAGCTCCAATGAGCTAGCCTTCTCTCTTTCTGAATACAGTTATTCTGAGTCATTCAGTCCAAACATCTCCCCTTACAAATAAGGAAACAGAGGTTCCAAGAGGGTAAAAGGCATTGTGACAAATCAGTGACCAACCAGGAACAACCAACACAGATCTTCCGGTTCTTAGTCTGATGCCTTCAATTGGACATTCTTCTTTGGGCCAAGCACACCATCTCACATGTTAGACAAATCTACAACTAGCAAGGTTCACCAACAAGTGTCAAAGTCAACGTGCCATTTAGCTGTATCCCCAAACTCAGGCTTGCATGTCTGTTAATAACTGCAGTATTTGAAGAAATGATGCTTTGGGAATACTCCCCAGCACTGGCAATGTGTGATGCAGTGCACTTAGATCCTGTCAGCTGAAGAACTCCAGTGAGTTGGGGCATTAAAGAAAATTGGAATCAAGAGCATGCCATAAATCTCTCCCTTCACACCTGGGACTTTTAGCCTTGATCCTGAGTCATGTTGTACACTTGCCGTGGAGAATGTCGGCATGCTGGGATCTTAAACATTCCAGAACATTTGCCATCATTACTACCAGGTGTGGGGCTCAACTCACCCAACATCCTTGGAAGCAGAGAGTCAGTTTAGAGGTCACAGAGTTGATTACCCAAGAGAATTCTCAACTCCCTTTATTACTAAGCAGCTGTATTTTATATCCTAAAGTACTGGTTCAGCTTTGGCATCCAATTGGAACAGGTTGGCCTGCATCCCTTGGAGGTATTGGACAAAGGTGTTTAATAGATGTAGATCAAAATGAAGAAAGCAAATATTTCTTGGCTCATTTTGGGGTCATCCTCCATTCCCCCTATGCCCCATCCTAGGTATTCTTAAGAGTATAAAAGAGGCAAGAGAATTATAATGCCAAAATTACAGGGCAGAGCAGGAAAACTGTTGATAAGACAATGGTTTGGGGAGATTGCTTTCCATGGTGCTAATTTGTCCTGTAAACTTGGGTAAGTCATTTCCCAAGTTACCCACTTACTTGGGTAAGTCATTTTGGCCCTCATTTTCCTGCTCTGTAACATAATTCCATTTCTGTGTATGGTCGGCCTTGTCCTCTCAAACTAGCGCTCTCACCAGGTGAATGGTGATAAATGCCGGTATCAAAGTGATTTGTACTTTATGTGTTTATCTCATTTGAGCCTCCCAACAACCCTTGCAGGGATTTCCTATTATCACTATTTTACAGATGGGGAAACTAAGGCTCAGAGAGGTTAAGAGACTTGGTCATGATTCCTCCCCCCTCCCCACCTAATAAACTGCAGAGGTGGGAGCCAAACCCAGGTAGTTTGCCATGATGCATTTTGTGAACATTCTGGGAGCAAGGCTTCTTGTGTGCTCCAGTCAATCATTCTTAGTGTCTGTGAATGTGCTCCCTGACCACTCTGAGACATTCAAATATGCGAGGCATTTTTGTGGCCAACAAAGAGTTGATCTTGCCTAATTTATGCAAAAAATTTAGTGTAAAAAAAAAAGGGGTATTTAATATTCTCAATTCAAGTAGCATTGAAGAAAAGGCCTGCAACTGTGAAGGACTTGTTGGGATTCTGCTAAAAATGAAATAATAATGTGAAGTTCTTAGGGCTCGGGTCAAATAAAAACGGTTGTGAGTATCAGGAGTACATTCATTCATTATAGGTCAATTTCACAGGCATTCTCTGTTCCACAACAGGGAGATCACACTTCAAAGAAAGGAATTCAAATTTCACTTTATGAAAACTTGATAGATGAAGCCCCATCTTAAAAATCAAATACAGGAAGTATGAAGAACAGAAAGGATTCTGCAGGGTTCCAAAGGGACTGCCTGGCTGTGTGGTGTTTATTTGTGTGTGGTGGGCTGTGGTGTATGTAGGGTTAGCATCCAGATAAACTGTAAAGAAAACTCAATGTACCAGTATTGCCACATGTCAGCTGTGGGACCTTCAGACAAGTATTTCCCTGCTCAGAATCTATTTCTTCTTCTGTCAAAGAAGGGAGAAGGCTAAATCATTTGTAAGGACTCTTCCAGTTCTGGGACCGTGTGATAAACTGGGAAGATGCAGCCCACTCAGAAATGTGAGCACATCAGAAATTGTCACAGAAGTCAATGAGATTTTTCCCAATTAAAAGGCAGTCTTCACATTTGTATTGGACCTGTGGTTCTTATCTAAGTATTTGAATGGGATCGTCCTTATGGCTTGGTCCTAGAATGGTAGGATGAGGAGGGAGCCGACAGAGTCCAACCTTCTCAGTTGACAGATGCAGAAACAGACACTGAAAGAGGACAGTGCCACATCGAGCATCCTTTATGGGGTAGGTCTCCCTGCTAACAGTGACTGTATTGTTATTACTATAAAGGTTTCAAATGACTTACATAGTTTAAGGCAGAAAAAGTACTGGACACAAGTGGGTCTGTTCTGGAAGTGCCGTGAAGTGAATGATTCTTAGCAAAGATCTGAAAAAGGACAGGAACAGAGACACTGCTACTTCCCCCAAAAGCAAGGTGACCACAGAGAGCTCAATACTGTCCTGTCTTGTCACTTTGGAAATAAACCTATGAAGGACCTCCTTGTTGAAAGCGTGGGACAGGAACAGGCAGGTTTTCACAAGCGATATTCTACAGCAGTGAACAGCTTTCCACTCACCTAATGAACTAAAACATGCTGAGTTGGTCAAATCCTACGATTCTGTTTGTTGACTATAAAATAAAGCCATTTAGCTCAAAAGAACAAGATGCAGCCCCTCTCCCAATGAATTCCCTGCATCTTAAGATATTATGTGATTTCTTGAAAGATGCGAATTGGATAACTTTGTATAAGGCTCCTCAATGAAGAGGGTTCTGAGCTCTACTGCTGGGAGAAAGGAGGTCCCAGATTCATTAAGTACTGGAAATCAACATGAGGTCAACACAGTGGGACAACAGCCATAAAAACTCATTGAGAGGAACATCCTGTTCTGGCCTAAGGCACTAAGAGTCCCTTTGTATCTTGCCTTGGTCAGACCACGTCTTGAAAATTATAGTCTGCTCTGAGAACTCCTTCAAAAAAAAAAAGGTATTGGACAATGTCTACAGCTGATAACCCAGAATCCATTTGAGAGCTACCAAGATGGTGTTTAGAGGGCAAGGTTAATTGGAAGAAATGAACGTTTCTAATGGGGAAAGGAAGACTTGAGGCAGGGGTGGGAACGATAGTTGTATTCTATGCAAACTTGGCAGTAGACCTCCCCCCTCCCTCTACCACTTCACCCCTGGTGCACAAGATAAGGGGGCCCTTCTTCTTGACAAGACTAATCCCATCTGCCCCTGCTCTTCTTCAGGAAGCTGCTCCCTCTAACATCCCTATCTTGTCACCAGTCTTCAATCTTACTCTGTTTGCTGGCTGCTCCTCTTCTGCTTACAAATATACTCCCCTCCTTTCAAGTTTTTACTTGATCTCCTCAGCCATGGAATCAGGGAGACAATGATAGGACTTGTAGTAGACTTTCACTTGAGTGAAGGAAGGGAGGAGTGGGAGGGAGGGAGAGCACAGAAGCTCAAAGACTTTACTTCTCTTATAGATAACAACTCCTCCATTCTTATCCTCTTAGGTGAACTTCTAATCTCTAAGATGAATGTATCTCCTCTCCTTGTCTCCTTTCCTCTCCGCTCCCCTCTTAGGGGAGAGAGGAAGAAGGAGAAGGGGAGAGGAAGACAGGAGACCCTCTAACCTAAAAAAAATCAAACTGGGAGGGGAAGATACTCAGGGTTCCTGACCAAAAGAGAAACAGCTTTGTTTCTACTTTCATGTCATTATTTCCCTGATAGCATGGTCGTCTTTGAGAACAAAGGACAAACACAACCTGGGAGTAGCCTCTCATCTGGTCTACTCTCCACTTTTTTGGTCTCTGGACCCTCCCCTCTCTTCTCTCTTAGAGGAGGGGAGAGAAGAAAGAATGGAGAAGAGGAAGGGGAGGGAGGGGGAAGAGATTCATTCATCTTAGAGGTCTTCTCTTAGAGATCTCCTTAGAGGAGAGGAATGTTCTGGTCTAGTCTCTTCTCCACTCCTCTGATATGATCTCCTCTCTTCTGCTTTCATCTTCACTCCTTTTGTCTCCTTTTCTCTCCTCTGGGTCCCTCTGGTTACCTCTTTACTCCTCTGATCTTGTCACATTTCCTCTAATCTCCTCTCCTGTCCTCTTCACTTCTCTGGTCCCCTCTGGTCTGGTTTTCTCCCCTTTCCTGTCTACTACTCTGGTCTCTTTTCCTCTCCTCTGCTCTTCTTCCCTCCCCTCTCCACTCTTTGGAGAGAAGAGAGGGGAGGAGACCTTCCCCTCCCTGTATCCTCCCCTCTCTTCCATTTCTCCTCTCTTCAAGGAGGAGAGAGAATGGAGAAGAAGAGGAAGGGGAAGAGATTCATTCATCTTAGAGGTCTTCTCTTAGAGGTGAGGAATGGTCTGTTCTTGTCTCTTCTTTACTCCTCTGGTCTGGTCTCCTCTCCTCTTCTCCCCTCCCCTCTCTTTTCCTTTCTTAGTGGAGAGGAGAAGATAAGGGAGAGGACCTTTCCTCTTCTCCTCCTACTCTCTTTCATCTCTCCACTGGTCTCTTCTCATGTCCTTTTTTCTTCCTCTGTTCTAGTCTACTCCCCTCTTCTCCTCTCTTAGAGGAGGGGAGAAGAGCTAGGTATAGGAGAGAGGGGAGGTGTGGGAGGGAGGCATAGAGAGTTTCAGAAAAGCCCCAAGGCAGTACTTTTCTTAAGAAAGACAATTACTTCTCTTTTAACTAATAGCTCCACCCCTCCTACTCCCTTTCTCCATCCTCTCCACTAAGAGAAAAGTGATAGATCTTCTCACCTCTAAGAGAGAAAACAGAGAAGGAAGGGGAGAGGAGACAGGGAGAAAAGGAGACCCTCTAGCCTGTAAGAGAAGATCTCTAACCCCTAAGAGAGAAGACAGAGAAAAGGGGAGAGGAGAGGAGGATAAAAGACCTCTAACTCCTAAATGAGAAGCAGAGACAGGGAGAAGAGGAGAGGAGACCCTGTAACCCCTAAGAGACGACCTCTCACCCCTAAGACAGGAGAGAGAGAAGGGGAGAGGAGGCAGGGGGAAGGGAAGAGACCCTCTAGCCTGTAGGAGAAGATATCTAACCCCTAAGAGATGCGAGATCCCTAACCCCTAAGAGAAAAGATGGAGTGGAGGAGAGGAGAGGAGAGCTCTAACCCCTAAAAGAGAAGAGAGAGAGGAGAAGAGGAAACCCACTAGGAAAGAGGAAACCCTCCTAAGGGAGGAGAAGATAGGAGTGGAGAGAAGAGGAGACCCTCTAACCTCTAAGAGAAAATCTCTAACCCCTAAGAGAAGACAGAGAAAAGCATAGAGGGGGAGAGAAAAAGAGGAGAGGAGACCCTTTAACCCCTAAGAGAAAAGACAGGAAAAAAGGAGAGGGAGGGGAGAGTTGAGCTGTGAGCACCTTAAGAGAAGGGACTGTCTTTTGGCTAAATAGAGGCACAAGAAAGGGCCTTCCTCTCTTAGGGGTCATAGTTCCCCTTCCTGTCACACTCTTCTCTCCCCTTTCCCAAAAGACAGAGAGTCTCTCCCTTCCCTTTCTCTCAGAGGAGAAAGGAGTGGAAGGGAGAAAGGGAGGAGACTCTCTTACCCCTAAGAGAGGAGATGGAGATGGGGAGGGGGTGGAGAGGGGAAGGGTGCTCCGGATGAGTATTTGGCCACTGGATCGGATGGCTATGGAGGAAAAAGTGAGGCTGATGACTTTGCACAGCCCTCCCTCACTCAAATCAAAGTCAATTGGACAATGTCATTTCCCTAATGTCATTCATGGTCCTCTTCAAGAACCAAGGACAAGCACAACCTGTGAGTAGTCTCTCTTCCCCTCCCATCCCTGAGACATGTTTCCACATCTTCCCTTCCTATCTGCAATTTGGATCCCAAACTTCATTCAGTTTAAACACCTCTCTTTAAAGTTAGGGGAAGTTTCTGCCTTCTTGTCTTCTTTGAATCTTTTAGTACTATGCATCCCCCTCTTCTCCTGGATCCCCTTTCCTCTCTGAGTGAAAATGCTGGTCTCTCTTGGTTCTCCTGTTATGTAACCAAGCATTCCTTCTCAGTCTCCTTTGCTGAATCTTCATCCCTGTCACACTCGTTAACTGTGGGCTTTCTCCAAGGGTCTGTTCTTCTCCTCTTCTCTTTTCCCTCTAACCAGCACTTCTTAAACTGGGTCAGAACCCCAAATGGGGTCACAAAAATTTGGCAACAGTAAAAGGTTTCTGAATGCACAATGACCAAAAATTAATTTGAAATCAAATGCTTAATGAATCCAAGGTGTTACTGGCAGCCTTTGCCCATATTGTCTCTCTTTTTTTAAGGTTTTTTTTTTACTTTTATTTTTTGTTTAATTTGTTTATTTTTAATTTCCACAAGATTTTGAGTTACAAATTTTCTCCCCATCTTTCCCCTACCCCCACCCCAAAATAGCAAGCCTACTGAATATCCCTCCCCCAAGATGCTCTCTTTTATATCTTCCCCCCTCTGACTTTCCAGTAGGGCAAGGTGGATTTCTATACCCCAGTGCCTATATATCTTATTTCCCAGTTCTGTGTAAAAATATTTATATATATTTAACATTTGATTTTAAAACTTTTATTTCCAGATTTTTTCCCTTCTTCCTTCATCACCCTCCCCTACTGGGAGGGAAAACAATTCAACATAGGCTATACATGTGTAGTTATACAACACACTTCCATAGTACACATATTTTGAAAGAATGACTATTTCCCTCCATCCTGTCACCCACTTATTCTATTTTCTACTTCAACCCTGTCCATTTTCAAAAGTGTGTGTTTCTAACTACCCTCCCCCCCAATCTACCTGCCCTTCTATCATTTCCCTTCTTATCCCCTTCCCCCCTACTTTCTTGTAGGGTAAGATTCCAAATTTAGTGTGTATATTAAGCCTCCTTAAGCCAAATTCAATGAGAGTAAGGCTGACCCCTTTTGACTTCCTGCTCTTCCCCTCCATTGTGACAGTTTTCTCTTGCCTCTTTTATATGAGGTAATTTACCCTATTCTATCTCTCCCTATCTCCTCTCATTATATTCCTCTCTCACCTCTTAGTTTTAGTTTTTAGATATCATCCTTTTCTATTCAACTTATCCTGTGCCCTCTATGTATACATGTAGACATATATACACACACTCACATATGTATTTATACACACATATATCCTCCTATATAAACATGTATATATATGTTCATACATACATACATATTCCCTTCAACTATCCTCATACTGAGAAGTCTCATAAGTTACAATTATCATTTTGCCATGCAGGAATGTAAATAGTTCAATTTTAATAAATTCCATATGACTTCTTTTCCCTGTTTACCTTCCCATGCTTCTCTTGCTTCTTGTATTTGAAAGTCAAATTTTTTATTCAATTTTGGGTTTTTTCCATCAAGAATGCTTCAAAGTCCTCTGTTTCATTGAATGACCATGTATTCCCCTGAAGTATTATACTCAGTTTTTCTGGCTAGGTGATTCTTGGTTTCAGTCTTAGCTCCTTTGACCTTCAGAATATAATATTCCAAGCCCTTCAATCCCTTAATATAGAAGCTGCTAGATCTTGTGTTATTCTGATTGTATTTCCACAATACTCAAATTGTTTCTTCCTGACTGCTTGCAGTATTTTCTCCTTGACCTGGGAACTCTAGAATTTGGCTATAATATTCCTAGGAGTTTTCTTTTTGGGATCTTTTTCAAGAGATGATTGGTGAATTCTTTTAATTTCTATTTTGCCCTCTGGTTCTAGAATATCAGGGCAATTTTCCTTGAGAACTTCTTGGAGGATGATTTCTAGGCTCTTTTTTGGATCATGGCCTTCAGGTAATCCAATAATTTTTAAATTATTTCTCCTGGATCTATTTTCCAGGCCATGAGACATTTCAAATTGCCTTCTATTTTTTCATGTTTTTGGATCTGTTTTATAGTATCTTGATTTCTCATAAAGTAATTAGCTTCCATTTGCTCACTTCAGTGAGTTTTTGAAATTCAATTTTCATCTGGCAAATTTGGCTTGTTAAGGCATTCCTCTCCTCATTGGCTTTTTGGGTCTATTTTCCCATTTGAGTCAGTCTATTTTTAAGGTGTCATTTTCTTCAGTCAGGTTGTTGACTCTCTTTTCATGATTTTGTTGCATAATTCTTATTTCTCTTTCCAATTTTTCCTCCACTTCTCTTACTTGATTTTCAAAATCCTTCTTGAACTACTCCATCGCCTGTAACTAATTCATATTTTTCTTAAAAGCTTTTGATACAGGAGTTCTAACTTTGTTGTCTTCCTCCTATTCCATGCTTTGATCCTTTTTGTCCCCAAAAAAGCATTCTATGGTCTGTGTGTGCTTCCTTTGCTTGCTCATATTGCCAGTCAATTACTTGAGTTTTGAGTTCTTTGCCATGGTAGAACTTTGCTTCCAGAGAGGAGAGTTTTGTCCCAAATCACTGGGGTTTTCACACATGTTATTAGAGGTCAAGGAAGGCACCCTCTCTACAGACACCACACTGGCACATTGGCGTTTCTCACCCCAGGACCTCTACCCGAGATAGCAACCCAGATCCAAACAAGTCAAAGCAAGAAAGATTACCCTCTGAATGATTGCTTGGTCCCCTTGTGATCTGTAGGCCAGGAGCTCCTGGGGCATTCACATGGCAGCTTCTGTAGCTGCTGTGCCTCTGCCACCTCTCGACCCGGGGGCAGTGGCCGGACCATGCCGTTCCTTTCCAACAGAGTTCCACACTGATCTTTTACTTTATCTTTGGCATTTATGGGTTGAAAAGTCTGAAGACCTCTACAGCTGCTGGTGATTTACTCTCCTGAAGTCTGCTCTGGCCACCCCTGGCTTCCTGGGGCCAAAACTGCATGGGTCACACAGGACTGCGCTTGGTTCCCAGCATACTGAGATGAACCCTTCCAGTTGGCCTGCCGGGATGCCTTTAGCAGATTTGTTTCTCTCTTTCACTTTGTGGGTTCTGTAGCTCTAAAAATGCATTTAGAGTCATATTTTATAGGTAATTGAGGTGATTGTGTGCCCATGTTATCTCTTGCAACTTCACTGCAGCCTTGGTTCTGAACACACAGCCTGCCCTCAAACGTGCACTGCCAACCAACACTGCCTAAATGTGAAAAGAGGTCACAGAGAAACCCTCCTCTATCCTCCCTTACTTGGTGATCTCATGGGCTCTCATTCCATCTCCATGTATATGATTCTTAGATCTCTTTATCTAGCCTTCACCTTTCTCCTGACCTCCTTTCTCACATCTTCAAATGGAGGTTTTGAAGACATCTTAAATTCAACATAACATATCTTGGCCCCAAAGCTTCCCCTTCTCTGACCTTCTCAATCAGTGTGGAGGCCACTACCCCCTTCATGACCCATCACATCACCCATACTCACAACCAAGATGTCATTTGTTATTCTTCATCTCCACTTACCCCACGTAGCCCATCTGTTGTCGTGTACTCACACTATTAACTTTGCAACATCTCTCATATTCTGTCCTTTGACACAGCTACCACCCTGGCATAGGCCCTCATCGCCCATGCCTGGACTACTCCATCAGCCTACAGTTTTGTTTCCTTGCCTTAAACCTCTGCCCCCTCTTGTCCATTCTCCCTGTACTTAGTTGACAAAGTGATCTTGCTAGAGTGCAGTTTTTACCACATCACCCACACACACACACACTCAACTGCAGTGTCTCCCTATGATCTCTAGGATCAAATAAAATATCCTTTAGTTTTTAAAGCCCTTCCCTAGCTGACCCCCTCTATCTTTCCTACCTCTACTGTGCTCCACAACCCAGTCACCCTAGCATCTTTAGTGTTCCTCCCACAAAACACTCCATCTCTCCTATTCTATGCCTTTTCACTGACTGTCCCTCATGCCTGGAATGCTCTCCCTCTTCATCTCTGCCTTCTGGTTTTCCTGGCTTCCTACTAGACTTCTACCAGAGGCCTTTCCTAATCTTCCCAAATGCTCTTCTTCAAAGATTGCCTCCAATTTACCCTATAGAGTCATTAGAACGTGAGCTCTTTCTGGGCACTGACAGCTTCTACTTTTCTCTGTATGCCCAAAGTGTAGTACAATTCTTGGCATATAGCAAGCACTTAATACATGCTGGGTGGCTTGTTGCTGATTACTAGCATGGGGAGTCATCCCCATGATTAGTCTGAATGGCTCCAGACTGTCTAAAAATATTTCTACTTGTTATCATACCTGGATTTCTATGGAGAAATTCACTCTTTTACCCATTAAGTGGGAAGGTTTGCTCTCCAAGGTGCCTCCTTGCTCTAATAACCTATATTCTAAGATTCCCAATAATATTCTGTGGTCTTAATGGATTGCCATTCTCCCAAAGTTACCTATTAAAATGCAAATGTACCTAAAAGAACTGACATTGTGAAGAACAGTAGTAAATGACATTTTTATGCTACTTTAAGGTATGCAAAGCACTCTACATACATTATCTTCTTTTGGCTCCACAATCACCCCAGGAGCTAAGGAAGGGCTAAGGCTCTCATCTCAGTTTTGCAGATGATGAAATGGATAGGAGAGGTGAAGAGAGTTGCCCATGGCCATAGAGATCATAAGAGAATAGAGAAGACAAAAGCACCCAAGAGAGTACCATTTTGCCTAGCAATTTACCCAAAAGGAAAACCTGAGCAAAGAGGCTATAAAGGTCAGGACTTTGTGCTTTCAAGCCTAGTGGGAAAATATTGATGAGAGCCACATGATGTCAGGCCTTCCAAAGATTCTCCTGTGTTGGATCAATCGTCTGTTCTGTGGCAGTTGAGTCTCAGTTGCGATGACCATGGACCTAAGAGCCCCATATGCCTTCTGGCCTCTGGATCTAACATACTAAATATAATACAGTACTCTAAATGATGGCCTTTGCAAGTATATTTTCAGAAGATTTGACAAGATCCAAATTGTGAGAACAAATGCCCAGTAGGAGATTCACTTTCAACCAGAGTAGGCAAACAAGCTACATAGCCAATAGGATAGACATGCTCAGATATTGCCGGTGGAGATACTACCCAATCATACAGTGGCTGTGTTCAAAGCACAGAAACTGGCAAATTGTAAAGGTTAAGTATTTATCAGAGCAAGGCTGGAACCAAGGAAGTTCAAGTGGGGAAGGGTCTCGTTGCCCTGCTTTGTACCCCCCATATCCTTGGGTACCAAAAGTTTACATGCTACTCCAATTCTGCTCTCAGGGAGGAAAAGGGGAGGGGGTAGGAGGTATAATCTGATAACCTTCTTTACAATGAACTGTTCTCTGTCTCCCAGGGTATTAGTACTGGAAAGGACATTAAGAATCATATAGCCTCAACAAGGAATAGTTTATCTGTCAGATTTATGGTGAATAGAGGAATGTGTGACCAAATGAGAGAGAAGACATGATGAAATACAAAATGGATCATTTTGATTACATTAAATTGCAAAGCTTTTTTTTTTTTACAAACAAAGCCAATGCAACCAAGATTAGGAGGGAAGCAGAAAACTGGGAAAGAATTTTTACAACCAGTGTCTCTGATAAAGGCCTCATTTCTAAAATATACATAGAACTGAGTCAAATTTATAAGAATGCAAATCATTCCCCAACTGATAACTGATCAAAGGTTATGAACAGGCAGTTTTCAGAGGAAGAAATTAAAGCCATCAATAGTCATATGAAAAAATGCTCTAAATCACCATTGATAAGATAGATGCAAATCAAAACAACTTTTAGGTAGCACTTTACACTTTGTTAGATTGGCTAATATGACAAAATAGGAAAATGATAAATGCTGGAGAGGTGAGAAAATTGGAACATGAATGCATTGTTGGAGTTATAAATTGATCCAACCACTCTGGGGAGCAATTTGTAACTATACCCAAAGGGCTATAAAGATGTACATACTCTTTGACCTAGCAATACCACTTCTAGGGCTGTATCCCATACAAACGGGAAAAGGACTCACATATACAAAATATCTATAGCAGTTTTTTTCTGTGGTGGCAAAGAAGAGAAATTGAGGGGATGTCCATCAATTGGAGAACGGCTGAACAAGTTGTGATATATGAATGCACTGGAATAGTACTATTGTGCTGTAAGAAATGAGGAGCAGACAGACTTTGTGATAACTTGGAGAGACTTATACAAACTGATGCTGAGGGGAGCAGAACCAGGAGACCTTTGTACACAGTTACAGCAACATTGTGTGATGATTAAGTTTGATAGACTTTGCTCTTCTCAGCAATGCAAGGTTAGAAGACAACTCCAAAGGACTCATGATGGCAAATGCTACCCACATTCAGAAAATAATTTTGGAGTCTGAATGAAGATCAAAGCAGACTATTTGCTCTCTTTTGTTTCATTCCAGTGGTTCTAATTCTTCTTTACAACATGACTAATGTGAAAATATGTTTAATGTGAATGTCTATGTAGAGCCTATATCAGATTTCACACTGTCTTGGAGAAGGGAGGGAGAAAATTTAAAACTCAAAAGCTTGTAGAACTGAATGTTGTAAACTGAAAATAAACTAGTTAATTAAAAAAAAAGAATCATCTACTCTTTCATACAGCCCATCCCTCTTCATTTTACAGATGAGGACACAAATGCTTCAAGAAGGACCTGCTCAAATGCACATTAGAAAGAAAAGTTGGGCACCTAGCACATTTCTCCATGGCCCAGTAACTCCTCTTTCCACTACATTCTAAGTACTCACTGAATAATATTTTGGCTTTCAGTCTTCATGCAGTGATGCACATCATGCTAAAAAAAATCCACCACAACAATAGCCACAGATCCCTCCCACTTAGCCCAAGGTAATATGACAGTTGCTATACGAAGCACTTTTAGTTTTTAACGAGGAAAAGAGTAAATAGGATCATAAAACGCATGCAAATACTAGCCCCTTTTATGGCTGCCCTGAGCTACACAACTTTTGTACCTTCTTTCTCAAATGCCTTTATGATTATGGCTATCTTGTAATTAAATGCATAGGTCCTTCCTTCCTGCTGTTATGCTTGGGATGGCCCTTTTGGATCACCACATGTCTCTGATGCATGAAGGTGAGATGCCTGCTTTGCATATAGACAGGAAGATATTGTAACCCGACAAGTAACAGAAATCCAAATCCTCCTACTGAACGTTATCAAGGTTAGTTTTGAATGCCTTCACCTCTCTTGGCCTTAGATTCCCCATCTCTAAAATGAGAGGGGAGGACTGCCTGGTTTCTATAAAGTTGCCTTCCATCTCTAATATTCTGTGATTCCCTACAAAGATAGCTTTCCCAATAACTTCCTAAGGAAGGTAGAGGATCCTTTCTGATATAAAAAGGACAATAAAATGGTAGAGACCTTCTAGTTCCACCCTCTCGTTTTAGAGACATGGAAACTGAGGGGAAATGATCTGTCCAAGGTCACCCAAGTTAGTGGCACAGCCAGGACCAAGCCTAAGGTTTTTGCCCCCTACGCTGCTACATCTGTTCCTTGTTGTCATTGTGACCTTTAGTCTTCCTGCCTTTCCTCTGTTTTGGCTTCACTTTCTTTCCCTTTCAACTCTACACTGTCCTCTCCTCTCAGATTCCTGGTCCCTATCTTCTTGTCCCTATGCCTGACCAAACCCTGGCTCATCCCTTGCCATCTGCCTCATCTAGTCCTACTCAGTGCTGCTGGAAGTCATGTGACCACTTGAGTAGGTCTACCAAAGATGCATGTTTTCTAACCTGAAATAGACCATTACTGCAATAAGGCGATCCCTTTACTCTTCCCTAATGTTCTTCAAATTTCCCCACAGCAACTAGTCCTAACACTTTAGTCCATGCTCAACCCGACTATAAGTCACCCCTCCCATTCAGCAGAAGTCCATACCTCAGGATCGTCTGACAAAACAAGCTGTTTGCAAGTGGGCTGCCTTTCCTTCCCTGCTCTACCTTTCACCACTCTCTGTCATCAGCCTCTTTTCTCCTCTTTTGCCCCAGTCCCTGAAGAAGAGGTGGGCCCTTTCCTTGTCAATCCCTTCTCTTCTTCTCCAACAGACTACCTCAGTGATCATCCCCATCCGGCAGGCTCTCACCTTAAATCTCCCTCTAGCTAATGCTTCCTTCCCTGCCATCAATATACATGCAAAGATCTGCCCTCTCATCCCTTAGGGGCAAAGGCCACAAAGCACCTCCTTTCTCCCCTCCCCCCCCCCAGACACACTCAGCTGAATCCATCAAAAGAGGAGCAGTATGTGGGAAAGAATTTCCCTCTACTCCACAACAATGTAATCACATGTGATTTGCTTCTAACCACTACATAAGAATGCTGGCTACGGACTCCAGAAAGGCGTGCCGGAAGCTGTGTTACTCTTGCCCACATGTGTCCCTTACATGTGTGCCTCACTACCACTGGGCTCTAAAAATACCACACTCTTCTCATGGACGCTATGTAGATTGGGGGGGGGGGGAGTGTAGCACAAATTTGGAACTGGGTGGGGGATGTTTTATGCCAACTGTTTTCACTACACAATCTTAGTAAATGCCTTTGTTAAAAGCTAATAAAGTCTACTAGCTGCTGGCTAACCTGTGGCGGGGGGCACTATATCTAGATTTCAAGGTGGCCCCTACCCACAAGTGGGAGCATCAGCAATCATTTTCCACTTGAACTCCTCTGAGCCTCCCAAACTCTACATGTCCAAACCAGAACTCATTAACTTTCCACTCAAGCACATATTGCTCCTCACTTCTCTACTTACATCAAGGGTAACATTTTCACTCTCCTTGGGCTCTTCTTTTGCTCTCACCTATCATATCCAATCAGTTGTCAATTCTTTTTTTTATTTTTTGCTCTTTTTTGGAGGGAGTTGTCAGTTCTTGTTACTTCTATACCCACAGTTCCTCAGATAGCCATTTTCTCTATGCACAAAGCCACCACCCCTCTTTTGGGCTGTTGCTGTAGCCTCTGGCCCCCAGTTTCTTCTCTTTCTAATCTACCTTCTATCAAACTACCAAGTGATCTTCCTAAATCACAGCTCTGGGCATGGCATTCCTCTGCTCAGAAATCACCAGTGGCTCCCTGTCACCTTAGATCAAATACAGATTCCTTGGAATTTAAAACCCTTTACCAAGTGTCTCCAGCCTCCCTTTCCAAACTTCTCCCACAATCCTCCCCTTCAGGCACTCTGCACTTCAACCAAACTGTAACAAAACATTCCATAGCCCACCCCTGAGTTTATGCACATGCTGCCTCCCCTGGGAGCTGCTACATGCTTCCTTATTGTATCAGAAATTTCTTAGGCTCTAAGAGGCTGGATGGCCAGAGCCAAAGGTCACTCTTTACCAAGGCTTGGCTCAGAATGCCCGGAAGGGAGACAAAGGCATATAGTCATGGTGCTTTCGAACATACCTTCTTCTGGGAAGTTGTGGAGAGGTAGAGGAATGGTGGGGAGCTGCCAGTTGGCTTGGGTGTATGCAATTTCACTTTGCAGTACTGTGAGCAGCGGACCGGATGTGCCTGAAAGACCACATACAACCATCCTAGTTAAATTGGGTTCCAGTCTTACAATACTGTTGCTTTTTAAATTGATTGTACATTTTCTAATGTGGTAGAGACCGCAGAAAAACTAGATTCCTATCTCTCACAGAGTCATTAAACTCAATAAGAGTTCTGATGCAACAATGGGGGTTTAATTAACATATTATCACTTGACTAAATTTTAATTAAATGTTCATTTAAAAACACCTCAAGTGCTATTCAAGTTAACATAGATTTGCCTCTTTAAAAATCTCTTTACGTTTTGGGTTCTTCTAGTTGACAGAAGTCAGGGCCTTAGGTCACAGTAGATTTTATAATCAGTTACAAGGCATTTCATGTCTTTGATATCTCAAGTCCAGTTGTCCTACAAAATAGCAAAGTTTCCCAGATATGTAAGCTCAAACGGTCAAATACATTGTGTCTTAAGCATCCTAATCAAGGTCCTGCCCATCTCCTAGCTTAGTGTCATCACAGGTTCAGAGCCAGAAAAGATATTAGAGGTCAGAGGTCATCTTTTTTAATAACTCACTTTGTAGATGAGGGAACTGAAGCCCAGAGACGTTGCCTGATTACCATGCACACGGGCGCACCTGGAATAAGTGGGTGAACTGAGATGTGAACTCGGGTCTTCCTGACTCCAGGCCCAGCGTTCTGTCTACGGCAGTGCCACTTAGCTGCCTCCAAAATAGAAATAGGGGCCACTGAACAATATGTAAGGATCTCTCCCATTCACATATTGACTTAGAAAATGACATATTAATAAGATCTATGTTTTATTGTTTTATTTTGTTAAGTATTTCCCAATTACATTTGAATCTGGTTTGATTTGAGCCACACTGGGGAGTGTTATGAGCTGAAGCAGCCACGGGCCATGTGTGTTTTACACTCAGATCTCTTGCCTCCTTAGTCTATTACGAATCCTATCTTGCCATAGCTCAACCATGCTGATTGAGTCCAAAGAATTTTGGTTATCTAATCTCAACTAGACCCTAATTGCAGCAAGGCAATTTTCTAGTTTTCCCAGCAGTTTTTGTTAAATAGTGAGTTCTTATCCCACAAGCTGGAGTTTTGGGGTTTATCAAACAGTAGATTACTATAGTCATTGACTCCTGTGTCTTGTGTACCTAATCTATTCCACTGATCCACTATTCTATTCCTCAGCCAGTACCAAATGGTTTTGATGACTGCTGCTTTCTAATACAGTTTAAAATCTGGTATGACTAGGCCAACTTTCCTATCACTTTTTTTCATCAATTCCCTTGATATCCTGGACCTTTTTGTTCTTCCAGATGAATTTTGTTATTATTTTTTCTAGCTCTATAAAACAGTTTTTGGTAGTTTGATTGGTATGGTACTAAATAGTTATATGCATTTAGATTAAATTGTCATTTTTATTGTAGTAGCTCAGCCTATCCATGAGCAACTGATATATTTCCAGTTATTTAGATCTGACTTTACTTGTGTGAAAAGTGCTTTGTAGGGGGTGGCTAGGTGGCACAGTGAATAGAGCACCGGCCATGGAGTTAGGGGGACCTGAGTTCAAATTTGGCCTCAGAGACTTAACACTTACTAGCCATGTGACCTTGGGCAAGTCACTTAACCCCCATTGCCTTGCCTTCCCCCCTCTAAAAAAAGTGTTATGTAATTGTATTCATATAGTTCCTGGGTTTGTCTTGCCAGGTAAACAGCAGTGACTTTAAATGGAATTCTCTTTCTACTTCTTGCTATTGAGCTTCCTTAGGAACATAATAGGAATGACTTCCTTCACACACTCTTGACCCCACTCTCTCCCCCTCCTTTTTGGCCAGTTGTCCCTACAATAACCTCCCTGCCCCCATTTATTTTTTTTATTTGTTTTCTTGTTTACATCATTCATTTTCATGACATTTTTAATTACAAATTTTCTCCCCGTCTTTCCCTTCCCCAACCCCAAAACAACGATCCCACTGTAGAGCCCCTCCCCTGGTCTGCTCTCTAACTTTCTGGTAGGGCAGGGAGGGTCTCCCTATCCCAGTCCCTGTATATCTTAATTCCTAGTTGCAGGTACTGCAGAACTTTAAATTCTAGATTCTTTCAATTCCTCCCTTGTCACCCACCCCCACTGGAAAGACAATCAATTCAATATAGGCTGTGGACGTGTGATTATACAGGATGTCTTCATAGTGGACATATTCTGACAGTGATCATCTGTCTCTCCTTCTTATCCCTCCCCCCCCCATTCTGTTCTCTACCCTGTCCCTGTCCCTTTACTGAAGTGTGT
>CM053602.1:18007428-18066166 GCA_028646575.1 Pseudocheirus occidentalis
TCCCACAGAATTCACAGCCTCCATGAGAGAGTTGTGAATGCAGGTGAGAGAATGTGTTCCAGACTGGTACCAGCAACTACACATATTTTTCTTTCTTGTTTTAAAAAATGATTTGTTGATTTACTTTTAGTTTACAAGATTCAGTTCCACAATCCCTTGAGTTTCAAATTTTCTTCCCTCCCTCTCTACCCCTCCCCATGACAGCGTGCTAATACTTTCACACTGGACATTAGTCTGGTTGTATAGAAGGGTTGTAACCAATGGAGTAAAAACAATGGGAAAGAAGAAACAAAACCAAACATGGAAAAGAACGAGAGCATGTAGTTTGCTTTAGTCTGCATGTAAACTTTGGTCTTCCTAGATCTCTCTCTGAGTGCAGACATCTCCTTCCATCCTGAGACTTGTAGAGTTGTCTTATAACCTTGCGTTGCTGAGAAGAGTCCAGTTTATCAGAGCTGGTTGTCACACATATGATGTGTCTGTCATTGACGTACACGTATTTTTCTTCATGACCCAGTTATTAACAGTTATTCAATAACCCAGTTATTATTTCCCTTTTGAAATTACTTATTAGGTGCATCTTATATTTCCTATCCTACCCATGCACAAACTCCTTCCTCCTACCCAAGAGAACAGAATGGATTTAAGGCCAAAGATGTCTTTGTTCCCATCTTCATATGCTCAAGCCCTAGCACAGGGCCCAAAATGTAGTGGGTGTCTACTTAATGATTAAGTTGAACAGAAACAGAAACCAAGGTCTCTAACAACAAATCAGGTGTCCTATGTAATCAAATGAGATAATATTTGCAAATACCATAAAGTGCTTTAAAAGCCCATGGCCTCTCACACAGCAGGTGCTAATTAAATGCTTTCTTTCTTTCCTCTATGTACTATGCTGCGCATCTCTCTGTCACAAAGAGAGACTTCTGCCTGGGAAAGACTAAATGTAAGAGCCATAGTAGCTGACTGTTGAGATGCCTTCCAACTCTCCTGTTTAACGACCCTGTGAGGATGGTGGACTACATTTGGTTTCTCTTAAGTATCCAAAGAGTTAAGCTATCCCTTTCCTGAATAACACCAATAACACTGACTAGTCATAAATACATAGAAAGCAGCAGACTGGAAGTAATTGTGTATTCAGTTTTAAGGAGCCAAATTTCCTGCTAAGATTTTAATATCCGACAGCATTGCTTTTTTTTATTCTGACTTTAACAAACATCAAAAAAGGGGGGAGACAGAGGGAGAGGGGGAGAGAGGGAGAGAGAGAAACAGAGACAGAGAGAGAAGGAGGGATGGAAGAAGGGAGGGAGGGAGAGGGAGAAAGAGAGAGGGAGGAAGAAGAGAGAGGGGGGAGAAGGAGAAAGAGGGGAGGAGAGGGAGAGGACATTTCCATATAAAATATAAACTGAGAAAGTCATTTCTAAACAGTACCTCCTCTTCCTCATCCCTTCTTAACCCTGCACAGTCTAGGTTTCCCAACTCATCATTAAACCCAAACTGCTTTCTCCAGTTACCAGTGATCTCTTCATCACCAAATCTAATGGCCTGTTCTCAATCTGCAAGCATCTGGAGCTCTTTGCAGCCTTTGACACTGTGATCCCACAGTTCTCATGGATTTCTTTTCTCTTTGAGCTGCATTAGTCCTTCGTTCTTGAGGAGGACCATGACATCAGGAAATTGATGATATGACTTGCAATTGACCTTGGTTTGAGTGAGGGAGGCTGTGCAGGGTCACCAGACTTCCTTCTCCAGAGCTATCTGGGTCCAGTGGCCAGATATTCATCAGGATTACTGGAGATGGCCCAGGATGCATTGGGAGACCCTGGCTCTTGCAGGCTAAGGTCTTTTCAGGTTCTCACTTTGAGTGAGGTAACACCCATTCAGTGAATAGGTCTCTTTAAGAAGTTAATCAAGGGGGTGGCCCCTTTAATCAAGAAAGAAAAAAATCAAACTGGGAGGGGAGGACCCTCAAGTTTCCTGGCCACAAGAGAAATAGTTACTACTTATTATTTACATTCACTGTGAATGTAAATACTAAATTCCTCTCTAAGATTTTATGACACTGCCTTCTCTTAGTCTCCTCCTACTTCTCCAAATACTCCTCAGTCTCCTTAGGCTAAATCACCATCCAGGCCACACCCAGTGTCCCTCAAGTGTCTGTCCTAGTCTCCTTATTTATCTTACTTCTTCTAAAAGGAGGCAGGGTAGAGGTGAGGTAGGGGTGGGGAACCTATAGCCTTGGGGCCACATGTGGCCCTCTAGGTCCTCAAGTGCAGCCTTCTGACTGAATCCAAACTTGACAGAACAAATCCTCTTAATAAAAATGTACACAGTAGGGGCCTAATAAATTATTGTTGATTGTTTATATGTTTCATGTAGATTACCTGTTCCCCTTATTGATTGCTAATTTTTAGCCAGTACTAAATAGCTTTGATGATTACTACTTTGTAGAAAGGTTTGAAGCCTGGTAACAACTAGCTTTAAGGTTTGCAAAGCACTTTACAAATATCTCATTTTTGTCCTCACAATAATCCTAGGAAGTAGGTGCTATTATTGTCCCCATTTTACAGATGAGAACAGACAGAGACGAAGTGACTTGCCTAGGGTCACAGAGATAGTAAATTGATGTTGTTATTTAGTCATTTTGCAGTTGTACCTACCTCTTCATGACCCCATTTGGAGTTTTATGGCTCATTTCACAGATGAAGAACAGAGACAAACGGGGTGAAGTGATTTGCCTAGGGTCACACAGCTAGTAGGAAGTGTCTGAGGCCAGACTTGAATTCAAGGAAGATGAGTCATTCTGACTCCAGGCCCAGAGCTCTATCCACTGCAGCACCACCTAGCTGCCCCAAATAGTAAGTATCTGTGGCTAAATTTGAACTTGGGTCTTCCTAACTCCAGGTACTTATTGGCCCCCTTCCTTTCTATTTTAAACAATGATTTCCCTTCAGAATCTTTACCCTCTGTTCCCCCAGATAAGTTTTAATAATTTTTTTTCTATCTAGTTCTCTATAGTAATAGTAATCCTTTGTAGCCTGGTCAACATGGTATTGAACAAGTAAATTATTTTAAACAGCCATGTCCCCTTTATCTTGTTGCCATTGTCCAACCATGTAAAATTCGTCTCTCTCTCCTTATTTGGGTCAATCTTTATTTATGTAAAGACTGTTTTGTAGTTGTACGCATATAGTTACTATGTTCTGTCTCATTTTTGTTGATCACAGTGTTTATAGAAATTTTCCCTTCAGGACTGCTTTGGCTGCATCTCAAAAGTTTGTTTATGCAATCATATTATGGTCAATTTCTTTGATGAAATTTTCTATTATTTCTATGGTTTGTTCTTTTATCTGCAATTCTTTATGATTAAATAATTTGGTTGTCAATTGATTTTAATCCTTTATTCAAAGATCCTTTATTGAATATAATTTATTTTGTTCTAGTCAATTATTTAATTTTTCTGCATATGTGAGGTTTTTATGCCCTTGTACATGATCAGTTTCATAAAAGTATCATGCACTTTTATGGTGAGAAATATATAGGGGGCGCAGAGGATGAAGTATCAGCCCTGAAGTCAGCAGGACTTGAGTTCAAATCTAACCTCAGACATTTGACACTTATTAGGTGTGTGATCTTGGGCAAGTCACTTAACCCTAATTGCCTTGCCTTTCCCCCTCCAAAACAAACAAAAAAAGATGTGTGTGTCTGTGTGTGTGTGTGTCTATGTGTGTACTTCTTTCTGATCTCATTCAGTAATTGTCAGATGGCTATCACATGTAACTTTTCCAAAATTCCATTTAGGTTAACTCCTTTCCTTTGTCTGAGATCACAATTGCTACTCACCTTTTGAGTTCACTTGAAACATCTTCCTTTTCTAAAGTCCTTGTCTTCCATCAGCAACAGGGATGACAACCTCTCCTGTGCTTGTAAGGTCTTCAGTTTAATGGCGAAGATGTCACGATCTTCAGCAAATCTTCCTAAGAATCTCCATGTGAATCACCAGATTTGGACTTTAGTTATCTAGCTTTCCAAGTTTTCTTGCCTTATCTGGCCTCTGCTAGCTCTGTTGGTGACTTTCAGAGGATCCAGCCTCATGAAATCCACAATAACCTAATTGACACTGGGTTCTTCCAACCAAAGAGAGTCCAACAGCTCCAATACCATCAAATGACCTGACTGCCAACCAGTTACTCCATGCCCTGCTATCATATAATATGGTACTAGCCCTGTCCCCTTGTGGAGCCTCATACCATGTACAACCTGGATGAGAAGATACAAGGGGTGAGTCTATTGTTTTTTTTTGTTTTTTTGGTTTTTTTTTTTGCTTTTTGGAGGGCAGGTTGGGGTTAAGCGACTTGCCCAAGTTCACACGGCTAGTTTTTCGTGTTAAGTGTCTGAGGCCGGATTTGAACTCAGGTACTCCTGACTCCAGGGCCGGTGCTCTATTCACTGCGCCACCTAGCCGCCCCAGGGGTGAGTCTATTGTAATGCCCCCTGGAATTTATACTGAGGGTGCTGCAGAGTCTCTCACAGATCTGCTGGAGACACTCAAAAAGTTTCTATCTCAATGACAAGATTTTAAAACTTTAGACACAGAAAGAAGTGTTCCCAGTCTTGTTATCAGTGGCATTGCTTTTAATGGATGACTCATGGATGTTACTGCCATATTATAAATTACTTCTCTTATATTATAATGAGACAGTGTGCTTGAGAGCCAGTCTTGAAGCCAGGAAGATGTGGGTTCAAGTCCTGCTTCTGACACATGGGCTGTGTGACCCTGGGCAAGTCACAATCTCTCACTGCTCTAGGCAGTTCTCTAAGACCAAAAATTGCAGAGAAGATATGGATTTGAGTAAGTTTCCTCTCCCACAATTATCTATACCAGGAAAATTACACATCCAGTTCCTATCATTATTTCTATTGCCATCATCAAGTTGTTACAGCAAACATTGTATATATTTGCTGTGCCTAATGTAGCCAACCATTCATCCTAGACCACGTGGTCTAAGTGCACAGCAATTCCTTCATTCACATGTGTTCAACAAAAACATCCTTCGTAAATAGCAGTCTTATAGCTTACAGAAGAATTTTTTTTCCCTATGATCAATGAGAATGTGGCACAGCGTTTATGGTGGGCCTGGAAATCACTAAGACTCAGATCGACCTGCGTGATCTCAGGCAAATGACCTAACCTTCCAGGGCTTCGGGCACTCCTCCAAATAAGTTACACATGAGTTGGTAGCCAATATCTTCTTCTACCAATGAAATTCTCAGGGTCTGACTTAAAAAAGAAAAATCACCAATATAGCATCTTATATAGCTCATTTCACTGTTTAAGTCTTATCTACCCAAATAGATTGTAAGCTCCACAAGGGCAATGGGGACTGTCCATTATTTACCCGTTTATCTCCTCCAGGGCCTAGCAAGGCACATCAAAATGTCCTTCAGAAAGACTGGTTGAATTACTCCTTTTACCAATTGTGCCGTCAGCTGTAAACACACTTCAGAGACCTGTGGCTATGTTTACATAGCTGCTTGCTGCACCACTGCTGTCCACGTCTTCCCATCCAGTTCCATTTTGGTGCTAGATCTCCCCAGAAGAATCCAGTCAACACATTCCAAACAATGCCATGCCTCTTCTGGTACCTTCCAGCTACTGAGGCATATTTATTGGGCTGTGCACTGGCTTTTCCACATGCAATGCAGCCGGTTCACCTACTCTTAGGTTCATCCAGATTTTCTTTCAGAGGAGATGCACAAGGAGATTTTTAGGAGTATGGGAAAGTCCCTTTGTGTTCTTCATGAGTATAGATGGATCAAAGCCTTATCTGTCACTTGGAGTCTTAGAAGACTCCCTGGAGGCCCTGAGAGGTTAAGTTTCTTGCCTGTATCTGAAGCAGGACTCAAGCCCAGGACTCCCAGGCTCCAAGGCAGACCCTCTATCCACTATCCCACATTACTTCTCCTTTGGTACAGACATAGCATAGAAGTGGATTCAGTCTTGATTTCTTGACCTTGCTCCACTCCCCTACCCTTCATCATTATGCTCTTATTTGAGTGAGTTACATTTAGCATGCCATAATTACATTAAAACTCCAGGCCAATTTTTTCAGACCAGTTATAGTAATAACTATATAAAATCATGAAGGTGATATACTAAGGGTGTGTTGGCAGGAAGAAATGTAGTTAATGACAGGGGAACTGTTATCATGATCTACATTGGAGTAAGGGGCACCTATGAGGAAATAAGAAGTATTTATTAAGCACCCACTATGTGCCAGCCACTATGGCAGCTGAGTGGGGCAATGGCTAGAGTGCTGGGCCTGGAGTCAGAAGACTCATCTTCTGAACTCAAATCTGCCTCAGACACCTCCTAGTTGTGTGACCCGGGGCAAGTCACTTCACCCTGTTTGCCTCAGTTTCTTCATCTGTAAAATGAGCTGGAAAAGGTAATGGCAAGGCACTGTAGGATCTTTGCTAAGAAAACCTCCAAAAGGGGCCATATCATGAAGAGTCAGATACAACTAAAAAATGACTTAACAGCAACAAAATGTACCAAGCACTGTGCTAAGTGCTAGGGATACAAAGAAAAACAAAAACAGTTCCTGCCCTCAAGGAGCCTGCAATCTAACCCACAACAATGAAGCCACAGCTCAGTTGGAATAAGTTTAAATGGAAGGTCCTGGAAAACAAAAGGAGCAATTTTAGGAGCATGCTCTTTTTGTCTCCATGGGAACGTGGTAGTTTTCTGTCCTCTGCCATCATCAGACCTCATCATCAGTACTGTGTTCAGTTCTGACCACTATGCTTTAAGGACATTTAGTAACTGAAGAGCATTGGGAAGAGGGAAATCAGGATGGTGAAAGGCCCTTGGGGCCATGTCACATGAGCTGAAAGAAAGGAAAGAAGTGTGAATATTTAGTTTGCAGAAGAAAAGCTCAGGGAGCATGTACTAGCTGCCTTAAGTATGTAAAAGCTATTTTATAGAGAAGAAATTAGCCTCTTCCTGAAGCGTGGAGCCAAGAGGAGAAATTTCAAGGTGGAAAATTTAAGACTGAGATCAGAAATACACACACTCTCACTCTCTCTCTCTCTCTCTCTCTCTCTCTCACACACACACACACACACACACACACACGCACGCACACATACTTCCTAACAGAGTCACCCAAAAACAGAACTGGACTGCATGGGGAGATGGTAGATCCTCTTCATCAGAGGCCTTTGAACAGAGGCTAGCTGAAATACTTCACTGATATATCATAGTAGGGGTTCCTGTTCAGATATTGGTTGGACCAGATGGCTTATGAGGTCTTTTCCAACTCTGAGATTCTGTGATTCTGTTGTTCTTCCCAAAGCACAATCAGTGGGAATTTCCTAATGAATTTGGTCATGAGGAGAGTTGTCATTTCAGTGTAGCGATCTGAGAAAACTCAGAAGAGTGGCAGATTTGCAATAGCCTGCTGCTATTAGTTGAAACAATTCAATAAGATAACTCTGGCAGATGGAAATCCAATGACCCTCAATAGCAACCAATATAATCTCCTCCTGTGTGAAATAGTACCATGCCCCCATTGTGTTGTCTTCAATTATGGCTTCTGTTGATTGCAATATGGCAGTTTCTCTTGTATGAATCCCAGTTGTTGTTGGCATCGAGATGGCCAACTCTTTAAAGCAGAGAGGAAATGTGGGTTTGGGGAAACTTTACAGCGAGGACGAAGCCCAAGTCTCCAAATCAGAAAAGAATGGGACAGCATCATAGTCTGTTAGATCTGTAAAAGGTACCTGAGAGAGCTTTACACTATTCACTAGGAAAATTGTCACAAAAAAGCAGCCATAAGAAAAAGAAAATCTTTCACCCATGGCGGCTGTTATCAGGAGACCATTTCTATGGAATGGGAAACATCAGCTCCATGGGAGCCAACATGGGCTAGGTGATGGTCATTGTGGCTAATTTGCATCAATGACTCATCTGGCCCATGTAATTCTACATAAGTCAGTAATATAATTGAAAAAAAAGACAACAACAGTTTGCATGGAAAACATTAGATTTGTTCCCTCCCATTTGAGCTTGTGAAAATAGGAAACAGATGGGAGAGTTCAGATATTCAGTGGGCACAATAAAAAGTCTCTCACCAGAAAAAACGACATAATACTCCTCCCACAATAAGAGACATGGTGATGGTTATTTCTTTCATAGCGTGCAACTTCTTACCAATTATTCCTCTCCTGAACTGACACTAGAGTTGTCTGCCCCCTCAGACTTTTAGAGATCTGCTCACAACTTGCCTGGTGGGTACTCTACCACTCCAGACTTTACCTTTCTCCAAGCCCTCACATATTCAACATATTTTCATTCCTTCATTTACTCACAATATTATAGATATATCCTGCCTTAATTCATATCAACTATTCCAACTAATAGTGACAAGAGATGCCAAAGCTTTGAACATGGAAGTACCCTGTATTTATAAAGTATCTTCCTATATTAATAAAAAATATATTTGTATAAATACGCAAGACAATGCCAGCACTACACAATACTCAATTGGGGGGGGGGTGGTTAAATCTAGGGTCCATGAACTTGTTTTTATAAAATATCCTGATATATGTATTTCAGCATAATCACTTTTTCACAATTCCATATGTTTATTTGATTAATTTTTAAACATTATTATGAGAAAAGGGTGCATAAGTTTTACCAGACTTCCAAAGGGGTCCAGGATACAAAACAAAGGTCAAGATTTCCTGCTGTAGACGACATGTCACAGAAAAGGCTTGCATCAAGAATCAGAAATGAACTCAGTAACTCAGGAGGCGATAAACCCCAAACAAAATATTCAAGTAAGAACTCCCTATTTGACATGAACTGTTGGAAAAACTAGAAAGCAATCTGGAAGAAACTGAGTTTAGACCAACATCGTAGACCATACACCACAAAGGTCACATCATAAAAAAAGAAGAAATAAGATCATGAACCTTCCACAATTATGGTCATGAAGAGAATGTTCAACCAAACGGTATAGAGGAAATTGCAAGAGACAAAAGTTATAATTTAATTTCCACGAGATTTAAAAAACCCACCCAAAACCTTTGTATCAGCAAACATCAAAGCAGCTAGGATAAGGAGGTAGGGAAGATGCAGAGGAGAGGAAAGAAGAATAGGGAGCCTCCATCCCTCCAAAAACCTCCTCCCGACAGATTTGGGGTCCCCCAAGGTTCTCTCCTGGCTCTTCTCTCCACTCTATAGCAGATATAACAGACTATCAAGGGATATGGGGTGAGATTTCAGGGAGCCCAGGAACTTGGATGGTAAAAATACATCTTTATTTTTACTAACTTTGAACTAAAATTTAGCATTTCCATCCATTATAAACCAAAAAAAACTCCCCCTGCCCCAACCCAAACTATTATTCTTAGAAGGCGGGGCAGGGTCCATGAGCATTACCAAATTGCCAGATGTCCATAACACAAATAACTTTAAAAAAAAACAGCAGCCCTGCCCACCCATCCAATCTGGCCCAGTGATCTCATAAGTTCCCGTGAGGTCAGTTGTCTTCTCTATTATCTAGCCCTAGTCTCTCTCCTGACTTCCAATCTCACATCATCCATGCCTTTTTCGACATCCTGAACTGTTCTGGATGTCCCACAGGCATCTCAGACTTGACATAAACAAAATAGAATTCATTTTCTTTTCTCTTAAACTCACGTCTCTCTTCCAAATGTCCCTATTGTGGGCCTCACAATCACCTGGGTTGTAACCTCTGGGTCACCTCAACCTCTTTCTACCTTGTTAACTGACTGACTGTAGCATACTAATTATTATCTTGTTAACATTGAGTATACTTCCTTACATTTGAAAGGAATGCTGGGAAAAATCCACCCTGGCCTGTAATTACAGATCTGAATATATTGTAAAGAAGATTACGTTCCCGAAATTAACAACTTTTTCCAAAGGATCCACTTAGGTTTGGGGCACATCTGCTATGCCCTAGACATCTACAGAGAGTCAGAATTTCAGAAGGAGACCCTCTTTTTTTTAGTTAATCCTTGGGGGTCAACTCTGCCCACATTTATTTCCTATGGAATGGCCTTTTTCTTTCGACTTTTTGACCCATTCTTAATAAAATACTGGCCTTTGTCATTTCTTGATCTGTGATGGAATGAAAATGGTCTCTGTTACTTAGCTTCCTCTCTATAGCACCTGATTTTATTTTACATTCAACAGTTTAATTTAAATGAAAAGTGAAATCCTCTGGTAAGGGATGGGGGATTTATATGTATGGATTAAAGAAAAAAATGGAAGGCCGAATGAAATTAAAGTAATAAACCATTTCTGCTTGTGGGGAGAGAGACGGCAGGCTGGAGCAGATCTCTGCCTCTTCATGGACATGTGTGTGTGTGTGTGTGTGTGTGCGTGTGTGTGCGCGCATGTGTGTATAAATCCTCTAAACAGAATCATATTTAGAAAGCCAATGGAAAATACTATTGTGGTCAAAGATGGGTCTCTATAATCATAGAAAGGAAAAGGAAGGCTAATTCCTCTTGCAGAGTGAGCTAGTTAAGAAGAGAAGTGGACCTAGGTGGACCATCTTGCCATCTCCTATATCTGACTAGAACATTGAGTCAATAGGGAAAAGGTCACATGAAAAGAACTCCAAATTGGCATACCCTTGGAACTGGAAAAGCACACGAAAAAGAGAACATTTTCACTTTTCTGGGCCTGGACAAGATCTTTCCAGTTTTTATTCCCAAAACACAAGAAGAAAGAAAGTGGATTGTTTTCCCTGCTGACTTCTTTCACATTATTTTGCCGCACAGACCTAATACCGTACAGTCTCTTAGGAGAACTTAGAAAAAAAAAAACACCAATTTTTTTAATGTGATTTTTTTAAAACCTTAAAGTATCTACGTCCCAAGTAAAGATTCTACGCTGAATCCCTAGGTACCAGCTGCCAGAGACATACCTAGAAAGCTTGCTGGTGCCATGCCCACTTCCACAGATACCATTGATTTGACTAACAGGATAGACATCAGTCAGAAAATGTGAAACAAGACAATTCTCCCTCCCCCCCCCCAAATTCTCCCCAAGACAATTCTCAGACTGGCATTTTACCTGTCATCAGTTTATTCAATTTTTAAAATTTAATTTTAACTTTTAATTAATTAATTTAATCTTATTAAATTACTTAATTTTATTTTTATTTAATTTATTTAGTTATTTTAATGTCATTTAGCATTGGCTGCCCTGTCAGTGGTATAGGATTTTTCATTTCTGGTCCAGATGCATTATGGGTCTGGAGAACCCTCTCAGTGAAAGCTCTCCACCAACACAGATCAGCAACTAGTTTTCAACCTGCAGGCTTCCAGACTTTATTAATCACAAAGCTAAGGTCATGGACAGGACTTGAACCCAGGGCTTCCTGACTCAAAGCTTAGCCCTCTAGCCACTGTATATTAGGACCTGGAGGAGCTCAGATACCCACAGAGATCTCAGAAAAGCTCTAAAAATGTACCAGATATTTAAAAAAAAACAAAGTGAATGAGCTGGAAACTCCTATACCCAGTCCAGGATCAGAATCCTAAAAAAGCATAAGTGGAGATGAGTGAGGGTAAGTAGAAGGTGAGGTCCCAACTGCTGGAGATAAAGCTCCTGATCAGAGTGCTGTGGTGCCCCAGCAATGTAAGGAAGGGGAAAGATACTCCAGGCAGAGGCCCAGGAGCCGCCACAGCAATAGGAGTCAATAGGGAATCCCCGGAGTTTATCCAGTAGGTGGTGAGGGTGATATGGTCAACTTCGACCTGTGCATTAGGTAAATCATTTTGGTGACTGAAGAGAGGATGGATTGGAGTGGGGAGAGACTTGAGGCAGATGGCTTCACCAAAAAGCAATAGTTCAGGCATAAGGTGACGAGAGAAATTTTAAAAAGACCAGGCAGGGCTTCACAGAAAAAGATGTTCTGAAAGGACCCATATGTACAAAAATATTTCTACCAGCTCTTTTTGTGGTGGCAAAGAATTGGAAATTGAGGGGATGCCCATCAGTTGGGGGGTGAGTGAACAAGTTGTAGTATGTGAATATAATGGAATACTATTGTGCTATAAGAAATGATGATGAGCAGGCAGAGTTCAGAAAAACCTGGAAAGACTTATGTGAACTGATGCAAAGTGAAATAAGTGGAGCCAGGAGAATGTTGTAGACAGTAATGTGACATTGTTCCATGGTCAACTATGATAGCCTTAGCTCTTCTCAAGAATATAATGATCCAAAACAATTCTAAAAGACTCATGATGGAAAATACTTAACCACATCCAGAGAAAGAACTAAGAAGTCTGAATGCAGATCACAGCAGACTATTTTCACTTTTTTTCTTTCTCAAAGTTTTTTTCCTTTTGTTCTGATTCTTCTTTCGCAACATGACTAATGTGAAAATATGTTTAACATGATTGTACATGTATAACCTATATCAGATTGCTTGCTGTCTTGGGGAGTTCCCCTCCCCAAGAGGAAAAGGGAAGGGAGGGAGGGGGAAAAAATTGGAACTCAACATTTTTCAAAAATGAATGTTAAAGAGGCAGCTAGGTGGCAAAGTGAATAGAGCACCAGCCCTGCAGTCAGGAGGACCTGAGTTCAAATCTGGTCTCAGACCTTTGGCTAGTCACTTAACCCCAATTGCCTTGCCTTCCTGCCTCCAAAAAAAATGTATGTTGAAAACTGTCTCTGTATGTAATTGGGGAAAATAAAATACTATTAAGGGAAAAAAGAAAAAAGATTTAAAAGAATTGATTTAAAGAATACCTACATCTGGAGGAACAAAAAGAAAGGGCACCTAGAAGTGTCAGATCTCAAGCTATACCACTAAGCAGCAATCGTCAAAATAACTCGGTACTGGTGAAGAAATAGGATTGGCCAGTGGAATAGATTATGTACACAATCTATTGTAGATTGTACACAACACAGAAGCAAAGGAGCAAAGTAGCCTGGTGTTTGATAAGCCCAAAGTTCCCACCAATTGGAGCAAGAACCTATTTTTGACAGAAACTGTTAGGAAAACGGGAAAGTAGTCTGGCAGAAACAAGGTCTGGATCAACATCTGCATGAGAAGATAAGCTCCAAATGGGGCCAGGTCTTAGACATAAAGGGTAACGTCAGAAACAAATTAGAGGAGAGGGGAAGAAATTACCTGTCAGATTTACAGCTAAGAGAAGAGTTCTTGACAGTACAAAAGATAAAGAGGATCACAGAAAGTAAAATCAACAGCTTTGATTACAAATTAAGAAGTTTTTGCACAGACAAAATAAATGCAGCTAGAACTAGAAAGGAAGGCAAATTGGAAAGATGTTGGAGCAAGTTTCACTAATAAGGGACTCATTTCTAAGCTAGCTATGTAAGTTGGTAATTATAAGAATAGAGCCATTCCCTACTTGATTAATGTTTGCAGCACAAGAATAGGCAGCTTTCAAAGGAAGAAAGCCAAGTTATCAATAACAACATGAATATATAATTGGAGAAACACATATTAAAGTAACTTTGAGCCCCCATCTCATACTTATCATATTATCATATTGACAAAGATGACAAAAGAGGAAAATGACAAATGTTGAAGTGGCTATTGGAAAACGAGGACACTAATGCACTACTGGTGGAGCTGTTTTCATTCTGGAAAGCAAGTTAGAACTAACTATACCCCAAAGTCAGCAAACTGTGCATTCCCTTTGAGTCAGAAATTTTACCACTAGGCCTATATCCCAAAGAGATCAAAGAAAGAAGAAAAAGACACATACACACACATGCACTTTTCGTAACAGCTCTTTTCGTAGTAACAAAAAGCCCTAGAAACTAAGGGAGTGTCCATCTACTCGGGAATGGCTACACAAATTATATTATAGAAATGTAATATAGTACAATAAGAAATGACAATATAGACAGTTTCAAAGGAAAGCAGGAAAACCTCTATCAACTGACACATAGTTTAATATAACTTATATAATACCAACAATGCTATAGATAAAAACAATTTGGAAAGCCTTAGGAACTCTGATCACACAATGAAAAGCCATGATTCTAGGGGATTGGAGATGAAGTAGACTATTCACCTCCTACCAGAGAGGTGATGGTTTGTGTTTGCATGTTAAAATCCAAAGGAAAACATCGTTTCTGAACATGGCAAATGTGGGATTTTTTTTTTTGCTTGACAATGCATATGTATTGGGTGGGTTTCCTTTCCTTTCTTTTCTTTTTTCATTCTTTCATTTTGGCAGGGAATGTGGAAATGGAGGAGAGAGAAAGCAAGTGTTTGTTAATTGGGAAAATGTAATAAAATTTAAATTAAAAAAGGTAATTAGACCAAAAACTGCAAGATCCAAGTGGGGGTGGCAGTGGGGTAGAGGAGAATCCCTGTCTGCTAAACAGCCATTTAAAGAGTCATTGTCCCTAACCATGGTATCACTACTCCAAACACGTTAGACCTCCTCCCAGCATTGTCTTCTGAACCCAAGGCACTTTCATAGGATTTAGAGAGAGGAGCAACCTTGGAGAGTTTTTAGTCCAATCACCTGAAAGAACCGTAACTGTTTCAGCTGTTCTCCAAAATATCGGTACCCACTTTTTTTTATAGTTTTTTGCTACAACAAAAGTAGTTCTATAACTATTGTTATTATGATTTATAATTAAATACAATTAATAATACCAAAATAATAATAATTGCTGCAGGTTATGCAAATTTAACATCTACCAAATACATAGAAACACACAAGTGGTCATAATTCTTCACTAGTTGTTCTCACTTTCACAACCTAATAGATCACAAGTGACCATTCTCGAAGTACAAATGCCCTTGAGAATTCAACAACCAAATTCAACAAAGTGAACCATCATTCCAGCCAAAGTTAATTCCACCATGAGCAGGATTTAACACTGACCTTTACAAAGGCACATCATTGTCTTCACCCAACTAAGAGTTTATAAACTCTTTATAACTTTATAAAAGAGTTTAAAAACTCAACACAGAATGAGGAGCTCTCCAAACATGGAGACCTACAAGAAAAATCTCAAATATATGGGAAGAGGCTGAAGAACACAGCATCCCTACTATCCTCTCTGCTCCTGGGAGTGGCCCCAAGATGCTTTCAGTGAGCCTAGAGAAGACAAGCTCACATTCCTGTGCTTTTATTCAACGTGCACAAAAATAAAAGAAAAATGGCAAGATAGTAACTTTCCCTCAGGTTGTTTCTATCTGAACTCCATTGAATATGAGACGTGAATAAGATATAAGAGTAATAACAATAATAACCTCCTCAAAGTCCAAACCATCATGGGGGAGGGGGACTCCTAGACACGTTGGAGTGGTGATACCATGCTTAGGAACAATGACTCCTCAAATGACTGCTTGACAGACAGGGACTCCCCCCCCCCATTTCTCTCTTGGAGTTTTAGTCTAATTGCTGTTTTTAATTGAAATTTTATTACATTTTTCAATTAACAGACACTTATTTTCTGTCTCCTCCACTTCCACATCCCCTGCCAAAATGAGGGATAACAGTAAAGTAAGGGAGGCAGCTGGGTGGTGCAGTGAATAGAGCATTGGCCCTGGAGTCAGGAGGATCTGAGTTCAAATATGGTCTCAGACACTTAACACTTACTAGCAGTGCGACCTTGGGCAAGTCACTTAACCCCAAACGCCCTTCCCCAAAAAAGCAAAAAAAAAAAAAAAAGAACAACAGCAAAGTAAGGTAATGACAATCAGGATGTTGTATTGGGGGGGGGGCACTTACAGTGCCCTGAGAACATTTCAGTGGCTGTCAAGGCTTAGTAGGAACCTTGGGAATACCATCAAGTGGGTCAGCACCCTGTTAGTGTGATATAACTGCTCCTAAGTATAAAATAAAATAGGAGGGAAAGCAGAGGCTGTCACTACTTAAAACTGATGTGATGGCCAGCTCAACTCAGAGAGCAGTAAGGCAAGCAGTGTCCCTTCATGTTCTGGTAAGAGAGAAAGAGAGCTAGAGTGAGAGAGACAGAGCCAGACAGAGAGAGAAGAGGAGAGATGGAGAGACAGACAGACCCACAGACAGAAAGCAAGATATCCTGAAACAAATGAAAAAGCAAATACCTCACAAGCTGGAAATGCTTCCATGCCAAAGGCACTACCCAATATAATGGGGAGACCGTGAGGAGGTATGAAATGTACTGAAGACACAACACTTGTAGCATGTGCTGGTAACGATGTCATCAAAAACCCTGGGATTAAATCAGATCAGTGCTAGGTGAGATCTGACTTTTGTCAATGGTACCCTTAACCTCACACACTACAGACCAGGAACAGGCAAACAGAAGATATAAATTCATCCTCAGACCTAGAGTAGATGGAATAAGAGATGAAAGTGAAAGAATGACTAAAACACGAAAAGGGAAAAGTTAAAGAATCTGATGTCATTGAAAACCTTCACTTAATACAACATCTGGAAACAGACACAACAAAGATAAGAATGTCAAAAAGCCTTCTGGGGGTTCAATGACATGAACCCAGCCAGAAGGTCATGATGTATACTCAAACAAAATATTTGTAAAATCCTGCCATTTGTTATCCCCATGAATGAATGCGCTGTCCCACAATATTTGATATAGAAGAAAAACAAAACATTTTAGGGCATGAGCAAAACAATATACATGGGAGCTAGGGAAACAGTAAGCAGTAGTAAAGGAAAGCTGATGCTATCAATCTACACTCTTATGGACAGGCATCAAATACATTCAGAGCAGAAGGGGCTTGGGAAAGCTATTGGAGATCTGCAGAAGGCATTGGAAGATTATATTGAAATGCAGCTGGTGTGTCCCCTCAGCGTCCTCTATGACCAAACAAAGAGCAACAAAAAAAGAAACATATGGAATGGAAGAAAAAGTATATCAGACATTCTAAAGCCCCTTAATCAGCAAATGAAAGTGAAAACCAACAGGCTGATGTAATACAAGGAGACAAAGCAACATAATGGACAAAATCAAAGGCAAAACAGAAAATTGGCGCATCAATAAAAACCTGGATGAATGGCAGTAATAGTCTCATCAAGGGAAGTGGCAAGAATTGTACTTCTCTAGAAAACAAGAAGGTGCCATGGTCTGATAAGATTCATATTTATGGGCTCAAATTCTTCACAATGCTGGCTAGAGAAATGACTAGCAAAGCCCACTTCCAGCTTCTTCTTAGCAACAAGCTCGATCCCACCATTTTTAAAAGAAGACATCACCAAAAGAAGATAATGTTAGTGATTCTTCCATATACAGGACAACCACATATTTGTGTATTTAACACAAAGCATTCACAGCTTATACCACTCATAAAACCTATAAACACATATTGATGGAGAACAAAAGGAGGAAATGAACCAAAATGCCCAAACGGGGGGAAAGCCACTTATTATCAATGCAGACATTACCGAAAAAGACTTACAGTTCCATAACATCCACATTGCACTTATTATCTCAAAGCCTTTCATTCAGTTCTGCACTCAAGACTTGTTCACATACTACAAAATACACAAAAGAAATCCAAGCAAAGTAATGTATTTGATATCTATATGGAGAAAGGATCTCCATTGAAAAGAGCACCGATACTATGTGAAGAATAAATAATATAAAACATGACATTTTCAGAAGACAGTTTAAGCCATTTGTGAATTATGATTCTGCCTGATCTTAAATATATCATCTATACTAATAAGAACTAAGTACAGCTTTCCAATTAAAGAGGGAGCCAAACCAAAAAAAAAATCTTATTAATGATTTGATGTATACGGATGCCATCAAGTGAAATGGTTGCACACACAAACATATTAAGCAGTTTCTTCATTCCATACAATTGTTTTCTCATGATATCAAAATGTCATTCATGCTCAGGAAGTGTACAATTGTTAATGTCTACCAAAGAAACAGACCGAAAAACAGAAGCCTTAATCAGTTCAAACTGAAAACAATGAATGAAAGCAACACTTACAAATGCCTTGGTCTCCTCTAGGCAACACACATAAAGCATAAAGCTACCAAAGGATAAATTTATAGCCAAATAGATTAAGAAACCTACTGGGATCCTGAAGTGGGAAGAACATGTTAAAAGCAATGAATAGCTATGCAAGAGTAGCCTTAATGTATGCTTTTCAGAATTAGAAAATGTATCAAAACGGATTTACCAAGTAATCTAATAAAAACGTGTACACAGCTTACACTTCATATCTCCAACACAAAATTGCGGAGACACGAACACTTTGTTATGAAAAAAGAAGACAGTTGATAGAAATTTCCAAAGCATATGAGAAACAAGTAAATCAAAATAAAATCTACCTACAAGAATACTTCTGGAATAAGGTGACATCACTTACCAAGCAATGGTAAAGTCTGACAAGAGGAACACACCACTGGTTTTTTTTTAATATAAGCCAAATGTTTTTGTCTCCAGACAAAGCCTAAGAAGTAGCCTAGATCTCAAGAAGCCAGAGGCCCTCCATAGGTGACCTCCACGTGCACTCAGTCAATAATATGTTGATATAACAGCATCAAACAATGCCTTTGTAATACCAGTTTGTTTATGGAAATAGTGAAGGGAAGAGGATGTTTCAGGCTGGCAATTCAGAACCAACTATTTGCCACCAGAAATTACAAAAAAAGTTATCTTTCAGGAGTCTGGAGTTACTGATCAATGCAGATTATGCAAAGAAATGGTAAAAACTGTGCAACACATCAGAGCAGGATGCAAAATTTGAACCCCTGCCAAGCACCTAGTGAGACATGACCTAGTGGCTGGAATCATCCATCAGAAGCATGATGACTTTTGTGGACTGACAGCTGCCAAATCCCCATGCTACAAATATAGACCTCCAAATGGCCTGTCAACCAGTAAACTGTACTGAAGCCAAAGTATTATCATAGACTAAACTGTAGCCCATAATTACCTGCATGTAACATTCATCAGCAACAACTTCACAATAATCCTTTTAATAGGGAGCCAGCAGAGAAAATAAGTCTTATGGTAAGAGCATTGGGTCCATTCTCATGCCCGTTGCTGTGTGTGCAGGCGCTATCTCCAAGATCCCTTCCATGAGCCTACAGATGACTTCACATCCCAACAGTATTATTGAGCAAACAACCAAAACCCAGTGCTTTTATCCACGTGCGCAATTATCCGTAGAATAGCAAATATCAAAAACTTATAGCAGGACACTGACTCATCCCCAGCCTGTTTCTATCTGAATCCCAATGAAAAAAGAGATGAAAAGAAGATGACAATAATAAGAAATAACAGTTCTGGTCTTATTATTAATCAAAATGGAATCTCATCGTTTGATAGCCATCTCATTTGCATATAATTTACATTCATCTCTACCTCTTTGGGATCAACATTGGGAATGTTTTCATATGCTACAAGTACAGTTGTGACACAGTAGGAGGAACCCTAGAATTGCCTTCAAAAGACCTGGGTTCCAATTCTGGATCTAATACTTAACTGCCTACATTTACTTTGCTTCTCTATTTTGAGCCTCAGATTAATGAGATGTGCTTGAAACCCAGGGATTGATATGGCCAGAGTTGGGGCTAATAGTTTTCATCATCTTTATGGGGAAAGCTGTTTGCAGTCCTTAGCACTCCACAGACATGAGTTATTGGCACAGTATTGGACTCTGCTTTGCAACAGCCAGGCCTCGTTGCCATTTCAGGGGGATGAGGTTGTATTCAGAGGCCTCAGGGTCACAGACGTAGTCTCAGTTTTCCTCATCTCCTCTGGTCACACTTGGGGTCAGACTCACAAAGGTGCCAGCCCCCTACTGCAGCAAACACCAGCCTTTGATGAATTAAAAGGATGCTGCCAACTTCATTACACTGTAACCCTTCCATAAAGGAAGGGCAGAGCTGATTAACGAGTGCATAATTGGGGCCTGATTGATGGTTCTCTCCCTCATTGCTAAAGTCTGTATATATAATTATTTTGCCTTGGGGCCTAATTTTGTCACTGTTACTTTCCACTTTTGCGATCAACTGGAATTTGTAGACAGGCCCTGCAGCCTCAAAAAAGGCCGAAATGGCCCCAGATATGTTGCCCACAAATGGCCAGCAGCCTTTGCAGCCATTTCATGACTTAATGAGGAAATGATACTTTGATTTGCCAGCCACCATGCCATGAATCTTGTTGGACGTGGATTCCTGTGGCATCACCTACTGATTCCACAGGAATTTTTTAATTCAACATCAATTTGTTATAAAACCTGTAAGAGACTCATCCTTTTCCCAATCAACTTTCTTCCCTGCCCCCACCACATTTGAAGCAAGTGAAGTCTTGAAGGCCTTTCTTACAAAACTACCATCAAGGTGTAATTTCATCAAAGACATAAGATTTAAAAAACCCAGAAACACCCATAAACACCTCCCTCCCACTAACCCAGATACTGCCCAGGAATCACAAAGGAACAAAAATAAGTCAAACCATCATGACAAAATATTCCAACTTCCTCAAATCAATCACTCAGTATGTGAGTGCTGATTTTATAAAAAGACATGGGGCTGTGGGAAGACACACATATAGAATCACAGCCATATGAGCTAAACTCTGGTCATATCAATCCCTGGATTTCAAGCACATCTCATTAAGCCTCCAGCTCATTACAGTCTTCCATAGCACAAGAGTGACTCACAAAACATAGACCAATTTTAATAACCAATCTGTTTGGGGACGATCCTTCAAGTTAGGTCAGGAAACTAGCTCCCTACTAGGAAGTGGAAAGAATGCTACTAAATCACCATTCAAAAGATTACAGTTCTTGTAGTCTTATTAAAAGAAGACAGACTATTTTTATCTCCCCAGGGCTTTTTCCCCCTCTACTATAATAATAACTTTGATCCATATTTTGGTGACCCTCTTTTTTTTTTCCCCAACACCGGAGAGGCAATGCTTCTAATATACAAGCCAAGACATACAAATCTGCCCTCTGAAATTCCCTTTGTTGGTTTCTCCTTACCGAGAGCTCACTGGCTTATGAATCATGGGATGATTTGAAGAGACTTTCAGTCAAAGCTCTGTAGTATGCCAGTGGGCACAGGCCAAGAGGAAAAAAAAATAAAGATTGATATTTGCCCTCTCTTTTTATCTGTACTTGATTTATAAGTCAGTGGGAGTATGCAGGAGAAATAAAGGCAAAGACCTTGATGCCTCCCTGTGGAGAATATGCACCATTTGGATTGAAGGCATGAAAGAGGGGAAATTAATGGTAAGCTGTTCATCTGTCACGACTGCCAGGCTGATGGTTTCGCAGAGAAGGCGAGGACTGTGTGACATGCCCTCCAGTGAAGGGCAAGGCTGTCCGCTGTTCTCATATTAGAAACATAGTGCTTTTGATTGCAGAGGGATTTCAATTCAAATCAGACTGTGCATTGGGAAGATGGATATTTACACAAGCCTACTGTATTTCCTTTAAGTAGAAGCTTGTAGAATTGAGCTTGTTCCAGGCAGAAGGGGAAAAAACCCCCGAAGTTCATCAAGTAAAACCTCCTGCTTGCTAATGTGAGCCTGCAGTTGTCAGTGGAGATGTCAGTGGGATGGCTAGCTCCTGGAGAGGCAGGCACAGCTAAGAGGGACAGGCTCTCTGGAGGGCACAAAGCACAGAGTGGGATGACAGAGGAAAGCATAGGCTGAACGTGGCCTGTTTCCCCCATCGGAACAGGAATGCCACAACAAAAACAGCTTGAAGAACATGCTTAGCAGAAAGGACACAAAATCAGGCAGAGATGTTTCACCTCATGGGAATGCTTAAGCAAGATCCCATTGCCTTGTTATTGAGATGATGGGATGCCATCACCAAATGCCAGGGTTCATTATATTAGTAGAAGAGTCTGTGCTCAGAAAGAGAATGTGGGGTGAGGGCTGGGGGAGCAGGAACATCTACTTTAATGGCAGAAATTCAACATATCTTTGTGAATCTAAAAACGTTACAATCATGTCTGCAATTATTTGCAGATTTCCAGTCAGCCAAATTATTTGCAAAAGAGAGAGCGTTTTTGTTCGGTTTGGGTTTTCCCTGAAATTTCTGCTTTTCAGTTGTCTTTAGGACTGAGTCAAGGTTTCCTTACAGTTGAACAAAGAGGAGGAAAAGAGGTCATTGGCACCGCTTAAAGTTGCTGAGAGCAGAGAAAGGAGCTGAGTAGGGAAACTAATGGACACCCCTACTATGTTCTAGTGAAGGAAATATTGGCAGAAATCAAGTGGACCCACAGTAACTCTTCTCAAAACCTATGATGTATACAAAATAACATAACAGAAACTTTATCTCGAAGTCTATTTTAATTCAAATCAATGATAAATATTTGACTTCTGTTAGTCAAATATGAAGATCAGCTTTAGGTTTCACATAAACGAAAAGGCTCCATGGAAGTAAACTCCAAGCTCTTGAATCTTTGATTTATGTTTTATATAGAAATGTTCTTTTTATCATCAGTAAAATAAAGGTGCTACATTAAATGAGTTCTAGAACCTTTGGCAGCTCTGACATCCTCTGTTCTAGGGACTTACACAGCTCAGAAATGCTGTGTTTTAAGGTTTAGGGTTTGAAGATTTTATATTCTGAGACACCTTTCACTTCAGTAATCCCATTCTGGAGTTGGCTCTCTGTCTGACATTCCAGAGGACAAGACATCTCATCTCTCCAAGCCTCAGTTTACATATCTATACAATGGGGGGAAAGGACAGGAAGGAGGTGTATTAATCCTATCACATACCTTAAAGAGCCTGACAGACCTTAAGGTTGTGCTGCTGCTACAGCTTGGAAGGTCACCTCTCTTTCTGATATTCCAGGATTTGCTGGCTTCTACATTGAAGAAGGTAATACTTCCATTATAAATATATTCACTGAAAATCCAGGTCACTGTAGTTCATATCTCCCTGTCAGACACTTCACTTTCTCTGCTATCACCTGAAACACATCCCTACAACATGACACCTTCGGCGTCCATTTCCCAAATCTGGAAACGCTGTCTTGCACAGCAGTGACCTAGCCAGCAACCCTCACCAAGCCCCATTCTCTTAATGGACCATTTCCACCAGTTTCCGTCCATCTCAACACCATTGCCTCTTCCCATTTTTGTTCTGGGCACTGGATACTAAGCTGCCTAAAGCAGAGACTTGGCCATTTAGTCAATATCATTTGACTTTGACAAAGTCCCACAAACTGTCACCTCTTGATGCTGTATCTCTCTCCCAAATCACACACAGTAAACATGTAGTTACATGCAGACCCCAAATGTTTTGCTAAAGCCAGAGCACAGTCATTTGAACAGCCTGGCACTGCCTTCAGATGAGTCTTCACTTAATTGCGGCCAATGGTGGGGTGGTAACTGTCACCGCTAAATGTCCATTCTCCCCTCATTCCTTTGCTCTGGCCCTGCAATCATCCTCCAGGCCCTGGAAAATGTTTTGTTATTGTTATTGACTAGAGGAAAACGTGTCAGAAACTAGGTAAGTGGACAGATTCAGGGCTTTGTAGTTCTCAGAACTAGACCATAGAAAGTGAGAAGAGCTCTGTCTGCCAGCTGGGTTAGAATGCTATAGCAGAGTGGAGAGACTGCCTTTCTATAGACCCCTGCAGCCCCTCTTGAGCCCCCCCCCCACGCAAATCCTGATGAGAGGCAAATCCTGATGAGAGGCAGCATGTTCAGATTTGGGGAATCCAGGCTCCTCCCCTGGCTTTGCCCTGCACAGGTGGGAACTTTGGCAATCCCATTCACTTCCGTCCACCTCAGTTTTCTCATCTGCCAAATGGGAAATTTCACTGCTGTCTTCCCTGTGTCACCAGACTCTTTCTTTTTTTTTTTATCCTGTGGTCTGGACCTGTGACTTCATCCATAGAGAAAGCTCCCAGAAAGGAAATTCACTCATACCAATGCAAACAAGCAGCTAAGAGTCTTCAAGAGTTGCCTGGGGGTAGTGACAGGCTAAGTGATTTGCTCAGAGTCACACAGTCAGTATGTGTGTTAACTCTGTCAAGTGCCATGCCCTGATGATAGAAGAAGCCTCAGAGGCCGTCTGCTCTAACCTTCTCATGTTCTAATTGAGAAAACTGATACCTAAAACAGTTAAGTGACTCGGCCAGTGTCATACAGAAGGTAACTCAGGCCAACCAGCTCTGAAGCTAGCTTTCTTCCCACTATAGTACATGGCCTAGTTGATAAAGGCCATTCAATGCTGTGGGGAGTTCTGGGGAATGGCATTCAGAATCTGTACAGATTTTTAATTTATTTGTAAAGAAATGAAATAGTCAAATCATCTGAGTTTCTTAGAGCCTGATTTGAACAAAGAAAAGCTCAAAGGATGATGGGCAAATTCTCTTTGAACAGAAAAAAAAATTCTCTAACCTTGAATTATAGTCCTAATCCCACTCTTTTTGTTTGAGGCAGAATTAAGTGACTTGGCCAGGGTCACACAGCTAGTAAGTATCTGAGTCCAGATTTGAACTTGGGTCTTCCTAACTCCCAGGCTCGTGCTCTATCCACTGCACCATCCAGCTGACCCCTCCCCCTTACATCATGTCTCTACATCATGACAGGGCTAGGGTCAGAAACGTGAGCACATAGCTTGCTTATCCTGAACCACTGTACGTGCTTCCACTAAAGCATTTCCTTGATGGCACTGGCTGGTGAATGCAGAATTCTGCCAATAAATAGAATGAGAATCACAAATGGTGTATCTGTCACTTAGAGTTTCATTAGTTCATTTCCAGAATTAATCTTGCAATTGCTCATTATGTGCCTTTCCTACATACAAAACTCAATTGACACTAAACAGCGCAATCCTTTGTAAGCAGATTTGATTCATTCAACATCATAATAACCACAATGTGTATTTTTCTAGGTCTTTAAGGTTTCCAAAATATTTCTTCACTCCCCTCCCCTTAGAGGTGTGTGTTTGTGTGTGTATGTGTGTATGTGTGTATGTGTGTATGTGTGTGTGTGTGTGTGTGTGTGTGTGTGTGGTGAAGAGTAAACTAATTATCTCTCAAAATAATTTCAGATATACATGTGTGTATAAAGTTATATGTGTATGTCTGCACACACACCTAGCCACAGAGGTCTGCAAAGCACTTTCTTCACAACCACCCTGCAGCCCAAAGGCCTGGTCGTACATGTGGAAAACCAGGCCTGAAGCCTCGACTTTCCATCACACTCCAGGACACTCAGTATCCAGGCTTGGCAGTGTGTAAGCTGCCAGCTAACTGAATCACTGTCAGGGCTTTAAGCATCAAGAAGAATCAGGATTTAACCCTCAGTTAGCAAATGTGGTTCTAACTCCAAACCAATTCAAAGGGCACTTAGATAGGGGCTGGCAATCCAAAGACAAAATTGAAGCAGACCTTGACCTCATGGAGCTTTCATTTTACTGGGTCATCTGCATGTGTCGCTCCCCAAGGGAAAGGATGGTGTTTTCTCCTTCCTCTGGCTACATCCCCTCACCGCAGTGGCCAACATGGAGCTGATGCAACATGAGTTCAATGGAAATCTGGTGCATTAACCTGGGTTAAATGAAACAATCTGTCTGGAGTCAGCTCTAGGGAGCAAACTACTTCCCAGAAGGTTGAAAACTCCCCAAAGAAGAAAAAGACTTCATTTTTTTAGTGCTTTAATCTGACAGACATATCATGGAATAAATTCCATTGCTACACCCATATGCCACCCGAGGCTGGGAGCCTAAGGAATTAAGTACCACAAGCTGGGCAAGGTTGCCACTGTTGTCAACATTACCCACGTAAGTCTTGGAGTGGCACAGTGGGCAAAGGGCTGCATTTGGAGTCTGGGGTCTTGACTAGAATTCCCTTCCCCAAAGGCCTTTCTTTCCATGTTTGCAAAGTAAGGACATTGATCTATCTCAATGACTTCTAAGGCCTCTTCCAGCTCTAAGTCCATTATTCTCTGATGTGAAGCAAAGGTATAAGCACATAACCATGTGCCTGGAAGTAGATTCAGCTTGAGGGACAGAGCAGAGGAGAGGACAGTCTGAGTGGGAAGAGCAGGAGGTACCTTGTGGGCTGTGTCCCAGAGAAACCAGCAAGGGGATTTCATCTCAGCCTTCAGAGGACCACAACACAGCACATGATGGACACTGGTCAACTTGTGGAGACAATCTCTTTTCCCTGTTGGCACCCAGGGCAAAGTCCTGTTTGCCTTGTGCTAGTTTTGCTTCTGTTGCTAGGAGCTTTTCCAACCAAAGTTTTTATTGTTGTTGAGTCATTTCAATCGAGTCTGACTCCTTCTGACCCCATTTGGAGTTCTCAAAGAAACCGGAGTGGTTTTCCATTTCCTTCTCTAGCTCATTTTACAAATGAGGAAACTGAGGCAAAAAGAGTTAAGTGACTTGCCCAGAGTCACACAGTAATTGTCTGAGGCTGGATTTTGAACTCAGGAGTCTTCCTGATTCCAAGCCTGGTGTTCTGTCCACTGCAGGGCCACCTAGCTGCCCTAGGGCAAAGTCCTATTTGTTTCAAGCTGGTCTTGGTTCTGATACCAAGAGCTTCTCAGACCATAAATCATGTTATAGAGCTGAGCTGCCCACATATGATGGTGCTCTGAACTGTCCCTCTGAAGAGTCTGAAAGTGGGGTGGGGTCATGTCCCAGCCTGCCTCCTCTCCCATGACCACCATTTAGGTCAGCGATTTTCAACCTGTGGATTATGTTCAATTTGTAACAATGAAAATACATCCTGTATATCAGATATTTACATTATGATTCATAACAGTAGCAAAATTACAGTTCTGAAGTAGCAACAAAAATCATTTTGTGGTTGGGGGTCACCACAACATGAAGAATTGTATTAAAGAGTTGTGGCATTAGGAAGGTTGAGAATCACTGATTTAGGTGTTGTGGCTACCAAATAAACTGATCTTTCCCTCTCTCTCTCTCCTTCCCTCCCTCTCCCTCTCCCTCTCTCTCATACATATACACACACACACACACACACACACACATATACACACACATAATTATGGAGGCTCCCTTCATGGCACTCTGGAGGGGAAAGGGCCTAAGGCTGGCACACAAGAACCATGTCATTGCAAAGATTCAGAATGTGCAGCATGGAATCCCCAGCTTGCAGACTACTTCAATGAAAGCCACATGAGAGGGACATCTGGGGGAGGAGAGCTTGGACAAAAAGCAATCGCAAGAGCTCAAATAAAAGACAGATGCAAACATGAATGATAGGCTTTCATTTTCAGCTGCTTTAAAAAAAATAATTCACTGTCATAAATCACAGAAAAGCCAGCACCAAAGTTCCAAGCTCCTCTTTTTTTCTCTCGTCAGAAATGTCACCCCACAACACACAAGTCTCCTCAGACAAATTACCAGTAGCAAAAAATAGCCCCACAAAGACACACATCACACCTGTGGATGCCGTTTGCCCTGTTTTTCCAGAAGGACAAGAAGGGGGATGCCCAGCTATCTCACCACTTCCACTCCCCTGCTCCAGGACACTGCAAGTATTCTATAAATATCCAAATCCTACACTGTTCTGTTGTAAGAGAACCTTTTTTCAACTTGGGGTTCAGAAGTGAATCCCAAACTGCTATCTCTCCTTTGGAAAATGTGCCCATCTTTCAATGCCAAACTCACCCTCTCCCTCCTCCATGAAGTCCTTTCCTGATTTTGGCAGAAATGATATCTCTCTGCCTGAGTCTATTACCAGAGTGCTCTGCTCATCCCATTCTTATGTCCCATTCTCACCGGGTCCATATGGTTTCCTCTTATAGCTAACTACGTTCTTTTCTTATCTTCCAAACTAGACCAGAGGCAACATCAGGGCACTAGTTGGCATTCCAGAAATGCTTGTGGAAGAGATGGGACTGAGCCCACCAAACTGCCTGGGGGATCAGGGAACCCATCTGGCATCCAGGAAACTGCTCAGAGCTGCCCCATGCTGAATAATCGCCAAACAGTAACCAACAGGTCTTCGTGGTGCCAACAAAAGAACTCTTAGAACTAATGGTCCATAAGGGCAGGGCCTCAACTTAGCAAAACTTCACATTGCCATCTCTGCACTCAGCAGGGAGCTACAAAACATTTGGTGAATGAATCAATGAATGAACAGATGACCTGAATGAAGAAAAACAGAGGGAGGTGCTATGAATCAGGCCTTGGGAGTTGGGGGGAGTAAAGTCACTATTGGTGAATAATGGAAAGCCAGGATTCCAGCGGATCAGAGCCCTGTGGCCAAACTGCCAGTGCAGACTTCAGCATCCTACAAGCACCAGAAATCTGCTCTCTCTTTTATTTTTCTGTGCTGTTGTTGTAAATCAGAGTCATCTTTAAGCAAACTGCTAACGCTGTCCAGTTTGTCTACACGCCCCCATCCTCCGTCTATGGTACTCATCCCCACCACCTTCTGGACCCAGTACCTTCCCCTAGAAAGGTTCTGATTTCAGTCCTTTAACAAGCAGAGTGGGTGAGTGTGGCCATGTCACGGAGGCACAAAGGCCATGGAGACAGGAGTGCTCTAGCCTCAAATCTCACTTACCACAGCACTAACTAGAGTGTGACCCTGTACAAATGACATCACTGCTCTGGGTCTCCATTTCATCACCCAGAAAATAGGGATCATGGAATTGTTGTGCTACCTTGAAGGGCTGTCTTCTGAAAAGAACGGAGGCAGCTGGGTGGTACAATGGATAAGCAGCACCCTTGAAGTCAGAAGGACCTGAGTTCAAATGTGACCTCAGATACTGACCCTGGGCAAGTCACTTCACCCCTATTGCCTCCAAAAACAAAACAAAAGAAGAACTTATTGCCTGAAAAATCAAGGTTTTAAAATCCTCTTCAATCTTATATTTTCCTATACCCTTGCACCCTTCCTTTTTAGACTGCTCTTTCAACAGCTCCATGTCCTCAGTGCTATCCTGGTACCCCCTGGCCTTCTGCGTACTACTGGTCTGGAGGTTTCCCTTCCCTCCTCCATCCCCCAATAAAAACCTACCCAGTGAGAGGCAATATGGTTTAGCAGAGAGTGTTGGATTTGGTCTCAGGAAGAACTGAGTTCAGGTCCTGCTTCAGCCCTGTACTACTTGCTAGACTTTGGCCAAGTCACTTAACCTATGTGGCTTCAGTGGAGAGGGGGGTAGGCTCAATGATCTCTAAAGTCCCATCTAGTTTAAAATCTTGCATTCTGGGAGTCCCATCTAGAGACTTAAGATTTAGAACTGGAAAGCACCTAAAAGGCCATTTTATCCAACTGTACTATTTAACATATGGGGAAACAGGTCCAGAGAATTAAAATCATCTCAGTGTCGCACAGCTAACAAGGGTACAGAGCCAATCTTTGTGCCAGTCCATGTGGTTTGAGCAGATTCTTTGGATCTGGTGATTAGAGGCGATTTCAAGGAGTGATTCTTTAAAAACGTCCTATCAGTAATTAGGTAGGACCTTGTATGTCACTATCAAGGAAGCATCTGTATTTTAAAAGGAGCCTTCGGGAAATATGCGCCTTGAGAATGAATCTCTAATGTTGGGATTTTAGGTACCAAAGAAGTCCAATGGGGAGATACTAGTGAAGGCAAGGAGGCCCTTCCACTACCCTTAAATTCCATCACAGGTAGCTGCCAACTCTCCCTTCCAAGGCATAGCACTAGGTAAAGAACATTAGCTGTAGATTCAGAGGAGCTAGATTCAGCTCCAAGATCTACTCCCTGCTGCCTGAATATCCTGGGATAAATCACTTAACTCCTTGAGACCTCATTTTCTTTCTCTATAAAACAAAGAGCTTAGACTAGATGTTATCCAAGGCCTCATCCAGCTTTGAATCCTATCAGGTAAAGGCACAGAAACAGAATTTAGGGCTCTTAGCCCAAGTACCACCCTCTCCCCCGCCTTCCCTTCCTGGAAATCTAAATATGCCAAAGACCAATGCATCAAAATACCATGAAAACACCAGCAAGTAATCCTGAGGTAAGAGATAATTAGACTTCACACTGAAAAAAAGCTCTGTGACTAAACACTTAAGATCAGATTTTCAGATTCTCAGTACATAAGAACTGGAAGGGAGCTCTGAGGTCATCCAATCCAACTCTAGCTTGAAAGAGGAGGAAACTGAAGTATAGAGAGGGGAACTGGCCAAGCCCCACAGACTGGAAAGGGATAGGACTAAAGCTAGAACTAGCAACCAGGTCTCTTGACTCTCCTCTCTGTGCTCTTGCCATGTACTCTTCTACTTGAGCCATCAGAGTAAATCTAGATATGACTCAGTAGTATATGTGGTGTTCAGGGAGAACTAGCATCTCTGGTGTCCACCTTGACCCAACTCTCACCTGTGGCTCCAAGAAGCACGCACAGAAGACATACTCCAACAAAACCATCTCAACAAATAGGCTAAACCAGATTGAGAGCAATCAATGGGCCTCAAAACCATTTGTGAGTTAGGGGAATGTCTAACCCCAAAATGTGAAGAATTCCCCTGGTGGAATTGGCAGATGAGAACAATTTGTTCCAATGGCCTTACAGGTAGCTGAAATAGGCACTGTGGAGTTTAAAGCTTAGTCAGACATCCAAGACACCAAGGTCATCCACTGCATCCCAGGCAATCACCAGTCATCTTGACTTTTGTCTTACAACTGGACTTGGATGACTCAGGAAGGGAGTGAGGCTGATGACTTTGTGCAGCTCTGCCTTATTTAATCCAACTCAAGTATAATTCAAGACTTCACTCCATGATGTCATTGGTCCTCTTCAAATATGAAGGACGAACAACAACCAATATGACTCAAAGCGGGGAAGATTATCTAGCATAGTGAATGAGAGGCTCCAAGTCCAAAATGGTACTGACAGCCAAAATGTCTAAATAGGATGAATCTAGTACAGTGAAATTTAATAGGAATAAATAGAATGTCTTATACTTGGGCTCACTAAGTCACGTTCTTTGGCACAAGATGGAGAACGAAGGACTAGACAGCAATTTATCTGAAAAAGGTCTGAGGGTCTTAGTGAACAAGTTCAATAGAAGTCAAAAGCATGAAATGACATCCAACAAAGTCTATTCAATCTCATGGTCGTGCTAAATACAAGTCAGTTGAGAGGAAAATTGGAGGAAATGGGGCCCATCATGTAGAAGGATTAGATTTGTTCTGATCCATTCACAGGGCATAAGTATGAGCAAAGGATTGAAGTTGAACCCCACAAATGCTATCTGTGGAAAGATTCACTTATTTGACAGAAATGAACATTTTGGAGAAGTTGGAAGTTTGGACCCAATGAGCTCTACAGATACTTCCAAGATCTCATTTTATGGCTCTGTGTGAAACTGACAAAGGCATTTGAACAAGTTTAAGGACTAACAATGAGAAGCAGCACGGAATGGTGATGGGAGAACCTGCTTTGGAGTCCCAAAGAACATACCTCAAGTCCTTCCTCTGAAACAAATGGCTGCAGGACCTTACACAAGTCACTTAATCACTCAGTTTCCTTTGCTGGATCTTCATCAAGGGAATGCCCACAAACCATGGGTATCCTCAAGGCTGTATCCTGAGCCCTCTTTTTTTCTTCTTATCACTTGAAGATCTCATCAGCTCCCATGGATTCAATTAGCATCTCTGTAGATAATTCCTAGATTTTGAAATCCAACCGTAACATCTCTCCTGATTTGGTCTCATCACCAACTTTCTATCAGACATCTCAAACTCAACATTTTTTAAAAGAAAATTCATTATCCTTCCCTCCAAACTCTCTCCTCTCCCAAACTTCCTTCTTATTGAAGTGGGCATTACTATCTTCCTAGTCACTCAGGCTCCTAATTTAAGTATCATCCTTAACTCCTAATTTACATTCAACTCACACAGCCAATCTTTTGCCAAGTCTCATCATTTCTTTTTTTTTTTTTTTTTTTTTGCTTTTTGGAGGGCAGTTGGGGCTAAGTGACTTGCCCAAGGTCACACGGCTAGTTTTTTGTGTTAAGTGTCTGAGGCCAGATTTGAACACAAGTACTCCTGACTCCAGGGCCGGTGCTCTATTCACTGCACCACCTAGCCGCCCCCATCATTTCTTCCTTCACAACATCTCTTCTGCGTATCTCCTTCTCTCCTCCATCACTCCTGCCTCCCTCCTTGGTGCAGGCCCTCACTATCTCCTACCTGGACTACTGCAGAGGCCTGGCGTTTGGGCTCTCCTTCTCAAATCTCTCCCCACTCCAATCTATTTTCCACTCTGCTGTCAGTGATCTGCCTAAAGTGCAAGTATGACCATATCATCTCACTCCTTTACTAAATTCCAGTGACCCCCATTACCCCCAGAATCAAATATGTGATCTTCTGTTTGAGTTTTAAAGCCCCTCGTACCTTAGGCTCCTACCTGCCTCTTCTTACTCAATACTCCCTTTCATGTGCCCTAAAATCCAGTGACACCTGCCTTCTTGCTGTTGAACATGACACTCCATCTCCCAACTCTGTGCCTTTCCTTGTAAGTTCCCCATACCAGGACTGTACTCCCTTCTCATCCCCATCTCCTGGCTTCCCTAACCTCCTTCAAGATAGGCAAAATGCTACAGACATTGCCTCCTATATTCATCTTGTATGTACCCAGCTATTTGAATGGGGTCACCTCCATTAAATCACGAGCTCCTTGAAGACATGCCTTCCTTCCCTTCTTTCTTTCTCCCCTTCTTTCCTTCCACTCTCCCTTCCTTCCACCCTCCCTCCCTCCTTCTCTCCTTCCCTTCTTCCTTTTCTTCCCTCCCTTCCTTCCTTCTTTCTCCCCTTCTTTCTTTCTACTCTCCCTTCCTTCCTTCTACCCTCTGTCCCTTCCTCCCTCCTTCACTTCTTCCCGTCTTTCTTTCCTTCCCTTCCTTTTTTCTTTCCTTCTTTCCTTCCACCCTCCCTTCCTTCTTCCCTCCCCTCATATCCCAAGTGCTTAGGACGGTTCCTGGCACACAGTAAGCGCTCAACACCTGCCTGACTCAGAGGCCCCAGGAACCAGTGGGCCTAGAAGCTTCCACAGAGCTGCTGATCAGCATCTGAAGAGAGCACTTCCTTGGCCTCCGCAGTTTACCATGCCGGTGAAATCACTAGTCTAGACCCAAAGGATAAATAAAGGCTTTTGTTTTTTCCTTCTAAAGCAGTTTTACTTTTCTTTATGCTCCAAGGTTCTCCAGTGAGAACATGCAGCTCTTCAATTTCCACCAAGAAAAACAAACGCAGCCTATTTACTGAAATCATTTACCTCTCGGCAGGTATTTTGGGAAACTCCCGCCTGCAATTATGGTGTTTTATTGATGATTTTGAACTGGACTGTGTAGATTTTAGCATCTCTTGCATGTTTACATGGAATATTCTGAAGCAGCAATTAAAATAATTAAGGAGGGTGAAGAAATCTTTAGCATGCAACAAAGATTTCTGCAAAATGTTAATTTCTGTCAAATAAGTGAATCTATGCACAGATGCCTCCTGACAGAGGCTGTGATTTTGGAGTGCTTTGCATGCCAAATAACTTGTTTACCCCCTCAATGTTGGCCAAGTTTACTGTCAATTTACAAATAATTTCCATTTTGCTGTTTATTCCGCTGCCTTTTGATGGATATGTCTTCCAGACTTTTTATCTTGCATGTAGACAAACTAATTAATATTTTCCCTTCAGGCAAATATTTTTTTCTTAGATCTAAATGTGGGTTAGATTCTTCTTCGTTTCCATATGCTTTGTTCTGTCAATCATTTGAGTTCTGTGTTGCTAAAAACGTACCTCGATGGATGTCAATTTCTACATTTTGAAGATTTCATGCACACACAGGTAGCCATGAATAGTTGTGTTTAGGGGCAAAACACCTCAAATTCTAATGGAAACCTGAGAAACTGGGTTTAAAGGCAGAAAAGGTCATAATGGAAGTAGGTTTATTGTGCTCCTCATTGTTTATGACCAGCCCTTCCTCTGTTGTAGTGAAATAATAACTAGAAATATTACACGCTAACTGCATCAGTACCCAGGTGAATTTTGGAAACATTCCGAAGGGAATCTCATAGGCCTTAAGGGACAATAGAGGTCCTCTCTTTCACACAGTTGTTCAGATGGGCAAAGAAATATGAAAACACACCCAAGTAATCAGACAAGGCCAAGTTTGGGCCCTAGAGAAGAACTTGGCAGATACTTGCCAAAAAGTCTTGCGTCAGGACTTAGACCAGGAGATTTTTAGGTGAGCTGATAATACATTTTTAATTCTGTTCTGCTGCACTCAATTCAGCAAGAATTTATTGAGCAATTGCTGTGAGCTAGGCATTGTTCTGAGTGTTGGGGATTCAAAAAAAAAAAAAAACAAATAGTCCGGTCCTCAGGGAGCTTACAGTCTACTGAAAGGGAGGTGGTGTTGGAAAAAATGGCATCTCCCTACCTGCTTACACCTTGTTTCCCCAGTGCATGTGGATCTGTGTAGCTGTTGCCCAACACAATGTAAATGTCCCTAATATAGAGCAGAGTATTAGGTGCTGAGTATACAAGACATTCCCATTGAGGAAACACTCTCCCCAAGCAGAGCTGTACCAGCCAAACCAAGTCTGAGAGAGTCGCCTGAGGCCTCACATGTTTGGCTCACACAGTTCAAATGAGCAGAAAAGTCTGCCTTTACTTCTCTCTTGTGGCCCTACTGATGTTCCTCTTACAATGCCACTGAACTCCCATAGGAATGTGCTGGTAAAGGATTAACAACCAGATCTCAAAAAGAAAGTGCCCACAGCACACTTGAAAGTTTAACCTGCATTATTAACATTTTCTCTACCCCTTTCTTAAGTCTGGAGTCCCAGGGGTGGGGAACCTGCAGCCTTGCAGCTGGCCCTCAAGGCCCTCAAGTGCAGCCCTTTGACTGAATCCAAACTTCACAGAACAAATCCCCTTCATAAAAGGATAAAACTTCAACTCAAAAGGCTGCATTTGAGGGCCTGGAGGGCTCCGTGCAACCTTGAGGCTGCAGCTTCCCCACCCCTGGCCTAGGCAATCAACAAAACAATAACTCAAGCTATGAGTTATAATACCTGCTGATTTCTGAGGTGGACATGCACACAAGGAACAATTGGCTTTCTGGAGCAGGTATCAGTTGGGTTCTAGCATGTTCCTGAGATGCTGGGCCTTGTCATTGGTCATCCCCCCTTGCCTGGATCGTTCTCACTCCTCATATCTACCCACTGGCTTCTCTGGCTTCCTTCAAGACAAAGCTCATGCTGCCTTCCACAAGCAGCTTCTCCAGGCCTTCCTCGGAGATTTAGGTCCTCTATGTATGTAAGTATGTACATAAGCAGTAGATTAGGAGCTCCTTGACGGCAGAGACCTTGTTCTTTCCTTTATCTGCATCCCCCAGCAGAGTGCCTGGAGCATAGTCACTGCTCCACACATACTCCTTGACTCTTGTCTTGCACTGGCTCTAATTCTAAAAAAGAATCCTGTCCCACCTCCTCCCCCCCAAATCCATTTAACAATTCTTTAATTATCACTGTGGGGCAGCTAGGTAGCACTGCAGTGGACAGAGTGCTGGACCTGGACTCAGGAAGATCCATTTTCCTGAGTTCAAATCTGACCTCAGACATTAATTGTGCGACTCTAGGCAAGTCACTTTATGCTATCTGCCTCAGTTTCCTCTTCTGTAAAATTAGGCGGAGAAGGAAATAGCAGACCAATCTAGTATCTCTGCCAAGAAAACCAAAATGTGGCCACAAAGAGTCAGATGTGACTAAAAAAAATGAACAATAATAAAATTATCACTGTGGATAGAGAGATAAATAATCACATCTGTGGAGTACTTAAAACCATGTTACAGATAGGCTCCTATTTGATACATGCAACTGCCCTCTAAGGTAAGAAATCCTCCTCCTTAGTCGATAAGACTTGTAAACTGAGGCTCAGAAAAGAACAGATCACACATGGGCAACTACAATGGCCATTCATTTTGTCATCACAGCAAAGTATCCAAGTGCAATTACGATAGCAATAATACTATACAACACATTTATACATCGATTTATTACTTTCAAAACATTTTACATGATCTTATCTGATATTTACAATTACCTTATGAGGTAAGTGCTATTATAAACCCCATTTTACAAATGATGAAACTGAGATACAGAAATGTTCGGTGACTTGTCCAGGGTCACACAGATAGGAAGTACCAAAGGAGAGATTAGCATTCAGAAATTCCTAACTCCAAGTTCTGAGCTCTATCCCCAATATCATGAAAACTGGAATGCTGGAATAAGAAGTAACATGCCCTAAGTTCACCCAGTTAGGAGATGGCAGACTTAGGATTTGAACCCAGGGCCTTTCCTTTCTGCCATGACTCCTTGTGCCACGGCCCAATCAGCAGAATTGATTCATCCTCTCTGCCCCTTCCCTTGGCTGTCAGAGAATTTCATTCTCATTCCATCACTTACCCTATCCAAGAGAAAACAGTATAATATGATTCATGTTATGAACATACTAACTCTATCAGTCCACATGATTCAGGCCAACAAGAGCGTGGCAGGGATGTGAGGCAGCCGGTTCAGCCTCTCTCAGGGCTGGTTCAATGGTGGCGCTCAGTAAAATATGCCAGACACAACAAGAATAGCCCATCAGGGTGTATTTGTTAAGAGGCAGTCCTTGGGCCTCAAGCCTCTAACATCCACTAAGCTGTGTGATCCCAGCACCTTGATGCACCTTGTACTGCCCCAAGCCAACGCTCAGAGAGAAGCGCATGCTAACCACGTGGAGGAAATCACTTATCTTAACCAAATCTATATGTGTGAGTAGATTTTAGAGGGCAAAAAGCATGATTTTACCACATAAGAAATCAATGCTTAGATTTTTTTTAATTCCATGTCAAAATTCCAGTTCTATCCTAAAGTCTTTGTAGGTGCTCCTTCCTTTTCTATGTACCCATATCTCTGGCCTTTCCTAATATTCCTCTGAGTCACTTCTCATTCCTTCCTTCTCATTATGCCCTCATTTTCCTCATATACCCATTTTAGGGTCCCTTTATGTTACAGAATCCTATCTGATGACATACTCACTTTACCTTCCAGGTACTTTCAAAGCTGCCTTGATGGACAGCTCTTTCTGTTTTTCAGATACTCCACAGTCCTAGGAATCTTTTCTCCAGTTCTATTTCTCTTTCCATCAAAAATTTCCCCAACCCAGGAAGTTATTCTCAGGTCTCCTTGCTTTTAGCCAGAGTTACAAGTAAGGCAGGGCTACTGGAACACTGTCCCAAGGCACTAGCATGCAGGCTTATCTCTTCTCCCTATTTATGGTCCAGAGATCGCCATTATCCATCAGCTTTCACCAGGAAACCCCATTCCCTCTCCTGGACCCACTGCCATTGTATTTCTTTCCCACATCCTATCTTTCCTCACAATCCTTGCAGGTATATGGGCTAGAATTTGGCAGGAACAAGTCCCCTCCTCTCCTAGTGTAACTGCACTCAGAGGTGGCCTATGCTCTCTTCCCACCTGTCCTTTGTCTCAGGTAAAAGAATCATTACTTACAGGTGGGCTATTCTCTCATGATAAGGTTCCCAAAGTTCCTATCGAAGAGAACTTGACCTTGATTTTCAAAAAAGGTAAATTCTCTGGTAGAATTAAATAAAATTTTGTATATTTGTTCCTTATACCCATTTTGAAAATCTCTAGTTGATAATTATGACTGGATGAAAATTTGCTTTGTACATGTTAAAGAATCATACCTATACCCTCAGCAGTCCCTGATGAGAAACTGCGAGCAAACACCATTTTCTAAGGAAAAAACCAAACCCTGGATATTTTCATAGTAAATTCTCTTGCTAATAAATTATATGAGGTGGTGATGAATTTTGCAACACTGGCCATGTGTTATAGATGACCAGCCATTTGCAGTGAATTTATCCAGGAGACTGGGTTCAGATTCCAGGGATTCCTCTCAAGAAGATTTTCTGGCCCCCATTTTCAAAATTAGCATCTCCTCTCTTTTAAATAAAACTTTCAGTGTTTACCAAAGGTAATCACATTCTATTACATTCTCCCCAACCATATGGAAATATTAACAATACCAACTACAGGCACTTTATGTTGAATTGTGATTTATGGAGCAAGCGGCAAATAATCTTGATTGAAATACTGTGAGATGAATAAGCATGTTTACAAAGCAGCCCTGCAATAATAATTTACAAGAACAGTTATGCATGAGTTGATGCCCTGGTCCCACTAGTAGACTCTCTGTCTTCTAGTTAATTGCTCCCTCTGCTCATCAGTCCCCAGTAGAAAAAATCTTCCTCCATCTAGTATACTTCTCTTATGGCTCTTCCTTACATACTCATAAATCAGAGACTTAAAGCTGGGAGAGGGGGGAGGGTAATAACAGTCAAATGACCAACATGATGGCAGACTAGACATGTTCTCTGGTCCCCATTCAATCTCAACCTCCCTGCCCCAAAGAGGGCTTATGTATTTGACGTGGAACAATTACAGTTGAATCTACAGGACAAAAAAGAAAGAGTCTTAACAAGATCACAGCTTCATGAATTAATATTAGAAAACCCTGACCCTCAAAATGCTTACTCAGTACCCCTCCCCCACCAACTTTCCCATCTCAGGACAAACTGACCTACAAGCTTATGCTTTGGGATTTACTCAGAGATTCCTGTCTGCTTCAGCCCATCCCCAACTCTGTCGCAACAAGCAGTGGACATTGACTCTGCTCAGCCACCTGAGAATGAAGATACAGGAGATGGGGGTGGGAGCCATGGACTCTCTTTTCCCTGATATTGTCTCTAGGTGAGGGAACTCCAAAACAGCAAAGACTATTCCCAGAATATCCAGACTGCCCTACTCCAACCCTGAAGAAAGCCAGAGAAATTTTTCAACATAACCAGAGAAGGAAAGAACAAAAAAAGAACAGAGAAGAGAGTTAGTGTGAGTAGGGGCACTGAACTTGCAGATAAGGGGAATTAAATCTATGTGGGGCCAGTCCTGGACTGGCCAAGCTCTACTCTCACCCTCACTCCCACCAAGCTACTTAGGGCAAGAACCTTGGCAGCAGAAAATTTAAATTCTCCAGAGTGGTAGGAGGTTGAAACAGCTTTGCAGTACAGCTCCAGAGTATACCCTCAATAAAAGGGGAAGGAATCAGAAAATGATGGAAAAGAGAGAGAATATACGAAAAATTTCAAGAGGAAAAAATATTCATTTAAAAACCTAGAACATAAGCAGATAATTCAATATAGAGGATACTAAAATTAGGATGAGTACTAAAAGATCAAAAAGGTAACAAATTTCTCTAAAGAAATATCACAAAACAAAGGAAATTTAACTAATGCCTGATGAAATACAGGGTCCTGTAGAATCCCAAGGAAGGATGAGCCAGAACAAGATGTTCTAGAATGTTCAAACGAGAAATGAGAAATATAAAAACCAAGTTAGAATATTTCAAATGTTAAACCTTGGGACCTACACAGCAGAAATAATTAGCAGAGTAGAAAAATTTGAATCCATGGTGGTCTCTCTAAAGAAGCAGAAGAAACAACAAATTGGGGTTATGAATACTTTGAAGTGAAGGATGATATGAAAGAATAAAGGTCAAAGGCAAACACGCTAAAAGAAAACATTTACACATACACACACGGAGAAACCATTGATCTCAAAGACAAGATATATAGAGATCATTTAAGGATCATATGTCTCCCAGAAGAACATGATAGATTTGAAAACCTGAAGATCATAATGCAGTAAGATGATATAAGAAATCTGGCCAGAATTTCTCAATACAGAAAACAGAGCTCTAATTGAAAGACTCTACAGAATGCCTTGGGCAAAGGGAAACTCTTCCTTCAAACACCAAGACACATAAGGGTTAAATCCAACCATTCTAATGATAATAACCAAATTTTGGGGAAAAAGTCCCTCAAATATAAAGGAAAAGGTATTTTAGTAACATAACACTATTTCATATCCACTAAAAACCAGGGATAAAATAATGTATTCCGAAAATCAAAGGAGTTCAAGATACAATCCAAAGTGATAGGCCTTGAAACCCTGAGCCTAATCATCAGTGAAAAAGGACGAATGTTCAATAACAGAAAGGTATTTGAGGCATTCTATAAGAATTCTGTAGAATGAGGGATTGTATAAGAATCTATACTGAGTATTGAGCGAGTAGAGTATTTGACTTACAAACACCCCCAAACAAAAGAAACACAACAGACATAAAACTACCAAGAAAAGAATAAATGATAAAATAAATTACCACATTCCCAGACAATTTTTGAAGAATGAGAAGGCTGAAAAATAAGGGACTATTAGGTTTTTTTTTAAGTACACAAGAAGATAAAGATAAAAACGGAATGTAAAGAAATTGGAGAAATGGAATAACAGGTCTAAGACACAATGACATAAATTACACAACTTTCTTAACAGGGGAATCATTTATTTTGTGAGGTGAAATTTTAGACTGAGAGGATACTTAATTGGGGATAGGAAACATCTGATAACAAGTCCATTGGTGAATAACAGAAGAAAGACAGCCAATAGAAGGCAAGATAACTTATATAACATTTCAGGAAGAAGGGCTACAGGAGAATGGAAAAAGTAGAAGAAGGGAAGGATTTAAACATGGAAAATGAAAGGGGGAGGTTTCAGACTAATGGAGGAGGTGTTTTAATGAACAACACTCCCATGGGCAAGAGATGTATGTTTGTAATGGCAGTAAGGGATATTATAATGGGCCTAATTATGGGGGGAGTTGGTGTAAAAAGAGGATGTTTCCTCTGAAAGTGGTGTGCTTCCATGGATAATATCCTACCTCAGAAGAAAAGAAATTGGAAAAAGAAGAGAAATTCCTAAGGGAAACCAGCATCCAGAGAGATGGGATCATATGGAGCCAGAGATGAGACAGAAGGGTAAATGGGAAGGAGAATGGTCATAGGGAAGGCATGGGTTAGAACTAGACTGCCTGACCTGGGACACAGGGCAATTTCTATCGGTGGGAAATGCTTCTAACCTCATGACCTCCCTCATTTATTAATACTTCTAAGTGACATCCAACAGAAAAACGGACAATGAGGCAAGATGGACAAAGGCAGTATTACAGGAATTAGTTAGAAGAGGGAGCTCAAATTAGATACTCTACAGGTTTTAATTCCATGAAAACACAGAGAGAATAAGGAAGGAATAAATAAATATATGGACCAACCGTATTGGTGGAGTTGAAGGAGCCAGTCAACCATTCCTTCAGACTTAGCCTTGATATCTTTATCAGTTCAGACCAAGTCCTGACTGGATGAATCCATGTAGTGAATTAGGTTTCCAGTCCTTTTCACACATATTTTGCTACTCTAGATTGATTTGATCATTATGTGTTCTCAGCTGGTAAAGGTATCAGGACTAAATGGGGTGGGGTGGGGTGGGGTGGGGTGACTGATTGGCTGAACCAACTGCCATCCTTCCTGGGGGAGAAAGAATTAAAGTTCAGAAGGGAGAAAAAATTAAGATAATTAAGAGAACAAGTTAAGGAAATATTTCTTGTGAATTCTTAACCAAGCAAGGGATAGAGGCAATTACAAATGACAAAACAGGTCATCTTGATTATGTGAAACAGAAAAGGTTTTGCCCAAACAAAAGTAATGTACCTGGGATAGGAAGGGAAGCAGTTAACAGGAATCTTTTCATCTTTGTTTCAAACAATTGTCTTTGTTTCATCATTGCCTCTGATAACAGTTTGGTATCCAAGTTACAGAGACAACTTAGAGAAATATATGAAACCAAAGGCCATTCCCCAACAGATCAGCAGTCAAAGGATCTGAACAATTCTCCAAGGAAGAATTCCTAGATATCAGAAAGAAGGCTCCCAATGACTAATAAGAGAAATGTCTATCAAAACAACCCTGAGCTTTCACCTCATGCCCATCAAATTGGGAAATTGGGGGGAAAAGAAGGAAACAGTCATTCTTGGAGGGGTTATAGAAAGGAGGTTGGCAAATGCATTGTTAGAGGAGCTGTGAATTGGTACAACCATTCTTGAAAGCAATTGAGAATTATATGCAAATAAAGTGACTAAAATGTTCATATCCTTTGACCCAGAGATTCTACTGCTTGGCACATACCCCAAGTAGGTTACTGACAAAAAGAAATGTTCCCTATACATAGAAATATTTTATAACAGAGCTTTCTGTGGTAACAAAGAAGAGGAAAGAGACCAAGTAGATCCACACTGATTGGTATATGAATGTACTAGGATACTTCTGTGTTATAGGACAGAGGTGGCAGACACACAACCCAAAATGCCCCCAAGTGTGACCTGAACCAGATTAAAATGGAATTGGCAAATATTTGGCAAAGTAAATAAAAATAGGACAAAACATAGATAACATAATATTTTCAAATTAAGTCAATCTGTGGCCTGCAGGGATCCTTATGTACAGTCTGGTGGTCTCCATTTTGATCCGAGTTTGCTACCAATGCTATGGGAAATGACAAACAAGATAAATACTTTTAAAAACCCAAATGGAAAGACCCATATGACCTGATGCAAAATGAAGTAAGCAGAATCTGGAAAGCAGTTAACACAATTACTGTAATGATGGAGATGGGAAGGCTAGACACCACCAAAACGTGAAATTCCATATTGCCAAAGTACAAAGAACAGATATGAGAAGGTATCTTCCCCCATTTCTGTACGGGAGGGTGGGGTCCACATAGATGGAACACTGCAAAAATTCCATTTCTTCATGAATTGTTGGTTTTGCTGAATTTTTTCTCTTCTTCCTCTTTTTAATTTGAATTCTTTGTTTTAAAGCATGGCTTTCAGGGGGCAGTGGGAGGAGAAGAGATACATAAGGAAGTCTAGGTGATATAAAAACAAAATATATCAAGAGAAATCTATTTTTTAGAAATTAAAAAAAAACCTTCAAGGGACCTCCAAGATTATCTAGCCCAATCCCCTTTTATACATGGGGACACTGAGGACTTGCAAAGTTCAAAAGATTTGCTCAATGCCACAAGTCATTAGTAACAGAGCCAGGACTTGAAGCCATGGACCAAGAGACAGGTCTTGGTTGCTTCTGAACACACCCTGGCCTTCATAACAAAAAGAAACCCTTCCAAGAGTGCTCTCTTGTTTTCAAAAGGTGAAACCAGTATCTGGACTCATAGGAGTTTGCCTCAGAAAGCAGTCAACCCCATTTCCAAGATCTTTTGGTTTTAAATGGAAGGTTAATGTCTTTATTTCAGCATGCAATTTCTGGAAGGCCTTAATTCCTTTCCCTTTCTCTGAAGGAATGTGTGGAAAGCACACACATAGATGTGAATATGTGCATTTCTTTTAAATACTCTACTGCAAGCCTGCCGCCAAAATCCTACCCCAACTGGCTCCAACTCCAGGAACAATACACTTTAGGTTTGGCCTCCCTTACACTTGTTTCTCCTTCTCAGCCACTGGTGATTTTCCAGTCACTAGATTCCACCATCTCCAAACCTTTCATAGCTATAGTAAGCAAAGGGGAACAGTGGGAGCACCTTGATCATACAAATGATGATGATGATGAAAACCTGGGAGAAAACCAGGATCAGGCAAAACTATGCCTGGGCAAATTCAGGTGGGGTTTTTTTTTGTGGGGGGGGGGAGGTCAGGGTGTGGATTAGGGTGACAAAGAGAGTAGTCAGACAGGAGAAGATGTGGATGGAAAGGGTATGGATGTGGGACATACAGGCCATGTCAAGGATAGCAGGGCTGTAGGATCATGGGAGGGGGCAGGAAGTAGCCCCACTGGTAGAACATCACAAAGGGGTGTTAAACCTAGGTTTCCAGGGAAGAGCTCAAGGCAAGGAGTTGGAAAGGCAATTGCCTTGGGGAGGACTCATGGAATCCCAATCCACTATCCCGGCATGGGGGAAAGTCTTGCTTGCCTGGTGCTGGATAGAGCTCTGGGTTGGAGTGGTTCCTCTGTTACTTTTCAATGTCTCTTTTCCTGAGCATATGTCAGTCAGGGAGCAAGAGGCATCCCTCCCCCAAACTCACTGGCTAATTTAATTCAAGATGCCAAGAGAGTCTTGAAGATTTGCCAAGGAAGGAGCAGATTTTCTTCTAGATTTTATGCCCACACTGGGATTTGGATAGTCACAAAACTGCTTTAAGTGATTTTTCCCATGAGATACAGGAGAGAAACAAGTGAAGTCATTCCTAACTATAATTGGCCTGGTGTAGATACTTAACAAAGCCTAAACTAACAATTGAAATTGAAAAATTGTCTCTAGAATGTTCTCAAGTCTCATTTAACCTTTTTGAGGGGTTTCTAGTTATTCTAGCTTTGGTTTCCCATTGGGATATGAGCACAGGAACAGCTGTCATGGATTTTAGATACATAGAACAGATGTGTAAAGGGTGAAAATCTGGAAGAGCAGTCACATAGGACGAGGGGGGATTTCAATGTTTCTGGCCCCTCCCCACACCTGAGACATTCCTGAAGAGACTCTGCTTTGCCAGTGTCTATGTCACTGGGTATAGATTGGCTCTACAGAGGGCCTAGAGCGCCATGTGGATACAGGTTCCCCAGGCCTGGTCTATCTGGTACCAGTGGCAGAGAATGGCATGCCTTAGGCTGCACTTAGGAGCTAGAGATGTTAGGAAAGTCTTCACCTGAGACCTGGCCACAGGACGCTTTTGCTTGCTTTCTAGTAAAAAGGCAGGAAGCCTATCCCTTTTGAGCATCTTTGGGTCAAGTAGGTAATAAAGTCTAATGCCCAGAGCAGGTGCCAAGGAATTTATGCCATTCCTGGAGCCACAGGGATTCTTGGCACCTCAAATTCTTTGGTTCCTTTAGCCCAAATTCACCTACTAGAATCTCATGTCTAACAAAGTCTTCCCAAAATAGAGGATCTGGAATCATCCCAGAAGAAAGGATTGTGTGTGCCTCCATAAACATCTGGCAGCCGATGGGCTTGGCAAGCTCTGGAGCTGAGGCACTCAAAAAGACATCCATCATGAACCAGACCCCTGTGAACAAAGGTACCAACAAATATCCTGAGACATCCTTTTGGGAGTGGTGATTTCTTCTCCTTAAAAAAGCAGAGGGGCGGCTATGTGGCACAGTGAATAGAGCACCAGCCCTAGAGCCAGGAGGACCTGAGTTCAAATTTGACCTCAGACATTTACTACCTGTGTGACCCTGGGCAAGTCACTTAACTCCTATTGCCTCAAAAAACCCAGAGATTTAGAACTAGAAGGGGTCACTGAGTCTAAAACCCTCATTTTATATATGAGGAAACAGAGATCCTAAGAGGGGAAATGATCCATCCAAAGTCACTCAGGTGATAAAGGCCATATCTGGGATATGAAGGTACTTCATAATATACTTGTAGAAGTTGAACCCAGATCTTCTGAGATTACACATCCAAGCTTTTTCACCTTCTTGTCACCCACCCTGTCACTGTTGCAGGAACCAGCCCTCCAAAGTCCATGCCCTGGATGGAGTCACACTGTCATGGTGAGAGCTGGCTTCTTGCCAATTAGGGTGGCTAAACAGGAGACCCAACACTCAGCTCCTCTATCTACTCTAACAAAACGCTGACGACCAAATAATGCCCAGTGGTGCCCAGTGTGCTATGTGCTTAATGTGCTCATCTTTATAGCATGCACAGGGAGGTGGCAGGATGGGGAACTGTCTATGCTTTCTGGATAGATTCTCTCTGAAGTGTGGTAATCAGTCAGGGGCACTGACTCCTGGGGCTTGGAAGTTCATTCCTTTTACCACTCAAAGTGTTTCTATTTAACCTGAGCATAATCATCCAAGGCAGCATGGGATTGGGGAGAGAATGGTGAATGTGGAGGCAGAATAGCCTGGCTTCAAGCTGGGCCTCAGACATATCACTTGACTCCCAATGCTACAAGTAGCTAAGACATCTGCCTTGGGGGAGGGAGTTCCCATACCAGGACTTCACCACACAAGAAAACACAGACTCAGCCCCCCCCATATGTAACAATAAGAACTAATATTTACATAATGCTTTCAAATTTCCAAAAACACTTCACATGTTCTCTCATTAAAGCCTCACAATAATGCTGTGAAACAGGAACTACTGGTATTATCACCCTTTCATTTTACAGATGAAAAACAGATGCTCACAGCAGCCTGGTGACTTGCCCACAATCATGTGACTGACACGGACTCGACATCCACTAAACTGTGCTGCCCCTCAGGTGCATAGTGGATTGATTTTACAAATTTCAAATCGGCACTTCTCTTTTTAAGAACTTCAAGTATTTGGGGGACTAGGTGGCACAGTGAATAGAGTACCAGCCCTGGAGTCAGGAGGACCTGAGTTCAAATATGACCTCAGACACTTAACACAAAAAAACTAGCCATGTGACCTTGGGCAAGTCACTTAACCCCAATTGCCCTCCCCCACAAAAAGGCTAAAATAAAAATTAAATTAAAAAAAAAAGAACTTCAAGTATTTGGAGACAAATTTAAGTGTCAATTAGAAACAAATAAGCATTCCAGGCCCCTCACTTGCTCCTCCTGGGTTTTTCTTGTCCTAGACACCAGATGTAATTGCTCCAGTCTTCTAAGAGCAAAATTTGTCCAACTGTCTGTCTGCCTCCCCTTCTCTGTTTCTTCCTTTATGTCTCTTGGGTTCCCAACCTCACCGAGATGCTTTGTTCTCTCTGCCCTCCTGACCAACAAAGCAACAGCCAAGTCTTCTCAATGGTACCTAAACTGTGGGGCCTCCTCTGCACTCCTGAAGCCACCACTCTAGGTCAAGGCCTCAGTGGCTCTCACCCAGACAAAGACAATGGCCTTCTAATCATAGTCCTTGCCTCCAATTCCTCCCCATTTCAAATCTGGCCTCTCTACAAGTCAGTGCCAAATTGATATTCCTAAAACCCAGGTGAGATCATGTCATTCCCAGCTTTGAGTGCTCTAATGACGCCCTAGCCCTTTTAGTATAAAATGCACACTCTTCTGTTTGGCATTTTCAATTCTTTTCCATCTGGCTTCTGCCAAGCTTTCTAAACCCAGGAGAGATTGCTTCCCACATCCCAGCCCCCAGCACTCTGCATCCTGGCCCAACCGACCTGCTCATTCCTTGCACAAGCCATCCCATCTACCATCTTCTTGTCATTCAGCAGGCTTTGAAACCTTTCCCTTCCTCCTCTTACAATGGCTGGCTTCCTTCAAAGCGCTGCTAAGCTGATGCCGCCCACAGTAGGCCTTTTCTAATCTGCCCAGTTGTTGGTACTTTCCTTCATTCTCCAAGTTGGATGTTTTTAAAACTCTGCATATATTTTACTGTTGGCTTGCCCATCTGCATATATGTTGTAGCTTCCTTTTGAGTATAGGGACAGTTGTGTTACTGTCTTTACATCCCTAGTGCTCAGCACAGGGCCTGGCACATAGTAGGTACTTAATACATGGTTGTGGAATCAAATTAACATTTGGCCCTACCACCTCATTCAAAGCTTAGTCCATTAGTAAGATGACCAGTGTCATGGCCTTTAAGAATTAAGAAGCCCATTAGAAGGCAGGCCTGAACCCTTTCCCAGGGAAGAATTTCCTCATTTTCTTAGGCATCTGGTACAGGACTGTGTTCCCCTCGCTGATTAGTTTCTTGCTTCATTTTGGACCATTGCCTCTTAGCTATGGCAGTCAACCTCTTCAAAGCCTGGGACTGAGCTCCTGTCCCAGTGCTTGTGAACCACATGATTGAAGGAAATCATTTCATGTCTTTACCTCTCAGTGCACTCATCTCTAAAATGGGGATGATGATACAATACATGTACTACCTGACTTCCAAGGTTCTTATACAGGGAAACATTTTGCAAACCTTCAAATGCTAGAGAAATGTGAGCTACGATTTTCATTCTTTCCTACTTTGCACAAGTAGGGAAGGGGGGGGGGGGGGTACAAGCTTTTTAACATGTTATTAGAAAACCCTTGCTCATTCATACCTCTTCTCTTCTCTGACAGGCCTCACTGATAGGGCTTAATTCAGCAACCAGGGAATTCTCTACTCAAAGCCTTTCTTGTTCTTTTCAAAAATTCTCTTCATTTTTCCCAGTGGATTGACCTTTCTCACCCTGGGCAAATGACTCATCCTGACCTTAATTGGCCATAGGCCACCTCTGGCCCAGTCCTGCAGCCTAGCACATGATTCTTAGCACTTCTTCGCCCTTGAAATAATGCAATCCTGCCTGTGAATGGGAAATTCCTGGGAAGGGGATAAAACTTTTTGTTTTCTATAGTGACCTAAATTGTGCTCACATAAAGCTTGGGTCTCTAATAATTATTTAAGTGTTAAAGAGCATTTATTTTTGATAAAGCATGAAATAGAAATATAATGGGGGTCTGGCCTGGGGGTGCATTCGTGGACAGAGCATATGTGAACATTCTCTGCCTCTTTTCAATCCCGTGACCCTATGAGGTGAGCCATGATGATTCAGGAATTTATACTAGGTGATTACAAAGTGTTTTCTGAGTGGCTACAAAGCCAGAAGAACTAGGAACTCAGGAGATACTGAGCTATAACTTTATGGACAGACAAAAGGAAAGAGCCACCTACCCACCCCCACATCCATCTCTCCCTCTCTCCTTTCTTTTTGCTCTCTCTGTCCTGAAGTTTCAAAGGGGGAGGGCTGATTAGCCAAGTGGGAGGAAGGTGGCTGCCCAGTCTTTCAGCCAGCCATTTTGGCTGGGAGCACATCCTGCCTCTGTCTCTTTGCATTTGTTTTTTCCTTCATTTTAGGTGAAATGGTATTCTGGGAAAAAAGTAGCTAGGTGATCATGTGATTTCAGGAGATAGAGAAGTGCCACTGAGAGGGGGAGGTGAATGGCAGCCAATGTGTCCAGCGGAGTTGTAGCAGCTTATGGTAACATTTGCACTGGAATCAGAGAAACAGGAAGAATAAAAAAAAATACTGGAACAATAGTCATCTGAAGGAAGAACAGCTTCAGGGAGCATGATCTCTTGCTGCAGAGGTGGTTAGAGAACTCAATGGAGGCATAAACCCCTGGTGCCCAGCTGGGCTATCTGCCTAGCAGGGTGTTGACGTTCAGAAATGAGCCATGGTGAAGGCTCAACAAAGGGAAGAGAAATTCCAGTGCCCCAAACTGTGAAACATCCCTTTGACATACCTGTTGTCTACATGTGTGCCTCATTGCCATGGCACTCTAAATTATAGCTCATTCTCAACATGAATGTATGAGCGTATCTATCTATCTATCCATGCATGTGTGCGTGCATGTACATATGTATGTGTGCTTATAAGAGAGCATGCCACATATTTGATAGGTAACAGAAGGGTAATTTTGTACCAACTGTTCATATCATACCATCTTAATAAATACATTTTCTAAAAGCTAATTAAGTTTAGCTTGCTAATTGTGAATGAGAAGCAAACCAGTGGGGGTTCCAGAGTCCTTAAAACATATCCCTTCGGCATTACTCCTAGAACCCTGAGATTATGAGTAGCCTCCCCTCTGGGTATCCAATCTGCTAGTGTAAGTTAGTAAAATGACCCCAGAAACAGTACAACAGAAAGAAAAAAACTTTTTAAAATGGTTGGAACTGCTCAGTGGGGTGACATCACAACTCTACAGAAGCATCAATCTCAAATTAAACTACAGAGTAGTTACCATCCAAATAAATGGGCACTGATTAAAAATGATCAGAGTAAGTAAGCGTAACAGGTAAGTTGAACAAAACCTAGAATCAAATTAAGTAGCCCGGTGTTTAATAAACCAAGAACAGAAACTAGGGGGAAAGACACCCAATTTCGTAAGAACATTTAGGTAAAAACGAAAGCAATCTGGAAGGAAACTAGCTTTAGACCAGAATCTTATACTCATATATTAGAAGCAGAGAAGAAAAAAGCATTTAAGTGCCTGCTATTTGCCGGAACCTGTGCTAAGCACTTTACAAATGTCCTCATTTGATTCTCACAACAACCATGGGAGGGAGGTGTTAACATTAGCTCCATTTTACAGTTGAGGCTACTGAGGCAACCAGAGATTAAGTGACTTTAGCAGGGTCTCACATAGCCAAGAAGTATCTGAGGCTAGATTTGAACTCCGGTTTTCCTGACTCCAGTGCTCTGCTATAATTGGATATAGAACCAAAATATTTAAAAATATCATTTTTAAATGTAGGATAAAGGAAAGGTAAATATGAAAACAATCTGGTACTGGCTAAGAAATAGAGTGGTAGATCACTGGAATAAATCAGGTATAAATTACATTATAGTAAATGGCCATAGTAATCCAGTACATGATAAAAATCAAAAGATCCAAGCTTTTGGAACAAAAACACATTATTTGACAAAAACCAATGGAAAACCTGGAAAACAATAAGGCAGAAACTAGCTATAGACCAACACTTCACATTATATACCAAGAGAAGGTCAAAATGGAAACATGATTTACACATAAATGGTGATACCATAAGCAAAATAAGAAAGCATGGAATAGTTTATCTGTCATATTTATTGATAAGGGAAGAATATAGGACCAAATAAGGTAGAGAGAGAGCATTACAAAATGAAAAATAATTTTGATTATATAAAATTAAAAAGTTTTGCACGAACAAATCAATGCAACCAAAATTACAAGGAAAGCAGAAAAGTGGTGGGAAATTTTGCAACAAGTGTCTCTGATGAAGATCTTATTTCTCAAATATATGAGTGAAATCTATATGAATACAAGTCATTCCCCAAGTGATAAATGGTCAAAGGATATGAACAGGCAGTTTTCAGACGAAGAAATCAAAGCTATCTAAAGTCATGTGAAAAAATGCTCTAAATCACTATTTATCAGAAAAATGCAAATGTAAACAACTCTGAGGTTCTACCTCACACCTATAAGAGTGGCTAATATGACAAAAAAGGAAAATGTTGGATGTTGGAGGTGATGTGGGAAAACTGGAACACATGCACTGCTGGTAGAGTTGTGAACTGATCCAACCATTCTAGGGAACAATTTGGAACTATGCCTAAAGGGTTGTAAAACTGTGGAAACCCTTTGATCCAGCAATACCACTGCTATAAGTCTTTATTCCAAAGACATCAAAAAAAGGGGAAAGGACCTATTTGTACAAAAACATGTGTAGTAGCAATTTTTGTGGTGGCTAAAAATTGGAAATTGAAGGGATATTCATCAACTGGGGAACGGCTAAACAAGTTGTGATATATGATTGTAATAGAATATTATTGTGCTATAAGAAATAGCAAGCAGGACGATTTCAGAACAACCTGGAAAGATTTACATGAACTGATACATAGTGAAATGAAAAGAACCAAGAGAATGTTGTACATAGTAACAGCAATACTGTTCAATAAAGAACTGTGAATGACTTAGCTATCTATTCTCAGCAATACAATGATCCAAGACAATCCCAAAGGACTACTGATGAAGCATGCTATCTATCTCCAGAGAAAGAACTTTTCACTTTCTTTAATTTTTCCTTTTATTCAAGTCTTCTTGTTCAAAATGCCTAACATGGAAATGTTTTACATAATTGCACATGTAAAAAAAAGAAGTTGAGTCAAATGATCTCTAAGTTGCCTTCCAGCTCTAGTTTTCCAAGATCTAGGGAATAGATCATAACATTTGATTTTTAAAAATGGAATCTATGGTTATTAAGGGGGTCTCAGGAGAGTTTCAATACTGGGACCTGGCAGCCATGATTTTCAGCTATCACTAGCAATCACTGTATGCCTCTGTGTCTGGATATACAGACACAAACACACACAAACATATGCATATAACTAAATATCATGCATATCTGTGCACACATATGTGCATAATAGCTATCATTGTGTCAATGGTTGCGTATCAGTTGTATGGTTGTATATGAGTCAAATCTGTACGAATACAAGTCATTCCCCAAGTGATAAATGGTCAAAGGATATGCACAGGCAGTTTTCAGACAAAGAAATCAAAGCTATCTAAAGTCATGTGAAAAAATGCTCTAAATCACTAGTTCTCATAAAATCAGTTATGAAAAGGATACCTCGCAAGTGTTGAATGAAAAGGGACAATTTTATGAAAGTGGATTCGCTCTAAGTGCACCCTGCCCATAGCAGGCAAAAACCAAGATAACTTTATTGTTATTTCCTCATTTTTCATATTTAACGAACCGATCTCCAGCAAATATTCAAGAGTCAAGCAACCTGTTTGTTCTTGCAAGAATCCACTGAAAATATGGTTTTTACAATCATGTCCAGAAAATGCCATCTTTAACGTTCACTGCTCCGGGGAGCCCAGAAACTACTAAGGCTGAAAGGTAGCCTAAGAATCATTTAGTACTTAAATAGGAACCTAAACAATGCTATTAGGGGAATAATCCTGTAGTAATGACCACCAGAACCCTCATTACCTCAGAGGCTCAATTACTCCAGGAGGAGAGAAGATTATTCACAGTTCCTTGTTGTGTCTGGGAGGTAATCCTGGCAGGACTCTGCCATAACTACATAGAAATAAATTGGGGCAGTAAAAAGGCAAGTGGAGAGAGAGGCTGGAAGAGGAGAAAACCCAAATGGAGGCCTGGTAGGAAGAGCTGGAGGCACGGACGTGGTGGCCAGTTTGGATCAAACTGCTTCCAATCAAAGAAGTCGGTCAGCCTGCTTCATCTGGCGAAGCTAACCCTTCTCATTTAAACCAGAAGTCGTCCTCCACAGGCCCCTCAAAGGTCCCTGGGAGCTGAACCAGGCAGAAATGTGGTGGTTTCCAGGTCCTTCCACTTGTTCCACACCAAGAGGACCTGAGACAACACGGCTAGGACATGGCTACAGCAGGAACAGCCCCCATGGCGTGAGGACCAAAGGCCCTTGCTACTCCTTTCTCACTGTCCTGTCTTCTTCCTTGCTCTCTCTGCAGTGACAAGATGAGCCCTGTCTGGGTCATTCTCTGTAGTAACAACTGTTTCATCTACCACATGAAGCAGGCCTGTGTGATGTAACCTCAGGGGTACTGGGATAGTTCAGGTATCAGGAAGCAGGTAGGGGAAGCATTTGGCAAGCAGGGGTGAAGTTTTCTGTAACCTCTGAAATCACAGCATGATATTGTAGAGACAGAATGCTGGGTAAGAACCCTAGCCTATTACCTCTGACACTTTACAGAATCACAGCATTTCCAAGTTGGAAGGGAAAATTGTGGGTCTTTGGATCATACCTGACCCTCCCAAAGAATCCCTTCAACAACACATCTGAGAATTGGTTGGCTAGCCTAAGCTTGAATGCATCCAATACAAAGCACTTCCCCTGGCAGGCCACCCCACTTTTGAGATATTCCAAGTTATTAGGAAGCTTTTCTTGACCTCAAGCCTCCATTTTTTTCTTGGCAGTTTCTGCCCTTTCCAGTCTCTGGGCTTCAGTCTCCCTCTCTGTAAAATGAAGGGGTTGGCCCCTGTTCCATGGTCTACCTCTTCCTTCATCCCTCAGTCATGGCCTAAATGTGCCCATCAGAGGCTCATCCTCTGTTTCACCACAACTGCCTTCCCGCTCCCACCGAACAATGGTAAGGTCTTTGCTAACCTTGCCAACACCATTCCCCCCCTCCGCCATCTTTACCCACACCTCATTTGATTTCCACATGAAAGGATTCCTACTTACTTCTCTGAGAGGCTGTGTCTTCTTGAAACATCACATTTCTTCTAATATCTGGAACTATGTTGGCTGAACAAATTAGGCAACTGACAAACATTTGCTGAAGAGGGAAGAAAGAAAATAAAGGGAAGGAATTAGACAAAATGATCCTGAGGCTTCTTTCCAGCCTGAAATCCCATGACCTCTATCATCCAGACAGCCGCCTAGTGCAGATAAGGGTAGGGCTAACTCTGCTGGAGGTGCCAAACACTGCTGGCCTTGCCTGCATGATTCCTGAAGAAGGACACCAAAGCCTGTGGAAAACTGTTCTGTGACAGGGAGACTGACTCCATGGCCAGAACAAACTGCAGTCCTGTGATGAGAACTCCATACTTTCCCAAGAGAAAGAACAAGGTTCTTTCTTAAACTTACTACTCACTCCAGTGGCCACAGCATTCACAAAATTAAGATGCATATAGTTTTAAAAAACCCACAGTGTGCAACTTATTAAAAGCTGCTGACAAAACATCTGTTGGGGCAAAAAAAGACAACAAAAAGTCCACATGGGCTACTTTCAGCAATCACAAAACAATTTGGTCTTTGATAAATGCCTTTTAAGGGCTGATGTGGAGACACAGGAGAGTAGAAAATCCTTCCAGAGATCAAGCTGATCCAAGAAGCAACATCGGCTCGTGTGCTTTCCAGTATCACGAGTACAAGGCTTGTTTGTTACCTGGGAAATAAACAAGGTATTTCCTTCTCTTCCTTTCCAGAATACTCCCAAGTTAACAACACTAGCTAATTAACTAACATCTGAGTTAAAGGAGAAACACTCCCAGATTAGGACAGAGTTGACTCAGGAGCTTTCAGAAGCCAAGATCCATAAGAAGTGCATTCAAATCCTAAAACATTTACATCAGTCTAAATGTTGTTCTTTTTAATTAAAAAAAACTACTGTCACCCTAATGGCATTTATAATTTACCTCCAGAAATGATTACTAGAGATCGTTTGTTACTTGTCATTTTTATAGAAATCCTAATTATATCTCCTTCCCTGTTTTATCTATCAAATAATCTTTTTATGATTACTCACTAGGTGGGACATACTGTCTCACCAGGCACTCAGCCTCTCATGAAGCTCAACAGTGTTGGAGGGGAAAAAAGGCTGACAGGACAGTGACTTCAGGGGACTTGCTATCTAGAGCCTACTGGCAAGGAGGCAGCAGCCAATGGGCAGAGAATGAAGAGGACAAGCATGCTCAGAAGTGATTGATATGGCGACTTGTTTTTCTTAACTTTGTTATAAGGGAGAGTCCTGTGGCAGGGGTGGGGAAAGCGAAGGGGGAGTCACTGAAAAGTGAATGGGATGTTAACAAGAACACCAGTCTCATTTTTCCAAAGAAAGTTAAACAAGTTAGTAGAGCCCAAGCTCACTGATTGCTCTGCAAAGGCTGCTAAGAACCTCAGCGAGCAGCAGCTAAAGACTGCCTAGATGTCCAGGGCACTGGACCCCAGAAGGGTGGCACATCCCGCAAAGCACAGCCTGGTGTTTAGTTTGGATGTGTCCCAGGATCCAGTACGGTGGCCACAGCAACACTTTGTGCTTATCTGAATGGAAGTGAATTGGCCCATCCCCAAGATGGTGCTGTAGGGCCATGTTTGTGCTCCAGAAATATCAGAGGAACCCTCATGCTGCTGGAGGATATCCAAAGAGGGCTCCTCCCTCCTGAGCTTGAAGACTGCTCATATTCCTCTCTATCTCAGGGTAGAAAGGGGCAGAAGAGTAATCCTCTTCATCATCAAAGAATTCTTACGGAAACAAGAAAAGGTTTTACAGTATTGTCCTAGCTCATAATTTCAGGCAATAAAACAAAACCTTCTTCTGGGTGGGATGGAATCCTTAATTAGTTTTAAATATAAAAGAGTCTGGAGACCATAACGTTTAAGAGCTACTTGTTTACATGGAAGAAGTAAAAGACAAGAAAGAACACAAAAGAGAAGATGAGAAAGACAAGGACAGCAAAGGTGAAGAATGACAAAGTTTGTGTTCAATGTATTCAGACCAAATATTAATCATCTCTAAATGAAAAATGCTTTTAAAATACAGAGACCTAGCAGAAGAGATTAGAATCACGATCATGGTAGGGAAGGGGCTAGAGCAGGGGTCCAGCATCAGCTTAGGAACAGGAAGTTCACCCGTCAGAGATAAGGAACCTAGTCCAAGGTTCTAGTGGGAGGGACCTTAGGGTGATGGCTCAGGAGAGGATGGTAAGATGTGGAGAACCTGGGAAGAGACACATGACAGAAGGCATACCAACAGTCTGGGATAACCACCCACCACTACTGCCATTCCAAAGTCCACAGAAGGAAAGGTGGAGCTGTTTAGGTATCCGGGCAAGTACAGGGAAGAAATATCACCATGGCAGAAGGGCAATGAAAAAACTACTGACGATCTGCAGAAATATACCTGAAGATGACAGAAATATCTTGCCGAATACCCAGTAGAAAAACTTAACATCATGATACCTACTTAGAGGCAATAAAACCAAACATGTGGAAAGATGTTCAGCAATTTAAAGCAAAAGCTAAAAACTTTAGATGATATAATGTGAAGCCAGTGCAGAGAACAAATAAACAATTCAGCATCAATCAAAACCTTCACTAAAGAGGCTGGAGAAGCAAAGAAATCAGAGGAGAGAGAATTCCCAAAGGTGGAGAACATGGAAAATTCCTTGTTGCTGACGTGGTCAAAAGAAATCTAACACAAAGCCCAAGTTTGGATAAAATACAAAATGGGAAGCTTGCTCACTGTTACCAACTGGCATGAATGACAGAATGGTTGCATCAAGGAAGGTGACTGGAATTCTGGCTTTCTTGCAAAAAGTAGTGAGCTGAGATAAGATGTCTAATTACTGAGTCATATGCATGACAATGCTAGATGAATTTTAGCAAAATATTTTTAACAGCTTCCTCTCAGATACAAGTCAGATTCCATCTTTCTTAACAGAAAGTATCACATTTCTATTTCCTACTAAAAGATGAGAACACCAGCGACCCCTTCAAATGCAAACCAACCAAGTATGTGTTTATGTACTTCATACGAAATAGATAGCTTCCATAGCTCCAAAAATCTATAAACACTTATAAGAAAATAATCTTTTGGCTGAGGAGCAAAAAGGAAGAGCCCAGGTTTGTAAAGAGCAACCAATGTTTGATTCCATGATTATTCAACAAGCCCTCTGAAAATCAGAAAGCAACAGTAAAGGCCTACAATGGGCAGACAGTCCTGGATTCATCAAATGTAAACAGAAGTGGTTTCTCTCTGGCGTGAGCTTCAGAAGCTGCTAAGATCCAGGAGGTGATCGATCTGTGGACATCATCCCCATGAACTCAATCAATGACATGTCAACAAAGAAGCGTTACACAGGGCTGAGTCATGGAGATTATTTCTTTATAGCAATCAGTGGACTCCTGATCATCAGTCAGGATCTAGTTGCTCCCTTCAGAAATTACGAGTGCTTCTCTGTAAGGAGCATAGACATATTGGTTAATGAGGAGTGTGTAGTGAAGAGAAAGAAATAACACAACATGGAACCATGGGTTACAAAAATTCAATATTTACCAATTAAGTAGAAAGAGAAAATCTTATGCCTATCACCATGTGCCAGAAGCTTGTCTTTTATAAGTTAACAGATGACAAATCCCCATACCATAAATGCAAACCCCCAAAGATTCTCGAGAATTCAGCAAATAAACTGTATGGAAGCAGGAGCATCACTGCAGATTGAAGTGAGGCCCGCAAGCATCTGGGCATAACCTTGAGCCATACAAATGTAAGAACAATATTTTAAAACAGATGTCACCATATGTAATACTCATAACCCCAAAACGATGGAGAATGAAAAGCTTTCAAAATGAAGAGTCCCAGTGGAAGAAATGAAATCCATGTGAAAAGAGGTACATACCATCTTACAGTCCTGTCTGCCACCAAAGCTGTCCCAAAGGCACAGTCGGTGAGCCAACTGAAAACAATAATCAGACAACCCAATACTCTTGATAAATTCTATACAAAGAACACTCATTTTCTCTACCTGTGCAATAGTATCGAGAACATTAACTGTAAAAGAATAATAGGGTAGCTATTTGTCCTGGAATTATTTCTATTTGAACTTCATCAAGAAAGATGAGAATGAGATTAATCATAAAAGTGACAAGGAGGAAGAGGAGAAAGAGAAGGAGGAAGATAAAGAAAGAACTTCATAGACATTATCTTATTTAAGTCTCAGAACGGCCCTATGAGTTATCATCCCTGTTTTCTTGATGGGGTAACTGAGGCTGAGAGAAGCTAAAGGACTTGGCTAGTGTCACAAAGGTAGTATTTGAATGCGATTGAAACTCAGCTCTTCCTGATTCCAACTTCTTCCCGCTACCCATTATGCCATTCTGTCTACTGTAATGCTCCACATACTGTCTATGAATGAAAAACAAATTGCTCAGACTGCAATGGTGGCCAAACTGCTTAACTGGAATGGTGTTGCTAGGGAAGCGAGGAGCTATGGTTATAGAAAATTATAGATATACCATCAGAGGGGGGGCGGAGCCAAGATGGCGGTGTAGAAGCAGCAAAGCACCACAGCTCCCACACAAACACACTAAAAAACTCATAAAATGGGACGCTAAACAGATTTTCAAGCTCCAAAACTCTCCACAAGACTGAAAGCACATCTGTTGCTACAGGCAGCGCAGCAGTCTGGGACCCTTGGCCCAAACCCAGCCGGCTCAGGCCCTAGGGCATCGGGTGGGGAGCTGCGGCTATAGGAGAGCAGATCGGCTGCACTGGAGGCACAATTACCACATTTATCAGGCCAGAAGACAAAAAGGCTAAGACAAAGGTCAGTGGATTTTGCTAACTGGGGAGGAGAAGAGCGGGTCCGGCCAAACTGCTCCCAGGGCAAGGAGGCAGTGGGAGGCGGCTGTTGCAGCAGGAACATATGAGAGCCGCAGCTGCTTCAGAGCCCTCGGCCTGCAGATAGCAGGGGGGCTGACGCAACCTATCAAGGCCAAGGGCTCTTGCGTTGAGCGGCCTGGATCTGGATCAGGGTCTTGAGTGGTGGTCCTGGGGTGCACTTTCAGTGAGCCAAAGCTGGGGGGGGGAGCTGCAGCACCCCATTAAGAGCTCCGGCAGC
>CM053602.1:18066666-18108780 GCA_028646575.1 Pseudocheirus occidentalis
AGATTGTGGGAGGGGTCTTACAGTGGGATCAATGTTCTGGGCTGGGGGGTAGGGACAAAAGGGGGAGAAAATTTGTAACTCAAAACCTTGCGGAAATGAATGATGTGACCAAGAAAATAAATTAAAATTAAAAGCAAAAAAAATTAAAAAAAATTTAAAAAAAAAGATATACCATCAGAGAAGACCACCGTCTTGATCGATTCTGCTCCGCTATTTTTGTCTGCTATAAGAGAAGAACAATCCAAAGCAAAAAAAAAAAATGATTAGGGGCCTACTCTATTCAAGAGGCTCTGTTAGGCCCTGCAGATACAAAGACAAAAAGAAATTGACTGTCTTCAAGGAGTTTACTATAAGCATGCTGTCCTGGGTGGATGTGGGGAATGGGGTAAGGTACTATCAGGAAATGATCAAGGTGCTAAATCTATAAGATGGATTTTTCCAAGTTTTATTCCAATTTATACAATGATGTCACTGTGAAGGATCTTCCCAAAGCCCAACCCCAATCCTGTCACTCCTCCCCTGGAGAATCTTCAGTGGTTCCTAGTCAACTAGAGAATAAAGTCCAAACTCATGGCAACGTAGGCAGAGCTGTCATACCTATGTTGCCATCCCTTTCCCTTCAACAAGGGATCTAGTACAAGGAACCAATCTCATCCTCAACTGTGGCTCATGGTGAGCACAGCAGTGATTATCAGGAGGTAGAAAAAGCAAGGAGGAAGAAGTGGGAGAAAAGAGACAGACAAAGGGAGAAGAATAAAAGGAAAGAGAAAGAGGAAGAAAGGACAGAGAAGGAAAAGGAAAAGTGGAAAGGTGGCTCTCTTGTCTGAGCTCTGACAGTCCAGAGCTCTGGGAAGTCAGACATGTGAGCCCTAGAGAAGGCTTGCCCCTTTTCTGGACATAAGCATTTACAAGTTCTCCACTGACATAATTCTATTGTCTGTACAAGCCTTGTACTCAACAAATGCTAAATGATGATGACATCCACATCGCAAAATCCATTTTCTCCCACACTCCCCTCACATAAAGAACAAGGCAGGATTTCATCAAGCCAATGCTGGGAGACGAGCATAAACTAGACCAAAATCCCACGAGCAGCTTACTGACCCTTCTCCACTCACTTGCAACATCCATGCCATCCACAAATCTGCACGGCTGATCGCGATACCTGAGTTGGAACTGACACGGCCACAGAAGAGACAAAGGGAGACTTCTGGAGTTGGGCTGTCAGAAAACATGGCCCCCAAATTGCCTGCAGACACCAGAATCCTAGAGACATACAGCAAGAAAGAATCCATGTTGACAGCCATGTTTGATCTAAATTTCAAAGGGAAAATTGAAACCATACACTGGGTGCAGTGAGAGTTTCATAAACAAAATAATCCACACCACACCAGCTCCCCCTCCACTAGCCACTGGGGAGGCAGCCAAGCATATCCCAGGTGTCAGAGCAAGGGGCTAAAAGGATCTAGGTCAAGAAAAAGGGTCTGGAAAGACTTATCAGTGGCAAGGGCTTAAGGGAGCCTTTGCTCCACCTGTTGGCTGAGTCTCATCCCTTATTAATGCTACATCATTGGAAGGATGACACACATTCAAAAAGGAGCTTCCTAATCCTTTCTAAGCCTATGGTGCTCAGGGAAACGTGCTCCCAAAGGGCCCCCAGAGCAGAGGCAATAAGACTTAGCCTATCCATCTTGACCCAATCACACGGCCTCCTGTGTGAAATCAGGCCAAAGGCCTACAGCGAATTTAATATCAAAAAGGGGTGGTGAACGAATCAATCAATCACTCTACCCCACTTGGCACTGAAAACTGCATCAGGCAAGAACATATCATGACTGAATCTGCCAATGAGAGGGCAAACCAGGTGTAAATAAGAACCGGATATTTCCATTTAATGAATCAATGTTAGGCATTAGGGTTCATGCCAAAAGTCCTTGATCAATTTAGAAGTCCTTAAAGAAAGTGACATTGCACAGAAAGGGCACTAGTACTGGCATCTATAAAATGCCAAGCCAAGCATTTGAGCATCTCGTGGATGAGTGTCAGAACCTCAAGCTAAGGGGGAAATGAAGAACTTTGAGCAACCAGGAGTTGAATTACCCCTTTAATTCCTGCACCTCTAATCTTGGGTCCACTTTCCCCTGGATTCTACACACTTCTCAGACTTACCAGGGAGGGCAAATGTTCTGTACTAACTGTTTTTACTGTACCACTTTAGTAAAACACTTCTTTTCTCTCTGGTTGTCTAATGGATATCAGTTGAAAATCACTGAGAGATAATCTCCCCCTAAAATGCTATTTTGGTCATGGTTTTCCAAAAGCTTCAATGGCTCCCCATTTCCTACCCCATCCAGTCTTACTTCCTCTGACTAGTTTTCAAGGACCTCTGTAATCTGAACCTAGTCTAACCCATATGTCCCATTGAGGCCCAGAGCAGGCATCTACAACCCTGTAACAATCAATCAATCAATAAATATTTATTAAGCTCCTACTAAGTGCCAGGAACTATGCTAAGTGCTGGAGATAAAGACTTAACAGTCCCTGCCCTCAAAGAGCTCACACTCTAGTGGGGGAGATGACAAAGAAATGTGTACAAACAAGTTATATACAGGATGAATAGGGAATAATTAACAGAGGAAAGGCACTAGAAGTAAGAATGGTTGAGAAATCTTCCTGCAGAAGATGAGATTTAGTACTCACTCTGGAAAGGCTTAGACTAGCTTCCTTACAAGGAGATCCCAAGTCACTAAAGACCCTCTCTTCCCTACCTCCTTTGTCTCTGAACATTCAAGCAGTAAAACGTATTACAACTGCCTTGTTTTTTAGGGTAGGGCAATAAAATGGGCTCTTAGGTCAGGGATTTTTAACCTCCGAATTTTTTAAAACATGATTTTCTAAAAATATTTTGATAATCACTGCAATTTAATTGGTTTCCTTTCATAATCCTATGTATTTTTACGCATTTAAAAACATGATCCTGAAAAGCAGCCAGGCAGAACAGATAATGACCTTGACTCCTGGGCCTAGTTTATAGCTGATCTTTTATCTACTCATTCATCTACATGGTTCTCAGTAGAAGGCACACAGTCGGAGTCAGAGGAGGGATTTGAACCCAGGTCTTCCTGGTTTCAAGGCCAATTCTCTATCCACTATACCAGCAGTTCTCAATCTGTGGGTCGTGACCCCCTTGGGGGTTTAACGATCCTTTCACTGGGATCACCAAGACCATTGGAAAGCACATATTTCCCATGATCTTAGGAACTGAGACACCGCTCCTCTATCTGTCTCCAGGCGAGTCCACCCACATGCAGATAGTCCCACATATGAGTATTAAAGGGTCATGGCATTAGGAAAGTTGAGTACCACTGCACTATACCCTAGGACAATCCCCAGTCATCCTGCCCTGTGTCTGGCCACTGGACCTGGATGGCTCTGGAGGAGAGAGGGAGGTTGATGATTTTGCACAGCCCTGCCTCACTTAAATCCAATTCTCTTGCAAGTCAAGGCATCACCCTCCAGATGAGCAGAGCTACACCCCATGGAGTCTCAAAGAGTGGTGCCCAGATACAAGATAGTCAGAAAACAGCATGAGGACATCAAAAGAAAGCAACCATGGCCTTACATTAGAGCAAAGGGTGATGCGCCCTTACCCCAATTCACTCCTCTAGACATACATGTACATGCCTTGACAAAGGCATAGTTATGTGTAGCACCTATGTTAACATAGTTCATCTGTACCACTCCACAGACCATTCTGGTCATGTGTATTCCTTACATGTATATTGAACATGTATTTTCATGTGTACATCTTTATATATGTACACTGACTGCTAATCAAGTGGCATTTGTTAAATGCCTTCTATGTGCCAGACACTCTGATGAGTACCAAGGATACAAAGAAAGGTAAAAAAAACAGAATAGTCTGTCCACAAGGAGCTTCCAGTCCAAGGGGGAAGACAAAATGCAAGCATCTATGGACAAACTCTAGACAAGAAAAACAGGAGATGATCAACAGTGGGAAGGCACTGGTATTTTAAGATACCAGAAAAGACTTCTTGCAGAAGATGGGATTTCAGGTAAGGCTAAAATAAAGAAAGGAGGTGGAGAGGAGGAAGGAGAGTGTTCTAGGTCTGGGAGACAGCCAGGGAAAAATGCCAGAGAAAGGAAATGGAGTGCTGAGTTGGAGGAACAACCAGGAGACCAGTGCCACTAGATTGCAAAATATGTGAGAGAGAGTAAGATATAAGAAGACCAGGAAGGTAAAAGTTAGCTAGGTTATAGAGGGCTTTCAAAGTTAAAACGAGGATTTTATATTTGAAACTGGAGCTGATAGGAAACTCCTGAACTTGAATGAAGAAGACAACAGCATGGTTAAACTTGCTTTACGAAGCTTAATTTCTCAGCTGAGTGGAAGATAGAGCGTAGTGGGGAGAGACTTGAGGCAGGGAAATCAGCCAGTAGGCTGTTGGAATAGCATAGGCTTAAAGTTATACAAACCTGCACCAAGGTGCCCATAACCCTGTGTGTGTCTGCTCTTCCCAATAACATGTGGGTTTATAGGAGAGTCAATCCAAAATTGATGGGAGAAATTTGTCAGTACTTTTCTTACTATGCTATTTCATTAAAATACTTTTGCTTGACCTAATTATACATTCTGCCTGACTTTTAAAGTTAATCACACTGCCAAGGGCTCATGGACTTAGTGTTTTAGGGGATTCAGGCCCACAGAGTAATTTGAACCCAGAATAACCATCTTCTCTAGACTTGCTCTACAAGATGGAGGCAAGGGGTAGCCCTTGGCACTATAATACAATGCTGAACTTAATGTTAGGCAGGAAGAGCAGGGTTTTAATCCTGGCTTTGGCTGACATTAAGCCAGTTATTTAACCTCTCTGATATTTTAGCAATTCCTAGGACTTATTTATTATGCAACAAATGAAATGTACTGGAAGAGTTCAGATAGGAAGACGGTCTTACATTGCTGATGAAATCACAGACACTTTGTGATATAATAAAGAAAGGCCAAGAAACTTGAGAGTGAGCTACATGCCAGAACATTCTTTTGGGGAATGGTGGTGGGTTTTGAAGAATACTGACTTCCCAGGTGGTTTTCCTTCACTCTTGTGTTATAGTTGAGAAGCTGATGGGGTGTGGGGGGGGCAGATTCCAGCATAAGAAGAATGCTTTGGCCTTGTGGAATGTCACAGTTTGTGGTACTTATTCTTAAGCTGCTGGAACTAAAAAAGATCTTAGAGGTCATAGGAATATAGATTGAGCACTGAAAGAGAACTCAGGGGTCTTCTGGACTAACTGGACTAACTAATTTTACAGATGAAGAAAACGAGTTCCATGGGAGGTGCGACATGCTCAAGGTTATATAGGTAGTAAATTTGAACCTGGTCCCCCTCCAAATTCCAAATTGCGATTTTTTTCCCCATGCCACTCACATGTTTCCCCTTTAAATTGTATTAAAATTAAAATTTTATCTTATTTAAACCATTGGTCAACTAGATCATGAAGACAGGTCAGTAAATACTGAAACTGAATCTCAAAAGAAAATGGCCAGAGTTAGCAGGGCCACGAGAGCCAAACCATGATTGACACATCACAGAACTCAACAAACATGTCTAAAGAATTGAGGATGTACTAGGTGTTGTGTTAAGCACTGGGGTATGAAAGAAGGCAGAGCTCCTGTCCTAATGATAGAGACAATATATCAATATCTAGGAATGCACAAGATATAGACAAAGTAGATGGAAGACAATCTGAGAAGGAAAAGCATTTGAAGCGTGGTGAGGATTGGGTGGGAAAGAACAGGGAAGAAAGATACCAGGAAAGGCATCCTGGGGAAAGTGAGATTTGAGCTGAGTCTTGGACACCAGTAACTTAGGAGACAGAGGTAACGGGGCAAAGCAGCCAAGGCGCCAGGGGAAAGCACACATTTAGTCCCCATGCTGTACAACACTGGGAAATGGAAGGATGTCAACTGTAAGGGGATCAGAAAGGTAGGAAGGGGTTGGGTTGTGAAGACCTTTGAATGATAACACAGATTATATTTAATCATGGAGGTAATAGAGAGCCACTGGGGGTCATGAGCAGGGAGGTGACATGGTCAAACCTATGCTTTATAAAAACCCCCCTTGGCAGCTGAGGGGAGTATGGATTGGAGTGGCCAGTATAGCAGTCCAGGTGAGAGGGGATGCTTTAAAGGTACAGGGCACAAGATGTCATAACTGTAGGGGGGAGTGAGTTCAAGTGAGGAGTCAAGAATAACTAAGAGGTTGTAATCTTGGGTATCTGGGAGGCTGAGGGTGCTCTCAACAGCAATGAAAGCTTTAGAAAGGGGAAGGGTTTGTGGGAAAGATGAGTTCTGCTTTGGATATGTCTACAAGACATCCAGTGTGAGATGTCCAAAAGGCAGTTGAGGATGTAGGACTGCAATTCAGGAGAGAAACCAGGGCCAAATGGATTTCTGAATTGGGAATCTTCAGCATACAGATGATAAGTGAACACATGGGGACTGATGAAATCACCCAGTAAGGTAGTATAGAGGGAGAAGAGAAGAGATCCCAGGACAGAGCCTTGAGGGACACCCACGACAAGTGGACATGTTGTGGATAAAGGCCTAGACTAAGAAAAGGCAACTGGACACCCGACAAGAGAACCAGGAGAGAACAGTGTCACTAAAACCTAGAGAGGAAAGAACATCTAAGGGAAGGTGATCAATAGTGTCGAAGGCTACAGAGAGGTCAAGGATGGAAATTGAGAAAAGTCTATTAGATTTAGCAATTAAGAGATAATTGGTAATGTTAGGGAGGGAGTTTCAGTTGAATAATAAGGTCAGGAAACAGACTGCAGAGGGTCTATAAGAGAGCAAAAGGAGAGTAAATGAAGGTACCAATTGTAGAACAAGTCTTTTAGGGACAACTGGAGGAGAGATAAAGGGAAATAGTTTCCCAGTATAGCAGGGTTAGATGAGGAAGTAGGCAGCAGGGAAGGTGTCAATTCAAGATAAGGGAGTGAGGATGACAGAGAGGTGTTAGGACAGTGACTTCCTGCTTACATGAGAGGAACATGAGACAGTGGTACACACTGAAGGACCTGGGTTGGGTTCATATCCCAGACATATTGTTTGACCTGGGACAAATAACTTCCCTTTTCTGGGCCTTAGTTTATTCACCTATACAATGAGACTAAACCACAGAGAGAGAGCTGATAAAGAACAGAGCAATTATCCAGTTCAAACTCTTTATTTGAGAGATAATGAAGCTTAAGCCAGAAGAGGTTAAAGGTCACAGAAGTCATAAGTGACAAGCAAGGTGTGACCCCTTCCAATTCTAAATCATTGACCCCTATTGGAAATAAATATCAACTAGCTCCAATCTAAAATTCGAAGATCCTTAATAAATTATACTTTTGTACAAGTAGGAATTTGCTATTAATGGAAGTCCAGAAAGGGAGAAGTGGCTTGACCAGACTACAAAGCAAGTCACTGGTAGGGCTAAGATTCACACTCAGCTCTCAGTGTATACTCTGTCTACCATGTCCCACTGCTTCTCATTTGTTTCTAGCACACGCGTATCAAAAAAATGTGTGGGGGAATATGGAAAAGTAGAGTCACAAGTATTAATAGCAAGCGATATAGATGTAATATTTTGGGAAACAATCATCGGGAATGAAGGCAGCTGCCATTGCTGTATGTCTCAGTGTCTGAAATGTCGGGTTTTCGAGGAATGCTGGCAAACGCAGCCAGAGATGTCTGAAGAAACTTCCATGTTTTTTCTCCTACCTGATAAAAATGTAACATTTCTAGCTTCCCACAAGTCACACATGCAGGGCTGGAGAATATTTAAATACCAGGCCTCCAGTTGTCAAAATAGAGTTTGAAGACTGTAAGAAGGTCCTTCCATTGATGGAGTCACATAGGAGGGTTCGTAAAGCTTTAAGATTTTTCCCCCAAATATGTCCCCACCAGAAAGTGAGACTGAGATCATATATAGAACCCTGAGACACAAGAAAGAATCTCATGCATGTCTTATGGGCAGGATGGAGAAAAAAATATCAGTGAGGAGACAAAGACAGAAACCAAACAGTCCCTGACCCCATGAGTTTACCTATAATACAACACAAACTTTGTGGTCTGGTCAAACCACTTCTCCTTTCAAGTGTATATAAATATGTTTATAAAATAAATACAAGGCAATGGAGGGGGTGGAGAATAGTAGCAGGCAGGGGGACACAAGAAGGCCTCATGTAAAAGGTGGCATCTGAGCTTCACCGTGAACGAAGTTGAAGATTTTAAGATAGGGAAGTGAAGATGGGAGGACAGCCTGCCCAAAGGAAGGAGGGCAGGGTATGGACAGCCATGCAGGAGAAGGAACCATATGTGGGCCTGTTAGGATGGACCAAGGAAGGGAAATCAGATACAACTGGGAAGGTAGTGTGCAGTCAGGTGGAATCAGATGGAGTTCTGATTAGTTAGTCATTAATAAATCAATGTCCAGGGTGGACCTAGTTCCCTCAAATGCCTGCACAGATGTGTCTCTAATTCAGTATAGTAACTTGGATGAAAACAGAGCAGGCATTGGCACGCTTCACAAATGTGCAGATCAAATCATGCTGGGTGAAGAGCTAACACACTCTGGATGACAGGGTTGCAGCCCCCGAGGGATCTCAGCAGGATAGAGCATTGGGCTAAATTTAATAAAAGAAAATTTAATAGGAATAAAATGGGTGAAGCTTTATACTAAGATTCAGATATGTAGAAGTAGAGGAGGCATAAGCGATAGGAAACAAGAGATATAAACATACGTAAAAAACAAGTTAGAAGTAGAATAGTTTCCAGGAAGTATATGTATATATATGTATTATGTATGTATACGTGTATGTATATCTCTATATCTATAGAAAAACATATCTAAACTTTATTGTAGCCTTCTGGGGGGGGAGGGGAGAAGGAACAAAGTAAAAAAGTGCACAGCGGAGAACAAAAGAAAACTCAGCCGGAATCAAAGAAAAGATGGACAGTTCTCAACACAAGTATTATTTATCATACAAGCTTTCTTGAAATGAAAATTTATTGTTATATATTTAGAATCCTTTCTTATGCTCGGATATGCAGATGACATGCTTTTTTTAACTTTGTATTTAAGTTCCAATATTTAAGTTTAAGATATGTTTTTGTTTCTTTTTTTTGTTCTCTATTTGTGTTCTAGTATTTGAGTCTAAAATAAAATTTTAGGAAAAACAGATTCAGATACAGTTTCTCAAATAGTCTAAAGGCTGTAGGGCTGGACAGCATTTCCTACGAAAAAATTCTTCATAAATGTGTGGTAGAGTCAGTAAGAGAGAAGCTCCAGACATGGGGGTTGAATTTTAGTAAAAGGACAAACTTTCAGCCCCCACCCACCTGAAAGATGCCAGCTAGTTCAAACTTCCTAAGGTGAAGCAGCTCTAATTGTTTGGAAGTTTTGGAGGTACATCAAGCCAAAACCAGACCCTTTGCAACATGCCCTCACCACCCACCCCGTTCACTGGATTACAAGTGAATGCCTTTGGTCAGGCTTGCATTCTCCAGGCAATGGCCAGAAGGAATTGCCTACCCACCTGCTTCCCCTCCACTAGCATTCTCTCTGCCACCTCTACATATTTGATCAATGTCTACCCCAAAGGTACAGATGGGTTTGAGATATTTATTCAAAGATATGAATTCAAATCTGAATATCTAAGCATTTGTTTAGGGGCACAATTCCACTCTGGACACATACAGCTTATAGAACACAGATTTCATCCTGTGGAGGAACACAAATTAGGAGAAAAGAGGGAACATTTTCTACCTCTAAGTTCCTCACTCCCCAAGGCATGCTGCATGCATCTGTTCTCTATTGAATTATTTTATTTTATTAATACACTCAAAATTTCTCTACTCTTTCCCTTCCCCCTCAGAAAACACTATTTCCTTCCCCTTCTTTTTTTCTTTTTTGTCTTTTTGGAGGGAAAAAGGCAGGGCAATTGGTGTTAAGTGACTTGCCCAAGGTCACACAGCTAGTAAGTGTTAAGTGTCTGAGGCCAGATTTGAACTCAGGTTCTTCTGACTCCAAGACCTGTGTTCTATTTACTGCACCACCTAGCCACCCCAGGGTTTTTTAATCACCCTCCCTCACCCCAAGACATGACTGATGAATTTGGCAGTGGAGCAAGAAGTTTTGGTCTGCAATACCTCACCTAGTAGACAAAGGTGAGTGTAACTACTTTTACACTCCAGTTGAGGGGGAAATACATGACATCCTTGGAGTTTCTGAGGAATTATTCAGATGCCAAGATTATTTTTGTCTTTTGTTCAAATAATGTGAAAACTGTCCAAGATTTTTTGGTTCTACTTCAATGCAATCTTTCCCATTATTCCTTTCTCTCCACTCACAAAGCCACCACTTCACCTGTCACTGGACTACTACTGCCATGGCCTCCTAATTGGTCTCTTTGCCTCCAGCCTCCTTTCCCCAATCCATCCTCCACACAACTGCCAAACTGATAGTCCTAAAGCACAAATCTGACTATGCCACTCAACTGTTCAAGACTCTCTAGTGGCTCCCTACTGTTTCTAGGATCAAAAATCTTCTTTTAGGCATTTAGAGCCCCTTACATTCTCACTCCCTATCTCTCCAGACTAATTTTGCATCACTGTTCTTCACACATTCTACATTCTAGCCAAAGACACCAACTTGCTGTTCTGTGGACTCCACGTCCATACCTTTGCATAGGTTATACCCCATGCTGGAAATGCTCTCTCTCCTTCCCTGTTGTCTTTTAGAATCTGTAGCTTCCCCCAAGGCTCAGCTCAAGAGTCTCCTCAGTTTTTAGCATATAACTCCAAATAACTTGTTATTCAGTTCTCTATGTCCACCCTTGATCTCCACCCAATTAGACTGTAAGCTGCTGGAGGAAGAAACTGTTTCACTCTCATCTGTGTATCTAGAGCATCTGGCACAAGACAACAAGCACAATGCTTGTTGGATTCACGTAAAGGAAGAACCATTAGTGACTGGCTAATGCTAGCTACAATAGCAGTCCATTGTGGAGCCTGTGCTCCACTCCCTTGACTGGTTGAGAAGAGACTTGTGGCTTCCCCTTGGACTAAAGAAGCCAGAGATTCAGAAATTAACTCATAGACTTGAGGCCTGAGGGAGCTCTCCGAGACCAATTGACCCAATGCCCTCATTTTACGGAGGAAGATGCTGAAGGCCAGAAAGTGATAGCTAAAAAGTGACCGAGCCAGGACTAAGACGCAGATATTCTGTGTCATCATAAGATGCCCACTTCTTTATGCTGTCTAGACTTAGCTTTGATCATCTAAACCATTACGAAGCTAATCCTATGGAAAATAATGGATCAAGAGCTAAGAATCAAGAAGATGATCCCTATAGGTGTGGCTTATACTACATAGAAAATAAGCTAAGTTAGAGCCCCCTTACCCCAGAGTCTGGGGCCTTTGGGGAAGAGTATGTCCCTGAGGTATTGGGGATGGATATTTATAATTCTGTCTTTGCTGTCCTTTCAAAGTAAATATCTCTTTGTAAAAGCTAAATGATATTAAATTAAATTAAATGATAACATGGAAGTGGAGTGGTAGTCATGGTCAGTCAATAGACAAGTCAATAGACATTTATTAAGTACCTACTATGTGCCAGGCACTATGTTAAGGGCCGTGGATACAAAAAGAGGCAAAAGACAGTCTTTGCCCTCAAGGAGCTTAAAATCTAATAGGGGAGACAATAAATAAGCAAATATGTTCAAACAAGTTGATTTAGGTATATATATATATGTATATATACACACACACACATATATATATATATGATAAACAAGAAGTAGTGAAGAAAAGGATAGTAGCACAAGAGGGATTGGAAAAGTCACTGGTAGCTAACTCTAGGGGAAACACACCATGAATGGGGACTTGAGTTGGAAAGGAGCATTGGAAAAGAGATCGCCTAACTCTTCAGGAGTACCCCTAGAACCCTGTGAGGGTGAAGTAACAGCCTGACCCCAGAACAGTGAGTCCACAGTACACTTGGCTACATTATAACCATGGTAGACAAGGGTGACTTCTTCAAGTTTCCTTTATTTTATTCTCCCATTCTGTCTCATTCCAAAAAAAGCCTTGGGTAGTTTCTTCCCCTATTAATCAATTGATCGATCAATCACTAAGCATTTAAGAGTCTTCTATGTATCATGTCCTTTGGATGCAAATACAATATATAAAACAATCCTTTCTCCCAAGGAGCCTATGCAGAAAGAGTGCTTCTAGATTGATTAGAACCCAAGTTTGAAGGATGCTTTTCACACATGGGCTGGACAACACTGAACAAGCCACTCTGTGTCTGAGTTTTAGTTAGCTCATCTATAAGATAGGAATCAGCTTTCTACCTCTGAAAGAAACCAGGACCCTATGGAAATACCCCCATCATATAAAACTCTCCTCGATGGGACATCGGTCCTGGGACCAACTGGAAGTCACCCCATTACTCTCAGGAGAGAAATCAAACTGGTTCTGCTAATGCCTGCAAACAAGCTCTGAGTCCCGGGGTAAGAGATGGAGATGGGCTGCTTCTGCCTCTTCTTCTGCTAGGGGACTTCCCTCTGCTCTGGCCCCATACTCCCAGAGGAGTTTAATCACCAAGTGATTAAAGAAACAAAATCAAATTTCCCATCTTAGCAGGAAAGCTAAGTTCTTACAACAATCCCAGAGCACAAACGACTCCCCCCAACCAGGATTTGGGACCTAAGCTTTATTGGAAATCATCCCCTAGCCCTCATGCTGTCCTGGGTAAAAACTCTCTCAATTCCTTTAGCACATAAGGTTATTCAACTGGGGTCTGGAAAAAATGTTTTAAGTTTTCCTTTCTATACAGAGTGTATCAAACTTTCTCTAGGAGTACCTGTCTGTACCACAGGCAATTTTCCCTTTTATCTTATTCAGAAGAGCACCCAGCATTCTGCCCAGTGGAGCCCTAATAGACCGCAAGAGCACTCCTACTAGAACAGAAGAAGTAGCTCACTTAGAAAAAATAACAAGCAATGGCAAATGAGCCTTGAAAAGGAGTAAGTATCCCAAGAAAAGGGATTAAGCACCAAGGGCTGACGACTTGCCGTTTCAAACCTTCGCCTGTGGATTTACTGAACATGAGGATTTCACGGTAAGGCAAATATTCAAAAAGAGAAATCTGACTGTTCTTCAAGTGGACACCAGCATTTTAGTGATAACCTCAACTTTTGCTGTTTAGTTATTTCAGTCATGCCTGATTCCTCATGACCCCATTTGGAGTTTTCTTGGCAAAGATACTCCAGTGGTTTGCCATGTTCTTCTCCAGCTGATTTTATACACGAGGATACTGGGCAAACACGGTGAAGTGACTTGCCCAGGGTCACCTGGCTAGTCAGTGTCTGAGGCCAGATTTGAACTCAGGAAGATGAGTCTTCTTGACTTCAGGCCCAGAACTCTATCTACTGTAGTGCCACCTAGCTGCCCATTAGCCTCAATAGCAATACTAATACAGGATTCAAGAATACCCCAAGGAGCAGTGCTTCAACATTCAACAAATTCAGCAGCCTAACAAAATCAACTCCAAAGGAAATGATAAAGGAAATACATACTAGACAAAACAACTATCCAATTGCAGCCTAAAACAGAAAAAGAAAAGCCGAGGATTCTTCTGATGTCCCACAAATGAGAGTATTTAATAAGTGAAGCTCCAGGGTCCCCACAAATGGGAAGGGCCAAAATTTTCTTCCAGATGAGCCCCTGTATGTAAGGAACACTTACTACTTCAGAGCAGCTAGGTGGTTCAGTGGTTAGAGGGCTGAATCTGGTGTCAGGAAGACCCGAGTTCAGAATTAGCATCAAACATTTAATAGCTACTTGACCTTCGTTAAGTCAGTGTGCCTCTGCTTGCCTCAGTTTACCTTTCTGTCAAAGTGCTATTATAATAGCAACTATCTACCAGGGTTGCTGTGAGGATAAAACAGGGTTAATTTTTTAAAGCACTTTACGAATCTTAGGCTAGCTATTCTCTCCCCCTCAGGATTCTAGGGGAACCACCCTGAGAGGTTAAGGTATCTCTTCTCTAATCCTATTGGCCTGAGTTCCCATCCTGGTGTGTTAGATGCCAGTGATTAACATCTGATCCTGCACCCCTGATGTCATATTCTCTTGACCTTTAAAAATTCAAAAGGAAACAACCTCCACTATCCTTCATGTAAACCAGAAGAACAAATACTGAGGCAAACAAGAGAGGCTAATATTTTTCTGAGCTAGGAAAAGCTAAGGCCTCTCATCTCCCAGCAGCATCTCTCTTCTCTCACTAGTGGGGAAGGGACAGGCTCTGGACAACTGAAGCCTTTTGAATGTATCCCCATTTCAAGATAGAGAGCCATTCAAAGAGGCTGTTCTTCCGTGTAATAACAATAACAGTATTTATATTGTACTTTAAGATATGCAAAGTACTTTACAAATATCTCCTTTTATTCTTACAACCCTGGAAGGCAGATGCTACTATTATCCCCATTTTGAACATGAGGAAATTAAGGCAGATTTGTTAATGGTAACATAGGAGGCTGAATCGGGACTCAAGGTCCAGCAGTCTATCTATCATGCCACCTATATGGTTAATGTGGTTAAAAAAACTGCCACCAGTTACAGAAGATCCACCCATTCTCCAGAGTCTCCATGGAACTGCACCCATTGAGCACTCTGCACTTGCTTGTAAGGCCTGGGCTCCTTAGCCAGGCCCCCATTACACTCATCACACACTTGAAGTTCCAGGCTAATTCAGGGTGAGATGGCTGAGTCCTTTATCACAAAATGTAACAAATGGAAACAACTGATGTCCAGCAATTGGAAAAATAAGTGAACAAATAAGGGCATATGGACATCAAAAAATATTATGACGCTATAAGTATGATAAATATGAATCCTACAAGGAAATATGGGGGAAGGAGGCTTCCTATCCGAGATGAATGGCACCAAGAGAAGCAGGAATATAGCCACGCTGGCTGCAGCTCTGAGATGGAAAGAGACAGAGAAGAGATGAACACAGATGTAGAGAAAGTAACAGAGAGACAGAGACAAAGACAGAAAGAGAATGAGTGAGTAAGCCTTTTTAAGAACAAGCGGGAGCAGACGGCAAGTGTGAAACAGAGAAACAAACATGAGAGGGAGAAAGAGAGAAGAGGAAGAGGAAGGAAGGAGGAAGGGAAGGGGAACAAGAGCACACCACACAAAGTAGGAGATGCTGCCATGAAGAAAGGAAAAGAGACAGACACACACAGAGAAGGAATGGACAGCCAGAAGCAGCAGCAAAAGTTGAGACAAATCATGAAAGAGACACAGAACAAAAGCATTTTCTTTGCTTGTGGCATTTGTCAATATGCCTCCAACTTGTTAAATACTCAAAAGCTCCCAATACTTCAATGGGCCAATGACCTTGGAGATGGAGGTCTTCCCTCAAAGGATTCTTCTCTCAGCCAGTCTATGCCCAGGCATCTTCTAAGGTTCTGACCCACGCCCTCCTACAAGTGTGCTAGGCTGGGGAGCCCACTTAACAAGCTGGGAGCCTTACTCTTTTCTTGCCTTTGAGAGGATACCAGTGGAAGACAGGCATGGCTATCCACCAGGTATCCCTCTCTTCCACGTAACTAGCTCATTTTCTTTTGCTATCATTCTATCCCCTTGCATGACATCTCCTCCCATGTACTTTGACCATATTTAGAGTTCTTTGTTTCTCTCTTCCCTCGTGCAATAAACAGAGGTACAATAGGGTAGTTAAGCAGGGAGCTGTCCAAATTATGCATGATCTATTTAAAGCTGAGATCTTTGACTTTATATGAATTATTCTCACTTTTTCTAGCAGAATTGTTCTTACTGTGTCTAATCATTTAGTCCTAATATTTCCTTTCAAGAAAAAGCCGTGACGGGAAGTGCCTCTGTAAGATCAGTAGTCCTTAGGAATAGCTTTTGAAATATAGACATTCATGTATTCTATATTTGAAACATAGATATTTAAGGTGTTTCCTTTTAAAAATTGGCTTAATCTGGTCGACTAGCAACAACAACAATCTTTTCAAGATTTGTTTAACAGTCCACTGGGGTGAGGAGACCCTGAATGGCCTCCACTTATTTGTCTTGAACTGCTGAACTGAAGGAAAGAATGGCCAGTCAGGGGATTGAAGAGTATCTCAAAACTCAAGAATGATAAACAGTCAATAGTTTCTTCAAAGACAAAACTGACTCGTGTTCTCCTGCCCAATGTCCCGTATTTCTCTCCTGCCCACCCCAGTTTAAAAAGCAGCCATAAAGGGCTCATAAAACAGTCTTTATAGCAGTTATTTTTGTGGTAGCAAAGAACTGGAAACTGAAGGGATGCCCATCAATTGGGGAATGGCTGAACAAGCTGTGGTATATGAATGTAATGGAATACTACTCTGCTATAAGAAATGATGTGCTGGTGGACTACAGAAAAACCTGGAAAGACTTACATGAACTGATGCGGAGTGAAATGAGCAGAACCATGAGAACATTGTACACAGTAACATCTACAGTGTATGATGACCAACTTTGATAGATTTAGCTCTTCTCAGCAATACAATGACCTAAGACAATTCCAAAAGACACATGATAGAAAATGCCATCCACATCCAGAGAAAGAACTGTGGAGTCTGAATGCAGATCAAAGCAAACTATTTTCTCTCTTTTCTTTCTCATGCTTTTTTTCCTTTTGTTCTGATTTTTCTTTCACAACATGACTGATGTGGAAATATTATTTAATATGATTGTACATGTATAGCCTATATCAGATTGTATGCTGTTTTGGGGAGGGGAAGGGAGGAAATTTAGAACTCAAAATCTTATAAAAGCAATTGTTGAAAAATAAAAATAAATTGTTAAAAAAAATTAAAAGTGCCAAGGACCTATTTTTAAAAAAAAAACATTTACAGCAGCTTTTTGTGGTGTCAAAGAATTGGAAATTGGAGAGATGTTCATCAGTTGAGGAATGGCTGAAAAAATTGTGGCATATGCTTGTAATGGAATATTATTGTGCTATAAGAAATGATGAGCATAGTGATTTCAGGAAGACCTAGAAAGACTTACATGATGCAAAGTGAAGTAAGCAGAACCAGAAGAACATTGGACACAGTAACAATGATATTATATGATGATCACATGTGAGTGACTTAACTATTCTCAGCAATTCGATGATCTAAAACAACTGCAAAGGACTCATGATGAAAAATGCTATCCACATCCAGAGAAAGAACTGATAGAACCGGGGTGCAGACTGAGGCATACTGTTTTTTACTTTCCTTATTTTTATGTGTGTTGTTGCTGTTATTTTGTTTTGGTCTGTGTCTTCTTTCACAATACGACTAATATGGAAATATGTTTTATAAGATTGCACATTTGTATGGCTGCTTAGCATCTCAGGAAGGAGTGAAAGGAGGGAGGGAGAGAATTTGGAAATAGTGTTTTTAAATGAATGTTAAAATGGTTTTTACATGTAACTGGAAAAAATAAAATATAATTTTTTTTAATTTAAAAAAATTCATAAAATAATCTTTTAAACCTGTTCTTTCATCTCCAAATATTCATCAATGTAAAGATCTGTAGTCAGTGTCAACAGGGCAGAGGCTTCATTTCTCTAGGAAAGGGAATAAATTTAGAGTTATACATCCAACCATTTTTACTGGAGGAATGGTTAAGGTCAGTTAGGAGAATTAAAAATTTTGCCATAGAACCAGCTTAGATAAGCTGAAAGTATCTGAATCTTAGAATCTTCAGGCTAGAAAGAGGACCCTTTGGGTCATCTGGCTTAACCTTTTCATCTTCAAGAGGAGGAAGCCCCTCCAGAGGTGGGAAAGGCTTCCTTTGCCTCTCTTACTTTGGAATGTCTATATTTAAGAGATTTTGGAAAGCAAATATGTTTGTCTCTTAAAGACCCTGGGGCTACCTTTCCCTAGAAATTATCTCTTTAAAGTTGACTCAAGAACAGGTCCTGAGGTCCATAATTTTTTTAAGGTATCTTGATAAGTATTTCAATAGAATAAGCTTTTTTTGTAATTCTATGGATTTCATTTTATATATTTAAAAATAATGTGGGATGAGATCCACATGCCTCCCAGATTGTTAAGGTCCAAAAGACAAAGGTTAAGAAGCTCTGCTTCAGAAGAACCAAGTCACAAGTACCTTTGTATTAAGTATCTATTTCAACATTTAGTATCAGCCCCAAGAAAAAAAGCACTAATGTCTTTCTGTTTCCTGAGAATTCCTATGGACTAGGGGGATGGGGAATAAAAGTTTGCCTATAAAGAATCACAGCTTTAGAGTCTAAAGGGAACCTTAGGCATCTAGTATGTCCTCTCCATTTGAAGAACCTGGTCTCAGAGAGGTTAAGTGACTCACAGCTTGTAAATGGCAGGGACTGGGGTTTCAAATGCAGGTCCTTGAGCTCCCCCACTTCAGAGTGCTTTCCTCACAACACTCCCTGAAGGGAAACAAATGTAGGAGCATCTTATATTATTGATGAGGAAACTTAAGACTCTAAGGGGCTGTGATTTTTGCCTAAGCTTACAAAGCTCATCAGCACCATATACAGAATAGGAACCCAAGGCTCATGGCCCAAAGTGGGGCACTTCCAACTAGAGCCCGTGCCAACAACCCGTGTCCTAATTTATTTTGTAAAAGTGCACCATAAAGGTACCAACGAGGGACTAATGAATAGTCCAAATGAAATTGAGGGAGCATTCAGTGGAAGGCAGATGATTCTCCAAGAGATGAAATGTCTTTTTGTAGTGGACCAGATTTTCAGGGGCCCTGGCCCCATTAGGAAAATGCTCCCCACTTCTACAAGGTCACTAGGCAAATATGCAGGAGGAGTATAATCTTGTTGGGCGGATGCTTTCATTGGTTCTATGAATATCTAAAGAAAGTACAGGGTAGTTAATTTGCAAGTCTTGTTTGTGACTCCCTGTTTGTGCCTCTGGACATGGTTCTAGGATAAAATCTTAATGAATGATTAGCTTTGGGCTGGGGTAGGAAAAGGTCAAAACCCAGGGTGAGTCCTTGCATCCTGGTTACCTAAGCATCTCTGCAATAGGGAATATAAGCCCTATGATTTTCTTGTATCATTGGCTCTGTATGAAATGGTTCTGTAATAAAATAAATATAAAAAAATAAAATAAAAAAATAAAGACTATGGAATACATCCCTGTCTCTCTCTTTCTTTTATTCAACTGGTAGCGCTTTCTCTCTTTCTCTCTCTCTCTCTCTCTCTCTCTCTCTCTCTGTGTCTGTCTGTCTCTCTCTCTCTCTCCTTCTTTTACTCAGCTGGTAGCTAGGCCATACAACTGCGCTGGCCACAGCATCTTTTGACTAAAAGCGAAAGCAGCACAGTGCATATAGCACAGGGCCTGGAGGCAGGTAGATAGATCTATGTTCAAATCAGACCTCAGACACTTACTGTGTACGTGACCCTGGGCAAGTCGCTTCACCCTGTCTGCCTCAGTTTCCTCATCTGTAAAATGAGCTGGAGAAGGAAATAGCAAACTACTCCTGGACCTCTGCCAAGAAAAGCCCAAATGGGGTCACAGAGAGTCAGACATGACTCAACAACAACAACCTAAGAGAACACAATTAGCAGGGCAGCTAGGTGGCATAGTAGATATAGTGGCTGACCTGGAGTCAGGAAGACCTATGTTCCACTCTCAAATCCACTTTCAGATACAGGGTCTTGTGACTGGCCAAGTCACTTCACCCTGTTTGCCTCAGTTTCCTAATCTGTAAAATGAGCTGGAAAAGGAAAGGGCAAACCACTCTAGTATCTTTACCAAGAAAACACCAAATAGGGTCCCCAAGAGTTAGAACTGAAATGACTCAACTACAAACATTCTTAGCCCCTCTTCTGGATCAGCTCACAACAGACTGTAGGTTTCTTAAGAACAGGGCCTATCTTTTGCCCATGGGTGTACCCTTAATGCTTAGTACAGTGCCTGGCATGTAGTAGGCACTTAATAAGCATTTATTGACTGACATGTCATAACTTGTTCACACTCACCAGGCCTATCTCCATCTAAAATCATGCACAAATCCCTTGGTATCTAATACCTCAGAACTTATTTCTTATTCTAAAGGTTTTATATAAGGTTTTATACCTGAAGTTTGGATTATTTTTGTTGACAGTAAAATTCCAGGAAAAAGAAAAGAAATTTAGTAATTCTGGGATGACTTCTCCTTGATGAAACCACATGAGTGATATGCTCACCACTCCCCTTCCAGGTGCTCCTAAGATGTCCCTTTGATTGGGCCAGAATTTCACCAGGAATGGACTCCAATCTTACTAGTCTACAGATTGAATAACAGACTCTTCTGTTTTTGTTGTTTGAAATTCATTAGACCATTAGTACAAAGTCATTTCTCAAATTAGGTAGCAAGAATCAAGGCCCTCAAGGAATCAAACATGGGGCGGGGGGGGGGGCAGTGTGGAGAGGCATGAGAGTAGCTAAGTTTTGATCATGAAGAATATTCAGTGTCCAAAGGATTGTTTGAAGGTCAGATCTGAATTAAGTACTTTAGTGAAGGCCCATGGACAAGTGGGAAATCAACAGGAAGGTCTGGAAAAAGCAGTAGAGTTGAGGGGAGGAGAGACAGGTAAGAAAGAGATCTTGAAACAGAGGGGACCCCAGAGATAAATGTTGCCTATCATGCGACACTGCTTGGAGCTGGGTCTTCATGAGACTCCTAAATCCAAGTATTTACATACATGAGTCAAATTAACAAGCATTTGTAAAGTACCTACCATGTGACAGGCACTGTGCTAAGATTCAGGGATACAAAGAAAGACAAAAGACATTCCCTGACACAATGGATCTCACAATCTAACAAACAAGGTTACAGATAGTGTGAATCGTAGGTCATCTCCGGGCAAGGGCCTAAGACCCAAGAGGACAGAGAAGGGCATCCTACAGAAAGTGAGACTTTAGCTGAGGCTCGAGAGAAGCCAAGGAAGCTAGGAGGAAGGTGAGGAGAGAGAGGAATACAGGCATGGGCTGGGGTCTGTGTGGGGGTTAGCCAGTGAATTCTCAGGGAGTCTGGGGATAGTGTTTCTTGTGTGAGGAACAGCAAGGAGCCCTGAAATCACAGACTCACAGAGTTCTAGAGGGGAGCAAGGAATAAGAAGATTACAAAGGTAAGAAGGGGTCAGGTTATGAAATCTAAAGGGAGGATTTTGTATTTGATCCTTGGGGTGACTAGGAGCCACTGAAGTTTACTTAACAGCAGGGTGATGTGATGAAACCAGTGCTTTAGGAAGATGAATCTGACAGGTGAGTGGGGAATGGACTGAAGTCATCATCTCGACACGCCAGGCACAAGGCAACACGACCTTGGGGGCAAGGGCCACACACAAGAAATGTAATGAATGTAATATTGTCAGCATTTGGCAACTAATTGGATGTGGGGGGGGGGAGTGAGAGAGAGGGAGGAATAGAGGACACCTAGGCTGGAAGCCTGGGTGGCTGGTGGGACCCTCAACAATAATAGGGAAGTCTGGAGGCAAGAAGGGCTGGGGAGGGAGGGAAAAGAGAATGAGTTCAGTTTGTTGTATGTGCTAGTTTAAGATGTGTACAAGAAGCCCCGTTTGAGATGTCCAATAGGCAACTGGAGATGCGAGACAGGAGGTCAGGAAAGAGGTTAGGACCGGATAAATAGATCTGAGAATCATCTGCGTAGAGATGACAATTGCATTCATGAAGCTTTCATTAGGGAGAAAGGTTACATTTCACATTCAAGCCCTTGAGAAAACAAAGGACGAGGCAAACACCTCCAAAGACCCTTTAAATGCAGTTGCTCCTGCTAATAACCTAATCTGACCATTTACCATTAGCTAGAAAACGACCCCTTTTGAAAAGAGAACAATGCAGGACCTCCTTAAGGGGATGTGGGTCTCAGAACCTGCAGATTCCCATTTCATCTGCCTGTTCATAAAGCAGTGGCCCTGTCCTCTCTCCAGTGACACTGGGGCAGTGAGTGAGAGGCTTCCTGGCTTGATTGTGGCCCTTTTTGTTCATTCTTACTTAAGGCCTCTCTCCTCACAAAAGCACATGGCCAGCTGGCCAGACCCTGGGCTCGGGCTGTGGCGATGGGAGCGCCCTGGTCCATTGGAAACCCAGACTTCAAACACCTCATTCAGGGTTTAGAATGCTTTTGTTGGAGATGGAGAAAGGGTGTTTCACATGAATGCTGGGAAGGCTATCATGAGCACCAGGACAGAAAGCTTTTTGTATTAAAGCTCTGACCTGAGGGTCAGTTTCATATAACACTCCCTATGACTTCCACAGGCGAGTGTGGCCAAATCCTCCCCTATGGGGAGTTGGGTTTCACCTGCCAGCCACTGGGCCCAGCTGGTCCAAAGCACAAATACTTCAAAAACCATAAAACCCGAAGCAAATGTGAAGCAGCATCCATCATCATCATCATCATCATCATCATCATCATCATCATCATTCAGTGTAATAGTTTGGGGGATGCCATCATGTCTTCATAGATTGGGACCAGACATCCAAGCCCTCTAGAAACTATTTATGAACTTCATGCCTAGAACTGGGGTGAGGCTGGAATGATGTAGCCCAAACTATTAGGTTTCCTCTCTGTGTGTTTGTACAAATGAGGAATATTAGCTCAGCCTGCTTTCCCCCTTCCCTGTATTGGCTTTAAAGAAAGAATAGAATTCTTCAGTAAAACAGTTAAGCACAACATCTACAAATCAGCAATCATGCCAAGATTAAGAGGTCTTCCACGCCGTGTGATAAGGAGACACAACACACAGAGAAATTCTGTTTTCTTTCTTCTTCAAAATTTCTAAGTTTCTTCTGCTAGTCTCATTTTCTTTCCTTTTGCCTTCCATCATTGCTTCAGAAATATTTCTGAGACACCAGGCTGGGAATACTTAATGAAAGTGGGTCCTCTGGTCTTGGCACTCACATGCCTTGCTATGGATTGCCTTAGGATCTTACATTAGCATACCCCATCCGTGAGGCCACTTTCAAATGTGGTCAGCAAATCACAAGAGTTCAGAGTTGGAAGGCATCCATGTACTCTACAACATACCCAAATGATCATCTAGTCTCTGAAGAACTCCAATGAGAGGGAAACTATCACCTTCTAAAATAGCTCAATCCTCTCAGGAACAGTTCGAAATCTTAAGAAGGTTTCCTTATAGCAAGTCTAAACTTTTCTCTTTGCAACTTCTACCAATCAGTTCTGCACTCGGACAGATCCAACCAAATCTAATGCCTTCTTCCAATGGCAGTCTTCCAAATACTTGAGGAGAGCAGGCAGGTCCCTTCCATTCCAAAGGGTTAAATTTGCCCAGTTTCTTCTGCTGACTTCCTAAAACATGATCTAGAGCCCCATTCACATTTAGACCACTCAGGAATTGGGCCACACTTACTTCCTGGAAGTTGCATGTCTTTACTGCAGGCTAAGGTCCCACTAGTTTTTATTTTTTGGCCACCATATCTTATTGTTGACTCACAATGGGCTTGCATTTCACTTAAACTCCAAAATCTTTCTCAAACAGCTACCTAACCCTGACTTTCTCATCTTGTGCTTGTGAAGATGAGTTTTTAAAGAAAAAATTTGATGTAAGATGTTACATTTATTTCTATGAAGTCTTAATGAATTATATTCAGCTCAATGTTCTAGTGTGCTGAAACATTTTTATACCCAGAATATCATCCAGTGGATCAGAAAGCCATCCCAGCTTTGTATTATCTGGAAATTTGATAGGGATGATTCTTCATTCCTCTCCAGGCTGGCCTCCTGACTCTCCTGGACTTCTGTACTGTCTCTACAACGCCCCAGAAACCTCTTCGTCCTAGAAGCTTATTTCACCCATAGACTTCAAATACTGGAAGTACCCGTACCCCTGCCACCTCTCCCTGTCATTAGCTGGTCCCTTCCAAAACCTCCATTTTAAGGAGAAAGTCCAGGCCATCCATGTCTTTAGTTCTCCCAAGGCCATATTCTTGACTCTTGCCAACTTTTGGACTTTCTACACCATTTCAGCTCCCTTTTATGTAGTGTCTTCCCCTATTGGAATGTAAGTTCTTTGACAGCCAGGATAATCTTTCTTCCTGTTTTTACTCGTGTTCCCAGCACTTAGCAGACTGTCTAGAACACAGTAAGCACTTACTAAATGCACAGACGTGTCTTGCCTTGATTTGGCTGAATCACACAGTCGCGCTCAGAATCACACTGCTAATGAATGAGTCTTGAGGGTAGAATTCTAACCCAGTCTCTTCAGATTCAAACCTCAGGGTTCTTTCTGCTGCCCCATCCTGCTTCTCAAAAAAGGGAGAACGGGAGGGGAGACACAAGATGGCACCTTGAGAAGACAGCTGAATCAAGTAAAGATTTTTTTCTAAGAATTCTATAAACTAGAGAACTGTTTTGGGCAGCAGGGGAGTCAGATGGTAGAGAAAGACTGGAGGTGAGAGAGAAGGTGAGTGACTGATGAACATGCTCATGGAAGAAAAGGGAAGAGATGAGATCAGGGGCAGAAATGGACAACTTTGGCCCAGAAAGGGAGATGGTCATTTCTTCTTTGAAGACTAGAGAGAAGGCAAAAGAAAGATGTATAAATGTTTGGGTTGTAGAACAGGAGAGATAAGGAAGCTTAGAGCAGAAAGCCTTGATCTTGGTGGTAAAGTAAGATGTGAGATCATTGACTAAAGAGAGAGAACTTGAAAGAAAAGCACTAGAGGTTTGAAGAGAAAGGAGACAGTTTGGAAGAACTGGTGAGGAGAATAGGCTCAAGTCAGTCAAGGAAGAATAAATACATTACTATTCAGAAGTAATGATCCAGTTCATATGGAAGCCTGACTTCTTTCACTAGCATTCAGCAACTTGAGAGTAGGAGAGAAGGTGCAGTTGGACTCAAGATTAAGGAATATAAGAAAATGAGTGGCAGTATTCATAATGTTACTTGTTTCTTATGACATGGAAATATTCTATTGTGTTCATGTACCATAATTTGTTTACCTGGTACTAATTTATGGGCATCTGTTTTGTCTAGTTTCTTGCTACAGATATTTGGTGTTTTGGGAGCATTTCTTTTTATCATTTACTTCTTGGGGCTACATAAAAAGCACTGGAAGGTCTGACTCAAAGGGCAGGGACATTTTTGTCACTATATTTGGAATTGATTGTGTGACATGGGAGACACTGGCACAGGACTGTCCAGCATGGCGTGCCCTCAACAAAGAAGGTGTTGTGTTCTATGAGCAAAGTAGAATTGAAGTAGCTCAAAAGAAACGTGAGATGTGCAAATGTAGAGAATCTACTCCATCCAAAAGTTCACATGGACTATTTCTGCCTGACTTGTGGTAGAGCATTCCAAGTTCTTATCAATCTGATCTGCCATAGTCAGACACACTATAGCTCGACTCTAACATGTCATTTTGGTCCTTTTGGAGATGAAAGACAACAACCAACCATTTGTATATCATTCCAAATAGCCCTTGAATGGCTATACTAAACCAAAGACCCCCAATAGCATGTTAGTGGACTCACAGCCTCTTCAACATAACTATTCTCATCTTTTATCACTTTTCCAATTTGCTAGGTGTGAGGTAAAATGCCAAGGTTGTTTTGAACTAAATTTCCCTTTCTTAGTGATTTGGAGCATCCCTTCATACAATTAGTAACTGGCAATTCTCCTGAGAATTGTTTGTTCGTATCCTCTTACCAAACGTCTATATGGGGTGGTGTGGGGTCTTACATATTTCTGTTAGTCACCTATCTGGGATATTAAACTCCCATCAAAGATATTTGACATAAAGATTTTTCCTCTGCTGCCTACTTCCCTTCTTATCTTAAATGTATTAATGTTGTTTGTGCAAAAGTTTTTTCTATTTCATGTAATCAAAATCTATCTTATCATTTGTAATTGCTTCTATCCCATACCTGGGATAAGAATTCATCCCTTGCCCATAGCTTTGAAAGGTATATGACCTATTTATCCTCAATTATTTGTAATATGATATTTAACATTGAGGCTACGTGTGGTTGTTGTTCAGTGCTTTAGCTGCATCTGACTCTTTGTGACTCCATGGACCACAGAACACTAATTATGTCCATCAAGTTTTCTTGGCAAGCATAGTAGAGTGGTTTGCCATTTCCTTCTCCAGTGGATTAAGGCAAACAGAGCTTAAGTGACTTGCCCAGGGTCACACAACTAATGAGTATCTGAGGATTTCCTGACTCCAGGCCCAGTGCTCTTCATCTAATCTCTTCCAAAGAAATGGCTGCCTATCTAAAAACTGATACCAAATAGCTTTGATAATTATGGCTTTATAGTACACTTTTGATCAATATGAACATTTTTAGGGTAATTAAGTACTCAATAAGGTTCACTAAAGTGAGGGCCCAAATAAGGTTTCTTTCCACAAAGCCCTTAACTAAGAAATTCATACTCACTGCCACGAATGGTGCCATGTGACTATCTCGTTCACAAACAACCAGCAGAGAACTATACTTGGTATAAACTAGGAGCATTTGGATCCATTCAGAAAAGGAACAATTCACAATTCAGAAAATTTTCCCTGCAAAATCAATACGGAATTTTCACCAAGGTTTCTTGGTCCACACCCATGGAATAATAGCTGCCTTTCGCAGGTTATACAGAGTGACTTATGACAACTCACTATCCTAGTCAATTCTAGGCCAACACATAGCCTCCATAGAGTACCCAGATTAGTCTAGCGAGGATCATGCTACTGTCTGTAGAAGGTAACTCTGATCCTCTGCTCACCAATTTAAGGACATGACCCACTGGTTGAAACCCTTTGGTATTTTTATGCAATCAACTAATTCAGGCATAAAAGAGTGTGCCCGCATCCACCAGCTATTTAGCAGTAGAACAAAGACCCTTAACCTAAATTCCGGACTCAGAATCCAATACCATGACATTATCTTCCCCCCAACTGAGATGTCACTTGCTTATTTTCATGAGAATTTTCCTTGAAATGGTTTTACTTCATATTCTGTTTGACCAGTTTATATAGATCGAACATTTACTTGAGAAGGTACTATTGAGATGAACAGATTGCATGATCAAATATGACATTCTTGAAGTCAGGAACTAAGTCTTACCTCATCTTTGTGTCTTTTATAGCAACCAGGAAAAGAAGATACTTAAGAAAGGTTTATGTATTTGTGTGTGTATGTATAGATATAGAGAGCTAGAAGAAAGTTAGATACATAGATAGACAGACAGATAGAGAGATAGAGAGATAGATGGATGAATAGACAGATACAGATATAGACAGACACACAGATGTAAGTATAGATAGGACAGTTATGTGGCATAGTGCACAGAACACCAGGCCTGAAGTCAGGAAGACTCATCTTCCTGAGTTCAAATCCAGCCTCAGATACTTCCTAGCTATGTGACCCTGGTCAAGTCACTTTACCCTGTTTGCCTCAGTTTTCTCATCTGTAAAATGAGTTGGAGAAGAAAATGGCAAACCCCTCCAGTATCTTAACCAAGAAAACCCCAAATGGGGTGAGGAAGAGTCATCATATATGGATCTATGTCTATATGTACATACCTACAAATCTGCATATACATGTTTAAGTCTAGTTTTATTGAGACAACTTGCTGCAGCTCCATCAGGATGACCTGACTTCAAATCCAGCCTCTGGCATAAAAACTGATTATGTAATCCTGGACAAATCACTACATTAAGAGAAGATATTTCCTGACTCAGAGTTCCATATACCAAAGAAATCCTAGGCCTGAACCCAAAAGTGATACCTTTTGCTTCTACCTTAGTTTTTTCTGGACTAATATCATGGCACTTCCATTTCTAAAGTATGGTTGTGTTATCTGTAGGAGATAAAACACTGCTCCCTCCCCCCATCCCTAATGAACATTTCCTTGTGATAAAGAAAAATACTTCAGTAAAGCCAACTGACAGTAATTCAATGTCTCTGCAACGTTCTGTGTCTTAGAGGACATTCTGGTTTTTAGCTTTTCTCCTTTGTGGCACTTGGGGGGGGTGGTATATGGTAGCAGCATGGTACAGTGGCAAGAGAGGCCGAGTGACCTTGGCCAAGTCACTTTCTCCCTCTGGATCTCAGTTTCATCCTCTGTCCAGTGTGATCTGGCTGGGGCTGGGGCTAGGGACCATTCTGCCATAGCTTCACATAGTTAGTTCACTCTGTAACTTTGATAACAGTTGCCCTATTTAGAGGCTGCCAGGTACATTGTAAGTTTAAAAGCAAATGACAAAGCCTGAGTTCTTGAATTTCCTCTCATAAAGACTACAGAGAGAACAATCTATATTGGCCACATGCCCCATTTGGGAGATTTAGGGAGCAACCTAATTAAAAGCAAACAGTCTCTGGATTGCCATTCTGTTAACCCCAGAGAACTTTCCAAAAATACTCAAATAACCACCCAAAATGTCTGTTTCCCAAAGAGACATTTCATTCCTGTGACTCTTTCTCCCAAGTATAGTTTTTTTCTCCATTCCTTTGGGGGATTATTTTGTCACATTCCATCTCCCTGTTTTTGTGTGGGTTTTTTTTCTCAAGGCACCATTCCATTAGCTGGAGAACAGTGCTGCTGACTAGGATGGGAAAATGGACTTTATTCAATTAATGAGCTGGAAACAGGGAGACATTCCATAGCAAATGAGGTTTACATATGATAATGTTGGATTTGTCATATAAGAGATTGCTTCCTTTCAACTCTGTCAAAGGGACTAAATTTTGTTTTTGTCGAGGCCCTATAATGCCATGAGAAAGGAACTGGCCCAAACACGTAACAATAAGGAAGTGCATAATTCTAATGAACAGAAATTAGTGTTGTTACTTTATTACCAAGGCAGGCCAGCAGTCCATAATAAGTAGCTTGAAAAGCCAGAGAGGGAAAAAGAGGGGGCAATTCAATTTCTTTTTCGACAGGGATGTTAAAATGATTGCTGTGTTCTTGTTCTCTAAGCTGGGAACATTTGGAGAGAAGTTAGAAAAAGCCCTGCTTTGTGGGTGTGTTTGGGACCTGCTGGGGGAAGCTGGTGTCTCAGGTGTAAGAGCCACCGGACTGGAATGTTTGGGCATCCAAGGAAACTTTGAGTGAGCCAGCAGTAGCTGAAAACCAATGCCTGGCCAAGTAACTGTCAAGAAAACTTTTTGTTTTTTTGTTTTGTTTTGCTTTTTCTCGTTTGCTTATTCATTTTTGTTTTGTTTGCCATGAGTTCTTCAGCAAAACATTGCAAAGTCCTAGGCTAAGAGTCAGTGTTAGCACCAAGGTATTTGCCCCATTTTTCAGAAAGGTCTGGCAAGAAGTAAGAAAGTTGACTAAGCAGAGGATCCTGACTTCAAGAAGCAAGCCTGGAGGTAATCTTTATTCTCCTTGCCATGCTTGGCAGAGAAGGCCAGGCTTAACATAGCTCTGGGTGATCAAGAAGCAGTGGTTCTAAAAGACGCTTAACATTTAACAATAGCTTGTAAAGTTCATATAGTGCTTTACAAATATTTGATCTTGATTACGAAGTCTTGCAGTTATCCTTGTCCCCATTTCACTGTTAGGAAAACTAAGGCCAAGAGCTGTAAAGTGCCTTGCCGAAGCAAGTTAACTAGCTTAACTAACTAGCAAGTGTCAGAACCAAGATACAGCTTTTCTAGCTATAATTTCACTGAATTAATCAGATAGAAACTTAACTCTTTTCCGATAAACCAAACTCAAGCTTGTGTCTAAAAAAATTTCATATGCAAAAGTCTCTATTAATACATAACTGTTTATAAACATTGTACAAAATAATTTAGGAAGTAAACCTTAACCAGCCTTATAGCAGAACCTGATAACCTTGGGAGGCAGAAAATATTATGATAGTCATCCGTTTACCTGAAATGTCAACATTTCAAATAGGGACTTAAATACATAGCTGTTTCTATGGCATCTATGAAGTGGTTTTTCCCTACTAATTTAATTTGCACCTATAAGAAATCTCAGAGACAAGAGCTAGAATTGGCTAGGGCTTTGGGAGATCCCAAAGGGATAGAGTCTCCATTTATATCACCCAGTGAATAAATGATTCGCCATAATTAAGGTTTTGGGCTTTTCTGAAAAACAAAACAAAACAGCAATTGCTGTCCTGGTAGAGGACCGTGCTCATGTTAAAACTGTGCGGTCATATTTCTGAAATTTCACTGCATCCAATTCCAGAAGAATTCATTTTATTTAACATCACTGTCCTCAAGATGTTATCGTCACTCAGGGGTGGGGAACCTAGGGCCTCGAGGCCACATGTGGCCCTCTAGAGCCCCAAGTGCTTAGTTTTTGAATCTAAAACTCTTTGAATCTAAACTTCACAGAACAAATTCCCTTAAAAAAAAGATTTGTTCTATAAAATTTGGACTCAGTCATAAGGGTGCACACAAAGACCTAGAAGGTCACATGGGGCCTCGATGTCACAGGTTCCCTACCCCTGATATAATGATAAGTATGCCAGGCAGATTACCTGATGGGAGAAGATACAGGCCGGGACTCAGAATAACTCTCAAGCCCAATACCTCAAACCCAAAAGGAAGAGGTTAGTAAAACTGTAGCAAGAAGCCAAGCTCAGAATAAGCTCTATGCAATCCTTCCAGAATCTTTGCTGAAATCAAACAAGAGTAGAGGCCCACGTGAAGAAGGTATAGTCCCACCTAGGCCCCGCTGCTGCTCTGCCTCAGTTCTGAACTATGGCTGGGATGGTTTGCCCTCTTGGCAGCATGGTAACACACCCCCTTTAATGGGAAGATCACATCACACTAAGCTAGTCCCACAACCAGGAAGGGGAAATAGTTGTGTGGAGGGAGTAGGCCTTTCAACACAAAACTGAGCTTTCTTCTCTTGTTTTACTAGGTCAAACCTAGCTATCCACCTCCCACACCCCCACCCCACTCGACCCCACCTCCCCATACCCCAACCCCGGGAATTCCCACGTGACAGCAAACCAGCCGGATGCCCTTGCCACTCAGGCAATTTCATAGAACTTCTTGCAAAATCTCTGCTGGTCTGAGCACTACCAAGGCAGTGTCTGGGGTGGGAAGGAAATAGTGTCCAGGGCTCTTGTAACACTACCTGCTATGGAGGGAAAGGCCAGGTCAGGCAGAAAGAAAACACCGTTAAGCTAAACTCCAAAGCAAAACATAATAGCAGCTGGCACACCAATAGAGAACGACCAACAACAGGAGCAATACAAAATCACACAACGCTATGAAAAAGAATGATTCCATGGGGCTAATGGTATGTTTTATACCTCCCTCCACTCAGTCAAGAGGTGGATGTCTACAGGAGCAGTGTGAATCAGATGCTGTCGATCAGGGCTCAGTAATTTATTCACCAAGTACACATTAAGGGTGGACTGTGTGCCAGGAATTATACCAGGCACTGTGCCAGGCACTGGGAATACAAAGAAAAAATAAAACCACCTTTGCTTTGAGGACCTAATATCCTCTTGGGCAAAAATCATACGTGTATGACTAAGTAAAGACAAAACATTCACCAAGCAAGTACAAAGTAACGGGAACTGGGAGAGTAGAAGGGAATCCCTGAAAGGCTTGGGAAGGAGGCAGTACTTAGAATGAGCCTTGAAGTATACTGTGGATTCACAGAGGTGATGTAAGGGAGGAAAGCATTTCAGGAATGGGAAATGGCATGTTCAAAAGCACGGGAAAAGGACACGAGATGTTATTTATGGGGAAGAGCAAACAGGCCAGTTTGGTTAAAATGGATTTTACACAAAAAGGAGTAAGATACAATAATCTTGGAAAGGCTGGTGAGAAGTAGATTCTAAAGGACTCAAAATGCCAAACAATTGGGAGCCACTGGAGCTTCCTGAGAAGGAGAGTGACATGGTTAGATCTGTCCTTTAGAAATAGCAAGCTGGCAACTGTCTTGAGGACAGATTGAAAAGGGGAGAGATTTAAGAAAGACTAATTAGGAGGCTAATGGAATAGGCTAGGTCAGGGGTCGGCAAACTCCAGGGTGGGCCAAATCCCAACAGCTGTCTGGTTTTGTACACCCAAGAGCTAAGAATGGTTTTCACGTTTTTAAATCAAGTTTTGTATATTTAAAAATGTAAAATCCATTCTTAGTTCCCAGGCCATAGAAAAGCAGCTGATGGAGCAGATTTGGCCCTCAGGTGGGTAATTTGCTGGTTGGTGGTCTAAGTGAGAGGTAATGAGGGCCTCAGCTGGAGTGGTGGCTGAAGGGAAAAAAGAGGAGAGAGCTGAAAGATGTCAGAGAGGTAGCCACTGTCAAATGAACGCATGTGGAGAGGGGAGGGCCACAGGTAGGGAGCAGAGAGTCCCAAATGACTTAGGTTTGGAACTCAGGGAGCTGAAAGGATGAGGGATGATTTCAAAGAGAAAGAACAATTACCGATGCGGCCATTTCGTTTGCTTTCACTATGTTCCTTTGTATAAAAGGAATTTAGGAGTCAGAACAGTGGGGAGAGTAGTATTAGGAAAGGACAGAAACGTAACCAATTTGAGTCATCCTCAAGTTAGGAGGATTGGTTGGGTGGGGAGGAGAAGAGTCAGGTATCTAGAGCTCCAAGGGATCTCAGGGGCCATCCAGGCCAACCCCCTTATTTTACACATTAGGAAACTGAGGCCCAAAGAAGTAAAATGACTTTCTCCAGGGCACACATATAGTGACTTCTGTAAGTCACAGATTCAAGAATCAAATTCAGAATCAAAGCTCAAGACTCTTCCCACTATACCATATCGTGAATTCTGAACCACACTCATTTCTGTGCTGGGAGAGGGAAGGGTTCATCATGGAAAATAAATTTAGAAAACAAAAGAGGGCATGGTAGTATAAGCAAACTCATGAAACTTAGAGTGGGAAATAGTGCAGAGAGAGCCTCTGGAGGAAGACTAGGATCAAATTCATGAAAGCAAGGCAATCTGAGGGGACACATCTCCTTAAGAGAGGAGAGAGGATCAAGTTAATACAAAAGACTTAAATAGGGGAAGTCACATGCCAAATAATCATAGCTTTAAATGTTAATAGACTAAACTCCCCAATAAGATGAAAAAGAATGTCAGAATCAATAAGAAAACAAAACGCAAGAATTCAAAGACATAAGAAACATCTCACAAAAAATAAAGATGCAGAAATTATCAAAATGAGGAGCCAGAAATTTACTACATAAGGTCATTCCCCCCAAAAAGACCCAAGTTGTAATCAGTATTTCTGAAAATGTTATATGTAAAAATATGCATATGCAAATTAGAAAAAAGATAAACTGAGCATGCAATTTTAAAACGTAGAAAACCAACAATAAATTTAAAGAACTGGAGGAGAAATAGCTAAAATCAAAACAAAGAGACTGTAAAAATCCATCAGTTAACAAACATTCATTTAGCATTTATTCAGGAGGCAGTTAGATGGCTCAGTGGCTAGAACTAGGAAGACCCGAGTTCAAAGCCAGCCTCAGTCATTTAGTAGCTGTGTGATGCTGGGCAAGTCACTTAACCTCCATTTGCTTTAATTCATTGGAAAAGGAAATGGCAAACCACTCCAGCATCTTTGCCAAGAAAATTTCACAAACCATATTGGCATGCTATCGTCCAGAGAGTTACAAAGTGTTGGATACAACTGGACAACAATAACAATGCAGACTAGGCATGTTCCTAGGTACTGGGCATACAAGTATAAAGAATGAAACAAGCCTAACTCGTATCTGACATTCTATTGTGGAAGACAACATATATATGTGCGCACGAAGGAAATATGTATAAAACAGAAGATAACTTGGTCAGGAAGTGGATAGCAATGGGCTGAGGAAATGAGGAAAGGCTTCATGCAGAAGATGCTATTTGAGTGGAGTTTGGAAGGAAACTAGGCCTTCCACAAAGTAAACGTGAGGGAAGACTGCATTCCAAGCATGAAGGCTGGCCTCTTCCAAGCCACCGAGATGAGAGATGGAGTGCAGTGCATGTGGAAGGATGACACAAGTCTGACTGATCTGCAGAGGTGGCAAAGGAAAGTGATATTACAAGACTGGACAAAGAAGTTGGAGCCAGGTTATGAAGGGCTTTAAAAACCTGAGAGTAGATTACATTTGATCCTTAAGGTAAATATGGAGCCAGGAGAATTTACTGGGAGCAGGGTGGCACTGCAGTGGACAGAGTGCTGGGCCTGGAGTCAGGGTGACTCATCTTCCCGAGTTCAAATCTGACCTCAGACACTTACTAGCTGTGTGACCCTGGGCAAGTCACTTAATCCTATTTGACTTGGTTTCCTCTTCTGTAAAATGAGCTGGAGAAGGAAATGGCAAACCACCCCCAATATCTCTACCCCACATAGGGTCACCAAGAGCTGGACAAGATTAAAATGAATGAATGACAATAGCCAAAGGATTTACTGAGGAGGGGGTGACGTGGTCATACCTGTGCTTTAGGAAAATCACTTTAGCAGTGTAGAGGACAAAGGACAAGAGCAGGAAGAGTCTTAAGGCAGGTGGATAAGTTAGAGGGCGATGACAGTCATCCAGGCAAGAGGAGATAAAGGCCTGCACTAGTAAAGGAGGAGCTGGAAAATCTGAGCCCTCCTTCAAGGGAGCCAGTGGAGGGGAGTTTCTTGCTCTACTCTCCAGCTCTCCAATCAGAGGGGACTAAGGATCAAAGCTGAAGCTATGTACATGAGGATGACATTTCTGGTGAATTGCTCCTCCTGGGGAGTCCAAACCACGTAGAGCAGCTGGTGGCAAAGAGGAGTTACAGCACTTTTCATGGAGACAAAGAACCAAAAACTAAGGGAGTACCTGTCAACTGGATAAAGGCTGAACAAAATCTACCAGGTGACTGTAATGGAATAAGACTGTGCCCTAAGAAATGATGAAAGGGAAGCAATTCCCCAGGTGGGCTTGGGGGACTCCCCAAGGACAGGCCTATGACAATAAATGCATAAAGCAAGTGACCCTGAATTACCAGAAAGATGTGAACAAAGAGAGATGGAGGCGAGGCATCGACTTCAAATGGCAAACAGGACACGGCCTGGAACCACAGGCCTATAGGCAAAAGCCGGTCCCCAAACGTGTCTCTTGAGTCCCAGCATTTCGACTCTCAGAGACAACAAACTTTTCTGGTATCTTTGTCAAGAAAGCTCCAAAGAGAGTCACAAAGGGTCAGACATGACTGAACAACAACCACAACAACAATCCAGTTGCCAATGAAACACTTTCTAAAACTAGACAAGATAATAATAACATGCATGTGGAAGAAGAAAAGGTCTAGTTTCTCAAGGGAAGTCCTAGGGGGAAGGTGTCAACAAAAGGGGCGTAGCATTGCCCGATCTCCAGCTATATTCTAAAACTAGAGTCAGCAGGACTATCTGGTGCTGATTATAAAACACAAAAGTTCATCTTTGGAACAAAAGAGATATGTGAGGATCACATAAAAAGAAAACAATAAGCCAGCGTCTGATGAGCCCCAGAACATAAATTACTGAAGAAAGGGCTCCATTTTTTTCTTTTTGTTACACAAACTGCCAAGAAAACCAGAAAAAAGTTTGGTAAAAACTTGATTCACACCAACAGCTCACACCCTAGAGTCATGGTGTCAAACATATAAAAAGGGAGGTCACTAAGCCATATATATGTAAGGATCCCTGGAAGCCATGTGTTCAGTAGTTTCAGTTGTAACCCCATCTGAGGTTTTCTTGGCAAAATTACTGGAATGGTTCGACATTTCCTTTTCCAGCTCGTTTTACAAATAAGGAAACTGAGGCAAACAGGGTAAAGTGACTTGCCCAAGGTCATACCACCACTAACTGTCTGAGGCCCAATTTGAATTCAGAAAGAGGAGTCTTCCTGATTCCAAGCCCAGTGCTCTATCCACTGTATCACCTAGCTGCCCTGGAAGCCACATACTTTGAAAATCACATATTAACATTATCTATGTTTTATATGTATATTGATTTGGTTAAATATTTCCCAATTACATTAGAATCTGGTTTGGGCAGCACTCAGTAGTGCTGGGGGGTACATGTGGGATGCAGGCCATGTGTCTGACACCTCTGCCTGAGATCCCAATACTCTCAAAATGGACAAAGGACTTGAATTAAAAAACCTAGAAGAAGACAAGATTGGTTACCTATCACAACTGTGGTGAGGGGGAGCAGTCTTAATTAAATAAGGGAGGGAGGAATTCATAAAAGAGAGAACAGACAATTTCAGAGGCAGCAAATTAAAAAGCTTTTGCCTGAGTAAAATCAATGAAGACAAAGTTGGAATAGAAACATTGCAATTTCTCTGATACCAAGAGATGTTTGCCCAAAATATGTCATCAAATGATATAAACAATTTTCAAAAATATTTTAAATTATAAACGGCCACATAAACACAGGCTTTAAATCAATAATAGTACAAGAAATCCAAGTCAAACTAACACTGAGGTTTTACCTCACAATCATACAAATCAACCAAAAAAACTTGCGGAATAATTCTAATTCTTGTTTTCTAAGAGAAGCACTCAATAATGCTGTTGGTGAAGCTATGAAAGAATCCAGCCATTGGTAACTAGGCAAGAAAGGAGACGGAACCATGGCCATCCTTGGAACCAGTGATCCTGTACCAGGACATAGACATGCTGCAAAGAAGTCAGCTGACAAAACATGCTGCAAAGAAGTCAGCTTGCACAACAGTTTGATCAAAAAGCGTAGGGAAGACAATCAAGGGAACAAGACGAAAAATGAACAGGGAAGAAATCTCAAGTAGAGATTAACATTTTATAGAGAATTAATAGAATCCACTATAAGTAATTCTATTCTAATAAACTAAAACTTTAAAAGCAATGGTATGCTTAACTTTAAACACCTAAATGAACAAAATATGAAATGAAGAACTTAACCTGATCTCAAAAATGAAATTAAGCCAGCCATAAAGGAATTGACAAATGGAAAAAATTAAAGCTGTTATAGATAGATTTATAGATGATGACTATGAAAAATGTAAAGGTCACTTGATATCTATGTGATAAAAATTGCTCTCAGACAACCTTTTTATCAGTCAAACATATTTCTAGCACCTATAACCTAATGAATCAGTTATGAGGCAAATTTTTAAATAAAATCCTAACAAAAAGACTATAGTAAAATATCCAAAAATTAATTGGATATGACTAAGTTGGATAATTTCAGAGACACAGGAATAGTTCAACATTAGGGAAACAATATAATTGATTACATTAAAAAAACTCCATATGATTTTATCAACAGATATAGGAAAAAAACATCTTTGAGAAAGTACATTTTTTGTTACTACACTTTGTAAGCATAAGTCATTTTAATTTGACATAAATATATCTGAAAGTAAAAGGTAGGATTATTTAAAGTGGGCAAATGTTAGAAATTTTCCAAGTCAATGCAAGAATAAAGCATGAGTTCAAATCCTGCCTCAGTCACTTTTTGCTATGTGACCCTAGGTAAGTCACTTCACCCTGTTTGCCTCAGTTTCCTCATCTGTAAAATGAGCTGGAGAAGGAAATGGCAAAACAGCCTAGTACCTCTACCAAAAGAACCTGAGATGGGGTCACAGATAGGACTGAAATGATCAAAGAACAAAATATGTATACATACATATAGAAATTATTATAAAGTAGAAATATTTTCATATAATTTATTTATCTGTGCATATGGTGCACTCCCCCTAGTAAAACATAAGCTCTTTGTGGGGAGAGACTTTTTTTCTTTTCTACTGGCATCCCCAGGGTATGACACATGAAAGGTACATAAGAAATCCTTGTTGTTGAATTCTGTGTCTTAGAAAACAGCCTTCAAATTCCCCTGCACTCTTCTCATTTGGCTCTTTTTCCCATCCTACCTACTATGTAATCAAATTAAATGGAAATCAACCACAGCTTGCACAACAGAAAGTTCCGTAATGTACCAAATGGAGCATCCTCTATCAAATCTATGTTGATAGCATGTAACTTTAGTCTTTATTGCACTATTTGTTTCAGAGCGAAAATGAAGTCTTGAAAAAAATCCCACTGCAAGTGGTTTCCCAAAATGGAAAATAAAGCTTCCTTATGTTTCAATTCGGTTGGGTTTTTTTCCCCAATTTTTCTTATACCAGTGTGCCATTCATTGCCGAAGTTCAGGACGTCAGCTTTAACATTCCATTATTGACACATTGTATCAGCGCAGTAAGCTTTGTTCTGGCACTAAAGAATCTCATTTTTTGGTTCAATTCCTTTTGGGTCTCATATATGGTATTCATTCCCCCCCCCCCCATCCTAGTTAACAAATGGCCTCTCTTAGTCATGGTTATCATCTATTATTAAATATGCAAAAAACCATTTCAATCACTTAAAAAAATCCCTTGGACAACTCTAAACTGATGCCCACAGCACTCAAGTGAGGAATTAATTTAATCCCCTAAACACCCCTGCTTCAATTAACTGATTTTTTCAAGCTAAAATGGTTTGGGTCCAATTTATTTGGTTAATTACCTCAATTCTCTTTTTCCCTCTGTGTGTGCAGACTCTGCCCCACTGTTGTAGACCATAATTCCATTGGGAATACACTCCCACTCTTGGAAATTTACCCAGATATACAATGCCCATCAGGTCCTCAATTACTTTGAGTTTTCCAGTCATTCCCCATCCCTGTATAGAAGTAAAAGCAGACATGACTACAAAAAATGTACATTCTTTTGCCCTTCTAGGCACAGATTTTTCTCATCAGAACCACACAGTAGTTCCTGGTAGCAATTGGACAGAGAGCTGCTTTAAATCATTTCCCATCATTTACTATTAATCTAACCAGCATGGTCCACCTCTCCTCTAATGCTAATTTTCCAAAAGACTTAAGGCAAAGAGAACTTTAAAAAATATTCTCCGTCATTCTGCAATTTACACATTTTTTGTGTGTATCAACCCACTTACTAGTGACACACATAAGTGTTTCCTCTGAACGGATTTAATTTTTAATCTTCCTGAATCAGTGTTAACCAGGAAAAAGGTAATTGTTGTCAAGAGTATTCAAACTGTCAGAATATCCTTCAATCTAAAAGCTGTTAGAATCTGTGCAAAAGTAATTACCGAGACTCTATTCAACTGTAATAATAACCTGTCAGTGATGACAGCTATTACCAGCAAAGTGTAACAGAAATCAAAGGCGCATTTTTCTCTGACAAGTACATTTCTCGCTAAGGTTTACATGGGCTGAATAGTGTTGACAAAGATGATGTGCTGTATCATTCTTAATTACGCCTGGCATGATGCTAGAGTTTGAATTTGCTCAGTGTTCAAGGGAGCCATACTGCTTGTTGCCTTTGACCCCAGCCTTGCATCTTTTTGTACAGAGGAGGATTTCATGGAAATGAATGGGGGTTAAGTATTCCACTTCTTTGCCCATCTTGCATCCAATTTAAGTGGAGGCTGAGTACATTTTGCCTCACAGAGAGGAGGCTAATTACAGTTAGGCCCAAGTGGTGAGGCAAACTTTGGGAAGCACACAAGGGATTGTGGGCCAAACCTCGTTAGCTTGCCCAGATCTCATAACAGAGTCTCCATCCCGAATAGGTCTCCCACTGCCCCTTGATGTGCATTTCCAACATGCAAAATACCCTAAGGTAAGGGGAAGTGTAACCAGGGCACTGGATTTAGTAGTAACAAGTTAAGCGATTGCTTGATAACCTAGTAACTGGGAAAAGCAAGCGCCAGCAGACATGATGGGGTGGGGAGAGTGCTTTCCCCCATGAAGGTAGGGATATCAAAAACCCTAAAGCTTATGTTCCTCCACCAGTTCATGCTGCTCTCCCTCCCCTGCCCCCTTCAGGCACATACATACCCTGAGCCCCTGAAGGGGTGAAGAAGAGCAAGATAATAGGTTCAGAGGAAGTTTGGGGAAGGGAAAAAGAAAGGGGCTGGTCAGATTGCCCAATGCACTCACACCAAGAATCCCCGCCCCCCCCCCAACCCCCCACTGTAACACTCCTAGGAAGGAAAAGATTTAATTCCTAGAAGGAAAGACTTTATTTTGGCCCCAGGTGAAAAATTCTGACCTATGCCTTGGAAGGTAAATGACTCTCCAGTTTTCTCCTCAGTACTTTCAATAAAAAGCCAGAAGACCTGAGTGATTGCCTTATATTCTACTCTGTTTTTCCAAGAAAAGCAAAATATTTTGCCTTCCTCAGCTTCTGAAGATTTGGGTTCAAATCCCACCTGTGATGCTTACTGCCTGTGTGGCTACAGACTTCAGTTTTCCCATCTGTAAAATGAAGGAATTGGGTTGGATGTCTTCTGGGGTCCCTCTAAGTCTAATATTTATGACCTTATCAATAAAAGAAAATATTAGAAATAAAGAAAAGGTCAGTAAGAGGACGTGGGAAAAGAGCAGAGAAATTCGCATAAATTCCTACTCCTCTTTTTGGTTCTCTGGGTCTTGAAAGGCAGTTTTTCCTAAAAGAATCCCTGATTTCATCTGTGTGATTGATGGCTTTATTTACTAATTCAAATCACAATCCCTCCATGACCGGGGATATGGTCTTCCAGAGTTGTGACAGTCACAAATATGCCAACCTCTGACCAAGCAGGTGGTGGGCTTCTTTGAATTTAGCTCAGCTGTCTCCAGGACTGCAGACCCACAGAGGCCATCAGCAGGTCCATGCATAAAGCCTTTCCCTGTGGGGAAGAGCTGAGAGAACCTGCACTGTGCTAACACAGCCCTCTCAGAACCTACAAAAGAGAAGTCAGGAGGACTCTGAGAGAGTTGTTCCATCTTACCGTTAATTAGAACACTTATTCTGACAGCACTGAGGGGGGAAACATCCCACAAAAGAGACGTGAGAAAGCACCAAACCATCCTTTCCCAATGTCCAGGATGGCAGAGATTGAGAGCTCCCCCTGATCCAGCTATCTCTTTAAGATAGCTTCCTGTATGCCTCTTCCCTGTCACTGTTTCTTCCACTTAATTTAAAGCTCTCTAAGGTTATCTCTGGCCTTTTTCCAGTCCTCTTTCTTTTTTTTATTTGTTTTTTTTTTGGAGGGCATTTGGGGTTAAGTGACTTGCCCAAGGTCACACGGCTAGTTTTTGTGTTAAGTGTCTGAGGCCAGATTTGAACTCAGGCCCTCCAGGGCCGGTGCTCTATTCACTGCGCCACCTAGCCACCCCCAGTCCTCTTTCTCCTTAATCTTTCTGCAGTGTGTCAAAGGATTGTGAGATGATAGATTTAGAATCTGAAAAGACCTTATTAGTCCAAGTCTCTCATTTTACAGATGAGAAAACTGAGGTCAAGAGAAGTTTAAATGACTTAACCAATGTCATGCAGATAGAAATTGGCAGAGTGGGGATTCAAACTATCTAGTGAAGCCTATGGATCCCTTCTCTGAATGTTTTGAAAGGTATAAAATTACACACACACACACACACACACAAAATTACCAATAAAAAAAACTATATCAAAATTAAAATGTGATTTTTCTCATCCAAGTTTCCAGGTTCCCTGTAATCCATCCACAGACCCCTAAGAATCACTGTTCTTCTAGAAGGAACACTAATAGACAACAACAAACCCAAAGCTAATCACAATCCCACTTTTGTTTCTCTAGGTGGCCCATCCCCCAGATGAGCAAAAGCCAATCAACTGCCCATCCATCAGCAGCACTGAATGAGCAACTCTTGGGCAGGAGATCCTTCATTAGAGCCATGCAACAAAGTACTCTGGCCTGTCATGCACTCAAAAAGCTCACAAACTGGCATTTCCACGTCCGGGTCCCTCGTGAGCGCTCTCACGACTGCTTTCTCTTGCTCTCTGGCTGAGGTAGGAGGCCTCGCTCCGGGTGGGCACGTCCGTGTCGTTGCAGGCAGCTTGGTTGAGACCATGACCAGGTGGGCACGGACCAACACAGCACATAATAAGAAGGCTTTGAAGGCAACATCATGGGAAGATATGAAGAAGGGCTCTATGGAGACAGCGAGTCAGAATCTACAGAAGGATGAGCACTTTCATTCCAGTTCTCTCCCCCTTAAGAAGGATGTACCCCAAACCAAAAACAAAAAG
>CM053602.1:18109280-18143471 GCA_028646575.1 Pseudocheirus occidentalis
AAAAATAATGAAATAATTTGAATAATCAAAAAATAAGACCTTCTGCATATGGAGGTGAGCTTTTTATATTTTTATAAAAGTTAAGTTTCATTATGTAATTTGAATCCAGTGGTATTTTAAGAGCTCAGATTTCTTTAGTATCTTAAAAATCTATTCTGCTTTTGAGTATTTAATAAAAATGACTTTACCTATTGTGGTAAAAAAAAAAAAAGCTCACAAACTTTTTCCAAAAAAAATTCTTCAAAATAAGTAACCCAATTGGACAAACTTCCAACTGGAGTTCAAGTCCAAAAAGGATCACATCAACACTTTCACTCACCTCAGAATTGATCTTTTTCTCAGCAGAACAGCCAGGAGGGGTTATACCCCCAACTACAAGGGAGACTGAGGCACTAAAGCTGATTGGGTGTCCATAGTAAATCCATCAACAAAATGGTGAGATCCCCAAAGGTAGCAGGACCACCAGGCTGCTTAAGGAGGAACAAACTGGCCCATGTCAAAAACAGAGCAAGTCAAAGCTACCATGCCAATGGGGAATGAGATAGGGCTCAGGAGAGCCTATTGCCCCTATAAACCAGGCAAGACAAGGTGACTCATTCTCCAAACCTATTTCACCCCCACCCCTCCTGTAATAGCCAAGAGATCATGAAGAAGCAAAGATTTCAGGGGTGGCTAGGTGGCACAGTGAATAGAGCACCAGCCCTGGAGTCAGGAGGACGTGAGTTCAAATCCAGCCTCAGACACCACACACACACACACACACACACACACACACACACACACACACAAACTAGCTGTGTGACCTTGGGCAAGTCACTTAACCCCAATTGCCCTCCAAAAAAAAAAAAGCACAAAAAAACCCCACTCACTTGGTCTTTTAAAACACCACTCACAAGAAGCAAAGATTTCCTTTCCACAATGGAATTCTATTTCCTCAAACAACTGATTTCCAAATAGAAAGTAATAAAAATTACTTTCAATTTTTATTGCAATTAAATTCCATAGAGCTGTGGAAAAAACAATATATCAATATTCCCTCCCCACCCCAACTTCCCATTTCCTCAGTCTACTTAATTCCCATGATCTCCTCCTTTACTCCACTTCAGCTATACTCAAAAATGGTCCTATCCTGATCTTTCCCTCATAAGTTTTCCATTTTCATGTTAATGAACTCTGAAATTCCTTTATTTGATTACAGCACTCTAAATTTCCATCTTATTTCCCCAACTCTGTTCTTTGCCATCACTATGACTTCCAGTCCTTCCATTCCTCAGTTCTTTCCCAAGTTATAATCCATACACTGGCTCCACTTTGATGCCTTAGCAAGTAAATTCCAATTGACTTTCAAGTCTCTTGTCCCTCTGTGCTACCATCAATTATGCCTTGCCAAAATTTTACCATCTACCACCTTTCATGACTATTTACATACTACCCAAAGGAGCCAGACAAACTCAAGAAACCATGCTGACTGAGTCCGCTACAAATTCATGCTATGTGATCTCAACTAAAACTTACTGCAGCCTTTGATGCTTATCAGGCTCTTCTCCTAGACATTCTCTTCTCTGTATGTTTGGATGCCAGTAGTCTTTCCCGGTTTTCCTTCTACCTCTCTGACCACTCCTTCTCAGTCTCTTCTGCTGGATCTTCATCCAGGTCACACCAACTAAACATGAGTATCCTCTAAGGCTCTGTCCTGAACCTATTTCTCATTTCCCTCTATACTATACTTGCCTGATGATCTCGTTAATTCTCAGGTTCAAGTATCTCTATGGAGATTATTCCCCGATCTCTCTCTTTAGTTATATTTGATAACTCTATTTCAATATAATTTATTTTTTTAATAATCTTGTGTGTTTTATTTTATACATTTTAAAACATTATTGTGAGAAATGGTCAGCAGATTTCTCCAGATTGCCAGAAAGACACATGGGCACACAAAAAGTTAAGAACCTTTAATATACCATTGTACTTCCAGAGAACTTCTCAGTTCTATACTATCTCACTTGGCAATCCCATCTGCTCCCAGGGATTTGATTATTTTCTCTATACAAATCATTCCCAGATCTATCTATCCAGCCCAAGTCTCCCTCCTGACCACCAGTCCCACATCTCCAACTGCATTCTGGATATCTCATATTGGACATTCCAAAGGTATCTCAAACTCAACATGACCAAAAGAGAATTCGTTATCTTTCCCCAAAAAACTTTCCCTCCTTCTGACTTACCCTATCGCCATTGAGGACACCACCATCTTTCCTGTCAACCAGACTCTCAACCTTCTAGTTATGCCTAACTCTTTTTTCATATTCCCTCTACATATTCAATCCATTGCCAAGCCTTGTCATTTTTACCTCTGCAACATCAGCAGATTTATCATTATCTCTACTCCCAGAGCCGCTGTTCTTGGGCAGGTGCTCCTCTCCTCATGTCTGAGCCACTGCAATAGTCTACTAGTCTGGCTCCCCCAACTCCAGGCCATTCTCCCTTCAGCTGCCAAAATGATCCCCCTTGAGTACAAGCCTGCCCATGTCATCCCTACTTCAAGGGTTCCTTCTTATTGCCAAGACCAAATAGAAAGTCCTCTGTTGGACATTTAAACACACACATCAGACCCCTTCCTTCCTTTTCAGACTCCCTTCTGTACATAGTCTATGATCTAGCATCTTATTGATTTTCACAAACAGCACTCCATACCTAGAATGCCCTCCCTCCTCAGCTCCGCCTCCCAGCTTCCCTGGCTTTCTTCAAGGCTCACCTCAAATTCCCCCTTCTGCAGGAGGCCTTGCCCAATCCCTCCCCCTCTACCACACCTGCTGCTAGTGCTTGCCCTTTGAAATTGCCTCCCATCTACTATGTATAAAATTTGTATGTCCATAGCTGCATACCTGTTGTTTATTCCATTAGGATGGGAACCTGAGGGAATGAACTAAGCTTTTTCCATCTAGAATCTGGCCATTACAACATCAGGAAAAGAACTGCTCAAGATTTGCTCTTCCTCCTTTGAGAGAAGACATGAATTCTATCTTTTCCTCATACATGGTTTTGACCCATAGGACTGCATTCAACCAGAACAACGGGTATTTGTACATTTGCTTTTTAAAAGAAACCCATTACACTGGCTCACAATGCAAAGCTACTCAAAAGACAAAGACATTCAATCGTGAGCAGTCTGAGATAGCAAAACCCATCATGATGTAAGAATCCTTCAAACAGTGATGGCCAGGCCCTGCAGCATCCCAGACACTCCAAAGAGGAGGAGGAAAATGATCAGAAGGTACTATCAAGATGTAGGTATCAACGTCCTTGCAACAGAGTCATCACTACTCTGCCCTTGAATGTTCTCAATGTTCTCTAAGGTCTCAGACAGTTTACAGCAGAGCCCAGTACACAAGACTGCTCCCAGGAACACACCCTAGAGGGGAACACAATGCAAAAACAGACAGAGAAAGGAACTAGTCAGGTAAGTATCAACTAGTACCACTAGACCAACAAAGGGATCTCACCCGATTCGTTTTAAAACCCATGACACATGGATTTTAGCATTTTAAGGCTACTCTTAGACCAGCCCAGAGGTTCAGGCTCTTCCTACCTTTTAATGCTGCCAACAGACAGCCTCAGAGCGTGTGAGAGTCTGGCACTTTCTTTAGAGGGAATGCAAACGTCTAATGCCTTTGTGTCCCACATACCAACCGCCCTGCCTCCAGCATTGTAGCAATACATAAATATCAACCAAGTGCTAGCTTTCTCTGACACATAACCACTCAGACAGAATCACAGCATGGCCAGGATTCAGAGAAACATGTGTTCTTCCAGTGTGTTCCCCAAGTTTCCCATTCCATTTCCTGCCTCAGCACACTTCAAGCTATTTCCTACAGCCGCCATTTTACCCCCTCATCTTGTTTTTGTGGGAATTTTGTCATCCTTGAAGCTTTATCTCATGTACTACTTCCTCCACAAAACCCCTCTTGCTCCCACTTATTACTGCTCTCTCTCTCTCACTTCTGAATGACCTTAAATCCCTCTATGTAACAATTGACAGGAGTTTAAGGACCAACTAGTGTATTAGTTCCTGCCTAAACTGACCCTGTTCAATGGGAAGGAGAAGCTAGGAGTCTGGTGCTCACCCTGGCAGTTTAGCCAAGTGGAAATGCTGGGCAAGCATTGAGCTCTTTATGTTTCTCAGAGAATGGATTATCCTCTGTATATCTCCTAATCCATTGCCATGATTTTCCATTCACTTCACCTACCGCGGTCTCTGAAGAAATAGCCCTTCTCCTAGACAAAGATTCTACCTTTACACTAAATTTCATCCCTTCCTACGTGTATTTCCTCCAGCAGATTGCTCCCATTATCATCCTGCTTCCCATCAAATAGCTACTTCTCTGCTACCTACCATTGTGCCTAATTCTCCTTCTTTATAAAAGGTAGCGTTAGGCCCTACCATCCCCAGAGTTATCAAACTATATCTCTACTCTCCTTCTCAGTCAAAATCCAAGAATAAGCTTTCCACACTCATTGGCTCCACTCTGTCTTCTTCACCGGCTTCTAACCTCAGCACTCAATGAAAATTATTCTCTCCAAAGCTAACAATTTCTTAATTAGCCAATCTCATGGCTTTTGCTCATGCCTCAACATGATTGATAGCACTTGATGTCGTTGACCACCTTCTCCAAGTTTCTGTGACGTTTTCTCTCTTGTGCTTCTCCCCCTGCCATCTGACCAATCCACTTCAATCTCTTCTGCTGCCTTAGCATTCAGACCGTACCTGTGTGTGTACCACAAGGCTCTAGCCACACTCTCTCATTGTATGACCCCATCAGTTCCCATCCATTTGAATACACTCTCTATGCAAATGTCATATTTGCATCTATCTATCTATCTATGAGTGTATGTGTATACATACACACACACACACACACACACACACACACCCCTAGTACTTTTAAATTTCTCTTACATCATCAAATGCCTATTCAGTGTTTCAGTCTGGACAACCTGTAGGCAACTTAAACTCAGCAAGTCTAAAGTATTATCTTTTCCCCAATAGCCTCATTTCAGGCCTTACTTTTTTCTGTTGAGTGCCCCATTCTCCCAGTTATCTGGGTATCATTCTCCACTCTTCTTTTTCATCCCACAGTTCAAACGACTACCAAATCTCATTGGTTTTATTTTACCTCACCTCCCACAACACCACCATTTTACCTCAACTATACAATAGCTTCCTACCTAGGCTCCTTGCCTCAAGGTTCTGCCCCTTCTAATCCATCCACCACACAGTTGCCAAAGTTATACTGCTAAGGTAAATTCTAACAATGTGACTCCCTACTCAAACTCCAATGGCTCCCTATTACCTCCAAGATTAAAGACAAACTCTTCTGGTTGACTCTTTCTCCTTGAGCCCTTCAAAAGGAAGTTTCTGGTGACCAAAAACTATGTCACATTGCCCTAAGTCTCCTGGCTAGGCTCAATTTTGGGGGTTTGTGGGAATGGCTGGCCTAAGAAATTAAGCACTCCTTTCATCAGAATATAACATAACTAGACAGTCTGATTTTGATAGATACCCCTCCACCTGGAACATTGACTTCTGTTATGTTATCATATCATTAAGATTAAAGGAGTGTATTCCTCTTTATTCCATTTACAAATCAATGTCTTGGATGTGCCTCCCAAGAGGAGTTCCTGTTTTCTAATGCAAACCATGAGCAGAATAATTCTCCTTTCACATATTTTGGTGTAGACTTCAAGAAATACACTTTAGAAGGGATTTAGACAAACCCATTCTCCCCTGACTGCAAGATCAAAGAGCCAATAGTACTCCAAAGTTTTCTTTAAGCGAAGGTTGAAAATGAACAGAAGAAAAATCAAGCTGTGGCTCCTGGAAAGATATCCCAATCTTGGCTGCTTTTCCCTAGACTGTGACGAGCTGATCAGAACATTTCCTTTTGGGAAATCTGTTGTTGCCTCTGCCATCCCAGGGATAATGTCCAGTGTCCTAACATAATCGCATCTGTCTCTATTCCTAAATCTAGCAGGAAGGTCCATGTATGAGTCTAAGGCTTTAGAGTCAAGGCTGGCCTGACTGGAGGTATGAAATTCTCAGATGGTTCAACAGATGGATTATTTTTATGGATGCCAGTTAATTTCTCAGTGGGCAAAACTGTATTTCCTACACAATTGTCTACTTTCACTATAGGGATTAGAAGACACTCGCCTGAAGAACATATGTGATTTTAAACAACTTCACTTCTCTTTAAGTGTAAGGGAAGAGCAAAAGGTGATAGCATCCCAGTCATTTGAATGTTAATGATGGAAGGGGCTGGGGATGAGAAACTTGATCACAGTAAGTGACTGTATCTGTTGCATTTTTTACATTCCTAAATTTTACTTGGGTAACAAGGGACAGAACAGAGGACAGAAGGACAGGTCTGAAGCCAAGAGGTCCTGAGTTCCAATCTGGCCCCAGACACTTCCTAGCTGTGTGACCCGGGCAAGTCACTTAGCCCTATCTGCCTCTGTTTTCTCCTCTATAAAATAAGCTGGAGAACAAAATCGCAAAGCACCTGGCTATCTTTGCCAAGAAAATCCCAAATGGGGTCACAAAGAAAGGCAAAAGATTGTCCTGCCAACAAGGAGCCCCTAGTCTAATGAGGGAGATGACAAGCAAACAAGCTCTGTGCAGGAGAAACTGTAAATAATAGATAGAAGGTACTAGAATTAAGAGGGGTTGGGAAAGGCTTTGGAACAGGGACTTGAAGGAAGCCAGGAAAGCCGGTAAGTGGGGATGAGTAGGCAGAGCATTCCAGGCATGGCAGACAGCCAGCAAACATGTTCAGAGGTGGGGGATGGAGTGTCACATGGGAGGCCCAGCAAGGAGGTCAGTGTCACTAGATATGAAAGCATTTGGAGGGGACAGGGGTGCGAGGTGCAAAAAGGCTCAACAGGGACTGAGTAGAAAGGGCTGTGAATGCCAAATAAGAGAATTTTTGTCTTTGTTCAGCCAGTCCCCATTTGGTGGATGCCGCCTTTGTTTCCAGTTCATTGTTAGAACAAAGTGTTGCTGTAAGTATCTTTTGCATCTATGGGTTGTTTTCTTCTGCATTTAACCTCTTTGAGGTATATTCTGAATTGTACGTTAACACGGGGTCATAGGGTACATTCAGTTTAGTGGCATTGAGGGGAGAGCACAATTCCTAGCTGTTTTCCAGAAAAGATGAACAACTTTTTTGGTCTATCAACATGTCAATGTGCCTATATTCCCACAGCCCTTCAAACAATTGGCATTTTTCCTTTTTGTCATCATTTCCAATCACAAGGGTTGGAAGCAGAGCCTCAGAATTGTTCTAATCTGTATTTCTCTTATTAGCAGCTATTTGAAGTGTTTTTTCCCCATAAGATTTCTGATAGCTTGCACTTTTTCTTTTGAGAAATACCTGCTCATATCCTTGGGTCATTTATCTAGTGATAATGCAATTATTTTGCTTGTTTTAAATCCGTGTTTGTAATCTGTTCACATATTTGACCTAATCTTATCTCCAGAATTTCTGGGGTACATGTTCCCCCACAATTCCCATCAGAGTTCCTCTCAGGGGCAATCCTTTTTTCATTTCTGGTTTAAAAAAAAAACATTCACTGTCAAGTAAAAGTACAGATGAGTCAAAAATGATCATATGAATATTTTGTATAAATTTAGAGAAAAATGTTAGACCATGTTGCTATGTATATGACCTAAATCAGGAAGAGCGCCACCCTCAGGGTGGATCATGTGCTAAAGCTGAGCTTTCACCTCACCACCCTGTTAGGATTTATCTGTATGGGGGAGAGAGAGAATCTGCAAATTTAAGATTTTTGGAAAGTTCCTATGTTTTCCTTTTTGTCGATTAGTAGCTAAAATTTTGGTGAAGATGCCAAGTTATTTGCCCAAGAATTTCTATGGAGGAGGATGTCAAGATGTAGCAGTACAGGGCTGATCAAATGATTTGTACATCCCAATTTGTCCTTAACTCGGGTCAAGCCCTGCTGCAAAAACTGTGAGAGAGCTAAAGGCCGTCTCTGGCCCCTGAGCTGAATGCCTTTCTGTATTTCTATTCCTTTTACATGAGGATGTTTATCCTGGAAAAGCACAGGAGCCTGGGGCATGTGATAGCAAGTAAGAGAAGAGAGATTTGACTTACCCCAAAGGGCAGAGGTCAGGAAAAACAATGGACACGTTTCAAGAATACATCTAGATTTCAGTTCAATACAACGAAAACTTCCTAATATTAAAGACATCCAAAAAGGACTTGTCTTTTCATACAGGATGAATCTTTCCACTTCCAATGTTCATTTTTAGTTGACTGTAAATAATATTGTAAAGGCCAGGGTAGATATCCTAACAAGATCATATTCTTCTTCCAGGCCTGATAATTTGGGCAAAGGAATATTAACAACTATGAATTTAACTGAATTAGGTCTGCTGAAAATGCAGATTTGTGTTGTGATAAAAGACATTTATTTGTCACTGGACAAATCAGAAGGTGAGCCCAGTGTTATGCATATGCACCAGTTGTCATACACACACACACACACACACACACACACACATTTTGAGAAATGCCCAACAGTGACTGCTTGGACAGGAGGGATCAAATGCATTTCCCTTTTTTCTTTTGGCCTGTATTTTCCTGGATGGTCCATGTAGTTTGCATCCATGTAAATGGATCTCTTGGATTTTATGGGTAGTTTCTATTTCCCTGTTACTCTGATTTTCTTCCCTAATACAGTAACTTTCCTATTACTGTGAAGGGCACCACCATCCTCCCAGTCACTCAGGCTCACAACATAGGTACCGTCCTTGACTCTCTCTCACCTTCCACATGAAATCTGTTCCCCAGTCCTGTCAATTTCATCTCTGTAACATCTCTCCTGTTCCACTGCCATTACCCTGGTGGGGACCCTGAGTACTTCACTGCAATAGCTGGCTGGCTGTTCTCTCCTCACTCCAGTCTCATCTCCACTCAGCTTTCAAGTTAATTTTCCTAAAGGGCAGGTCTAACCATCCCCTCCCCTGCCCCATTCAATAAAATCTAGTGGCTCCCTCTCACCTCCAGGATCAAATAGAAAGTCCTCTGGTATTCAAAGCCCTTCAAAACCTAACACCTGCCTACCTCTCCAGTCTTCTTATATCTTACACTCTAACACTTTCTCTGTGATCCTGTGACAATATACTCCTGGTTGTTCCTACACAAAATCTCCTGACTCTAGCTATTTGCACTGGATGTCCGCTGTGTCAGGATAATTATACATGACTCCTCCTCACTCACTTTTTGCTCCAGCCAAACTGTCTAGCTTCCTCTCCTCTATGCCTAGCACTGCATGTGCTGTGTCCATAACCCACATCCTCAGCCCAGAATGGCGTCCTTCCTCATCTGCACCTCTCAGAATTCTCAGCTCCCTTCCAAGTACAACTCAGGTGCCATATCGTACATGAAGTTTATTCTGATTTCCCCAGGAATTCGTGTGTTTCCTTCCTCACTGACTTCATACTTATTTTTTAAAGTTTGGTATTTGGGGTTTTTTAAATCTTGGGCTTCTACATGTTTTCCCCCAAGCAGAATACAATCTCCTTGAAAGCAGGGACTTTTTAAGTTTTGGTTTTGTATTCCCACTACTTATTTAGCCTAGTGCCTGACAGACTATATGTATTTACTGAATTGAACTGTAGGCAAAAAAAGAACTAATATTTCTATTGGAGTATACTACATACAGATAATCTTTACAGAAGGCAGAAATAAATGGAGAGTCAGACAAAAGTATCCAAAGTACAGCCCAGAAACATGACAGAATAGTAGTCACATGAGATTCCAGTCATCTAGCCAGGTGCTGTTGCATTCTCCCTGTCCAAAGAAGGACTTGTCTTAATGATCATTTCATCCTTCAAAAAGGTATAGAAACCAGTGAGGATGACTGCCATGTTAGATCTTCTTCTCACCAACCAGGAAAAACTGGATGTTGCAGTGGAAGTGCTGAGAAACTTGTGGAGAGGTGAATGAAGGAGGGAGGGTGAAGTGAAAAGGTAGGCTTAATGTGACATGCACCCTCAATTCAAGGAGAAAGGATTCCAAAATCCACAGAGAAAAAATTCATAAGATCTCAGGGACTAAAATTCTCCAGAGGGAGTCAGTCCAGAAGGACTGGCTGAGAAGGTTTAAAAGAATGAAGATGTGGAAGGAGACGGTTCTATGAGGGGGAAAAGGGACAGATATGCTGTACAGGGAACTCACTGATGGACTATGGTTTTGAAAAGACATCCAGAAAATGCAGCTACCAAAGGAGGAATGTAGAAACATGCTTGTTCCTGCAAGAATATCATGGTGGGGGGTGGATAAATCTCAGAATAAGCTGAGGCTGGTGAGGACAGCTAAGGCCAACCAAAAAGACCTTTTACTCCATGGTGAAAAGAAGGAAAGACCAGAGAGGGCAGAGGCCTACTGCAAGAAGCAGCCATAGGCAGAACCACAAAGGAGACCACACGGCTTCATTAAGTTCACATCAGGTCACACTGATCTCATTTCCTCTCCTGGCAGGGGTACTAGACTGAGAGATCACTGGAAAGCTAGAAACAGAGATTATTTAGATTTTAACAAAGCATTTGACCAAATCACTCATGCTGCTTTACAGACAAGATATAGACATCTGCTTCACAATACAACAGTCAGATGGATTTGGAATTGGTTGAAGGGCCGGCCTCAAAGAGCAGTCATTAATCATTCTCTCTTATTTCTGAAGGAATTCTCTAATAAAGTGCCCCAGAGATCTGGACTTGTCAGGGGTTCTTAACCTAGGGGATAGGAACTTTAAAAAATACTTGTATAACTATTTGAGTATCTTTTGTTTCCTTTGTAATCCTATGTATTTCATTTTTTGTACTGCAATTTCTCCCATGACTGGGAGAAAGGGTCTATGTCTGGGCTTCAATCCCACAGGAGGCCCTGAGGTATCCAGGGTGAAGGCAGAGGACTTATATAATGGGCTTAATGGACTTATAAGAATGAACCAAATCTAAGAGGTTTATAACTAAACTGATTTCAAGTGTTATACTTGTGTTCATAAAATCAACTTTATAAATCATAACATGATGTAGCAGGGGTAACTAGACAGCAGTTTGTCTGAAAGAGATATAAGGGTTGAGCACGGTGCCTGACATACAGTAGGAGCTTAAAAAATGCTTATGGATTGACAGGAGGGTAAGCCCTCACTCACCAAAGCAAGGCAAGGCCTCTATTCCTCCCTGATTCTCTGGCACACTCTCCATAATGGCCATTTCAAACCTTTCCTTCTGAAACCTCCCATTCCCCCTCTCCTCCTTTCTGCAAAAAAACCTCATACTTTACTGAAAAAATAGGATATTTGTTGGGAAGCTCCCTCTTCACCAAGAGACAGCTAGGTGGCACCACAGTGGATAGAGCTGCAGGCTTGGAGTCAGGAAGGCTCATCTTCCTCAGTTCAAATCTGGCCTTAGATACTTCCTAGCTGTGTGACCCTAGGCAAGTCACTTTATCTTGTTTGCCTCAGTTTCCTCATATGTAAAATTAGCTGAAGAAGAAAATGGCAAACCACTCCAGTATCTTTGCCAAGAAAACCCCAAATGGGGTCACCAAGAGTCAAACTCTACTGAAAGAACTGAATAGCCCTTTTCTCCAACATTCCCCATTTTAACCCCTCCTTGTTATCATACCTCCATCCTCTCCTTCTTTGTGCCATTCTCTGAAGAAGAATTGATCCTTCTCTTCTCCAGGCATAACTGCTTTATATTTGAACCCTTGATCTTCTTCCCTCTCTTCTCCTCTGAAACTCGTCTCCTCTCTCTTGCTAATATTCACTCTTTCACTATCTATTAGCTCATTTCCTGTTGCCCACCAACTTGTCTAGGATTCCTCATTCTTAAAAAACCCATCTTCCCACTCCCTCAAGTTATCATCCTATATCTCCGCCCCCCTCCCTGCTACCTTTCCCAGCCAAGCTTCTAGAAAACCTCTATTATTAATGCCTCCTCTCCTCTCCCATTCATTTTTGAGCCCTTGGATTAGACTTCTGGCCCTATTCCTCAAGTGAAACTGCTCTCTCCAAAGATGCCAATGATTGCTTCACTGCCAAATTCAATGCTCTTTTCTTTTCTTTTTTTTTTACTTAGCAGTTTTTCCTCCAGTTACATGTAAAAATAATTTTTAGCATTCATTTTTAAAAATTTGAGTTCTAAATTTTCCACCTCCCTCCCTCCCCACCCACTCTCATTGAGAAGGCAAGCAATTCGATATAGGTTATATATTCAATGGTCTTCTCTCAGTCACAGAATTATAGATTCAGCTGGAAGAGATCTTAGAGTCCATCTAATCCAACCCCCACTCATTTTACAAATGAGGAAATTGAGGCTCAGAAAGGTTAAGTGAATTTGCCAAGGTCAAACAGGTAAAAAGTTGTTGATCTGGGATTTGAGCCCAGGTCCTCAGACTCCAGATTGGGCAGTCTTTCCTGTCCCACACAACCCTCCTTCTATAGTATGTGATACTTTGACCACTCCCTAAGATCTCTCTTTTGACAACCCTGAGAAAGCTCTTGGCTCTCCTCCTACCTGACAGATTCCTTCTTCTTCATCTCCTTTGCCCCATCATTATCCATCATGCACCTTAAGGGTGCTTTTGTCCTAGGCAAGTTCCTCCCCCATCTCTTCTATTCCTCCCCTGTCCTCCTTCAACTGTCTCTCTACTTCTTCTCCCCTAGTCTCCCTCTCCTCTGCTCTTACCACTTCTCCTTTCATTTTCTCCAGTTCTACCCCCTCTCCTTTCCTCTCTCTTCTCCATCCTCTATGCCTCTTCAGACAATCATTTTCTTTTCCTTCTCCTTCCCCCCTCGCTCCCTATCTTTCTCTCCCCTCTGTGTCTATACTTTTCTCCCCCTCTCTTGGTCTTCCCTTCCCCCTTTCTTCTCCCTCCCCCTCTTCATCTTCCTCTCTCCTCTTTCATCACCTCCCATGAGCTGATAACCTCAATGTAGGTTATTCTCAGATGGAGATATTCAGCCCTACTCTCTCTCCTCAATTCCAGTCCCACATCACTAATTGCCTACTGGACATTTTAAATGGGATGTTCCACAGGCATCAAAAACTCGACTTGCCTTAAACTGAAACTATTATCTTTCCCCTAAAGCCCACCTCCCTCTTAGCTGCTGTTGTCTTCCAAGATCCCCATCATCCTTCTAGTCACACATGTTCACAGCCTCAGAGTCATTCTCAATTCCTTCCTCATCCCTGCCCTCCCAATCCAATCAATTGCCAAGTCTTGTAAAGTTTACCTCCCCAGGTCCCACATCTGTCTTCTTCTTTACGTTCCCATGGTCACCACTCTGGGCAAGTCCCTTGTCATCTTTCACCCAGAACTATTGCAATAGCCTCCCAATTTGTCTTCCTGCCTCAAGACTCCCCTCTCCTTCACTCACCTTCCACATACCTGCTAAAGTTATGCACCTAAACCTCAAGTGTAAATATGTTATTTCTCTGTTCAGTAACCTCCACTGGTTCCCTGTCATCTCTAGCATTATAACAAAAGGATCCTCAAAGGCTATGCCAACTTTCCTTCCCAACTCCTAACTATACATTACTTTCCTTTGCATCACCTTCAATCCATTGAGAGAACCAATTTGACTGTCACCTACTCATAGTCTCAGCAACACTTGTGGCTCCTGTTACACACACATACATGTATATTTTATGCATACTAATGCCATGTCATACACAAACTGATTCCTTTTCTCTGTCAAAACAATCAGTCTGATATTTTATCAAAATCTTTGGCCACTGCAATCCCCAAGCTTTTCTTTTCTCAAAGCGAGTATTCATGCTAGAAAGATGTGAGGCTTCTCTGTAATCTATAAGACTTTGGTCTCTCATTTCTTACTTGTGAACCACATTTTTCATATTTTTGCTCTCCTCCTTACACACCCAACTTGGAACTGAAGCCGCCAAGTATTCGTGTAATTAAATTTTTGAATTTCTAAATTCAAGTTCTTCAGACAAAATCTCTACCTTCTAATCCCCTGCAACAGACATTGGCTTACAGCCTATAACTCTTTTCATGCAGATATCTTTGTAAGGATCCATCGTGAGTGCTGCATTATGAGATTACCCAACATCCCACAAAATGAGGATAATGTTTGTCTTTGGATGAACAATAAAACCAAATCCACTGACTTCTGCATCTGCCTGTCCAAGACTGAGCTGTGAGTGACCCTTCCATTTAACTGTGTCTTCCTTCCATCTCCTTTCTTTTATGCATGGAGAATACTCCTTCAATTTATGCTTTTGGGTCTCATAGGACAAGGGGCTGCCATGACCTTATTTCAAACTTCTCCACTACTCAAATCCTCTGAGCCAAGCAGACCCATTTATTTGTTCTCCCTTGGTTCGTGGTATTCCTTCTGCCTGGGGTGTCTTCCTTTACCACCTCCACCAAGACAAATATCCCTCATCTTTCAAGCCCCCACATCCTCCATGGAGCCTTCCTCAACCACTGACCCACACAGATCTGACCCACCTCCAGCCTACAGACCTATTGTCTCTAATCATTGACTCTCTAGTCCAGTGCTTCTCAACCTTCCTAATGCCATGACCCTTTAATACAGTTCCTCATGTTGTGGTGACTCCCAACCAGAAAATGATTTTCATTGCTACTTCATAACTGTAATTTTGCTGCTGTTATGAACCATAATGTAAATATCTGATATGCAGGATGGATTTTCATTGTTACAAATTGAACAGAACCCACAGGTTGAGAACCACTGCTCTAGTCTAACTGTAAGATCTCTGAGGGCAAGGCTTGGATTTTATAACTCTTTGTATCTCACTCAACATTTATGGAGGACATTTATAGACTCTGGGCTGACTTTTCCAAACTCAACTCCCAGAAAGGCCCAGTCCTCCTAGTTCACAGATCTAGGGATAACCCCAAGATGATGGGATGATTCTTCTAATGCTCCCATTCATGTACTCTCATCTGGTATAGAAGAAGGCAGGGCACAAAATTTATTAAATCCCTTTTACATGCCTGCCACTGTGCCAAGTGCTTCACAAATACAATCTCATGCGATCTTCACAACAGCCCTGGGAGGTAGGTGCTCCTATGATTCCCATTTTATAGTAGAGCAAACTGAGACAGATAAAGGTTAAGTGACTTGCCCAGGGTCACACAACTAGAAAGTGTTTAAGTCGGATTTTGAGCTCAGGTATTCCTAACTCCAAGCCCAGCACTCTATCCACTGCCCCACCTCACTGCCTCCCAATGCCAGCTATCCTTTCAGTGTCTTATTAGCAGTGATTAGCATGCTAATACCAGTTTGACCAGTTGATATCTCCTCAATATAAGTGATAACTAGTTCACATCAATTTGCTTTTACAAAGGAATATTTTGCTAGGCAAGCATACCACTCTCCTTGTACAGCTTGGTCCATTCTGATCAGTGATGAGAGTGGGTCAAACTCAAAGTGGATTAGTACTCCCACAGTGTTCCTTCTGGGTGTGGCAGAGCAAAGGGACACGTTATCCCCTTGGAGGTAGGAGGTTGCCTTGGCTGTGGGTTCAATTTGCTGCTAGAATAAACAGTTCTTCCTCACGGCCCTCAGAAGGCTCATCTACTGGGACCATGGAAGACTGTTATGGACTCTTCTCACTGGACCTATTCCAATTCTGCAAATCTCACAAGGAACTTCTGTCTCTGATGCTCATTCACTTAGGATGAGAGAATAAACAGAACAGAGGCAAAAATCCAACCCAACCCAATCCCCAGCAGACCATGTGTTCCAAGTCACGTAGTAAGCAGGTGTAGGAGGGATCCCAAGGCTTGTAGTTCTCCTTGTACAAGCTGGGAAGTAGACAATAAGTCTCCTCCATGATACATATCTGGAAGCAGGTTCACCAAGACCACATGTGGTTTGGTAGGCAAAACACACTGAGCGTGCTCTGATGACTGAGCCCCCACTGGCCAAGCCCCCATGACATTTAACATAGGAGTACATTATAGGTTCTCCACATTTTGATTGACATAGTGAACATGTATTAAGCCAATACATAGAATAATAAGCTGTTAGAGACGGGAAAGGCCCTAGAGGTCATCGAAAGATCCAACCCCTTCGCTTGAAAAATGAAGATGCCCCAACTCAGGGAACCTATTTGCTGAAGGCCTCCTAGCTCATTCACTGCAAAGCCTGACCTAATACTCAAGTCTTCTAACTCCCAGTCCGGGGCTCTCCTAAACCCCACTGCTGGCCACACAAATTCCTTCATTTCTCTATCCAGTGATCCAACATATGTTTAAAACATACTTAGCAAAATGTTAACAGAAGACACATGATCTCTTCATTCAACTCTCCTGGCAAATCCTGAACCTTGTAATGACTTCCAAGTATGCCATCCTAATTTTATGCACCAGAAAACTGGAGTTCATCCACTTCGTTTTCCCTTGCTTATTTGCAAGCAAAGACTTCCAAAATTGTCATTTTTCTCTAATCAAGCTCTTGGCTCCATTTCCAGTATGACCCAGTTCTCTTTGCCTCTTTTTTTCCCAGCATGGTGGAGCTCCCACGCCTGGTTCCTCTGGCTTCCCTACACAGAAGATTTGCTCTGGCCAGTGGATCCCAGGAATGAATTTTACCAGTCACTCCAACTGACATTGGCTCAAACCCTTTAGAATTTTGCAGTGAAAAACATGGCCTCTCCAGCAGGAAGAAAAGTGGAAAGGGCACTGGATTGGGGATCAGAGAAACTGAGTTCTATTATGTATATTCAGTAGCTCTCTTTATCTCTCAGGGCCTCAGCTAGCTAGCTAGTACTTTAAAGTCTGCAAAAGGCTTTCCAGAGAGCCTCCCATTCAAGCCTTGCAAAAACCCTGTGAGATTTACTATTACCGGTAGTAAGTTTTTCCCACTTACTACAGGTATTAAATCTTTCCACTTAACCAATGAGCAAACTAAGGCTCAGAGAGCAAAGGTTTTTTTCCCATGGTTATGTAACAGCAAGTTTCAGTGGCAGGAGGGGAACCCAGGTCTGCTGACTCTGAGGCCAATGCTCTACCCACTATATAGTCGCTATCTTTAACATTCCATCCAGCTCTAAAAATCTGTGGTCCTAGGAATTCAATTGGAAAAAAAGATGAGAAAGGGGGGAAGGGAAACACTTCTACTCCTTGTGTAGTGACACATACTAACAGGAGTTTCATGAGACAAGGTTACTGATTTCAATGGGTCTGCCTCGTGTTCTCCCTCTTTCCTCAGTGATACAGTGAAGAGCAGTATGGAGCAACTCCACTCCCACCCCAAGACTTTGTCATTCGTTTGAGCGAAGCTATGGCAGTGGGGGACTTGAGTCCTGTAAACATACTGATTGGTGGCAACCCCCCAGCAGCTGTCCACACGGATCCCAATGAGGGTAGGGGTGGGGGGCAGCCAATAGCATTTTAATCCTATGGCTTACAAACAGCAGTTGGCTCCAAAGGGGCCAGAATGAGCCTTAAAAGGAGAACATGGTTAAATTGATAAACAGCACCTGATTGACAAAAGTAAGACACAGTCTGCTACAGCAGCGGTTCTCAACCTTCCTAATGCCACGACCCTTTAATACAGTTCCTGATGTTGTGGGACACCCCCCCCAACCAGAAAATGATTTTCGTTGCTACTTCCTAACTGTAATTTTGCTACTATTATGAATAGTAATGTAAATATCTGATATGCAGGATGTATTTTCATTGTTACAAACTGAACATAACTCACAGGTTGAGAACTGCTGGAGTACAGTCAATGGCTCCCATCTTGCCATGTCATTCCAGAAGCATTTCAGTGCTTTTTTGATGATAACAATACATATTTTTCCCTTCACATTTGCAATTACATTTAGACATCTTTTTCTTCCCTTGAAACTCCCCAAATCAGCTGTCTCTTTGATCTGTAATTCCTAGCTCCTTTGTCTTAAGACACTGGTACCTCAATCCGCCCCTCCCAACTACAACATCTTCCTTTTTCTCCAGCCTGACCCACTCCAATAGGTAATTTGATAGTCATTGGAACAGCATAAGCTGGCTCTCTGCTTCCAGTGGGCGGCAGGAAGGCCAACATCTGCCTTGCACAGCTGTACTTGCCAACATCATCATGCAGAGCTTTCTATTGTTCCAGAACTTGCTCAAGCATATAATGGAGTTCCGATGAGTTCAGACCTCCTGTTTTCGATGATGTTTTCGGAATTTTTTTCTTGCTGCCACAGCTTGGATTGCATTTTTTTCAGCTTTGTCAAAATGAGTAAAATATTTCCATGTATCATCTATGCTATTAAAATACTCTATTATCTTTGAAAATTCGATATTGCTAAAGGGAAGGAAATGGTGGCTCTTCTCACATTATTGAAAAAGACATGTAGCTCACTCTACCTGCTAATACAGTAGAACACTGAATAAATATCCAATGCTCAAAATGTCAAGGGATATGGATGTGTAATTACAATGCGTAATGTATTCCACCGAAAGGCTCAGCTGAGTAACCAAATACTTACTATTTTCTCTTACATATTTTGATACCTTGATGGGCCTGTGATCTCATCCGTGTGGGTGCTGCGTCCACTGTAACCAATCACAAACCCTCCTTGCCTTCTCTTTCTGTATAATTTCTATCTTTCCATAAATCCACCTTAGAGCATTCTAACCAACATACTGGTGACCTTGTACTAGTTCTTTTAATATCTTAAGAATATCAATGTCAAATGAGCTAGTGGGGGGGGAGTGCATAAAAAGGAGGGGCTAGCTAAAATGTACTAAAAACAAAAAGGTCTCACCAAGTGGAGTAAAAACTAATCACAAAGTATTCTGGCATTTATTTGTTGTCCAGGTCTACGATTTCATTGGTATATGGAACCTCCCTCCACAGATGAAGGTGGACAGACCTATAGTCTTAGAGAACTTCCCCCGGGGCACCAAGAGGCTTATCTACCAGGTCACACAGGCATTATGGGTCAGAGGTGGGACTTAAACACAGGTTTTCCTAACTCCAAGGCAAGCTCTCTATGCTAAGTGTTACACTCAGATGAAAAACAACATAACTAAATAAGATGGGGGAAACAAACCTGCCAGCCATTGTCCTAAGGGTTGGAGATACCAATAAAAGCAAACAAGATAACCCCTGCCCTCAAGGAGTTTACATTCTAAAGGGGGAAGACAATATAAAAAGTGGAGAAGGGAAGAAAAGATACCTGTGAGGGGGGCAAGGAAACTGACAAGGAGGGAGAGAAGTCTGGAGAGTGAGTGGAGTTGGGAGTGAAGTGGGCATAGCTGGCACCCTTTTGGAAGGGGTGATCTAGGGAAGGAAGTCACCAATCTGGAGAGCAGTGGTTTCTTTGGAGGTAGAAAAGAAGCCCAGGAAGGCAGGTCATCCAGGATTGCAGAAGTGATGGTCCCACTGTCCAGTTTTAGGCACCATACCATTTAATTGGAACATTGACAAAATGTATCAGGCTCAAGAAGGGTGATTAGGACAGTAAGAGAACTGGAGAGGATTCCTGAAAGAAATGGAAATGTGTGTACTGAAGAAGCAGAGACTTGTACTTCTGGTTTAAACACCAAAGTAAAAAGGTTCTAGGCAGATCCAGCTCCATTGAGTAATGTTTATTAAAAATGAAGAAGAATGCTAAATGAAACATGGATAAGGACCGAAGGACCTGACATTTCACTGAAACAGGAAAATTCCAGATGAGAAGATTTCCTCTGTCAATGTAAGTCAGGACTCTATTGCTTAGAGTGGCCCACAGCACAGAGGTCCAGTGATTTGGCCAGTCACACAGTCAATATGGGAGAGGCAGCACTTAAACCCAGATCTCCTTGACTCTGAGATTGTCTCTCTATCCACTATACCATACTGCCTAAAATAATAGAAATGAATAAAAACACCATTAAGCTCCTCTATCCCACTGAGGATGAGACAAGACAGGACCCAAAACAAGGACCACTCAATAATCAAGGTCCCCCAGTATGTGATACACCAAGATGTTGGCCAATACCAGTAAAACCAAGAGACTGTGGATGTGATGGGTCTGAAGCCAGCACCATCTCCAATGGGTTCACTCAAGGACCCTTTGCTTAAAGGCACAGATCTCTGGCTAAATGACTACACAAAGAGGTGGGCAAAGAGCAACAGGACAACAGTCTGGGGATGCCATATAATGATGCTGTAAAACTGAAAGAGAAATGGACCCCTGTGGGAAACATGACTCAGAAAACCACATTATCTATGTATATTGTATTTTTACCTATTTTGTTAAAAATTTTCCAACTACGTTTTAATATGTTTCTGGCCTGCACCAGGATATCTTACTAGCCACTTACCCCTGCAAGCCCTAGAAGACTAGATAACACCATGAAACGCTATACTCAAAATCTAGAACTTCCAGGTCAAAGAGAAACTACTTCAGACATTCCAGAATGAAGAATTCAAGTACCAAGGAATAACAGTCAAAATTACACAAGACTTAACCCCTTAAAAATACGAAGAATCTTGTAATATGACATGCCAAAATGCAAAAGTTCAAAGCTTACAACCAAAAAAAGTATAATGCTACAAGGAAAAAAATGAACCTTTAAATAGACGATATGTCTCTCAAGCCTTCTTGCTGAGAAAACCAGAGCACAGTGGAATCTTCCAAACACCAACAGAGAGGCCAAGAGAAATCTATAAAGGTGACTGACTGTATCTGAGCATTCTGAGAGGACAAATGACCATCAAGTATTTTCATCCTAATGGGGGAAAAAGAACATTGCTCCTTCAAAACCTCACTGTCCTCAAGAGCCAAAAAGGAACCAAGGAAAGACAAACATGCAGAGTTCTGTGTTGCTACATTTTATAAAAGAGAGTTAAAGGGAGGACTGAAAGAAATACACTAAGATGTGAGTACGAGGAAGGAATTTAATATTTCTTACAATTGAGGTACATCAGAACATAAACATGAAGGTATGGATAGGGAGGATGAGCATTTCATGATACTTGGTCCTTTTTATTTTCTCTTCTCTACTGGAAGGGTAAAGATGAATTTCATTCAGGCAGAGTCTCTCTCCCCTCAGCCTACCCTCCTTTTCTCACCTTACTGGCTAGAAATTTAATTAGTCACACCCTGTTACAAGAACAGTCTCATCTTTTAGTCTGAGAGCAATACAACCTCTGCTGTTTTACAGAGTTGCTATCATAAGAAAGTTTTTAGTACAATCAGAAGTCGGAGTGTGCCCAGTTAGGTAAAGTCCTAACATTTAGCCAGAGATTTGGTTTTCTACCCTAATTTCAAAAAATATATATATATATATAGCTAATATCTGGCCTTTCTATAATCAAGGCAAGATCAGTATACCAGAAATGTTTAGAAGAAGAAAACAGAGTTATACACGGCCTGTTACTAGAAAAGCACAAGAAGGGAAAATTGAGGAAAGAACGGACTTTTTAGGAGACCTTGGGTTGATCTCAATCCATTTCTTTCACTACTTTCTTTCTCTTTGTCAAAGGATGGAGGGGGTAGGAAGAAAAGCAAATAAATAAAAGACAGGAGGATATGATGTAAAGAAAAACACACCTAAATCATAACCATGAAGAAAAATAGTATAAATTCACCCACTAAAGGAAGGAGTATGACAGAATGGATTAGAAAGCAGAATCTTTACTGGAAACTCACATGAAACAAAGATTTACACATAATGAAGAGAAAGAGTAAAATACATTATGTCTCAAATGAATCCAAAAAAGCAGATAAGGCATTAGAAATGCTTAAAAGACATGAGGAGGAAGATTATACTAGATTTAAAGTCACTATGAATGATGAAATAATATCAATACTAAATATATAGCATAGCATCTAAGTACTTAAGGGGAGAAACTCATTGAACTACATGGAGATATTGAGAGCAAAACAATAATAAACCTTTTCAGACTTAAACATATCTAAAAGATAAATAAGAAAGAAGTTAAAGTTCTGAATAAAATTTTCAGAAATTTGTATATACTATATTTCTGATTACTAATGAACGAATTATAAAGAGAATTCATATTATTCATCTCTGAATGGCACCTTCATAAAAACTGACCATGTACTATGACATTTAAAATTCATTAAAAATGTAAAAAGCCAAGATATTAAATACCCTTTACTGACCATTTATAATCAATAAGGATAATTTGAAGAAAAGATTTGGAATTAAATGCAGACTAAATAATATAATCCTAAAGAACACAAGAGTCAAAGAACAAATCATAAAACAATTAACTTTATTTTTAAAATTATAATGAAACTCCAAACTAAAACCTCTGAGATGCAGTCAAAGCAGTCTACAGGGGAAATTTTATAACTTGGAAAACGGTCATCAACAAAAGACAGAAGCAAGAAATCAAGGAATATATTGGGCATGCAAGTTTAAAACTAGAAAAAAACATAAAAATGTAAAACATAAAAAATACAAAAATATAAACATGAAACCTTAAATTCTTAAAATAAAAGATGCAAAAACAATTTTAAAAATAAAATTGAGTTGATTTTCAGAAAATAATAGTGAAACAGACAAGCTAATACTAATTTGATTTTATTAAAAAGAGAATAAAACCAAATCAGTGATGTTAACAATGAAAAAAGATTTCACAATTTATTAAGAATAAAGAGGCTATTTTAGAAGTTATTTTGCCTAATTATGTGTCAACAAAACTATTCATGTAAAATGAAACAGATGAATATCTAACAAAATATTCAGATTAATAATAATAAAAAGAGAAGGTAAACAACCCCATTGCAGAAAAAGAAATTGAGTAAGTTATATATTAACTTTCAAAGAGAAAAAAAAATTTGGACAGATTTACAAGTGAATTTGTCACTATTCAAAGAATTAACTTTACTACGCACATATGAATCATTTGGGAAAATAAAGAATAAAAGGCATCCTACCAAATTACTTTTATGAGACAAATATGGTCCTGATATTTAAGCTAAGGAAAAATAAAATGAGAGAAAAGAAATCCAGAGACTGGGGGTTTTAACTTTTGTGTATCTGTCATGGACCACTTCTCAAAATCACGTTTTAAAATGCATAAAATCAAATAACTAGGATTACAAAGGAAACCAATTGTACTGAAATAAATATGTAATTTTCCCATCCATTTCCCATCCATTCCCAATTCATGGCTGCCCTGAAATCTATTCAAAGACCCACAAGGGGTCAGTTACCAGGTTAATGATCTCTGGTATAGAACAATATCTGTAATGAATATTGATGCAAAAATATTGAATAAAATATTAGGAAAGAGGCTCAAACTACATAGTCAAAGATTGTTCATTATAACAATGTGTAATTTATACTAAGAATGCAAGGATGGTTCAAAAATTTAAAAATAATAGAACATATTAATTTTAGAATATAATAAAAATCACATAATTTACATACCTGAAAATAATCTTTATAGACAAGAAGGAAAAACAAAGGACCCACAACCATTTACATAGCATCTACTGTGTGTCAGGCATTGTGCTAAGAGCAATTATGAACATTTCTTTTGGTCTTCACAAGTACTGTTTTTAATCCTCATTTTATAGCTGAGGAAACTTAGGAAAATAAGGTTAAGTGACTTGCCCAGGCTCATACAGCGAGTAAATGTTTGAGGTTGGCTTTGACTGCAGCTCAAGAGCTCTATCCACTGTGCCACCAGGATGCCTAAATATAATTAAACTCATGGGACCTGATGAGTTTACCAAAAAAGACTATAGATGGTGAAAAAAGGACTTGAATAGAACCTTAGAGAATATCCACAGTTGGGGGGCATAATATAGATGGTGAAACAGCAAAAGAGACTGAAAAAGCGTGGTGAGACATGTAGGAGAGAGCCTTCCAAAAACCCCCCAAAGAGGTTTTTACATACAGGAAAAAAAGGCGCTCAAGAGTGTCAAATAAACCAAGTAAGTCAAGAAGAGTTAAGAATGAGCAAAGACCACCAGCTCAGGCAATTGAGAGATCAATAATAACTTTGGAAAGAGCAGTTTCTATTGAGAGATGAGGTTGAAAATCAGATTGTCAAAGGTCATGAAGAGTGAGTGAGAGAAGGAGAAGGGGAGACATTGTGTGCAGACAGCTCTTCCAAGGAGTTTGCCTGAGAAAGGGAGGAAAGATATGGGAGGATAATGTATGTAGGAAAACCTAGTGAATGATGGGAGAAGACGTGAGCAGAGCTGAAGGGATGGAACCACTGACAGGGAGAGTTTGAAGATTTGAGAGAGACAATGGAGGGGGCGATCTACTAGAAAAGATGGTAGATACAGTCATAAGTAGAGTAGAATTATAAGGAGGAAAGGTTGGTGAGTGAAGGAAGTAAAGGGAGAAACTGGCAGTGCCAATAAGGAGCAAGCAGTATTCCATCTTCCCCTCAAATACAACTCAATAGGAAGGAACTGAAATTCAACAGAAAGAAAAAGAAATCCAATTCAAACTACCTAATACAAACATTATCTGAGAGTCTGCCTATGAAGACATACCCAAGATACATCAATACAATTACAAAGAATTTTTTTAACAGAAATAGAGACTGGGGAGATATGAATTGCTCATGACTCAGCTGTGCCAATATAATAAAAGGGCAAACAAGTGGTGCAGTGGATGGAGCAGCATTTGACTACAGATCAAGAGTTCTATCCACTGTGCCACCAGGATGCCTAAATATAATTTAGGAAGTCAGGAAGACTCATCTTCCTGAGTTCTAATGTGACCTCAGACACTTACTAGCTGTATGAGCCTGGCCAAGTCACTTTACCCTGTTTGCCTTAGTTTCCTCATCTGTAAAATTAGCTGGAGAAGGAAATGGCAAGCCACTCCAGCATCCTTGTCAAAAAAATTCCAAATGGGGTCACTAAGAGTCAGACATGACTGAAAAACAACATGATAAAAATGACACTGATGCTTAAATTAATGTTCATTACCATCTACCAAGAGTTTATATTGTAGACTCAAATAAAATTATTCTGTAAGAACTAAAGACCAAGAATCTCAATGGAAAGAATTAAAAAAGTAAAAATGAGTCAGATTGGTTTCTTCATTGCTAATGTCACTCCTGACCCACATCACCAACTGCCTTTCGGAGATCTCAAACTAGATGTTACTCGGGCATCTTAAATTCAACATGTTCCAAACAGAACTCATTGTCTTTCCCTCAAAACCTTTCCTTCTTCCCAACTCCCCTACTAGTGCTGAGGATACCACCATCCTTCCAGGCACCAAGGCTCACAACCTTGACCTCACCTGATTTGCCCGATATGTCCAATCTGTTGTTAAATCTTGGTCTTGATACCTTGCTGTCCCTCACACAAAACATTCTAACTCCTTTACAATGGCAGTTCTGCATCTGGCACATAGTAAGACCTTTATAAATGTTTGTTGTTATTATTGTTGAAGATGATGATGATGATGATGATGTTGATAATGATGAGGAAACAGATTATACACCTTTCAAAGCTGAAAGAAGGGAGTTCATTTTTAACCAAACAATTGATAGACATGGCTACAAAAGATAAAGGTAATAGATAATTTGCTATATGAAAGTAAAAACCTTTTCTGGGAGTAATATTAATGCAACTAAAATAAGAATGGAACTAGTCAACTGAAAAAATTATCTGTATCAAGTATCTCTGATAAAGGTTTGATATACGTGTATATATAAATATACATACACATATGCATTATAATATGTATTTTAAAAAACAAAAGCCATTCCCCAATATATAAGTTTTCAAAGAACTTGAACAGTTCTCAAAAGAACTGCCAATTAGGTATGACAATGTAAAACAATGTTACATCACTAATAAGAGGAAGGCAAATCAAACAATGCTGACATTCTAACTCACACCCAGAAAAACGGCAAAGATAACAAAAGATGGAATTAGTTTGTGATCGAGGTGCTGTAGAAAGATGAACACGCTCATTGTTGGAGCTATCAATTGGTTTGATCATTTTGGAAAGCAATTTGGTATTAGGCAAATAAAATGACAAAAATGTTCATACCCTTTGACTAGATATTCCACTGCCAGGCATATGACCTCTAAGGAGATCAATGACAAAAAGACCTCTAAACACCAAAATATTTATAGCATTTTTGAGGTGGCAAAGAACTGGAAACTAAGTAGATGTCCACTGATTGAGAGACTGGCTAAACAAAATAGGGCATATTTATGTAAAGGAATATTTCTGTCCAACAATAAACAGTGCACATGATGACTATAGAGAAGCCTGAAAAAAGTTATATGCACTGATTTAAAGTTAAGAAAGCAGAACCAAGAAAATGAACTACACAATGACTACAATAATGGAAATGGAAAGAACCAACCCTCCTCCTAAATTATCTACTGCTTAATTCTGATGATCAAGCTTAGCCCCAAAGAAGAAATATGAGAAAATAGTACTTTTCCCTTTACCTCTCTTCCTCCATTGTAGGAGTGGAGAGCCATGGAAGTGGCAGGATGTGAGCTTTCTTCAAGTATTTAAAAGGTTGTCATATAAAAGCAAGATTAGAGTTATTCAACTTGGTGGAAGTTGAAGACAGAGTAATTTCATTCCAGCAGAAGGAAAGACTTCCTAATATTTAGAACTATTCAAAAGACAAACGTTCTACTTTAGGAAGCTTATACTTTATTACTTACTTGGAATTCTTCAAGAGAACACTAGATTACCATAGAATCACAGATATAAAGCTGCAAGAGACCTCTAAAGTCACAGAATCCAGTTTGACAGACTGAGGCCTTTAAGGACTCTCTTCTGATTGGTGAATTGCTGGCATGATCACAATTTCATGATACACCAGGGCCATGCTCCCTTCACTCCCAACTCCATCCCCACATTTTTCAGATTTCTCCATGTCCACATGAGTAACCTTCTCACCTTAGAGATGCCACCACCCCATGGGCCCCTCTTCTATATGGACGGTCGATTTCACTTATGGTGCCACTTCTCCACATCCTTGACACAATCTTGCCCCAAACACTGGCTTCCTCCCCATGTCCCTGCCCCTATTTTTAGATCCCCTTTATGCATCATTTTTTCCCTCTAAAATGTAAGCTCCTTAAGGGTAGGGAACTGTCTTTTCTGTCTGCATTTGTATCTCAGTACTTAAGACAGTTTCTGGCATAACAAATGCTCTATCTTTCTATCTGGGAAAGTAAGACCCAGCTAGTAAGTTTCCCAGGATGGACTGGAACCTAGATTTTTCTTACTTCAAGTTAAACAATCTACCATACCACACTGCCTTTACCACTCAGTGTGAATATCATAGAAGGAATTCCTATTCAGCTTACCTCAAAAGTGTCTCCCAAGTCTAATATTCTCAGATTTTGTCTGCCTGTTGGCTCTCATTCTTGATATATGACCCGCTCACTTCTTTTTGTGGTCACACATATCCTCAATGATAGCTTTCTCCTGTAATGAAAATCATTGCTGGGAAATCCTGCTGCCTATTTAAACTTGCCACTTAGATCTCCTTCGAGTTCCTTTATCATTTGGATTTTACCAAGCTCAGGGGGATGCTTTCTGTTAAAGATATGGACTTTCACTATAGCAAGTACTACTGAATCACTGAAAACCCAGCACAGCTTCCCAAATGGGATCCAGCCTCTTCTACTCCATTCTGGAGCCAGAGCAATGTCCTTCACTGTCTGTCCAAGATTTGTGTCCACACACATACACATGTACATGTTGGACTTAACACGCATGCCTATTGAGCTGCAGGTCATAGCCTGAGCGACATAGGCTTTTTCTTCATTTTGTTTTTCCACTGTGAATTATGTAGATCAATCTCTTTCCTGTCCCCTTAGGATTTCACAGAGGAGGCAATGAAGTGTTCTAGGACATGCTGGAATTGGGAGGATGCCTCTGTATACTGGAGCGATGGGAGAATCATCTATGTTGCCTCTCATTCAACTCTACAAACATTTATTAGGTGCCTACAAATATTCAAGCACGGTGCTTGGCTCAAAAGAGACAACACCAAAAACTTCACAACCTCTTCTATCAAATGGGCCACGTTATATGAAGATAAAAACATCCTTTTACGATTTTAAAGAAGCATATACACAGTCCCGTCAAATACTTGACTAATAAAAAATCAGTTACTATATTAGTCAAAATAATAAGATGCAGGGGCGGCTAGGTGGCGCAGTGAATAGAGCACCGGCCCTGGAGTCAGGAGTACCTGAGTTCAAATCCGGCCTCAGACACTTAACACAAAAACTAGCCGTGTGACCTTGGGCAAGTCACTTAACCCCAATTGCCCTCCAAAAAGCAAAAAAAAAAAAAACTAAAATAATAAGATGTAGACAAGGAAAAAAAGGAAATTTTTATATCTAAGAGCATTCAAGAGAATGAATAACCTGCCCGGGACACACACTTGTTGCTTGCCCTTCTTTAGCTAAGACACAACCCTTCAATCCTGCAGGCAACTATCTGAGAAGCTTGCTGATCTACATTGGTAAAGGGAGTTTCCACACTGAGAGCTCCCTACCCTGAAAAAATCATGAATCTAACCTCTCCAAAGAACTCTAATACTAGAGACTTGACATAAATGAAACATTATAAAATTGGATGCCATACAAGGTAATTAATTCCATCTTGGACTGTGTCCAAGGGGATTTATTACTACAAGTATTAGAACCTTGTTCTAACCATCCTAGTGACGGTGGTCAAACTGAGCGGTCGAGAGGGGAAGGTGTCCGTCAGTCATGCTCCCGCCTACCATTTGTGGACCAAGATACTCCTTCTCTCGAGGCTTGAATTCCTCTCTTTGCACTGCCTTGGCCCTAGCCCCACTAGGGGAGCAGCTTTCCCTTCAAATCAGACCAGGACAGAATGGCAGCCGTCCATGTCACTGACAATCAAGCACCACCTCTGACTCATGTGCCTAGAGAAACCCTGATAAAAAAAATATATTCTCTCTGCCCGGGGAAGTTGCAAATGGAATCACTAATTCTCTTCCTTAGCTGGAATCCTCAGCTAGAGATTACACTCTGGCAGCATACCAAAGCTCGCCATCTTTCTCCAGGCTCATGAGCTCCCATCTCCTCCATATTACAAGGGTAACATACATAGGTTAGAAATGGCTTTCTCACATTTACTGGCTTCAGAAACAAAGTAAATATTTAAGCACAAAACAATCAACAAAACTTTTTAATAAACAAAGATAATAAGCCTCCCATGCCCCAGGAAAACATCCTGCCTTCTTGGAACAGACAGAGGGAAAGGGAAAAAGAACTGAGAAGTCACCCCCTTCCATCTGCAGCCCTCTGGCTACCTCATCACAGCAGCTGCTTTCCCACTTCCATATCAGCTGCACCTCTGGGCTTCCAGGAGGGCGCTGCCTTCTCAGCTTCCTAATCACAAATACAGACTGGGGTAGGATGAGATTGTTGGTCAAAGTCAGGCCCACAGCTAGTCCCAACAGCAGGACCAAACTCCATGAGAAATACTGGGAGAGACCTGCCCTAACCTATCTGGCATCTAACTGTTCTTATTCAGCCATTTTAGTACTGTTTGCCTCTTCCCAATTTCATTTGGAGTTTTCTTGGAAAAGATATGGGAGAGTTTTGCCATCTCCTTCTCCAGTTCCTTTTATAGATGAGGAATTGAGGCAAACGGGGCTAGGTGACTTGCCCAGGATCACACAGCTAGTAAGTGTGGAGGCTGGATTTGAACTCAGGAATACGAGTCTTCCTGACTCCAAGCCCAGCGCTCTATGCACTATGGTGCCACCTAGCTGCCCCACCATCTAACTTTGGCATCCTGTTTAGATCTGAGACTTTCAGAGGAGGCAAGCAGCCAAAAAAGTAGCACTTAACACTACCCCATGGTATATCTCCCAAGGACACTACGTGAAAATAGCAGCCACCTGAGTGGTCAGATGATGCCGTTTTAATACTTATTACCTGTGTAATCATGAGCAAGTCATTTTAGCCCCAATGGTTCTCAACCTTCCTAATGCCACGATCCTTTAATACAATTCCTTATGTTGTGGTGACCCCCAACTAGAAAATGATATTTGTTGCTACTTCATAACTGTAACTTTCCTACTGTTATGAATTGTAATGTAAATATCTGATATGCAGGATGTATTTAAACTGAACATAACCCACAGGTTGAGAACCGCTGCTTTAGCTCACGGGCCGGTGCTTGGGAAGTTGCTCCAGTAACATGACTTAGTGTGAGCACCAACAGGGCAAGGGGGGCAGCACTGGAGAAGGTCAAATGCCCCCCCACTAACTGAGCAAGTTCTCCCCAGATAGACTCCATGGAGCCAAGGAAAGAGAATTAGCCCTGGATGCTGCGTGATCAAGAAGGGAAGCGGCTCAGCAGGATGATAAGATGGTATCTCGGATTATAGCCCATGAAAGGCTTCCAAATGAAGACCAACAATCCTGGATCAAGGTCAAATCCAATTATGGATCTTCTCTGACACTCACTGCTCCCACAACTGACACCCGTGCCCAAATTCCCCATTAATAACTCTACCCATGATCCTAGTTTTCTAGATTCAAAACCAGCAAGCCACCTTTCATTCCTTCTCCTTCACCTATAATGGGCACTTTGGTGAAGCACTGGATAGAGCACTGGGCCCGGAGTCAGGAAAGCCTGAGCTCAAACCCAGCCTCAGACAGTTACTAGCTGTGGGGACCCTGGCCAAGTCACTTCATTTCTTTTTGTCTCCGTTTCTTCATCTGTAAAGTGGGGACAATGATAGCACCTTCTCCCCCTTGTTGTGAAGACCAAATGAGATGGGAAATGTAAAGCCCTTACCACCATATCTGGCACACCGTAGCACAATATAAATGTTAGCTATTGCTCACTGGTAATGTTAGCTTATTGTTATGTTATAATTCACTCCTAGATTTCCCTCCCATGCCACCGCCCAGCCCAAGTTGCCCTCATGTCACGTCTCATCTTGTAGCACCAGCCTCCAGTCTCTCCCGCCACAGTAGACCTGATACTTCAAGAGTTTCCATGGTCTCACTACAGCGAGCACTCCCCCTCTAATGTTTCAGACACCTGCTCAGAGCCTATGGTTTTCTGACTTGAAAACTTCCAAAATCTTCCTGTGGCCTACAAGAGGAAGCTCAAACTTTTCTACCTCCTCTGGAAACTCACCATGATCTGGCCAACAAACCTCACCCTCCACTACTCCCCAATTCAAATCCTCTGACCCACCCAGGTCAGATCACTTCACTAGGCCCCAAGCATATTATGCTAATTCCCCCCACCACACATTTGCTCATGAGGCCTTCCCCAGGTCACTCCCTCACCAATCTTTCCAGTTGTAATGTAGTAGAAAGTGCCCTTGACTCCAGAACCCAAAGGCTCAGTTCACCTGCCGGCTCTACCACTTTACTCCCTGTGTGATCCTGTACAAGACCCATCTCCCACCCTGGGAAGCTAGTATTAGTGCTCTTGTGAAGGTAAAAGAAGAAAGGATTTACTGATACGATTTTAGGGAACCAAGAAGAATATCCATCCTCAAAAAGTACCACCCCAAGATGAAGCCTAAAATTCTGTCAAGAGGGAGCAAATACCTTGCATAATTAAGATAAGGAAGGGAGGGAACAAGCATTTCTTGGCCTTGTGCCAGGTACTGTGCTGAGCCCCTTAAAATATTATCTCATTTAAGAAAATAAAGATAAGACTTAAGGGACACAGGAACAATTCACGATAAGGTACAGGTGATCCACATCAGAGACTTTTTGGCCCAGATTTTGATAAGAAGGGCACAGAACGTTATTGAGGCAAAGGAGGAAAAAAGTTCCCAAATAGGCACCTTTTCTATAGGGACATATAAAAGGCTATATTGGGGGATATGATGACTAGAGTATAAAACAGAACACTGGAAGGGATAGTTGGAAGAACTGGGTTCAAACCCTAACTAGGAGACCCTGGGCAAACCACTTGACATCTTCTAGACTGAGTTTAAAACAGACATATGCGATGGCACGCAGGGCACAGGACAATTGTGCGGCTCAAACTGGCAAACGGATGTGAAGTGATTTGCAGATCGGCGAGGGCAATAAAAACGGGAGCTATCGACATTCGATTTCTATGACATGTCCTCTAACAACAACCCTGTAAAAAAAACCCATCGTACCGATGGAAGATACCAATGAGAGGAAAGGGCAAACCACTCCAGGATCTCTGCCAAGAAAACTCCAAGTGGGGTCACAGAGAGTCACATAGGACTGAAACAACTGAACAACAAATACCGAAGCAATCAAGTGGGGCTTTTTTCCTCCTGGATATTCCACCTAAAATCTGTCATTAAAGACCGTCTGTAGAGCTGGGGGCAAAAGTAAACAGAGACACATCTATAAGTTCTGTTGGCTTGTTTTGCTGAATTTTACAATGAGGGAAGTCTATATATGAGGTGACTGATATATTACAAACGTGATTTGTGTTTGAACTTTCATTGTTCCAAGTCCAAAAGCAGAAACATAGTCATTTCCAAACACTTGAAATAATTTCAGATTTTTCAAACATGTTCTGGCCATCTATGCCATAGGCTCATAGATCTAGAAACTGAAAAAGACCCAAGAGGCTGCTGAGTCTAATTGCCTCATTTTCCAGAGAACCCAGGAAAGTTAAATGACTTGTCTGGGCAGTAAGTAGTACCACCAAAATGTGAGCTCCGGTCCTGTAACTCCCAATCCAGCACTCTCCACTGGGCCTGCCACCTCCACATGACACCTGCCACCAGGCCAGAGATAATCCAGTTTCTAGCCAGGGCCTTTTTAGTATTTCTTTATACCCCCAACGGATGGCAGCAAAATGGTCTTCACTGGGTTCCTTGTTTAGTTACGATGTTAAGTCATCATATACTGAACTCTATTTCAACCAGGAAAATAAAAATATCACTTCTGAAAATCAATCAATAAGCATGTCAATGTAAAAGCACTAGGTGCCAGGCACTGCACCAAACTAACAATCACTTTGATCAAAAATCAAATTCCCTGGTGGCCACTTATCTTTGTATCAGGAGGACAGATGCATACAATGTCAAGGCTGCTACAGACTAACTCCCTTCACTGTACAGAGCTGGAAACCACAGCCCAGAGTAGGGAATCTGTTAGCCTGAAAGGAATAGAGCTTCTTATGGAAGGAGCAGGGCTGGAATCAGATTTCCAAAAAAGCCTACCCTTTGTTGAAATCAGCTACTTCAATGGCATTTTTCAACCTTTATCTCTGTGGATTTGGTCCTATGAGTTGGACCCCAGGAGCCACAATTTGAGGGGAGCAATGCCAGAGGTCTGACCATCAGAAAGTTTGCTGGAGCATCTGGCTATATGCAGATGTTTAAAAGCCCAGAGTAACATGGAGTATCTCAAGCAAAATGACTTTAGACTGATTTTTTTTTTATTTCAGACTAAAACAAGATCCTACAGATTAAGGGATAAAAAATGGACACTTTTGCCACAAACCTTGAAAGTTTGATTTTAATCTCATTTCCATTCAATGTGGTGCTTTCTGACTGGGTCACAGAAGAAAAAAAAATCAACCGTAATAGAATTTGCATTTCAAAGTTTAGAGATCTGCCAGGCCTTCTTCATTCTGCTTCTTGTGTTCTGGTATTCATAAGTCACTTTCTATTTTGTGCTAAAACACTGGTATGGTTTGAGATGATGCTCACTCTAACTACAAAGCTTCTGCAGCATTCTGCCCCATTCACCCCTTCCCTGACACTGAGCTCTTAACCTGGGGAGGAGCAATAACTAGTCTAGAAAAAAAAATACATACACGCACACATATAAGCTGTCTTTCAATTTATTTTATTTCCTTTTTTGTCACATGTTTTTATACATTTAAAAACATAATTCTGAGAAACGCATAGGCTTCACCAGACTGCCAAAGGGAGCCACAATACGCCAAAGGAGAAGGCCCTCTGTCCCAAATGTTAATCCAAACCTTTCATAACCAAATCATGTAGGTTCTAATTAAAGGTATGTGTGTCTGTGTGTGTGTGTGTGTGTGCATGGGTGTGTGTCTATGAAGAGATAGAGAAAGAAGAGAGAGAGGGAAGGAGAGCAAAGAAAAAAAAGAAAGGGAGAAAAGAGGAGACATGAATGGGCAGATGGAGAGAGGGAGGGGAGAGAGAAAAAGTGATGGG
>CM053602.1:18143971-18173943 GCA_028646575.1 Pseudocheirus occidentalis
ACTACATCCTGGAAGTAACCTCAGATACAATCAAACTTTCTGATTTCTAGGCTCCAGGAGTCTGAGGCCACCCATCGGGTCCTTGGAAAGTCCATCAACATTAACAAAGAGAAGGCAGACCAGAGCAGACCTCCAGACATCTGAGTCTTTGTAAATCATTGTCTTGAATCTGCTATATCTTGAAACCTAAACAGGAAAGGCTTGTCTTTAAGTATCAGAAGCTTGGAGAATTCTAGGCACCAAAAGTCTCTGGGAATCCAACAGGTGTTTGGAAGTCAGTTAACATTTTAAAGGCACAAACAAGGATGATGCAAATGAGAGCAGATTTCAAAGCATCTAGGTTTACCACAAATCTATGCCAAAACCACTTCTCCAAGGCATCTGCATTTGAGCTGACCCCCAAGACCAAATATTTTGGCTTGCTCCAGTCCCCCATACCTGGAGTATGCTCCTCCCCATCCCAGAATCCCTTACTTTAATTGTCCAGCTCCCTTCTCCCAGAATTCCTACACACAACCAGAGGAAGCTATCCTTTATTCCATCCCCTAACAAATGAACATGCCACAAATGCCAAAGTCTAGTTTTAAGGGGAGGGTGGACGTTGGTCAGGGACATGGAGCAAAAACTCATTCTAACTTCAACAGTTAAATCCTTTAGCTGTAGTCTAGCTTTGGTTATATGAACACTGCTTAGTGAAGGGAAAGTGAATGAGAAACTGCTTAGATTTGAACCAACTGATCTCAAATATGGGTCCAATGTAGCAGAATCCAAGGCTGGTGGTTTTCTGTGCCCCTACACGCTCAGCAAAATCTGATGCCAGGTACAGCGGCTTCTTAAAGGACAAGCGGACTCAAAATCTCCTCTTAGAAGGCATTTCCACTCAGTACGAAATCTCACCAAATGAGCAGCTTTGTGGATTAGTGTAATGAAAAAAAATTGCCAGTTGTCATTTTTCTGTGCATAGAAAATTTGGGCGCTTAATGAAAGAGTGAGCCATTTTCCATCTGTGGAACCGAGTCTCTAATTTTGAAAACCCTATTATTTCATTAACATTTTGTTTCAATATTAACCATTTGAAGGATACACTAGAAGCCAGAATTCCAAGGTTTTGTTTTCAAGTTATGATTATCCCAGATGGGGGAGGAGCTGGCCAACTCTGCCAAGTGGCATTTAATGGGGCCTATTCATTGAGCTTTTGCTGCCATACCTGTACAAGGAGGAGGATACCTGCTCTCTTGAAGTTACAAGTTCCTTTCTTTTTGAGGAGAATATTCTATGAGCTTTAAAAAGTGACAGAAATAGGAGCAGTGATTAGATCCTCCAACCATTATCATGAACAGGAGCGTGTATGGCTTTTCCAAGGTGGGCCACTAGGCAAGAGAGGAGGGAATGATAGGCCCAGAAGTGTCTTTGTAACAAGTTGTACCCTTCCTGGTCCAACTGAACACATGGGCTAGGAAAACACCAGGGCTGGCAAACAGATGTTCTTTGAGGGGGTCTCTGAGCTTCTTTGGGGAAATCAAATCTTTAATACAGGATGGGGGGGGGGGAACAAATGTGCCAAATTCATTAACTATGGGCAATACAATTCACCACACAATTTGCACTACCTTTTAAACATGGTTCTTTCTAACCACAGCTTGGGCTTTATGACTTTGAAATTTGACCTTAGTGGTAGCCATGAGCAGATTTGAACATGGCCATGCAAAATTCCATTTAAAACTCCTTCAAATCTGGATCGGATCCTTCCACCAGAATGTCCTAGCCTTAGCTCTTGTATCTAAGGGGGAGGGGGAAGCACATCAAAACCCTTCAAAAGGCGCATGCATTAGGTTGGGGGGGGGGGTTCCTTTTTTTCCGGAATTTATACCTTCCTATTTACTTGCAGATCTGGGCCTACATGTCAGTGAACACGAATCTTTACCTGTGAGTGTTATCTGCAGCACAGTATGTTCAGTTCCACGCATTCCTAGCCCAGGTTCTCCTTGCCTCAGCTCAAGCTTCTCCTGGAAACCTTCAGGAAATAGCAGGCCATATCTCATGACCCCAGACCCTACACAAACACACGCTCATCCCACCAATATCAGCTACAAGACAGCCTTGATTCCATCCCACAGAAAGAAGACAAAACAAATTCAAAATCAGGCAAGAGCCTATAGCCATGCAGACACACAAATCCCTTGATCCCTGTCTGGTGGGTCCTCCACCTTCCTCCTCCAGGGCCTCTGGAATCCTTCAGGCTCACAGCGCCACCCTGTGGTTCAGACTCCCTCTGGCAGAAAGGAAAAGCATTTGGGGGTTAATAAAGTCCACCCTCCAGCTTCCAGTCAGGCCCTTGGGTTCCTACAGTCCTGAACTAGTACTTTCTTAAGAGTCTGGCACTCCCCAAATAGGAATTTGGTGCTTAAAGTAGCCAGAGAGGCAATCTCTTGCCCACTGGGACTGAACCACCTAAATACTCATGACAGGAGAGGAGGGACTGACTGACTTGTTCCCTGGCATTGTGACTCAGTGTCTTGCCATTCCTCCATATCTGGTAACATGTGCTTGCATTCAGGCCCCTGCCCCCAATCTGGGCCTGACAAGGATTGCTCACCTCTCTCTCAGAATTACTTCAGCTGCTGCTGCTATCTCCAGCCTCACAGGTTCCATCATTGCCCCTCCATGGCTGCCATGGGGGATGTTGTTCAGAGTTGGCACCATGGCAGCGGTGGAAGCATCACCCCCTCAGGGACTTAAGCATGGTTTAAGGGCTCTGGCCTGCATTCTATTCTAGCCAGATCTCCCAGGACCTCTACCAGATGGGCTCCCCTTTATAAAGATATTCAACTCAAATCTATAATAGTCTGACCCACCAAATCACCCCCAACTAATGTCAGGCCTTAATTGTGGGGATGTTCACACCCAAGAAAAGGACCTAATTCAAGCTCTCAATAATGGCCTCTGGCCTGGTTTAGTTGCCCAAGCTTACTTTTGGTCACTCTTCTACAAGAATAAGAAAGCTCCAACAACAGAGAATGACAACACCTCCCCCCCAAAGAGCTTCCTTTTCTCCAAGAACTTCATCTTCTTTTATTTAAATCAGGACCAGACTTGGAGTCAAAAGACCCAACTTAAAATCCTTCTTTAGACACTTACCAGTTAAGTTCCCCAAGTGAGTCATTTCATTTCTCTCAGCCGCGATTTCCTCATTTGTTAAATGTAGACAATAATAGCCCTTTCTTTCCATAAAGAGCTGTTATGAAGAGCAAACAAGATCCATCCTTCCTTCCTTCCTTCCTTCCTTCCTGGAGAATTTATTAAGTCTCTACTATGTGCCAGGCAGAGCAGACACAGAGCCAGTCTCCAAGTCAAGAAGAGCTGGGTTCAAGTCCAACTCTGACCTACCACTTGCTGTGTGACCTTGGTCACGTCACTTAACTTCTCAGGTCTCTGAGGCAATTCTCTTAAGACAATACGATGCTGAAGAGTCGCCAACGAGGCTCACACCAGGAGTTCCCCACATCACTGAGACCTCAAGGCCATCCAAGGGGAATGAAAAAGTGCCAGGCACCAAGCTAAGATAAGCTGAGTACACAAACACAAAGGGCCAACAATCACTGCCTTCAAGGAGCTTATGTCTTCTTGGGGTGAAACAACCTGATTACACAGAAGTAAATATAAAATACGGCTATTTCAGAAGAGGAGGGCATGACTGACCGTGGGAAGTCCAGATAAGGTTATCTAGGAGGTTGCACTTGAGTTGGGCCCCAAAGTAAGGCAGAGATTCTGAAAGATGGAGGTGATGTCTGAAAGTATCCCAGGTACAGGGAAAACCTGTTGGAAGGCAGGGGTGAAATACACAATGCTGAGTTTGTAGAATAGCCAGTAGGCCCACCTGGCTGGAACACTGTGTGTGCAGCTGTGTGCATGTGCATGTGTGTGTGCGTGTGCGTGTGTGCATGTGTGTGTGTGTAGGGGCTGGGGGAAGTAATATGTAATAAGCCTAGAAAGGCAGGTACAGGCCAGGTTGTGAATGGGCTTTAAATGCCAAAAAGAAGAGCTTATATTGGATTCTGGGGTAATCAGGAACCGCTTGAGTTTACTGAGTAGAGGAGCAACACAATCAGCCACAGGCGTTAGGAATATCCATCAGACAGCTGTGTGAACAACGGACTAGAGAGCGGACAGCAGAGAGGCAAGATCAATGAGGTGGTTACTGTCCTTAGGAAGCCAGTTGGCATTGGTTCCTACCACCACAGATTTTAGTCATTTATTTTGCCAGTTTATTGGGTGTTCAGTTTGAAAAGGCTAAGATCACTGAAAGGGAAATCTCAATACCTGGGCCACTAAACAGTGGCCACAACCTTTCAAGGCTAATGAAGTGAACATGTTTTGTCAATAAGCATTGATTAAACAGCTTCAGGACTGGACCCTAAGTTCATTATATGATTTTATAGCTTCTATTTTATCAGACTAAGTCTTTCCTTCCATGTCTATGATATATCCTTCAAAGCCTTGGGGTATCTGCCAAGGCCCCAGAAGACCCATCCCATGCATCTCTCTGATCCTTAGCCAGGGTCAGGGAATTTGATTATTTCATTAATCAACACTTGTTGAATTTGACTGTTCAACAAATTCACTTGAATGTACAAAGATCCATCCTACTCCCTCCATCTCCTGGCTTGGCCTGGTCTGTTTCTGCCTGTGTCTGGATAGATGGAGAGACAAGTGACTCCATCATACTCCTTCTGCTGGTCTCCTGGCCTAGCCTGTGTGCAGGGAAAGTAGAAAAATTCTCTTCCATCAACTCTTCCCAGTGATCCCTTAACCTGAACTGCCTAATGCTCTGAGAGCACTCTACCCTGAGGTCGCCCCCTAAAGATGTTGATAACTAGCTTTACTCAAAGACTAAGAAACCCCAACATGACCATCACATCCCCTATCCCCTGCCCCAGCTGGTGCTTGTTTATCCCACTGCTCTCAACCCTCTGGGTCCTACTCTCAAGTTTTCTGGTCTTTCCCAAAGTGCTCCTTAGGTGACAAGCCTGCTTTTATCTGAAATCTTTTCCTTTCACTCCTTTCATCTTCAGGTTTCCACTGAGCCCTGGCTCCCTCTTGATGCCACCTTTCCAGCACTGGCTACACCTTCCATCATTCCCTCACCCCACCCCACTCACTGGTGAAAATCCTCCTTGCTTTCGAGCACCACTTCCAGGCCTTTCCTCCACCACCATCAATCAGAGACCAATCAAAATATTCTGACCACTGTTGTCTCTTGCCCTCCAGGACACTCCTCTTCTTTCCTCCCTGAGTTCAGTTACTGGCTCACAGTCAGTATCTCCTCCATGACTACCCTGGAACTAGGGGAATACAACACACATATCAATATCTCCTCAACCACTCAGCTCCCACTTCCTCATCTCATTCATTTCCCATGAACTCCTTCTCCACCCCACCTCAGCCACACACAGAGATGGCCATACCTTTGATCTTGCCATCACCCACAAATGTTCCACTTCCATGTTCATAAATGCTAATCACGATCTATTGTCATTCCACCTCTCTCTGCCTTCCAATTGCAAACCCTATTTTTGTCCCTTGGCCCCTAATTTCTTTTCCAAGGCATCATCCCTGCATTGACTCCACTCTCCTCTCTTCCCCCTCTTGATAAACTCTACTCTGTCCTCTTCTCTAGAATCCTTTGACTCCTCACTCTATCACTGAGCATGCCCTGACAAACTTCAGCCTTGGTTTATTGCCACTATCTGCTGCCTTCACTCCTAGCTCATATGCTCCTGAATTAAGCTAGAGAAAATCATGAAACCATGCTTATCAGGTGCTCTGCAAATGTGTTACATTTCCTATACTGGGTCCTCACTGTGGCAAGGCAATCCTTTTACATCTCCCTGACTCACTATCCCATCCACCAAGGTGGTTTTCCCAAACCTTTTCATCTCTCCTCAAACTTCCCATTGCTCCCCACCCCTACACTCACCTGAGAGAGAGAGAGAGAGAGAGTCATTGAAAACAAATTTGTCATTGAAAATATGTCATTGAAAATATCATTGAAAAAAATTGAGGCTGTTCTCTAAGATCTCCCTATTTTCCCTCTCTTCTTATCACATCTCCTCCTTCACCCCTGTCTCACATGAAGAAGTGGCCCTTCTCCTGCCCAAGGCCAATCTGTCTACATGCACAGGTGATTCCATTCCATCTCATCTTATCTAAATGATTGTCCCTGCTCTCTTAGCCCCATCTTCTTATTTATTTTTCAAGTCTCCCTATCAACTTGCTCCTTCCCTGTTGCCTATAAACATGCCCATGTTTTCTGTATCCTTAAAAAGCCTTCACTTGATCTGCCAATTCCTACTATGATTCCACAGCCTTCCTCCCTTTTGTGGCTAACTTCTGAAGGAGGCCACTAATAATTAGTGCTTGCACTTCATTTCCTCTCACTTCCCTCTGAGTTGTTTGTAACCTCGCTTCTGAGATCATTCAGTTGCTTTCTCCAGTCACCAATGGGCTCTCTTAATTACCAAATCTCATGGCCTTTTATCGAACCTCTTCTTCCTTGACCTCTCTGTAGTTTCTGATGCTATAATTCTCTTTTCCCCGACCCCCAACTTTTCATGCCACTCCTCTATCCTGGTTCTCCTCCTGTCTGGTCACTCATTGGTCTCCTTTGCTAGATCTTCATCCATATCATGAATGCCAACAGTGGAAGTCCACCAGGACTCTATTCTGAGTCACCTTCTCTTCTCCCTCTGTACTATTTCACACAATGATCTCATTCACTCCCAGGGATTCAATGATCATCTCTATGTTGATGATTCTCAGATCTACTTATCCAGCCCCAACCTCTCTCCTGACCTGCAGTTTTCCATCTCCAACTGCTTATTGGATATCTCAAAGTGAACATCCCACAAACATCTTAAACTCACCAATGTCCAAAACTGAATTCATTATCTTTCCTTCATGCTTCCAAACTAACTCATTATGGTCAAATGTATACTGTCATCCCAGGCACCACAGCTCACATCCTAAGTGTCACCTGGGATTCATTCTGTCTCATTCCCATCTGCCACCAAGTCCAGTCCATTTTGTCTTCATAATGCCTACCTTAAACGCCCACTTCTATCCTCTGACCTTACTGTCACCCTGGTGTAGACCCCTATCACCTCCTGCTTGGACTATTGCCACAGCCTCTAGTCTCTCCCCACTCCAGTCCCTCTTCCATCCAACTGTCAAAATGATCTTCCTAAAGTGCTGGTCTGACTCTGTTACACACATACTTCCATTCAATCAACGCCCACAAGTTCCTTATGGCCTCCAGGATCAGAAAGACAATCCTGGGGTTGATATTCAAAGCCTTTTGTAAACTGGCCCCCTTCTACCTTTCCAGTCTTCTTATATCTTACTCTCCTCCATGAACTCTGCCACCCTGTAATGGTAATGGAATTTAAAGATCCCCCTCTACTGGCTTGGTTTTGGGGTTGAGTGTTGAAACCCAGAGCTTATAAATCCCACTTGTGGGATGGACTTGATGTGAAGAGAGAGGGATGAACTGGGAGGAGCTGGTGCTGTGGATTTAGAGAGAAGGCCCAAGCAGAGAGGCAGAAGAACTTTTGGGGAGAAGTATTGTGGAGGCAGACAGAGAGGATAATTGCCAGGGGCCAGACAGAGTTGCTGGGAGAGAGAGAGAACTGCCAGCCAAAGCTGCCCTGACTGTTGAGGGCCACTTGGAGCTGCCCAGGACTGTTGAGAGCTGCCACCTGGAGCTGCCGAGAACTGAGGAAACATAACTGTGATGCTGGTATTTTATTTGTCTGTTTTGATGTTGCTTTGCCAGATTTGTCTGCTGGTAAAGGACAGTACTGTTGTTGCAGAGGTCTTAGAACCTTGCTGTTGGTTCAGGGGTCCTGAAACTGTTCTTCAGGCAGAAAGTGAATTGATGAGGACACTTGCAATGTATATTGTGACTTTGTTCAGCTTTGTCTCCCCAGGATCAGAGATTGTTGAGAACTTGCCTGTGTCAAGTTGAAGAAAAGACCTCTTTTTGGGTATTGAATGCTGTGATGATATATTAACCTTGTTGTAGCTTAGGGGTAGATGGCCTTTGTGCTCTCCACAACCCCTTTTGAGAAGGGGCTTGGAATTAACTGATGATAATTGTAACTCAGTGATCCCGGGGTGGGAAACTTGATTTTTTGTGACCAAATGAATATACTTTATGATTGGAAACTAATATACATTTGAGAAGAGAGACTTTGTGACTGACTCACTGAATGTGCTAGCCAGGGGTAGGATACTTTGACTCTATACTTTGTGATTAAATTGAGAACTTGCTAAATGACTGAGTTACACTGTATTTTGATTTTCTCTGTTCTGTGAATGTTTTGCCTTAATTTGTCACTGAATAAATGGAGAGTTACTATGCTAGTATTCCAAACCTTGGAAGTTGCCTTTGCTTGGCATTACACACCCAGAGCCATGGGCCTCCTGGCTGTTCTTCCCATAGAATACTTCATCTCTTGAGTCCAGGCATTTGCACTGGCTGTGCTCCATGCTTAGAATTCTCGCTCCTTCTCTCTGCCTCCTGGCTTCCCAGAATTCCCTTAGTTCTCAGCTAAAATCCTACTTTCTGTGAGAAGTTTTTTCCTCAGTTCCCCTTAATGCTAGTAACTTCCTTCTGTCGCTTATCTCTACTTTATCCTGTATCATATTTGTACGTAGGTACCTCCTTCAGGAGGCTGGCATTTCCTTGAAAGCAGGGACTATCTTTTGCCTTTCTTCACATCCTTAGCACAGTGCCTGGCACATGTGTGATTGTTCAGTCATTTCAGTTGTGTCTGATTCTTGACCCCATTTGGGGTTTTCTTGGCAAAGATAATGAAGTGGTTTGCCATTTCCTTCTCCAGGCTTGGCACATATAGATGCTTAATAAATGCTTACTGGCTGACTCTCATTCACAAGGATATCATGAGATCTTGTCAAAAAACTCTATTAAATAAATATGTATACAATATACATACATATACGTATACACATACACACATATATTGTGTGTTTGCTGATTCTAAGACATCCATAGAATCTCAGTATGGGAAAGGATCTCTGCAGTCTCACACTGTGGGTCTTTACCCCATGGGGTCCTGACCCACAGTTTAAGAAATGCTGAAGGAGTTGAGAGTGAAAAAGTTGAAGGAGCCTTGTTAAATAGTCCAGGCCATACCTGAAGCAGGAATCCTCTCTACCACATCCCCAGTGAATTGCTTTGATCTACCGGCAAATCACCAGATCAAAGGACATTGGTTTCATGGAAGGACTTCATTCTGTAATCACATGCTGGCTCCTAGTGATTGCCATCTTCTTTCAGGATGTGCATAATCCATAGGCTTCTCTGATACATCCTCTGATTTGTTCAGAGATAATATCAAGCTTTCCACTATGTAATTTCAGGATTCCACCTGTCAGTTCTTTCAGTAACTAGGGACAGACTTCATGGGAGCCTAGAGACTCAAATTCCCCTACCATCACCTCATCTATCTGGCTTCAAAGGCTCTTCCCCTACCCCATGTTTGATTTTGGTCCCCTTTTCAGAGTGAGCATGGTTATCTTTTAAAGAAATTATGCAAGAAAAACAGGAATTGGGTAGTCGGTCCCACCTAGAATTTAACTAGGTTAAAATATACTTCAGAAATTAACTGTAACTTGATTATGGACAATACCAATTTCTTATATTCCAGCAGAGCTAGCCTTTCAGGTAGACAGAGGAGTCAAGTTACCTAGTAATGAGCTTTAGGGCACCTGGTTTCCCTTTAACCCAGCCCTGCTTCACTGAACAGCAAAGCTTCAATTTCAAGCAAGCATCAACTTAGCTTAATAGCACCATCTTTAGAGATATGCTTGGTCCCTAGGGTGAATGAATAGGGAGCTGTCAATCATTCACACCTTAGTATAAATTAGTTGAAACAGCTCCTTTCCTCCTTCTATCTAGCTGAGACAATACATTCATGGAAAGGAAGGAGAGTCAGGATGGTGGGAGAGCTCATTTTAGAGCCTAGAGCACTACAGCAGCATGCACAGCTTAGTAATACAGCATTCCCACTTCAATATCCAGCTGCATCTCCAGGGTTATTTTATTCTGAGAATCTAGGCTGCCAGGTTTTCAAAGCCTAGAAATGCATAGGATGAAAGAAACAAGTTTTCCTTCACCTGCGTCAGGAACCACTGAACATCTGCTGAGCCTCTTTGGACATCAGCTTTGCTGAAGCAGGAAGAATGCTTTCAGGACTATTTGTAAGAAAGCTTTGAACATCCATTGAAAAACATGTGATTATCTTTCCAGAGAGATCATCAAATCCCAGCGTTGGCAAGCTGTGTTCACCAAAGCCTGAACAAAAGCAAGGTTTTGCATGTAAGTAATTAAGTGCTCATGGAGTGAGAGAAAATGCACCCCAAAGAAGCAGGAATAATCTAGAAGCAGGCAAGGTACTGAATATACTGAAAGCCTGTGCCCAAGAAGGAAAGCCGCTAAGTCCATACCAAATCTCCCTAAGAAAGGTTCCCTGCTTACCTTGTTTTGGTTTCAAAGTCCCTTGCAAAGAGGCAGGTTGGGAGGATGTTAAAAATTTTGTCTTTATATTTCCATTACTTGCCGGAAGAATGTTATTAATGTGGCAATGTACAACCTCTAAGAACCAAGCCATTTTGGGACCTGTGATAATTCTCTCTTTGAATTATGGCCAAATTCCTGCTCATAAAAGTGCCGTTGACAATGCAGAATACATGGGTTATTTGCTTGGGGAATTCTCGGCACTGTGGCCCAGGCCCGATTTAGCCCCATTAGTCATTAAGGTAGTGACGCTCTGTGTTTATCATTCTCTGACTAGATGCTGCCCCCTTAGCGAAGTCATTTCTGGAGACAACAATCCATCCTTCCAAGGCTGGGTAAAGAAGGGAGTTGCCATGGGAGCCAGGTTCTTGAAACTTACTGAAAGTGGCCCAAATCCAAGGGGTGGCCACTGTCTCAGACTTTCTGGTGATTGTATTCTGAAGATATTACCAAGACCATGCATAATGTACATAAAGATCCCTTTACAATCCACCAGGCTGTCACAAGAAAATGGCCTCTTTCAAGGAGTCCTAAGCCCCAATGCATTCCACAGCCACTCTCAGCCTAGTGGAGGCCACGATCAGCCTGGAGAAAGGCAAATGCCAAATAAAGATGGAACGCTGTCCTGAACCTTTCTATTTATGTATTAAAAACAAAGCCTACAGCTGAGTTTTGAAGCCTTTTGGAAACTGAAAGTGAAAAAAAGTAAAAACAAAAAATAAAAACAAAAAACCCCTCCTAATTTACAAATTAACCTGCCAGAGGAAAATGGTGAGGGCTTTTTCTTGGTGGTAGCATTTATTCAGCTGGGACCCTGTACCACTGCTGTAACTTCCAATTATCCAAACACACATTAAAAGCTGCTATAAGCCGCTCTCAGAGGCGGGTTGATGGCTGTGATTAATTACCATGCAGCTACTGCTACTCCTCACATTACGGCAGGCCTGCACTTACCAGAGCTATTTGTAAATTGTCAGCATGAAGTGGGGCGGCCAATCAGAAAGGTGTGCATGGGATTCGAGTAATTACAGCATCACTAGTATGCCTAAGATATGATGCTGTGATTGAGGACTTGCCAGGAGGCTCACTTGGAAGTCAAAAAACGTGCGGCCAAAGTGTTCTTGCTCCTGCATTTGTTCTCCAAGGGATCTCTCAGCCATGTGTAGATTCAATGGAAACGTTTTTCCTTGGCTTTCTTTTGTTCCATTAAGATTAATGCTAGAGCCTTCTGGGCAAGATACAGAACAACACGGTTCCCACAAAAAAAAAAGAGCGCCAAGGTGAATAATGACTAAGAAAAAGAAAAAGAAACTACCATGAAGTAGCTTCATCTAGTAGACACACGAGGAGACATCTGGAAGATTGGAGACAATAAGGAAGGGGCCTAGCCCAAGGAACTGGGGTAAGTATAGCCCACTGGGAACATCTAGGCCAGGCTCTTGGCACTCCTAGGGTAGTGAGAGTTTATAGCAGATGTGTGGACCAGACTGCTCTACCAAGGAAGCTCCAACCCCTAATGTAATATAGGAGAAGAAAAACCAGAATGATCCACCAGGGAAGTTTCAGGGCAGCCAGGTAACCTCAGAGCTCCAATGCCCCAAGAAGATCAAAATGTTGCAACAAGGGAACCCCAGGAGGGCCAAATGCCTCAAAGGTCCTGAAACCTAGATTTGAGGACAGGAGCCACTCCAACTCCTGATGACAGAACAGGATTTAGACCCAAGGGGGAAGTCAAAGTTTTCAGCATGCTAAGCCACCACTGCCACTGAGACCTGCCAGCACTTTGTACACAGATACCAGGGGAATTTAAAGGCCAGCAACAAGACCTAAGACAACTCAGAATGTGGTAAGGCAGGAGTACACCATTTCACTCGAGTATATGAACAGTCAGACCCTGGCTCTGACAAAAAAAAACCTCAATTAAGTAAGGCTAGAGATAAGAATAAATGGGAAAAGACACTAATAATAGAGAAATTTTATGGATCCAAGGCACAAAACTAGAGGAAGAGTAATTTCACAGTAACTACTGGCAGAGCCTCAGAAAAAGGTATGGCTTTTCAACAAGGTCTACCAGAATTCTTGAGAGAGACGAAGCAAGAGATGAAAAAGGAATGAGAACTTGGATGGGGCAGGGGAGGGGGAAGACTTAGAAAGAGATAGGTTAGTACAAGAACTGCAATGCCCAAATAATGGACTCCATGAAAATTAGAATGGACAGAAGAGAAATCAATGACTCCATGTCACAATACGAAATAAAAGAACAAAATCAAAAGACTAGAAAAATAGAAGAAATTATAAGGTCTCTCCTACTGAAAACAATTGACCTAGAAAACAAGTCAAATAGAAATCTAAGGTTACCTGAATCTAAGAATCATAAGGTTACCTGAAAACTATGACAAAAAAAATCCAGAGTACTATATTTTTGTGGTAATGTAGCTGGCACAATGGATAGAGTGCTGGCCCTGGAGTCAGTAGGACCTGAGTTCAAATCCAGCCTCAGACATTTACTAGCTGTGTGACCCTGAGCAAGTCACTTCACCCTGTTTGCCTCAGTTTCCTCACATGTCAAATGAGCTGGAGAAGGAAATGGCTAACCACTTCAGTATCTTTGCCAAGAAAACTTCAGAGTCACAAAGAGCTGCCACACATAAATGAAAAATGTCTGAACAACACTATATTTCAAAAAATTGTAAATGAAAATTTATTAGAACCAAAGAGGACAGTGAAAAAAGAAAGAATCCACTGGCTACCTCCTGAATGAAAACTTAAAATAAATACAGGAATATAGTAGTCAAAATCTAGAGCTTTCAAATCAAGAAAAATCTACTGTAAATAGCCAGAAAGAAAGGATTCATGAACCAAGTCAGGATTGCACAAAATATGGCTGCTGCTGCTATAAAGGAGAGGGTAGATTATAATATAATATTCCAAAATGCCAAAGATGAAGGCTTACAATTTTTAAAAATATCCAAAAACTTTACCTAGACAAGTTGTGTGTAATCTTACTCAGGTAAAGGGACCTTTAATGAAATAGAAGGCTAGAAGAATATTTTTCCAAAAACCTGGAGAAATTTAAAAGCTCTAATTAAATGTCAAAATAGAAATTCTGAATATCAAAGGAAAAGCAAACAGCACTAAATTAAATAATTAAGAGTTGGTTTAAAAAACGCAACAAAATAAATACTTTTATTTTTAAAAGGAAGAAAATGAAATCAACCATATCAAAAATGTAAAAGAATTCACAACAAATGAAGAAATTAACAGCAAGTTTTGCAAATCATGTTACACAACTATATAAGAATTTAAGCTGGGAATTTAAATGAAATTAATAAAGACCTCCCAAAACAGAAAATACCTAGATTAACAGAACAAGAAACAGAAATCTAAATAACTCAATCTCAGGAAAAGAAGTAGACTAAGACATAAACTCCAAAAGGAAAAAAAAACAGGACTGGATGGATTTACAAGTGAATGCTATCAAATATTTGAAGAATAATTAATTCTAATATTAAATAAAGTTTTCAAAAAGTGGAAAAGAAGGGATCCTACTGAATTCCTTCTGTGATACAAATATGGTCTTGATACCCAAACCATGGAGAATCAAAATAGAGAAAGAAAACCATATACTGACATTCCTAAGGAATACTGATTCACAATTTTGTAGTAAAATGTTTACAAAGACACTAAAGCAGCACATAAAAGTATTATATATTGTGATCAGGTTGGAGTCATACCAGAGATGCAGGACTGGTTCAATATTAGGGAAACCATGTACAAAATAAACTATATTAAGAATGAAAATCACATGCTTATATCATCAGATGAAAAAGCTTTTAACAAAACATAACATCCATTTCTTTCAAGAAAAAAACACCAGAAAACTTCAGAACAAATGGATTTTTCCTTAATCTGAGGAGTAGTATTTAACTAAAATAAAGAGCAGCACTATACACAATGAGGAAACTGGAAGCCTTTCTGAGATCAGGAGGAAAGCAAAGGTGCCCATCACCACCCTCCATGATTGGCTGTTGCTAGCATTTTGAGCACAATAGCAATGAGCCAAGCAAAAGCAAAAACAAACAACTCAGACAATAAGTATGAGCAAAGAGGAACCAAAATGATCGCTTTTTGCAAAGATATGATGATTTTCTTAGATAACTCAAGAGACACAAAAAAATTATTTCAAAAAAAACTTCAGCAAAATTGCAAGATAAAAAATAAACCCACAGAAATTATGAGCATTTCTGTACATTACCCCAAAACACAGCAGAAAGAAAGAGAAATTCAATTTAAAATCATTACAAAGCATATGAAATACTTGGGACTCTATTGAGACACATAAAGGAACTATGTGAATGCAACTATAAAATAATTTGTGGAACTAAATAATTGGAGAAATATTTATTGCTGGTGGATGTGCTAAGCTAATGTAATAAAAATGACCATATTACTTAAATGAATTTACTTATTCGATGCCATACCAATCAAAATGACAAAGGATTACTTTATGGAGCTAGAAAATTAAAAATGAAATTCATCTGGAGTAATGAAAGGTCGAGAATCTCAAAGGAAATAATAGGGGGAAAAGTGGGAGGGAAGGGAGCCTAGCAGTATCAGATCTCAAATTATATTATAAAGTAGTAACCATAAAAGTGATTTGATTCTGGTTAAAAACAGAGTGGTCAATCCATGGAATAGATTAGGTATCTACCATACAGAAGCAAACAAACCCAATAATCTGGTGTTTGATAAATTCTAAAACCTATCTATTAGGACAAGTACTATTTAGTTGAGAAAAACTGGTAGGAAACCTGGACAGAGGGGCTGAAATAAGGTTTAGACCAGCACTATATACAACAATAAGTAACAAATGGCTAAATGACCTTGATAAAAGAAGTCATTTCATAAATCAGAAGAACAAAGCAGGAATTTCCTTTCAGATATATAGATAGAAGCAGAGGTCTTGATCAAATAATGATTAGAAAGGATCACAGAAGAGAAGAATGGACAATTCCGATTGCATATAACTAAGTAGATTAAGCACAAACAAAACCAATGCAACTAAAATTAAACAGGAAACAGTAAATTTGGGGGAAAACTTTTTGCAGTAAGCTTCCTGATAAAGATCTCATTTCCAATATGTTTAAGGGACTGATTTTAAACATATAAGCATAATTGCTGCTGTTACTGTGGCTGTTTTGTCATTTCAGTCATATCCAACTTTTCATGACCCCATTTGGAGTTTTCTTGGCAAAGATCCTGGAGTGCTTTTGCCATGTCCTTTTAGGGATCATTTTAGAGATGAGGAAACTGAGGCAAACAGGGTGAGGTGGGCTTGCCCAGTGTCACAAGCTAGTTTGGGTCTGAGGTCAGATTTGGAAAGATGAGTCTTCCTGACTCTAGACCTGGTACTCTATCTGCTGCATTAATAGTCTTTCCCTAGTTGATAAATGGTCAAAGGTTACGATTAAGCAGTTCTCAAAGAAATAAACTCAAGTTATTGACTTCCACATTAAAAAAAGTCCTCTAAATCACTGCTAAAGAATTGCAAATTAAGGCATCTCTGAAATTGCACCCCATGCCCATCAAGGAAAGTAACAGTTGTTGAAGGCACTGAAGGAAGACATAGTACACCACTTGATAGAGCAATGAAATGATCCCACCATTCTGGAAATGAATTTGGAATCACACCCAACAAAGTATCTCACTGTGCAAACCTTTTGAGTCACTGATAGCACCACCAGGTTGATGTTACAAAGAGGTCAAAGGGAATAGGAAAACACACATATGTACAAACGCATACAGAGCAGCATTTTCTGCTGTACCAAAGAGCTGGAAAAAACAGAGATGCCTATCCATTGAGAAATAACTAAACAAGTTATGGCATATGAATGTACTGGATTTAATTATGCTACGAGAAATTTTAAAAAGAATGAACTCCAGGAAACCTGGGAATACTTGTATGAAGTAAGGAAGCAGGTAGGTGGCTCAGTGGAGAGAATGCTGGGCCTGGAGTCATAAAGACCTGAGTTCAGATCCAGTCTCAGATACTTTCTATCTGTGTGACCCTGGGCAAGTCACTTAATCTCTTTGCCTTAATCCACTGAAGAAGAAAAAGCGATACCATTCCAGTTTCTTTGCCCCATGGACAGCATTGGTGTGCTCTGATCCATGGGGTCATGAAGTGTCAGACATAACAGAACAACTGAACAACAACAAAGTATGGAATAAAGTTAGCAGGTGCAGGAGAACAACTTATACAATTACCCTAACATTGTAACACACACACACACACACACACACACACAGCTGACAGCAGCAACACCTTGAAAGCTTTAAGAATTCTGGGGGTGGCTAGGTGGCGCAGTGAGGAGTGGCTAGGTGGCGCAGTGAATAGAGCACTGGCCCTGGAGTCAGGAGTACCTGAGTTCAAATCCGGCCTCAGACACTTAACACAAAAAAACTAGCCGTGTGACCTTGGGCAAGTCACTTAACCCCAACTGCCCTCCAAAAAGCAAAAAAAAAAAAAAAAGAATTCTGATCAGTGCAAGGACCAGTCATGACTCCAGAGGGCTTCTGATGAAGCATTTTATTCAACAGTGATGCACATGAGGTTAAAAATAAGAGATATCTTTCTGGCTAAGGCTGATACAGAGATCTGATTTTGTCGATTATGCATGACATGAGAGAGGGTTTTTTTCCATTTCAGGGAAATTTCTGGAGACATTTGGAAAGTAGAGGGGGACAAGTGAAAATGATGTCTTATAAAAGGTTAATTCTATTTTTGAATTCTTGAATCAAAACCAAATTGCTATAGGCATCTATGCCAGGCTCTCCCTTATCATCATTAAACAATCATCCTTGACTGGGTTATTAATTGTGACTGTTAATAGTAATGGTCCCTCTCTAGCACTTAAGGCTTGTCAGATCGCTGTCATATTCGTTTTCTCTGAATTAGGTGTCAAGAAGTACTAGGTTCAAGTCTTGGCCTTACCTCCCACTGACTTTGGGTAAGTCACTTAATCAGTTCACAAGCATGTATTAAGCACCCATTTGCTAGGAATTACGCTAAGTGCTGGAGATACAAAGGCAAAAGTGAAACGTCACCTTCACTCAGGGAGCTTACGTTCTAACATGGGGAAATAGGTACATATGTAAGTATGTGAACAGGCAGGAGGAGAAGCAGAAGAGAGCAGTGTCACTAAAACCCCAAGAAGAGAAGGGGGTCAACAATGTCTAATCTTATCGAGAGGTCAAGAAGGATGAGACTCAAATATGGGATTTAGAGACCATCAGGAACTTTGGAGAGGGCAGTTAAATGATGAGGTCAGAAACCAGACTGAGAGGAAGTGGAGCCCCCAAGTAGAGATGGCATTTTCAAGGAGTTTGACTGGGCAAGGGAGGACAGAGGCAGGATAACAGCAAATTGATGTTGCAGTTGATGTTTTTCCAGGTCCCTTCCAACTCTTAACAATTTATGATTGTCTGATTCAATGCTACCCTGAAACAGAAAGAGCAGGCTTCTTCTAAAAATTACAGTTTACAATAAATGCTAACAGCATAATTAATAGTCTAGTGAAGCATACAGTGTTCTGATTATTAGGGTCAGGCTTTCCATGTAATATTGCTCACTTTCTTATTTATTTGCATTTAAATAAGCCAGTCTTTTTTTAAATCGCTATTAAAAATCAAAGGCTAGGTACACAGAATGGACCAATTCAAGTTATCATCCCTTTTTCAGAAAAGAACCATAATTGTAATCAGCGTTGATCAACTCATTCTGTGAAATCTATGACTGAGGGAGAAGTATGCGAAATGAATTTTAAAAAAAGACAAGATGCCTCAGTCAATAAGCTTCCTTAATAATTCTTGAGATGCTCAAATTGCCTTTCCTAAAGGGCTCAGCAAATTCAAAATTTTTGAATAGCTAAAAGCAATTACCAAAGTCTGCCTTTAGGAGCTATCTTTTCCCCCCTTTCTAAACATCCTTTAGGGATTTATCTCATCAAATACCTCACTGGCAATAGAAGAAACAGAAACTTTTAAACGTCCAGATCATCGCAACAAAATATAAGAGCAACGTGCATCTTGCCTGTTCTTTGAAATAGTGTAAACCCAGCCAGGCCAAGAGTTTACAAAAGAGTTTACAAAATGCCCACAAGTTCAACAACTTGACTGCTTGACGCAGTTTTAAAACAAGGGTGTAAGGGCCAATGCAGACTCCAACTCAGCAAATATTCCCAAGCGGAAAAACAAGAGTGAAGCCATTCCTGGGAAAATTTGGTAACTTGGTCATTGCTTGTCTTTGGAGTTTCTCCACACCTCTTTTAAGAACCAGAAAATATCTCCTTTTAGCATTTCCTTCCTCATTAACCCAAAGCTCCTGGTGGCCACAGACATCCTGCCCCTCCTGTGCCATCTTCCCCACCTCCAGAGAATCTTCTACTTCAGGGTTCTTAACGCAGAGTCATGAACCCCTTGGGTGAGAATTTGGGGTAGATTTCAGTTTTATGACTTTGGGGAGGGAAAACAACTACAGCTCTGCTTTCACTAACCACGAACTGAAATTTGAGGGCAGATAGGTGACACAGTAGATAGAGTCCTGGGCCTGAAGTCAGGAAGCCTCATCTTCCTGAGTTCAAATCTGGCCTTAGACATTTTCTAGCTGTATGACCCTGGGCAAGTCACTTCACGTTGTTTGCCTCAGTTCCTCATCTGTAAAATGGGCTGGAGAAGGAAATAGAGAACCACTCCTGTATCTTTGCCAAGAAAACCCCAAATGGGGTCACAAAGACTCAGACAGGACCAAAACAACTGAACAACAAGAACAACAATAAACTGAAATCTCCCATTACCTTCCATTATTTAGAAACATGACCTTAAGAAGGAATCCAAAGGCTAAGAAGGAATCCAGACTTCCAATGAGGGGGGGGAGGGTTAGGGCACACACAGGAGCTGAAGAGACCCTGTTCTCCTCCAATCTCTTTCTTCCATCAAGACTTCCCAGTTCCGTGTCTCTTCCATTCAGGATCTCATTAAGTGATACTAATGAGCCATGCTGAGACAATATCAGGGAAGTAGACAGGAAGAGTAGAGAAAAGCCTCCGTGCTGGGGAGTCGAGACCTGAGCTGGTGTTTCAGCTAGGCCGTGGATGAGCCACAGAATGTTAGGCTTGTTACTCACTGTCTCTGGATGTCAGTTTCCTCACTTACAAAATGATTATCACTAAGGGCCACGTGTGGTGACTCTGTGGTGCCAGGTGGACGTATGGAGTTGGTTCTGATTTTTGTTTTAACAGAGAAGGGAAAATCAATACTGTGGCAATGATTTGTTATTCAGTTGTTCAGTCAGGTCTGACTCTTCATGACCCCACTTGGGATTTTCTTGGCAAAGATGCTCTAGCAGTTGGCCATTTCCTTCTCCAGCTCATTTTACAGATGAGGAAACTGAGGCAAACAAGGTGAAATGACTTGCCCAAGGTCACACAGCTAGTCAATCAGTGTCTGAGGCCAGATGTGAACTCAAGTCTTCCAGGCCCAGTCCTCTAGCCACTGTTTCAACCAGCTGTCCCGTGGTGATGAAAATGATTGTGTGACAACAACAAAATTTCCATAACACTTAAAAGGTTTCCAAAACACTTTCCATATAGTATCTTCTTTGATTGTTACAACAACCGTGTCAGGTCTATTTCCATATCTCTAGCTCTATATTTGTCACTACTTTTTTCCTTTTTAGAGATGAGGCTGAAGGAGTCTAACTTGACTTGATCAGTCCCATAGCTAGTAAACAGCACAATGGTGTGTCTGAGGTAGTTTTTGAACTCAGATCCTCCTGTCTCTCAAGTCCAGAATGCTAGCCACCATGCCACCCTAGGTGTCTCCAGGTAAGGAACTCCCAGTTACCAGTGTTGCTGCTGATCCAGAACTCTGTATCTTAGTGTCTGGGAGAACTGAGAGCTTCAAGAACTTCCCAGCTGCCAGGGGTCAGAATCAGAATGTGGGCCCAGGCTTCTCTGACTCCAAGGCTGCCAGCCCTCTATCACCCGCTCCAATCCCCACTCAGCCATTATTAGCCATGTGACCTTCAGCAACAGCAACGCCTTTTTTTCCTCTTTTCTATAAAAGAAGAGCTTGTACACGGAGATCTTGAATATCCCCCTCCTGCTTCAAAATCCACAATCAATAATCTATATCCACTACTCCAGGCTGTATCTCCCTTAGAAGACTCTAAAATGTTAAGAGAAGCCCACCCATTCAGCACCATAATGCCTTAACCCAAATGCTTGGCACTTCTCTGCAGTGGCAGGCTGGCAGGGAGCAGGATATCTGGGCTCCCATCCCTTGCTCATCCCAGTAACTAAGAATGAACTTGGGGAGTTGGAAGCGAGAGCCCTTCAATTTAGTGAGCCTGGGGATAAAAAGCAAACCCAATCGGGTTTCGGAGCCTATTTAGGAAAATGGCCACTTACCCAGTATGCTTTAACATCTGAAACACAGAAAGGTTCCTTTGAAAAGCAAAATCCCACCTTTCTCTCAGAAAAAAAGCAGGCATCCCTAAGGTTGCCAGGCAGAGCCTAAACACAATCATTTTCAGAACTGAAATCGATGAATCCAAACCAAGAGGGAACGGTCATAGTAGATCCCAAGAGAAGTTGCCAGTGCTCTGAATCACCATGCTTTCTGAAATATTCAGCTCCCTCTGCCCCCTTGAGCCAAGTGAGGGCAAATTTTCTGGATCACCTTCTGGTCTCGTTTTAAAACATTTGTAAAGGTCAGGTGGCTCCAGCGCCTAAGAGCTCTTGCCTGAACGCCAGTTTTGCAATGTCCACCATGGCTAAAGTCTTCAAGTGGCAAGCTAAAGAAAGACTGACCTTTTACAGACACACACAAATACTTGTCGATGGACTAATGTGATAAACTATGCATACACATACTTAGCATAATTTCTGGAAAATGAAGCTTGGAACATTAGAAATGAGAGGAGGGAAAAGCACCCCTGTCTCATTCAACCTCCCTTTCCTTCCCACCCCATCCCCAACACACACACACACACACACACACACACACACACACACACACACACACACACTCCTCTTTTATGGACTGGTGCTCAAGGGCCACCAGCGCCCTCTTCTGGTCACCTAGAAGTTCAAACGCATCTTAGTAAAGTATATGGAAGGAAAGAAGCAAGCTTAAGTACTTACTATGTGCCAGCCTTTGCACTAAGTACTTTACAAATAGTATCTAATTTGATCTTTATATCAACCCTAGGAGGTAGATGCTGTTATTATCCCCACTTTACAGAAGAGTAAACTGAGGCAGGCAGAGGTTAGGTGACTAGCCCAGGGTCACACAGCTACTAAGTGTCTGAGTAAGGATTTACACTCCATTCTTCCCGACTCCAATTTGAGCACTCTATCCTAGCTAGAACTCACCAAATTAGTGCCGCCAAAATATCTGCTAAATAAACTTGGCTTGCCCCAATTCATCTCTAAACCAAAGTCATGCTGATGCTAGGTTTTAATCCCAAATGACCACAGGATGAATATGGGTGCTATAACAAGTGTCTTGGACCATCACAGACCAGACCAGGTCCACAAAGACTTCCCAAGCCCTTCCTACAGGTCAAGCTCAGAAATGGTACCGCAAGGCAGCAATGGAACAAACCCAAGCCTCAAGGAGCTAGAACAATCAAAGACGTGGATGCCCACGTGTGCATGTCAGCAGGTGTGCAATCTCCTAGCTCACAAGTTATGGAACATTTGGAGCTTGTAGTCATACAAATTCAGAGAGGCAGCAGAGACCACTAGTTTGAGACCTAGCATCAAAGTCAGGAAGAACTGGAAGACCTGGGTTCACATCTTATCTTGGCCAAATATCATCTACGTGACCATGTAACCACTGAGTTCCAAGAAACTTCCTAAAACCAGAAGTTATGAGATATTTTTTGACTTTTATCCCGAGGTGAGGAGGAATCTCGCGTATGGAAGAAGACAAGGAGAAAAATGAATACAAAACATGCCTTTCTCCAAGGAGGCTGTTTAAATCACTATGATTCCAACTAGCATTAAACCTTTTATTGTCAGTCCCAAACAGAATGGAATATGGCTTTCAAGACAAAGAGGAAATTGTACCAAAACACTGTCTTAATCATTTGATGCTCATGAGAGCAAATTGTGCAATAGCACATGAACTATTTCATCACACAAAAACTTTCTCTGATTTCATTTGGACTCAATAAATATAAAATTCTTAATGTGTGCCAAGGAAGACTAGAAGGCCAAAGTGAGCCAGTGGATGAAGGCAGTACTGACCAAATGCCTTGGTCTACTCTCAGTGAGACATACCAAACATAAGGCAACAAGGAGAAAGCGCAGGCTGCGTATGTTGAGAGACCTGCATTCTGAAGTCAAACACTTCATAGGAAGAGCACATTTAGAGCAATGAACACCTATGTGCAACAGAATGAATGATAATCAATCTAGAAAATAGCCAAACAAAATCCCATAAATTAGTGAAAAACAGGACTACATTGCAGCTACAGAAAAATAAACACTCTCTCATCCAAAAAGGAGGAAAAGAATTGATAGATGCTCTCAGAACACAAGATTAAGAGGTCTACAATCTACAGAAATACTTTGGGAACAAACAGGCTTCCCTTCACAAATCAAAAGTAAAGATGGTCTTCATTTCTGGGTTTGTCAAATCAAACTGAAGGTGATTTAACTCCACATGAAACCTATGAGGTAGCTGGAATCAAAAGGCCCTCCACAGGCAACAGCCACATGAATTCGCCCAACAATATGTTGACAAACAAATGTCAAACAAATGCTTGAGTCATGTCAATGTGTTGGTAGAAATGGGTTTACACTGGGCATTGAGAATTAGGTCACTGCCATCAGAAAAAAAAGGGACTTCCCTAAGAGCCCAGACCTACTGATTGATGAATATTATACAATCAAATGATACTACAGATCACTCAAATTTGACATCTACCAGATACCTAGAAAGACACGATCGAGTAACTAAAATATATACCAACAGCTCATTATCCTTTATAAACTAACATATAACAAACCCCCATATTGGAAATATAAACCTCAAAATATTCTTGAGAATTCAACTAATAAAATGCATCATTACAGATGAAATGGGGTCCACAGCTACACAGGAATAACATAATACAAGTAACCATTTCTAATACTCACTCTCTCAAGCACATAGATGAGCAGCTAAATGGCACAATGGATAGAGTTCCAGACCCGGAATCAGGAAGACTCCTCTTCCTGAGTTCAAATCTGGACTCAGACACTTAGTAGCTGTGTGACCCTGGGCAAGTCACTTCACCCTGTTTGCCTCAGTTTCCTCATCTGTAAAATGAGCTGGAGAAGGAAATGGCAAACCCCTCCAGTATTTTTGCCAAGAAAACCCACCCAAAAAAGGGGTCACGAAGAGTCAGACATGACTGAAAACTATCGAAGAACAACAAAAGTACATGGAATTCGATTTTGCAAATACGGAGATCTAAACACAAGAAATTAAAAGCGTACAGGAACAAGTGAGACAGTGTTCATGTCATCCCGTATGCTAATAGAGTGATCTCAAAGCGGATTTCAGGGAACCCACAGAAGAGAAGCACACATTCAAATTCTCCTGGGACTCAGTCTAGAAATGTTGTATCAGGACAATAGCAGGATCATGTCTCGTCCTCCAACCATTCCTATCTGCAGCCCAACCCCGGGAGAATGAAAGAACAGTGCTGATGGCTAATAACAGCAACAGTAGAAGCTGCGCACACAACCCTTACGTTAACCAAGCACTTTAGACACATGACCATATTTGAACCTCATCATATCTGTGTGAGGCAGGCGCTATTATTACCCCTGCTTTATAGATAAATGAACTTAAGCTCAGACACTCCGTGCACTATCCATGATCATACAGTTAGCAAAGAGTCAGGATTTGACCTAGTATTTTTCAGTTCAAATCCACCATGCTATCAAGCACACCAGTGGTGTTGAACTCCCAGAGAAACCAGGGCCACTAACCCATGTTATGCAGGTGCATGTTAACTTAGAAAATGTCTGCTAGGTCTTTGGTGATGAGGGCCTGCCTACTCCAAAGTGGTGACATCAGAGGAGAGAAAGGAAAATCAGAGAGATGTTGCAAAGGTGAAATTGTATAGGCCTTGGCAACTGAGTGGCTATGGAGGTGGGAAGGGTGAGAGATAGTGCAAAATCCAGGAGTCCTAGATAGCAAGCCTGAGGAACTGGGAGAATGGCATTGCCCTCCACAGTAATAGGGAAGTGGAAGTGGGGGTGGGGAGGGGTTAGGGGAAAAGATGATGAGAACCATTTGGGACAAGCTGAATTGAAGATATCTACTGGACATCCAGTTTGAAATGTCTCAAAGGCAGTTGGAAATTTGAGACTGGATGTCAGCAAAAAGGTTGGGGAAGGATGGATATATTTGAGAATAATTAGTTATATAGATGGTAATTAAAACCATGGGTGCTGGTGAGATCACCAAATAAATATAGAGAAAAAAGGGCCCAAGACAGAAAAACCATGAGACACCTGTGGTTAGATGCAATAATTTGCGATGAGCATCCACAGTTAGACTGGTCACCAACTCACAACCCAGGTGTTGACTTCAACTCTTCCCTGTCTCTCACCCTCCCACATCCAATCTGTATATTTGACCTTCATAGTATCTTTCCCATAAACCCCTTCTCTCCTCAGACACTGCTACCACCCTGATGCCAACTCTCATCACCTCATACCCAGACAATTGCCATAGCCTGCTACTGGCTCTAACTGCCTCTACAGTCTTCCGAACTCCCAGCCACCCTCCAATCGGCTCCAAAAATGCTCTTCCTAAAGCACAAGCATCACCATATGAGCCCTTGTACTCATTCAACTTCCTATTGTCTCCAGGATCAATTATCAAATCCTCTGTGTGGCTCTTAAAGTCCTTCACAACCTGGCCCCCTCCTATCTTTTTACTCTTATAGTTGACTCTCTCACATGCTCTGCAATCCAGTGATTGGTACTCACTTGCCATACTGGGTATCCTGACTCAGGCTGGATCCCTGTTCATTTAAGTTCAGCGTTAGAATGTACTGTCACTTACAGGTCATTCAACAATTGATAAAAGGAGGTTTATTTAACTTTAGCACAGAAAGGATAGCCCCAAAGGATACTGTAGCATCTAGCTTGGGTAGATGTGGCTTTGGTGTCACATGGTAATACACCTTGGAATTGTGATACCTGCCAATCTGAAGTGCCCTAGATCCACATGAATGGGCCTTTTCATGTCCTTAGCTGACTAAGCTAGGTCAGAGGCCATAAGGAAGCTGAATCAAGGGAAGCAGGGCTTAAATCTTAGCCCTGTGGGCTAATCAAATCCCAGGGATAGATTTTGTCATCTTTCTGGGAAAATAAACTAGACTACCTCATTTTGGGTGGGAGGGGAAAGACTCCAGGAGATAGTGATGAGTTCTTGCTTGGAATAACACCAATTTTCCTGGCCTGATTTACTCTAACTTCATACCTATTCCCTGAAGAACAGTGGGGCCTAAAAACCATTTCAGTGTATCCTTGGCAATACCTAGAGTGGCATAATGTATCCAATAGAGTACTGGAGTTGGATTCCAGAAGACTTGGGCTTGAAACCCACTTCCAATACTTCTTCTCTGTGTCCCTGGGAAAGTCACTTTAACATTCTAGGCCTCAGTTTCCTCACCTGCACAATGGGGACAGTCCTTATAGGACTCATCTCACAATGTTGTGAGGATCAGATGAGCTAACATATGGAAAGCAGTAAATAAATCTTGGCTCTGATGAACAAGAATTATATAATAGTAGGCTGCTTTTCTTAAAGGTCCAAGCTACAGCCTGGAGGTGGTAGCATTAATAGCTACTGTGGCACATCTAACACTAACTCCTTCCCCCTCCTTTTCAACAGAGGACCTTGCCAAGTATTTCACTGAAAGAAACTGAGGCCGTGCCTGCTTAGTTTCCTCTTCACCACAATTCTACACTCCAAATCCCCTCCTCCTCATCTCCCACTGTCTCCTCCTTTACTCTGCTCTAAGAGAAAGATGTAGCCATTAGCCCCACAAACAATAACGTTTCTTCTTGTGCTTTTGATCATGTCCCCTGTAGGAGCAAGCGTCTTCTACCATCTCTTCCTAATCTTCTAATTATTCTCTATCTATATCAATGGCCCCTTTCCCACTGTCTACAAATGTGCTCAGATCCGCCTCATGCTCAGAAAACCTACTTGGCTCTACCATTCCCTCAAGCTACCATCCCCCATCTCTCTACCCTTCCAGAGCTAAACTCTTAGAAGAAACCATTTACACTCATGGTCTCTACTCCTTTAAGTCCTTTGCAGTCTGGCTTCCAACTGGATCCCTCAAACCACTCTGTTCAAGATTGCCAATGATCTCATACCTGTAAAAACCACTGGTCTTTATGCTCATTGACGTCTCCATGACTCTGGAAATGACCAACCACCTGCTCGTTCTTACGTGTTCTCTCCTCCCTAGTTTTTCATTACACTGCTCCATTCTCTTCTTACCAGTATGGCTGCTCAGACTTTACCACCTTTGAATGGAAGTAGCCCAGGCCTTTGTGCTGGCCACTCTTCTTTTAGTGACCTTATGGGTTCCATTATCACTTCTACTGAGAGAGATCTATACACCTGGTTTCAGTCTCACTTAACAACTATTTACAACGAGATGATTCAAAGGCAAAAGAAAGATTTGATGCTCAGCTAGTTCAACCTTACTTGTTGCCAGGCGTTTATCTCCACAATCTCAAATCCCCGGACACAATTTCATTTAAATCCATTAAAAAGTGGAGAGGATGAGTTAACATGAAAAATTTTGCCAGTCAACATTTTGTTTCAAGAGAACCTAGGGTTAGTTGTCAGTCCCTAGATACGTATGTCTAGGAATATGGGCAGCTAGGTGGCACAGACCTGGAGCCATGAAGACTTGCATTCAAATTTGGATTCAGACACTTGCTAGCTCTATGACCCTTGGCAAGTCACTTCACTGTTTGCCTCAGTTTCCTCACTTGCAAAATGAGCTGGAGAAGGAATTGGCAAACCATGCCAGTATCTCTGTCAAGAAAACCCCAGATGGGATCACAAATAGTTGGATTCAACTGAAAAACAACTAAACAAAAACAAATAGAAGCATATACTCAACTGAAATCCAACACCATTCACTAAAATGCTACACAGTACAACTTTAAAATTCAAAAGATTTTCAAGGTGGAATAAGCATAAACTGGTTATTGCAATCCATTTCTTGGGAAAACTAGCAATATATTTTCAGTACCAGGATGACTATAATAACACTGAGAAAGGGCTTTCCTTATAAAAGCATGTGAGGTAGGTGACACAAATAATAGTACCCCCATTTCACAGATTTGACAGGTGAGACCCAGAGAGTTTAAGTGACTTGTACATTTCTTGTTAGGGCCAGGGTCTTGACAAATTCAGGAGCATTGGGGTGTAGAGAGAAGAAGGTCTAAGTGACCTTGGGCACATCACTTTCTCCCTATAACCCTCAGATCCTATAAAAATAAAAAGAATTGGGGGCAGAGCCAAGATGGCGGCATAGAAGCAGCAAGGTTTTGCAGTTCCCACAGGGCCACCTCAAATACCCATAAAATATGATTCTAAACAAATTTTAGGGCTCCAGAACTCACAAAAATACACAAAACACATCTCTTGCTGAAGGCAGCTCAGCACTAAGGGCTCATTGTAGCAGGCTGGGATCCTTTTTTGGGGACGAAAAGGATAAAAGCACAGAAGAGGAGGAAGACAACACAGTCAGAACTCCCACACCAAAAGCTTCCAAGAAACATGTAGACTGCCTACAAGCCACAGATCAGCTTAAAAAAGGACTTTGAAAACCAAACAAGAGAAGTGGAGGAAAAACTGGGAATAGAAACGAGAATGATGCAAGAAAATCATGAAAACAGAGTCAACAACCTGACTGAAGAAAATAACACCTTAAAAAAACAGATTAACTCAAATAGCAAAAGAAGCCCAAAAAGCCAATGAGGAGAAGAATGCCTTAAAAAGTTGAATTTGCCAGATGGAAAAAGAACCTCAAAAGCATTCTGAAGAGAATAATTCCTCCAGAATTAGAGTGAAACAAATGGAAGCAAATGGCTTTATGAGAAATCAAGATACTATTAAACAGATCTAAACAAATGAAAGAATGGAAGGCAACGTGAAATATCTCCTTGAAAAAACCACTGACCTGGAAAATAGAGCCAAGAGAGACAATTTAAAAATTATTGGACTACCTGAAAGCCATGATCAAAAAAAGAACTTAGAAAGCATCCTTCAAGAAATTCTCAAGGAAAATTGCCCTGATATTTTAGAACCAGACGGCAAAATAGAATTTGAAAGAATTCACCAATCACCTCTTGAAAAAGATCCCAAAAAGAAAACTCCTAGAAATGTTATAGCTATGTTTCAGAGTCCCCAGATCAAGGAGAAAATATTATAGGCTGCTAAGAAGAAGCAATTTGAATATTGTGGAAAGACAATTAGAATAATCCAGGATCTGGCAGCTTCTACGCTGAGGGATTGAAGGGCCTGGAATGTGATATTCTAGAGATTAAGGTAGCTAGGATTAAAACCAAGAATCACCTACCCAGCAAAATTGAGTATAATGTTCCAGGGGAAAATATGGTCATTCAGTGAGGTGGAGGACTTTTCAAGCATTCTTGCTGAAAAAACCAGAACTGAATAGAAAATCTGACATTCAAACACAAGAAGCATGAGAAGGTAAACATGGGAAAGAAATTATAAGGAACTTATCAAAGTTGAACTATTTATATGCCAACATGGAAAAACAATAATTGTAACTTATGAAACTTTTCTCAGTATGCGGATAGGTGAAGGGAATACAAATGTGTGTGTGTGTGTGTATATATATATATATGTGTGTGTGTATGTATTTATGTATGTATATCTACACATATGTCTATATAGGACAGTATGTGTATGAATACATATCTGAGTATGTGTGTATATGAGTTCATAGAGGGCACAGGATCAATTGAATAGGAAGGGATGATACTTTAAAAGGTGAAATTCTGAGGTCAGAGAGGATTAGAATGAGAGGAGACAGAGAGAGACAGAATGGGGTTAATCATCCCATACAGAAGAAGCTAGGGATAACTGTTACAATGGAGGGGAAGAACAGGAAGGCAAAAGGGAAAGGGTCAACTTTACTCTCATTGAATTTGGCTTAGGGAAGGAATGACATAAACTCTAAACTGGGTATCTTGCCACACAGGAGATCAGGGGGGATGGGGATGAAAGGTGGGATGATGGAGGCGTG